>CM026321.1:22576244-23807590 GCA_014843725.1 Amphicarpaea edgeworthii
TTGTTCATCGAACCATTCCGGAATCCTTGCTCCTGGCAAAGTAACTAGAGTGTTTCCAGCTTCATGTAGTTCCTGTTAGTCATAAAGAATTCACAACTTTGCTAATCTTTTTAAGTAAACTAGTTTTATAAGGGTCAATGAGTGTTGTGATTGTCTGATAGTGTAAAATTATTTACATTGTCAGTGTATCACCTTTAAACTTTATATTATTAAATCAAATACAATAAGAACAACACAAAACCTGATTTAGGAGCATGCTTGTGCTCGAGGAAATCAAGGATTTACAGTTAATTGCAGAGAAATGTTTTAAGTTTGGCGGAATCCCTCTAATTTCCTTAAGATGCTTGCAACCTCTCAGATCAAGCTTCCATAAAAATTGACATTCTTTGATGCATTCAGGAAGCATTGTGAAATTATTTTTCCATAGTGTTAATTCTTTTACACGAGTAAACTGTGTGGAACATATCAGAAAAAAATCATCATATGTGTTGCATGCTGTTGCCAAAATCTTTTCTACCTTTGAAGATACTATTGACCCAACTTTTTCTTCACCCTTTTCCGGCTTTAGCCATTGCCACCCCTTCAATTCCCAAGCTGTAATTTCAGTCAGTTCCAACATCATGAGTATGCTACTTGGAAACTGAACAATTCCAGAGTATAGCAGGCATAATTTTCGGAGTCCAGTAAGATTTTGAATCGAAAATGGCAATTCTTTTATGGGACTTTGATTCAACAGAAGTTCCCTTATGTTTTCCATCTTTCCTAATATTTCTGGAAATCTCTCAAGACTATAACAACGCAAAAGATCAAGTCTTTCAAGAGTGGTCAACCTGAGGGGTGGAAAACTCTTAAGCTTGGTGCAACCAGAAGCACTCAATATTTTAAGTTTATCCAGACAACCAATTGAATAGTGAACTGTAATTAAATTCTCACAATCTTGAAATGAAAGTGTCTCCAAATTTGGGAGACCAGATACATCAATAGATATCTGTGTTAAACAATTGCACCAGTCAAAATTCAAAACACTCAGATTCACAAGCTTCTACAAAGAAGGAAAAAAGAAATAAGAATGGAATGAATAATCTTAAAATAAAATTTTAATTTTCAAAAACTTACCTTTGATAAGCCCTCTAGCTCAAATAACGTCAAGCTACAATAGGGTAACATATTGCAAGTTTCTTTGGATGAAAATTAGATGGTAAACAATGTGAAGGATATCTCCACCATTCCAGTACTCTCAATCTCAAACTTTTTGGAAGATATTTGGGACCTTTGGAAAAATTACAATTTCCTATAGTAAGTGTTTTGAGGTTTTTCATCTTCTTGAAGGCCTTTATGTTCCATTCTACCATTTCTTTGTCAAATATGAAGACATCTAGACATATGATCTCAATTTTACTAGTTCCCTGATAATGTAAAAGGCACAAGTCAACCACAATACAAGCATATGCAAGACTTCAATACAAATAGGTAAAGAAATCTACATATTACAAAGAAGAAGAAAAAACAACTATGATGTGAACATATGATAGTCAAAAGAGATAAATCAAGATAAGAAACCAAATGTCCAAATCATTCATGAGTTTCACCCACCGTGTTGTCTTCCAAAACATGAATTATATCTTCAAGTAACCATAATTTACTACGCTTCCCTGGCTCTTTGGGTGATTCCCGGACAATTTCTTTACCCATGTCCTCAATCAAGTCATGCATTATAACTCTACTACCATTGCAACTATGCTTTATGAGAGATTTTTCAACCAACACACTAATATGATATTTCATGCAGTCACCATAATGAGCACGGAGTAAATCTTCAACCTCTGTCAATTTACCTCCCTTGAAGCAACATGCAATGTCAAGAAAAACATTTTTCTCTTCTTCCTCCAAAGCATCAAAGCTTACTTTAAGTATATCTAGGATTTGATTATAGGGAATTCTTTTATATTGTTTGATAGCAGATTTCCATTCTTCTATGCTTTTTCCAAACAAGTTGGAACCTATTACTTCCAAAGCCAATGGAAGGCCAAAAGCATATGTCACTACAGCATTCAAGACCTTCAAGTAAGTTGGATCAACTTTTTCTGTTTTGAAAGCTTTCCATGTAAGCAATTGAAGAGCATCCTTCTCATACAAACCCTTCACCTCATGTGTCCTTATAACCCCATGATGATGATTCTGCTGCCTGGACCAAACCAATCAGATCTTCCAACGATTTCTTCTAATTGTTGGTGTTTGTCAACATCATCTAAAATCAAGAGAACCTTCTTTTGCTGGAGCCTATGCTTTATCATTGAACTTCCTTGTTGCACACTTGCTAACTTAATTTTCTTCTCTCCAAGTATTTCTGAAAGAAGGGTGCTTTGGACATATTCTAGCCCATATTTTATTGACTAGAATAATTGTAAAAAAGGAGAAGCACTTTGATTTTTCTCTAATGTTTTCAAGAATACACAAACCATCAAAATTGTCAGCAATTGAATTATAAACTGCTCGAGCAAGTGTACATTTTCCTATCCCACCAATTCCGTGGATGCCTATCATGTGGACACCATTATCAGATCCAATATCCAAAAGTTTATATACTCCTAGCACTTGTGACTCTAGTCCAATATGGTAATCCGCAACATGTAAAGGAGCACGATTATTCTTGGTGGAAACAAACTCAACAATGCTCTCAATAAACTTGCTTTCATACCCATCTCTGTTTCAAACAGAAAAGTTTCAATATGTATTTTGTCAAGGTTAACTAGCATTTCTTTTCTCTTTAAATTTTAACATAAATCTTTAGACAAGTGAAACTAAATCAAACAAAAATAATGAAGTAAAAGATTGGTAAGGTGGAGGAGTACCCATGTTTGAAATGATCGCCAGACAAGTTAGGTACTTGATGCAAAGCCATCTTCCATTTCTCCAATTTCTCCATGTTATGGTTGAGCCTTTCCTTCTTAGCTTTGAACCTTTCCTCATGCTGAGCCAATGCTTCTCCATAACTACCTTTCTGGTGTCTCAAATCAGAAGGATCCACGTAATAAAAAACCGGCAAAACCAACAATCCTCTCCTATTGGCACAGCCAAGGATGTTGGTAAGTTCATCTAACAAAATGAGGAAGATGCATAGTTGTTAGAGAGCACAAGGATGGCAATCCTGGACTCCTCAATTGCCTTCACAAGTGCTGGTGTTATTTCATCTCCTCTCTGAAGCTCTTCATCATCAATGAAAGTTTGGATTCCTCTATCACGAAGAGCTTTGTAGAGATAGCCAGTAAAACCATAGCGTGTGTCTGAGCCTCTGAAGCTGAGGAACACATCGTAGATGAAGGAAGAGGAACATGAATGCAGAGCCATGAGAACTGAGAAGAAAAGCAAGTATGATTATGGATGGTGTGTTGTTTGCATCTCCAAAATCGAATGTATTTTTTTCTTGTGAAATTTATTGAATTTTCTATGAAGCTTCATATGTCTAATTTTTCTGGCCCTGCATAAAATAAAATAATGCAATTATGTTTGATGATGCAATCATAACAATAAAATACTATCAGTGGAAGTAATGTAGTGTTGTCTTGCTCTTTTTGTTTGTTCTAATGCAGTGCTGTCTTCTTTAGTTTAATTAGGACGGTTGTTGTTGCCTTTTGGAATTAAATCAATGGATTTGTTGATTTACAATGCTAATTAGTTTATCTTCTAATTAGCATTGTAAATTTATATATTATTTCATCAAACTAGTAACAACTACTACACATCACAAGAACAACCTCAGGACAATTTGAAAGTTTTACAGGTTGGATACAACAGGTTCTGTAGCTCATGTGAAATGAAGTCATAACAGAAGCATACGTGATATGAGCAACACTAACACCTTTCTAAATTTTACTATTTTCAACTTATTTTTTAGATTACTTTAAATGCAAGCAACACTAACACCTTACTAAATCTTTTCTCTCAGAGAGTAAAATGAGATAAACCAGTAGCTCATTTGAAATGAAGTCATAACAAAAGCATAATACAAACTAAAACTGAAATTTGAAATAGAACTAGCATGTTTATAGCCAAGCAAACCATTTTTTTTAACACACATTGACTTTCATTGCAATAAGCACAAGTTGGAGGTAAAGGTGATCGCATTCAAGAAAGATAATGATAAGAGTTATAAACAAATGAAAAGAAAAAAAGCAAGCATAAAAAAATTCAGATTTCAATCTTGAAATTCAAATTGAATGTCTATGTGTACTAAGGCAAGGTTGAGTGTTAAAAATATGTGTGGATATCTTTAATTTGAAAATGAATAATTATTTGGAAATTTGTGTTATTTATGTTTTAAATTCTTAGGATATTGTTTAGATAAAGAAAATAATCTAATTCTTATCATTTAGATTTAAAGATATTATTAAAAAAAAATTAAGATTAGGATGCTTTTTTTTTTTGAAAAGAAGATTAGGATGCTATTAGTATTTGAATTTTTTTATTATACTTCAAACTTTATAGTATAGAGTCTAGGAATAAAAGTTTATCAAGCTCCTCTGCAAAATATACTTCCTCTTCTTTTGAAAAATATTTTTTTTCTACAGAAAATCCCAAAAATTTATTGATAAATAAGAAGGGGAAGAACAGCAACAATTTGAATTCTTTACATTGAAAAAAAAATAAAAACAGATGTCTAAACTCTAAAGTCATGAAATGTCATTCACTGGTCTAGGAAAAGCTAGATTGACTGAAGTTGAAAGAGAAAAAAAAATGAGAAGATAACAATGGAGCAGGTGTTGAGAATAGTTTAGATTTGTTGACATTAATCTGTAAGAAATTGTTGTAAATTTCGTGGCTGGAAAATACAATTACAATAAAATGACACTAATGGCATCATTGATCTGAATTTGATCATAGTCGATAATCCTTGAAACAGAACATATTGAAACGCAGTGAACTTTGTTTTTTTTTTTTTCTTGATATGCAACACATTGTACTGGAATTCAAATAGTTTATTTAGAATATAGTACTTTTGCTGAATTTGAATAAAGATTGTAAATGGCCATTAACAGGGTGAAACCATTAAAATAAATAATGTTGTGATACTCCTTTTTCCCATAAATAGTGATTGAAAGTTGAAACCACCGCAACGATAGAAACCTACCTATTACGATTCAAATTCACATATCACAGTGATCAAATTACAAGTGCTAAAAGAAAGAAGATTAATCAAATACTGATCTGCAATTCGATTCAATTCTTCAACATAAATTGATTTTCCTTTTTCTTTTCGTGAATGGTAACATGCCCTAGTGTATATAACTTGTAACTGTTCAAATTAGTTACTCAGGAGCCATAAATTGAACCTGCAATCCAATCCTTATGGCACTTATATAGGTTTCAATCTCATAATACATGAAAAGCGGAAACAATCAAGATTAAATGCATGTTTGGTTTAAAATTAAAAATGTTATACACGCTCAACGCATTTCAATGTAAATCTAAGAGATAAAAGTAAAATGAAAGCAAAAACAAGGATACTGTCCAGTTGACAAAAGTATTTTTGCCTCAAACATGTTTTTTCACCTGAAAACTAAACATGCACTAAGTTGCTGAATTGTCAATTCCACTCTGCACTTTATTTTTTTATATTAAAAGTAGATAGATTGCAAATTACCAAAAAAGAGACAGCAGACTACAGATTCTATGCATACGTTGACGTGAAAGAAGAATACTTCACATTGAGATGACGAAAATTTACATTTGCATGTTGAAAATGTGAAGGAAATGAAGAAAGTAATGGCATACGAAGACTTTGCATTTCACCAACATGTGATTCGTGGAATATTGTTTAGCATTGAAATCGGAAATGAAAAAATGGAATCTAGTCACTCCCCCTTTTTTCTTCTTCATGAGGAAATCTTTCCCATAGGGCTAGCTGCATTGCACATTGCTGTTGCTGAGTGAGCATTAATACCCTGCTGTTTGTCAAGTACATTTTATCTTATTATATAAATTGCTGTACGTATTGAAGGTTCTATGGATGAGATACATGTAGATATTTCCTTATAAAATTGCACACTAGGTCTAATAATGTAATGTTGGTTAGTTATACCCCACTGAAGTGGTTGTAGAACCATTGTGACCCACATCCACGTGCCCTCCCTCACACATTCACTGCACTCATATACCAATTTGACTCTTAGTATGGATTCTTTTTGCCCCTAGTCAAGGTACATCAATGTGAGACATTCTTGAAATGTAGACCATATTGAATGAGCTCTAAGACAAGAAAGTCATGTTCCCTCATCCTTGTTTGTCGGATAAAAAACTATTATTCTCATTACTCAGTGAGTGTCATGTCTTTTCTCTCTTCATATGTTTTCAGCATCTAAATAGTATTTGAATTTTCGTAGTGTCTACTATTTATGGTTAATGTATATATCACATTAACTATCCTACAAAATTATGAAAAAAACAAAGGGATGCAATTCAACTGGTTGAACAGGTAAGCGAGTATTGTAAACCTATGGATAAAAAAAATTATGAATTAGTATAAATCAGTAATCGATTCATAGTCTGAACATTAAATGATAAATAATATACCTCATTTCTTCATGAATGAAACTATGTAATGTACCTCAGTATCTTGACTATATCCCTTCTGTTTTTTCTGGTGTTGGAAGTGAGTGCATTGTAAAGAGCTAATAAGTTGGCTGCCAACTTCCAATAATGCTTTCATGTTCCATTAGATTCTTCAATAATGTTTCTCATATTTCTTGTGTAATAAATAATAATATAATGTGTTAGTACCCATGTCTTCAATCATACATTGTTCAATGATTTTGCACCTTACCTCAATTTTTCGGGTCGTTGAGATTTCTGTCATATAAGTCATACATGATGGGAGATCTTTGCTTCAAAAGCAATTCAAAGTTCACATGCCAAAAACTAAAGAGAAAACAAATAAAACTATTAAAGAAAGATAATCTCCGTCATAGAACCTGATGTAGCAAACATTTGCATGCTTATTGGGGCCAACACCAATAGGTAGGTAGGTATATTTCATGTTCTGCATTGTTCTGTAATATAATGACAGACACCTACCTTTTCTTGCTTTGTGATGTATAATGCAAGAATTTTGTAAATTTGTAAGCTACAATGAATGATTTCAATGGTAACAAGTACCAGAATTCAATGGCTCAATAGGAAATTTCCAATTGATTTATTTACTCTTTTGGTTTCTATAACTGTACAAACTTTATCTTTAATCCATGCACTTAAAAACCATCTGTATTAGTAGTTCCTATAGAAGCACTTTCAGTTTTAGTCCTTGCAATTTTAAGAATATAACAATAATTGAAGCCATGAACTGTGGATGATCTTGTGCTGATAAGTATCCTCGGGAATATTTGATTTAGTGTCAATGAGAAGGGAGAAGAAAGGAAAGACGTGTTGATTGAGACTAAAACATGAAAAAAAAAAAATTACTTGTATAAGGACTAAAACAAATAGATTTTAAGTGTGCTGTTCAAAATAAAATAAAATAGCTTTTAAGTGTATGGATTAAAACGTAAGATTGTGCAAGTATTGGTCCTATAGGGACAAAACATAAAAATAGTGTATTAACAGTGTAGTGCAAGTATAGGGACTAAAATGTAAAGTATAATACATGTCATTGCCATGTATTCACCACTAACAAAACGTAAGGACCAAAATGAAACTGAAAGTGCTTGTATATAAAGGATTAAGACGGATGAATTTTAAGTGTAAGGACTGAAAAATAAAATTTATGCAACAATGTGGACTAAATTAGTAATTAAACCTTTCCAATTTTACAATTCATTGAGGGTGGACAAAATAAAGGTTCAGACTTAGGAGTTGGGATTTTTCAGAATTGATTGATCAAAAAACTTATGGCTACAATTCCATGATGTCCACTGTCCCTTGAAGCTGACCTTAAACCAGATCCTTTTTCTTAATCATTCTACCTTGTTCCTTTTTAGTGAAAATAACAGAGTGGACACATGGAGTTCTCCCCTTTGGTGAATGAATGTTTTATCACTATAAAGCAAATATTCTGTTAAGCAAATGAGTCACAAAATCATATCATAAACCCATAATGCATTTATGAATTGTATATAATATAATAAAGTGCATTAAATATATTTTGTTCCAATAAAGAGAATAGGTGGTTGGGTATAATAGCTTCACTTATCAAGCTAAGCAACCATCTAGATTCTTCTTAACCGGCCAAGCTAACAAATAGAAGGGGTCCTACCTTATTTTAGGATCCTTTAATCCTATTTTATATCAAAGAGTTGCAATATAATCCATTTTGGCTGTATATTATTTATGTTTACATCTGTGCTATTTGACGGAATTTAACCGTGTATGTTTAGTTTTCAGATGAAAAGGTACGTTGGAAGTAAACGTACTTCTATCAACGGATCAGAATTCTTACTTTTTATTTTTATTTTATTTTATTTTTATCCTTTGGAATTAATTAAAACGTATATGCTTTCTAACTCCAAACCAGAGACCTACACTTAATATTTCAGACTTTGTGGCTGAGGATCTTTTGCCAAATTAACCATAGGGAGTAAAAGTAGCCTTTATAGTAGTGCACAAAGATGAGTCATCTCCACGTGGTGCTACTACTACACATACCTATAGTAAGTTGAAGCTCTTCTTTCTTCATTGTCCCAAAAGGAAGCAATAATCTAGTCAAAAACTTTTTCCATTAAGCTGTTGAAAACAACCCAGTTCAGAAAAGATGGTTTTCATCTTTCCTTATAGAGGGAAATATAATTGAAGACGAAAATTATCATCCAAAAGTTAGCATAGTTTGGTAAGGACACAACTTTTTAAATGTTCAATGGAAAGCTTACCCATCACTTTTTTGGTATATAGTATTTTGTTACCACATGTAATAGAGGAAAAAACGGATTGATTGATTGGTTGGTAAGACAAGATGAAAAAAGAAAAAATGAATTTCATTTCACAATTCAAAGTCCTATGGTGCATGAAATGAAAAAGATATGTAACAAACAATGCTTTGTCATTGAAACTAGAAAGATCATCACTAACAATACACGTGGAGAGATCGATCAACTTTGTTAGAATTAGACTAGTTTTTCTACACGCAACAAAATGTAGTAAAGAGATTTCTCTGATCCCCATATGTGTCATCCATCCCAATCACATTTCATGGAAAATGAGAAAATTGCGTTGCTTAAGCTCTAATTTTTTGTGACCATGCAAATGTATCAGCTAATTTCATGTTAACTTTTTGAGAAATCATAATGAATCTATGACCACGTTCACGACATCTGGCTTATTTGATTGATACCTACTCTTTCAAGTTTCATCAACTCATAAATCTATGCATGGTCAAACTCACGATTCTATGCATGCATGGTCAAACTCATGTATAACTCGAAGGAAAGTGTTTAATATCAAATAAATAGTATTATAAATCATGTTAAGTAGCTTCTAAGTATTGAAAAATATTTCAAATTAGTCTCTGCATCCCTGAACAGTAAAATATATCAGTCTAAGGATTAAATTGATGAATATTCAATACTTTAAAAACTATTTATATAATTTTATTACTTCAAGGATAACTTAAAAAAAAGGGTAGCCCTTGATGACCAAATTGATAATTTGTCCATTTAATATCCTGTTTCAGGTAATTACAATGTATTGCTTCTCTTATGTCTAATCATGAGTTTATGTTACACCAACTTAAGCTTAATTAGGATAAATAAATATGAAAAATTTATGTGCACTATTCTTTCTTTGATTGAACAAACTCTTGTCATGTTTGGGGTATGCAATTCATCTATAAATAAATGTTTAATCTAATCTTTAATCAATCTACATGATACTTAATTTGTCTTTCATGAAAGTATCTTAATTTGATAGGTAAATTATAAACAAGCTTTATCATGCTTGATGTTTAATGTAGGAGAACGATTACTCAACAACAAAAGAGAACAAAATTTATTTTATATTTTTCAAGATAATCAATGAGCCAATGGTTTAAAATGGCAGTTATGTTGTTAGCATGCAAAAGAATCTCAAAAATATTCAATTACACCAAATTTATGTCCCTAATATATCACAATTTTATATTTATTTTCTAATAAAAAATTTCTTTTGATTGGTATATAATATATCAAAAAATTTGTTTGAAGTCTCTCCTATCACTTAAATGACGATGTGTCATAGTTTAACTGATGTCAATTATTAAAAACAAAAATTTTGATATATAGGACACTTATAAAAAAATATATATATATCAAAATCACAATGTTCACAACTTTCATCCATTTTGAAACTAGTATTTGTATTTTCGATATCACTAAGATTTTGAACTTCTTCTTCTGACTCACTACCTGAATTTTCTAGTAGAATTTTAGCAATTTATTCTCTTAATTCTTCACTCATATTTAATTCATTAATTTTTTGTTTAACTCTACAATCCTTTTTTCATGTGTCATACTCTTCCACATTTGTAGCAGATTATTTTTGATTTATATGGTTCCTTAGATTTTTCTGGTGAATATTTAGGTTTTCTTGAGAATTTGTTTTTTCTAAAAGGGGTTGTTCTGTCTTATTTATAATAGTGTTGTTTCTTAAATTGTTTTCTTTTAGTAAAGGAGGGAGGAGAAGGTTTTTCATACCCGTATTGGGTGCAGAAGTTACCTAGTTCTTTAACCCCATTAGCTTCATTTCTTTTTATTCTATTTTCTAGTTTCAAGTTATTACAAAGTTCTAGGCCTGTGTTTTTAACCACAGATGCTATTCTTCCATATGTTAATTCATGGATAGATAAATTAGGATATTCTAACTCTAATCTTTCTTTTACTTTAGTTGCAAAGACTTGAGGAAGTCCTGCAATAAATTTTTCTTTCCAAAATGGTTCCTTACAATCTTTTCTGGTAAGAACCATTGCCATAAAATTATCTGTATACCATCTAAAATCTCCTAAGGTAGGACATCTCAAATTATGTAAAAGTGTTGAAGTCCTTTCATTGAAAAGTTTAGTGTCTCCAATAAAATTTTGAATTATCGTTACAATTAGAGTTTCTACCATTACAAGTATGGCCCTATCTCCTTCTCGCTTAACAGCCGTAGAGATATATATTTTCTGTTCAAGGGTTAGGTAGTTGTCCCACCAACCCTTGAGAATTCCTGTAAAACCAGTTATTATTAATTTTATAATTTGTTCCTCAGTATTTTTTACCCTATAGGCTGAGGCGGTCATTGTCATTTCATTGGTTTTTCGTAGAATTTGATGGTCGGTCATACCATCAATATTCCACTCTGTGATGCCCGATCCATCAAAGGCTGAAGGAGTATCCAATTCCCATTCTTCAAATTGAATGTTTGGGAGAGTTGGCCTTTAATAGAAATTTCTAGTTGTTGGTGCTGGGGTGAAGCGCTTTACCTGATTTTTTCCCTTTAACTTTAAAATTTTATCTGAAGGGGGTATTAATTCATGTTCATCTTCCTTTACTATAGTTAGAATCTTATCTTGTAAAGATATCACCGTTTTATTTTCTTTTGCGTTTTTCTCAGGCTTTTTAGTTAAAGTGTTGATTTTAGATAATTTTAGCAGATCTAATTTTTTGTTTATCTCTTCTAAAGCTAAGTCGGTTTCTTTTCCTATTTTTAATTCTTTAAGCTCAGCTTCTGAAAATTTAAATGGTTTGGTTAATGAGTGTTCTAGTTTTGAAGTGGATGTTATACTATTAGAAGAGCTTTTATCAGGTTTTCTTGATCCAATTATTACTTCTGAGGCTACTTGATGTAATATTTGATTTGTATAATTTAGTTGTTGGTGCAAATTTTTAATATCTTTTAAAGTTGGATTCTCGTTTTTTATTCTATCTGTACTAATCATTTTAAAGGGAGAAGCAGTTACCTCATTATTTTCATTGTTAGCAAAGCTAATCTCTTCTAAAGGAGGAATTTCTCCATCAACGGTTCCTTTAATAGTTTTCCAACTTCTTTTAGCACTCTTAATCATTTTTATAGAGAGTTTATCTAGACAATTCTGTTTAAACCACTCAAAGAATGGTATTTGAGTCTGAAGTTCTTCTAAGTTTCTATAGTAATCTTCTCTATAATTTGCTAATTCCTGTTGCGAAAAGGTTGCAAAGAACCAGTCTCTCCTTTTCTTTTTTTCTTTACTAAGAAATTCTTTCCTTAATAATTCTTTATTTATTTGGAAAGTTCTTATCATGTTTAATTGACTAAATTCTGACGGAGTTGACGAATTGTGAGTTCTAGCTGACTCAAATTGTACTGAAGGGGGAGCTTGTTCTTCTTCATACTCCGGGACAGGTATGATTGGATCTGTCCTTATTCCTCTGAAATTTAGGCTTTTTGGTATGAAAAAGTTAGATCGATCCACCGATCGTCTAGCCATACTAGGAAAAGGTGATTCTGGTAATCTTAAGGAATTAGTTCTTATTAAAGGTGTGAAACTAACCTCTACTGCCCCTGAGTTATATTCTACTATGCTGTCTAGCATGGTAAGTACAAGGTCTTCTAGGTCTAGGAGATCTTCCAATCTCCATTTTAACCCACTGGTTATTTCCTTATGTTTTAAGGTTTTTGGGACTGATGCACTTACCTTTTCTGGGTTTACTAGTAAGAGGGTTGTCTCATCAGTAGGGGATAATTGCAGTGCCCCAGGGGCTAATTGGGTTTTCATTACCTTATAGTATATTCTATAAATTATAGTTATGGATATTGCATTAGGATTCCAGGTTTTTTCTAACATCTTTACATCTAACATTAGATTGTAAGGAGTATTATGGAAACTTGATAATGCTATTGAGTAATTGGGATAGTTATTAATATAAACTAGGCCATTATGTAAGTTGGTTTCGAATAATGCTAGTATTTGATCTTCAAGTTTTATGGGTCTATTATCTCTTAAGGATGCAAACATGGGTGTGTCTAGACCTAGTCTAAACAATGGTTTGATTGCTATCTGTATAGATCCTATATGAAGGTACCTATAGTTCTTAATGTGGTTGGCAATTAATTGTTTTGATATTAATGGTATAGTTTGATGACTATTTTTAAGATCAATTTCTTTTTCCACTGTCTTAATGACATATTCTCCTGTGAACATGTCTTTTAACGAGGTTTTATATAATGATGATATTTCAAGTTTGGGTATGCTCCATTTCTGGATTTGTTCTTCTATTTCTGGGATTCTTAATTCATGGTGTATTATGTGGGATTTAGCTTTTTCTTGTTGTAATTCCAAATCTTCTACCTTTTCTTTTCCCTTTAGAGATAACATTCTAATTAACCTTGACATTAAATAAAGCTTAGTATTGACCTTGATCGAGACCACTAGGCTAAACCAACGGTTTCACTGCCTCACTCTAGGACTTATTACCGGGGACCACCCTTATCGGCTGACCAACGCTCAGGGCAACGCCTTACTTTATTTAAGGTGTAGGATTAATTAAACTAAAAACTCTTAATGGAAAATTAAAGTATAAATTTGTTTTTAACAAGTTAAAGATAAACACAAAATACAATATGAAAATAGAATCACACACAAGATTTCTGATGTGAACGATCAGCCTAAGCTGCATCCACACAGAGCATACTTAATATAATAAAAACTTTTTTTTTTTTTATGAAGTAGATGCAAAATTTAAATATAACTGAGGATCTAAATCATAGCCAGAGATAATAAAAAGTTAATTCTCTTCTTAGATGGATGCTAAATACTTGCTAACTGCAGCATGTGTACTAACTACTAACTTCCCAATTTAAGAATAATCTAATAAGCAGTGTTAAGAATTTTTTTTTTTATAATGCAACTAGACAACTAGACAGAAAGATTCTTACTCCCACATGTTAATTATTTGAGCTTAGGTGGTGCATTGTAATTTGCAATATACTAAATTTTGTAATTACAGTCCACATAAAAAGTGGAGGACTAAAATTAATTCTTAGTCAAGTTGATTTTGAATAAAACCTATCTCGGTTATAACCGATCTTGAAGTGACTTAATTTACATTTGGATGATTTGTTAGAAGTGATTTTAAAATAAAATTTGAAATCTAATTCAAAACATACCGAGTAATTAGATTTAGGAATAGGTGCTGACATTATAGATCCACACCTAGGTAGGTCTCCAGGTTGTCCTAACGAGGTCCTACACTTACACATATGCCATGCATGTCTGACACTCTGACAGAATGACACTTCACCACCACTTTGTTATTATGAAAAATCTATCAGTCGGTGGATGATGGAAGTATTATGAATTTTAATTTATTTTTCAAAGTTACTTTTTTTTTTTTCTTGTCTTTCTATTTTCTTTTTCTCTCTCTTCCCAACTTGGCCTAACCATTAATTCCCCTTCCCATCCTATAAATCTGCCAAGCCTGCTCCACTGATTCACCCCTTCTACCTTGAAAAGATTGAAAAGAAATATTAAACTAAGAGGTTCCCTTTTGCAGTTAGTGGCACTGCATGTGATAAGGAATCACTCAGTTAACTTTGTATGCAAATCACCCCTCATATATCCCTTCTTCTTCCCTCCTTATAGCAGTATCACTGACTTTCTCTACACTTTCAGAATAACAATTTGACATTTCAGTATCCATCCATTCATAGGACAAATGGGTGAGGAACTAAAACAGGTGATATAACATTTCTGTTGCCATTGTGATTTCCTAGTCATATTTTTTGTTATTCTTGTTGAGAGTGTCATAACTTGGTCTAAAGGTGTGTTTCTTCTTTTATATTGTGCAGGAACAACCAGTGGCTGAAGCCAAGCCTGAGGAGAACAAAGAAGAGAAGGCAGAGGAAAAAACAGAAGAAAAGCCAGCAGAAGAAGAGAAGAAGGAAGAGCCTAAACCACCTTCCCCATGTGTGCTGTTTGTGGACTTGCATTGTGTGGGATGTGCCAAGAAAATTGAGAGATACATTATGAAAATGAGAGGTTCAAATCTGTCACATGGTTCTAATAATTCCTTTTGCTACCAAATGTCATTCATGCATGTGCACTCATTATTAATTTTTTCTTTTGTATTTGTCTTCTAACAGGAGTTGAAGGAGTGGTAATTGACATGGCTAAAAATGAAGTGACCATAAAGGGTATAGTGGAGCCTCAAGCAATTTGCAACACAATCACCAAGAAAACTAAGAGAAGAGCAAGTGTTGTATCTCCATTGCCTGCAGCAGAAGGAGAACCTATACCAGAAGTTGTCAATTCTCAGGTATCACACTAATGTCCTTCTATAATTCCTAGTTATAACTTTCACATTTCACATCTCAAATGTGATTCTTCCATCCTAATAAGTTTCTAAACACACTATTATGTATTAAAAAGTTAATTAACAAAAGAGAATTTTGTTGGTGTTCCAGGTTAGTGGACCAGTTACTGTGGAACTTAATGTAAACATGCACTGTGAGGCCTGTGCTGAGCAACTCAAGAGGAAAATACTACAAATGAGAGGTACCATTGTTTTTCTCTTGGTTTCAAATTTTCAATATGATGCCTTCATTGTTGTTGCAATTGAGAAAAGGACAGGTGAAAAAAAAAAGGGAAAGAAGTACAAAGCTGCTTTCTTAATCATTAAATATTGTAGTGCCAAGTAGAGTCTTGTGAATGCGACAAATCAACTTCATGAGTCATTGTTCAACAAAGGGTCCCATAGAGATGAATCATCACTCCTGAATTGGGAAATATTCATCCTTTCATGCATTGTATTGCACTTGATGCTGAACCCTCTAACGTGGCATTCTTTTATGAAAAGTGATTGGTGATGTCAATTAAAAGTGATGAAATAATTTAACTCTTACACAAATGAAATTAGAAAAGAAATAACTTATTCACCAAACAAAATTTCTTTTTCACTCTTTCTTGAACTAGAAAAGAAATAGCCTTGTACATATCATCATGCCTTCAGAATCAAATTTTCCACTTAGCCTCATGCTTTTTGTCTTTGAGCTAGAACTTAGAGGACAAAAATGTGCAGTAGTGTATTGGATACTTTCTTGCAGAGGATACATGATTATCTTAAATAAGGAAAGATACAAAAAGAATGATCACTACCTAAAATTTAGAGTAATGATTTGAGGGGAAGTATAATGTTTTGAAATATATATGAGGTGCTAAGGTAATGATTTTAAATTTAAATGAATGTTAGTGTAGAAATAAAAAGAGTAAGATCATGTGTAATTTGATAAAATTTCATAGAGTATTGTTTTTTAATAGGCTCTTTTATTAATTATGAATAGGAGAGGAACAAAATTCGGGTAATTTCATATTTATATGTAACTAATGTGAAAACCTTTGTGTTGATTAATGTAGGAGTTCAAACAGCAATGACAGAGTTCAGCACAGGAAAGGTTCTTGTGACAGGAACCATGGATGCAAACAAGCTAGTGGATTATGTGTATAGACGCACCAAAAAGCAAGCCAAGATAGTTCCTCAGCCAGAACCTGAACCAGAAAAGAAAGAAGAAGAAGAAGAGAAACCTGCAGAAGAAGAAGAAGAAGAGGCTAAACCTGAAGAGAAGAAAGAAGAGGAGAAGCCACCGGAGGAAGCCAACAAAGAAGAGAACAAGGAAGAAGAAAAGGGTGGTGAAGAAGGCAAAAAAGAAGAGAATGTGATGGTGGTGGCTAATTATAACAACATTGTTGATGATGAAGGCATGAAAAGGATGATGTACTATCAGCACTACACTCCACTCTATGTCATGGAAAGAATACCACCACCACAACTCTTCAGTGATGAAAATCCTAATGCATGCTGCATTACATGAACACATCAATCATAGGAATTGAGAAAAAAGAAAGGTTCAAAGTTGTTTCTAAGTACCAATATGAGTTTTTTTTTTTTTCATTGAGTTGGGTTCATGGAAATGGGAATCATATCATAATAAGTTGATAAATCATAATATATTATTACAAATAGTAACACATCATCATTGTACATATGCTTGTGAAATATAGGAGTACCTTCAAGTTTTTTTTTTCTCTGTGTTTAGTTAAGTAATTTGAATTGATGTTCATCGATTTTATGGATTGATTATTGAATTATGATTATGAAAGTGGGATTGAATGACATGGGACAGCAGACAAAACCTTCTAATAAGGGGAAAGCTACCTGCCTATGCTATAAGAATGCTATATATTTAATATATTTTTTAATTTGTTTAAATAATGCTTATTTTTTTTGTAAATAATATTAAACACAAAAATATTTATAGTTTAGCATTAAAAAAGTATTCTTCATCGATTGAAAGTTAGTATCTATGAAATAACAGTGCAATGTCTCTTGGTGATTGCACTTTAAAGCTTCCGTAGAAACTCTATAATAGGTATACTCATAGTTTTTTCATCTTTATCTTTATACTAAATACATTATACAACTGGGGGAACAAAACCGCAAATACTATAAATACTATATAGTATATACTATATAGACTATAGAGATTAAAGCTGTATTTAAACAAAAAAAAATTAATTAAGGCAATTGAATTAAGTAAAGATAAAACTTCCTTTACATAACGGATTGATATAGTGGTATATAAATTGTTCCATTGTGAAAAAATGATTTATTTAATAGGAAGATTTGTATTCAAGTATATTTATGTTTAAATTTATTTGGATAAGTGACAAAATCACCATGAATGAGATTAATCTATAATTTAATTACTAAAATTTGATCCAAGGAAAGAAAAAATTAAACATGCGCACGACGAATTTAAGGAGTGACCAGTTAAATTTCAAGATTCAAGATTCAAGTCTCTCTTGTTTTATTTTTTTTATTATAAAAATAGTATAAACTCCAACTTTTATTAAAACATTAATCAAATTTGTAAGCTAATACTTTATGTTTTAATTATATGTTATAATTTATTCACTTTTGGTCTCTCCTTTGAATCTTATTCACAGGAAGGGTTAAAATGTCATCTTAATTTGGATACAATATATCATAAACACTCAAAATTGTTATATTAGATGACGACATAAACAAGATTTGGTGTGAATTGATGGAAACATATTATTTAAAAAATTACACTTGTCAAATAATAATTTAGAAATAATTTGATAAATCATATATCTAACTAATAATTTCTCCAACTACTGAAAGCTAGCCTAACGAGACACAGAAATTCTCCATGCATGTGCTTTGTGAGGAAGATAATTATTATGTTCTATATTATTAAAGAGAATATTGTACATTGACATGAACATTAAATTCATTATTAAATACCTACCATTACTATACAGACTATTGTTGTCTTTCACTTATTATTGAAGAAGACTAAGGAAAGAAAAGATTCTTGTATTAACAAATAATAGACATGTCATCGTTCAAACATAAAATAGTTTTACAGATATTTATGTTTTTTAGTAAACTAATTCACATCATATATATGAATCCAAAATTTCTACAATGTATAAAACGTCTTATTTTATAAGCACCTTAATTTGTCAAAAACAATCCACATGGTGAGAGATTAATTAACGGATACTCATTAGTCATTGGGTTGGGACCATATATGGGAAAGGTTTGGCTATATATGTTGTTGAAGCCACCACAATTGCTTGTGATTTGTGTCTTATGTCCTATATGCTATTTTGTCACTAATATATTATTAACTGTTTCTTCATTGGATTCTTAAAGGTCGAAAACATTGATGAGAAAGGTTACCGAAGAACAGAAACAAATCAATCAAAAACAGAAATGATTCACGCCTATTTTCATGGAACTTGTTTAAATCGGATATGATTAAACATCATTAAATTATTAAGCTTATTAAAGGATAAAAAAAAAGTTGTATATGTATTTATAATATAAAATAATTTTATATTATAATTTTTTTTTATAATATAATATAAGATTGTTGACTTTATGATAAAGTATAGTGTACACTTTTATTACGCTTAAGAGACTTCCTGTATATACTTCAAACAAAGAGAAGACAATTTGCAGTTATGTTTGAAATTTAGAGTTAAGGGAGTCTATGACTTTCGATTATACTTATCATATTCTAATAATAATAAAAAAATGTGTACTACAATTTGTCTAATAGGACTAATATAACTTTTAAAAACATTTGAACTTTACATCCAAACTTGTAATGGTTATAATAAAAGCAGTCACTGAATAAAACGAAGATGTTCTTTGGTTTGTGTTTTGGTTTATGTGTTTCATCACAAATAAAACGACAATTGCATGTGCATGGAATTAATTAACATTGGTTATTAGTGCGTAAAGTGTCCTTTCTTCATAATTAATTAAAACTCTGAGATGGTATTATCAAGGGCAGACCGATATTTTAAGGGTAGGGGACCGACTATAAAAAGAAATTACAGAAAAAAAAATAATAATAATAATAATATAAACATTAAAAAGAATTAAAAAAAATATAATTAAATAAATTATTTAAATATTTCATGTTTAATAATAAGTAAAATTAACTATTCAAAATCTAGTATGGAGAAAAAAATTTAATATAAAATTAGTTAATTATATTTATTATATAATATATATAAATGTAATATATTATCAATAATTCATTAGTCCAAGTTTGTATTTGGATTTAGTTTTCTTAAGCAAGTTCTCATGTTCAAATCTTATAAATGAAAAAGGCATGATTGGGAGGGGAGAACCTAATGAAGGTGGTCATCTAGATTTATCATCTAAGTTTTCTTACGAAGATTAGTTATCGATTTTGTCTCTTGTCGACGATGTTAATTCATAACTATAACATCTTGTGTCGATGTACAATTTGAGAAATAAAAATAATTTCTTTACTTGCTTGTAAGACAATTTTTTTTTTTACAATTGTAATTTTAGTTCAAGAAAAAGTTAATTATATATAATAACAAAATTAATCAAATATAATGTTTAGATAAAATTTATTTACAAAATAAAATAATATTACTATTGATTTTATAATTTAAAAAGTGAGTTAAAAATTAATTCTAGAATAACTAGAATTTGATATTTTATTGAATTAAAAAAAAGATAACATCATAATTTTATTTTTAAAAAATCAAAAAATAAAAATAATTATATAATAAATAATGTTAATAAAATATTAATATAATGATTATATAAGATTTCTATAAAAAAAAAAGATAGAATTAATTTTATCATTTAAAATAAATAAATATAAAATTGATTATATAATAATTAAAATTGAATATTTAAATAAGATTTTCTAAAAAAAAAAATTAAGATTGATATTGATTGATAATTTAAAGAAAAAATAATTAAAAAAAATAAATTATATAATATTAATAATAAATCTAGTAAAATATAATATTTATATAAAAAAATTAAAATAAAAAAGTAAAAAAAAATGTTAAATGTATTTTGAAATTACTAAACATACTCCTCAAATTACTTAATGCACCTCTAAATTACTAAACACACTCATATTATTATATGAAAAAAAAAAAAAGTGGGTGGGTGGGAGGGGAGGGGGGACATGCCCCTAATACCTTGGTCCGCCCCTGGGTACTATTGATCACATCCTTCAAAACCAAGTTTACGATAAGTCTCTTATTGACACTCAAAACTCTTGATGTTGTCTTCAATTATTCTTTATTTGTATTAGTTCTATTTTTCAACGAGAATAGAGAATTGTTAGTCATATTCTTAAGTTCTTCTTCAAAAACTCTTCATAATTAAAATTTATTAAAAGTTATAAATTTTAATTGAACTTATTTATCATGTATGGACGGATTTGATGAAAGAAAAATAAAAAAATGTTATTCTTTCTTTAATTTGAAACCACGTAAAAGAAAATGAATATAAAGAATATACGTGAAATTCAGTGTATTATATAGTTATTCGTAATGGGAAGAAAATTAAATTATAAACTCTTTTTTATTATAATATCAAAAACATCCTTACTTATTTTATAAATTATTTTTTATGTTTCTTTCTCTTTTCTTTCATATCAAACATATAAAAATCATCTTACTTTTCCACTTATTTTATACTATTTTTCTTTCCTTTCTTTTTCTTTTTCTTTTCAAAACCAAACATATCCGTAATGATTTTTTTTATTTAATTAATTTTAACCAAAATTAATAAATTTTAACTAATTACCTAATATATATATATATATATATATGAAAGAGATTGTGATTCTTACTCTAATTTTCAAATATATTAGTAGATGTTAGATGACAGTTTGTGATTAAAAAATAGTATAAATTCTCTTACACTATCATATACATCGATTAATTACGCATGATCTTAATATGTGTGTTAATCAATGATTGAATAGTGTAAATTAAAAAGTTACATTTTAAATACAGTACATTCTAACCAAATTAAAAATATTCAAAAGGAAAACAAAACAATCGAAATTGCTCTCTTCTTTGGTAAGGAAAACAACCCACGTGCAAGCCAAACTACAAGATTTCTCAATTTCCAATGACAAAAGGAGAATGCAATGCAATGCATCTACTTTTGATTAACCAACGCCAGAGTTTGCTGACACAACTTTGCACTCATCCATGTCACACCACCCATACCCATTAATTTCCTTAATCAAAGTCATGCATTACCCTTCAAAGCCTAATTAATTAATTCATTCATTAATTAACCCTCTTAATTCATTATGATGCAGCAGCAGTTGATACTTGATAGCAACAACATCTCATCTCATAAAGAAAGAAAGTATAAAAGAAAAGAAAGGAAAAAAAAAAAAAAAAGTGACTACTGAATGAAACTAAAGCTTCTTTTGAATAGAATCTAAATGGATTGTGATTTATGAGCTTATTATAACTGTCCATGATCCTTGAACAAAGACTTTATATAAGGCTTTGGGCACACATGCATAACAAGAAGAAGCAAAAAACTTTGATTGAAAATTGGATGGCCAACATGCAAATTGTCCCAGCTTACAAGAATATTGTGGAAGCACAGTATGTTGAAATGATGGTTCCATTGTATTCTTATGGATGCGAGAAGAAAATTAAGAAAACCTTATCCAATCTTAAAGGTAAACATTAATAACCTTTCTTGTGGTAGTTTTCAAGTCTATATATGTGGCTAATTTGAAATATAACTGAAAGGAGTTTATATCTATCCTGAGTCTGAACTTGTTGCATATTTTTTTTCTCAATTTACTCTTGATGGATAAGCACACACCATGTCTTTTTTAAATGTAATTTTACAGAATCAATCAATTAGAAATCATCGTTAATATTTTGATTAAGAATTGTTGGCCGGTAGGTTTTGAAAATTGAAAGTTCAGAACTTTGATTTTTGGGTCCTTTGGTCCGCTTAACGCGCACTTTCTACACTAATGGACTTTGTGGACTATGACCAAGTGACAATCTGATGTCTTTACTAAATTAAATTTTTAATGAAACTTTCTAGAAAAATATTTTGTCTAAATAACCATTAGAATCTCCTAGTGTGTTCATATATGTGAAAATAATTTATTTAATTAGTAAAATAATCTATATTCGATTCTTATCTTTTAAAAAAATTTTAAACAAGTAATAATTATGCATTACAAATAAGATTAATTTCTAACCTAATGAGTTTAGACATCCATGATATCTAACCATAAAAAAAAAACTAACATTTGAATTTTTAATCTAAGACTAATATTCAAGAGGTCCTTCATGGAAATTTTTTTTTATCAAATTGGTTCTTGGATCATAAGAAACACAAATGAGAGCATTGAGTAATTCTACCCACGGTTTTGCAAAGTTAAACTCATTATCTAAAGTGGAATATGTGGGTATGTTGGTTTTTATTTTTCTTCCTTTTATTGCATGAATTACATTTATATATTCTTTCCATTTGATGTATAACTCAGCAATTTCTTGAGTCAAAAAGAAACGGTGCTTGTTCTGTTCACCATCCCTTTTATAGAGTTGAACATAGAATTTAAACCTAAAATATTGGCTCCATGTCACTTTCGGTTACGCCACCATCACTGTACATAAATAATAAACTTCCCTTTCTTTATAAAATTCTCCCAGACCCATCTAAAAGTAAAACTTCCCATATAGCTATTCAATTCTCGTGTTTTTTAATACTTTACAAAAAAGTATAAAATGAAAAGTTAAAATATATATTTAACATTTGAAAGTAAACAAACATACTGATAACTGAATCCTTTCTTAATTTAGTAAATATGAAGATTGCTAAAATAAAAAAAAAAATGTTATAGTAGAATGAAAAATCCTAAAAACACTTTCTTTAAGAATGTTTTATAGAGATTCTTCAATGATTTTACCTATCATTCAAGTTTTTTTTTTTAACTCATATCTATCAAAATTAATAGTTTTAAATAAATTTCAATCGAATGTTAACACTTCTTATTGATATTGAATATTACTTATATTGATTATTGATGACAGGCATATACTCGATAAATGTGGATTACTATCAACAAAAGGTAACTGTGTGGGGAATTTGCAACAAATATGATGTGCTAGAAACCGTGAGAAGCAAGAGAAAAGAGGCTCGATTTTGGAACCATGAAGACAATAATGTTGTATTAGAGAAATCCAAATCACAATCACAATCACCCTTATCTTCTTCACCACCACCCTTTTCTAACAAGGATTTTAAGCCCTCTTTAGCCTTAACCAAGGTTCGGTCTCTGAGTTTGAAAGCATGGAAGAAAGTCTTTGCTAGATCATATTCTTTCTAGAAAGGAATAACTAAGTGGCTACAAAATTTTAAAAAATGAGTGTAAATTTTGAAATGGAAATGTTCCATATGATCTCATTTTGTATTGTACATATTATTGTCATTTCACTGTTTCTTTTAACATGTACTGTGAATCTGTGATTTTGCTTTCTTATTGAATCTGAAATCACAACGTCATATCTTAGTCAAAAGAACACTCACATTATGCTACATTTGGATTCTTCCAGATTGAGGCAAGCTAGGTTCTCTTGAAGGTACATTTTGTTACACTACTTTAGCTACTACTACCATTGTCCTATGTTGTTGTAGGCCAATTTATAGAGATCTATGAATCGATCTATTTAGTTATATATACTATTCATCCCTTTGGCAGCATTATTTGCTAGAGAACTATGCCCATCCTTTACTTTTGGTCATTCAACCATGATCATCAATTCATCATCATGATCACATTCTATTCCTTATCTTCAGCAGCAGCAATATTTTAGGTCCATGAATTTCAATGAATGTTGGGATGGGCATTTGCAAAACTACTTTTAAAATGATTTTAAAGCCAAAAAATTTATGTTTGAATATGTTTTATTCTAAAAACAAGTTAGCAGTAAAAGTTAAAAGTCATTGTAAAAAAATTTATCCAACAAAAAAAAAACTATTTGAAGGAAGTTAGGTTTACTTGTAGTTCTCAAATTCTATTTAATTGGTCAATTTGATCATCAAATTATAAAAAATTTCAATTTGGTCATTCAATTATATAAAATGTATCAATTTTGTCCAAAATTTTCTATTTACACTCCTTTTTATTAGGTATACCCCTCATTTTTAATGTTTTTAAGAAAATATATTTAATAAAAGAGATAAGTAGATAGTAAAATTTGACTAAAAAATAATTAAATTAATGCATTTTAACAAATTGAATTTTTTTATAACATAGAAATCAAATTTGACAATTAATTAAAATTTAAGGACAAAAATGTAAGCCTCGAAGTTAACTAGTGCTTTTATATCATCTAAGTGAATCTAAACATGAGAGTCAATTATCTCATATCGAAGCTCTCAAAATTTCAAAAAGTAGTAGGAGTAGTTAACCAAATAAAATCCCCCCGCCTGATAATCCAATGCATGCATCTACCTAACTTCAAATCGTGTTCAAAACTTGCAAGTTACTCCATGTTGTTGATCTCGAACATTTTTCCCGATATAATCAGAGAGACCAGATCAGCTCTTAAAAAGCTATGATGAGATGAGACACCCCAAAACGTCACACAAAAACGTGATTAAATTAATTTCGGTATATGCTCCCATGATGTTGATGATGATTACCATTTTACGCCTAAATAGTATATGTGAATGTGAAAACCGTGTCTTTCAAAGCCTCAATATATGGGGTCAAATTATCGCATCTATATCTTGTTTAATCATTGTACTAGTTACCTCGTAAAAATATGCTAATTATAATGTACCTAGCTAATTTACTATGTACACCTAGATATACCATAAAAATCTACGCTCTCTTTCAAATATTTTTTCTATGATTTGTGTTTAATTTTTTTTTTAATCATCATTTTGATAGATTTTACATATTATTTAAGAGTTTATTTATTCTTATTTAACTGATACTTTATCTGATACTTTCTTAACGACTCTCATGTATGTTAAATTTTAACTAATCACGACCTAGAAAGTATCGAAAAAAAATGTCATGAATAGGATTGCTAGACGCGTGTATATATATACACACAGCACACACACATGACACACCAGAAGAAAGTGCCAGAATTCCAATCTTTTTTGCCTAACCTTTATGTGTGTCTGTGGCATCACTTTCCAACCCCACAATTCAAAATCCATGGGCACAAGCCACACGCTGTAACTACCAAACTCAGTTGCAAAAAAAGGAGCCTTACTTATTTATATATTAGGACCCTCTCACTCTTCTTTATAAGAAGTTCTGAGATTGATTTCAAGAAGAAGCAAAGAAAGATGATAATGGTGGTGGTTATGACAGAGATATTGGGAGAGTACACAGCAGTGCTAACAAGAGTCACAGAGCGCCTCCTTCCACGGCGCCATGGCTTGAGTTTTGGTGGCCTCAGGAGGAACCTTCGTTTTGCTTCCACAGCATCTTCTTCTTCAGATTCAACTTCTTTTCTGGTTTACTTTTAAATCATACTTGTCAGATATAGAAATTAGAAACTGTGTTTTTAGTTCTTCAAAGTTTTAGGATAGGATATTTGTTTATTGAGTAATAAATTTCTGGCTTCAGAAGAATAAGCCTTGTTAGATTCTGTTGCATTTTGTGTAATTATATGTATAAGTTTTGGATATAAAGAATTAGCCCTTTGTTTCATTTGATTTTCCCTTACCTTGAAGTATTGATTCTTCTGTTGCAGAAACTTGAAGTGTTGTCCAAAAATGAAAGATGAATGTAAAATGATATCCAAAAAAAGGTTTAATTCAGTATTGAGGGGGGTGAATAGCACAGGAAATTATACCATAATTTCTTGTAGTAATGGAACATCAAGATTTATACCAGTGATGGTTATTATAAAGCATGATTCTGAAAAAGGTTAAACTTGCTTTTGTTCATGAAAAAGAAAAACTTAAAGATTAAACTGGATCTCAGTTTAGCTTAATTGCTCTCATAATCACAAGTAGAATAATTGTGTTTTGGTTTTGTGATGCCTTAGCATAATAGCAACCTTTTTTTCTGCATTTTTGGTTTATTTGGTCCGAATGAGTGAATGACATTTCGTGAAAAATATCAAAATTAACTTTTTAATCAATTCCTGTGTTCCGGAGAGAAAAAAATGTTATTTAATGTGAGAGAAACTTAGTATTATCGTAGCGTTTTCCTTTTGTTTTGTCACTAATAACTTTTTTTCTGAAATAATGTCTGGTAAGAAAAAACCAAAAAATTCTCGACCTTATCCAGATACATACTTTGAACCTGTCTATGTAAGAAAGAAACAACAAAATATATGAATTTCAATTAGCTAATGATGGTAGCAGATGGTAAGAATAAAAACAATGAAGAGTCAATTATAGGGTGTTGAGAGTGAAACATTTCTGAGCCGTTGTATTGTTTATCAACATGACAGGTTCCCTGTTACCTTATCTTGTTCTCTTGGCATTGCCTCTTTACAAGGATTATTACTATTGGAAGGGACATCCCCTTGTTATAGTTCATGTATCTTTGCAGAAAAAAATTGTGGAGGACGGAAGTGAAGCACACTATACAATACTCCTTGGAGCCTTGTGAAACTGAAAACTGATCAGAACCACATAATAGGGTTCAATTATTAACTAGTGTCCATATGTGTTACTTTTTTGGATTATCAGTGTATTTTCGTGTTAAGCGATTTAGGAATTCCTAACACCTTTTTAAATGTATTTGTGATGAATCTATCACAATAGACAATTTATCAAAATGAATTTTAGGTTATGATATGATGTTAAATTTCAACTTAAAACGAGTTATCCGATCGATATATAAGTTATATTTAGATATATCAAATTTCTTAACATTCAATTTCTTAACATTCAATCTATTAGATTAAAGACTAATCTTTTCTGTAATTTTATGTCTACGATTTGTTTAATAAGTTTTCGCATACGATAAAATCAAAAACATGACTTTCTATTAAATAGATTATCATTTTCATCATAATATGTAAGTGTACACATTATAAAAAAAAACCAGCACCTTAATAATGGAGGAAAATCAAATTTCATGATATTATGTTGGTGTTACCATTAGTTACCCTATTATTTCAAAAGGTCCACTAAACTCGATTTAGACAGTCTTTAAAGCCCCTTTTGCATTGTGTGGCAGGAAATTCCTCCACTTATGATTTTGTCATTGACAACTAGTCTAGGGGAAAAAAAGGGGTCCTTATTATTTTGGATAATTTTTTCCCCCTTGTTTTTTTTTTTATCTCCAAACAGAATTGGGATGAAAAGAAAAAAGGGACATGACAGTTGAAACATGTGATATGAGACTACCCACTCCAACCATCATTAGACTATTTGGCAAAACCCAACCACTTAACTCTGTAGAGGGTTTATTGAACTGGCACTGTCACAAAAGGATGGTTTATTTTTCACCATCAATTTATTTCTTATTTCTTATTTGGTTTAGGTTTTTTCAGAAGCTAATTCCCATATTAGTATTTGAATTTATAAATATGACTCATTTTAGCATTTGAATCTATAAAACTCTTGCTTGATCCCAACTTGGCCACATATCATTCAATTTCATCCTTTTTTACTACAATTTGAAATAGAAGTATAAAGATGAAGTTTCATAATGGATAGATATAGAAAAGTTGAGTAACGAGAAAAAATCCTTAAATCTGAATCTTAAAGTAAGCTAATTAAAATAGATAATTATTCTAATCTTATCCTCTTGAGCTCTGTCCTGAGTTGACAAGTTGATTAGAAAGTCCAAAGCTGGCAAAAGAATCAGGTGATTTTGGGTCCAAACAGAAACACCACACAAGCAAAGAAATTTAGATTCCTCAACATGATATATGAATATATGATTGAGGGCCAAATATTAAAATCATAAAAAATAAAAAAACACCACAAACCACAATTGTTTTGAAACATCACAAGACATGTCAAGTGTTGGCAGTAGTGACATGTGGTGGTGCTGGAGTTCTATGATTGCGTCAATTCAATGGACAAGTTCCACCATTTTCTGAATTTTGTTTTTATATTTTGGATTAGGTTTGAGGATTGATATTTATAATAAAACATCATCTGACTTTGGTTAAGTGCTAAACGATGATATGATTAAGAATACTATGTTGTGCCTTTGATGAGACTTGCTTGTGTTTTAATTCTTAGTCTATGACACAACTTCGAAACGCTGTTCATTACTGTATTAGCAGGATCTGTCTACTAAGAAAAATGATGATAACTTGAGGAGTTCAAGAAAGAAAATGATAGGCCACGTTTTTGTAGCAGTGTTAAATCTTCACTAGCAAACAACATATCATGTTTCATTGTTTCTTTTCAAACAAAAAGTATTAAAGAAAATAAAAACAATTGAGGTAGAAAATCACCCTTTGAATATATATCCATTGTTATTTTTGTTAAGTGTTAGCATAACTTTTTTTTTCCTTGAGGAAGGCCAAAGGCCCAATTAGCATCCCCTCATTCTGCAATATTGAAATATGAGACTTTATTTTTTTGGTACAAAATAAAATATGAGACTCTAGTTCTCTATATTTTGTTTTTTGAAGAGATAGTTCTCCATTTTTTTTTCTGAATGGATAGTTCTCCATCTTGTTACTTGTTCCCAGTATAAATATTAAGAAAGTGAGACTTTTTTAGGGAAAGTAGAACCAATTCTGATATTAGTATGTAAAAAATTGACATGGTATATAATACCGAATATAATTATTTTTATTTTCTTGCTCATTTTTATATGTTTATGTAAAAAAAATGCACTAAAAAATGAACAAATTATATATTTTTCTCTCTCTGGGTATTGGGTGGTATATTTGTTTTAAAATTAAAAATATTGTATGTATTTCAATGTAAATCTAATGAATAAAAATAAAATAAAAAATTAAAATAAGGATTCCGATATTTTTGCAAAATGATTTTTTTGTTTTTGCCTAAAAATCCAACCAGTCACAGTCAAACAGAGTCTGATTTAGGCACAAAACAACACAAGGGGAAGTTTCTGGTAGTAATGGCTAAAAAGGTTGAAATTGGTTCGTCAAAACAGAACAATTGAACGGAAACTCCCCCAACAACGAAACAATAGTTGGGATACGAGGATTGTTCATAGAAATAATGGGTGTTGTTACATTGAAATTTACATTGCTTTATTGTTTTAAATGTAGCTTTTGAATTAAAATATGTTAAATATGATAGATATTTTTTTTATCTTTATTATGACCTCGTGTGTTTGAACCTTGTGGATGACATAGCTAGGAAATCATAGACGATGTTGAGGTATGGAAGATGGGAGGTTTTTGTAGTAAAAGAGGTCATCAATGGTTTGCATGGGTCTTTTCTATTGTATATGAGTGGTGGATGGATTTTTATTATTGGCACTACTTTTTTCTATTTGCACCCCCTTTCTATAGTTTTCTTTACAAAATATCCTTCTCAATGCAAAATGCAGAATATTTCTGTTTTACATTGAGGTGTTGTTCTGTTTTGTATGTTGTCATAACACGAAACGAAAATGCATTTTTTGTTTTGTACTAGGAACATGGGACCCTATGTTTCCATTTTGCATTATGACAACATACAAAATGGAAAGGACACTTTCAATTTGTATCTTGTCATAATATATACAAAATGGGAACACATTTTAGTTTTGTGTGTTGCCATAATACAAAATAGAAATGAGTTCTCATTTTGGTTTTAAAACTTCAAAATGAAAACACATCTATGTTTGGGTTATTAATCAATGACCACGTTTTGGTGCTAAAAACACTAAAATTGAAACACACTTCCTTTTGGTTCGATCAATAGCTAGAGTAGAAACATGTATTCTTGAGATGAGTGTGTGCTATAATATTATGAGGAAGAAGGCTTATGATGTGTTGGGGGTGAGGAGAGGAATAGAAAAGCTTTAAGGGTATAACAATAATATTATGTGTTTTTTTTTTTTGTAATAGCTAAGGGTAGTTGTTAACAAACAGCGGGTGTCAATAATAGTGATCATGGTGGATAAGCGTGTTCACGAATCAGTTATTCCATAAGCCCAACCTATAAAAGTGGTTTTGACAATAGCCATTGTTATTGGCACACTTGTTTTTTGCTATTGACACATTTTTACTTTAATTGTTTTTTACAAAAATATCCTTCATAGAGGAAACACATTATTTTCACACTTAAGCGATACTATTTTAGAAACCATGTTTTTTGGTAGAGACGTGTGTGTTAACCTTAGCTAGGAATAAGAGAGAGAATTGATTTTTCAAAAACTTGATTGAATCCTAACACAACCTTGATCAAAACCTATGAACAAGAAGTGTGCCACACTATGAAAACCTACCATAAGAAAACTAAAGAACTAGAAAACCATATTCTAGTTACAACAAGAGGAAAATATTTATAGGAACATTACATCTTAATTTAATTGTGCAAATTGGTTAGAAAATTCAATCTTTTGAAATGGATCAACCAATAAGAGGAAATCTTATCTTCATCACTAAAATTTGATTATGAAAGCGTGAACATTATTGGTTACCATCAATGTAATTTAGAGGATCCCTATAAGCCTTTAGTTCTTATTATCCAATAAATTTGAAAAAATTAAACTATTTGATTAGTTGTTGGTGTTGAGAAAAGATAATTATTTAAAAAAAAATTCAGTTATAAGTGTAGTTAATTATATTCATTAATGTAATTAGTTATGATCTTTATAAGTGAATATAAATTTCAAAAACACACATTAATGAATTTTTTTAATTCTTTTAGGTTTCTTTTCTACTTTGAGTAAAGATCTGCTTGATTTGGATTTGCACATATAGGACAAATATTACAATACTATGTATTTTTGTTATAATTTCTTCCTTTTCTGAATTTATTATTTACTGTTTTTTGTAAAATATACGGATATGATAGAAGTGGTGATCGTAGATATATTACCAATTAGTTTTTTCTAAACAGAGCTTGGGTATTTTATTTTATTGGTTCAATCAAGCTATCCATAAATTATTCAAAATTTTGAATAATAATCTGAATACCCCCTCTAAAAATAAAAAAAAATCAATAGAATTACACTTTATTACACTTTACGCTTCAAATTTTTTATGATTCAATCATTCTTCTTTTGGGGGTAAAAGAGAGGATATCTCGATCATGAGAGAAAATGGATAAATCCCATAAGAGTGTAATTAATTATCACGTGATTATGTGCTCTTTATCATTTGTTGTGACTTGTAATTAGTTACATTCAATGTAACCGACATATTACACTTTCGATCATGTATAAATATAAATTGAGATAAACTCAGTAGAAGTTTGTAATTTCTTAATGTGTATCTAATTGTCTATTAATAAAGATTTTTTTTTTAATCAAATGAGATCACATGAATGAAAAAGTATTTCAAAACGACATATACATTATTTAAACTTTAGATCACCATTGAAGTGAGAATAATCTCACGCTTGAGACACATAGTTTTCTTTCCGAAACTATTACCTTTCTCATTATGTCACGTGGCACCTTGTACATTGAAATTTAATTGTTTTTTACAATTTTAATTATTCTAAAAACATATTATTTAAATTTATTTTATATTATATCACATTAAAGATCTTTTAGATATTTTTTAAAATTTTTTAATATTTCACACCAATAAATAGAGTTTGTGATTTGTCATGATTGAAACAATTTACTTTATAATTATTTTCTTGTTGATTTACTAAAATATTCATTATTAATTATTCTTATCCATCCGTGGTTTTGCTTGAGAATAAATACTGGTTTCCCTTTTAAAAAAAAGAATAAATATTAGATAGATTTAGAGAAAATCTTAACTTTAGTTTCCAAATTTAAGATTTTATTGTTTTTTTTTTATAATCCAAAGGTATCTAGATTTTTGTATTTGACATCTAACTCAACTATTTTTTACTATGTCGTCTCATTTAAAAAAAATGATATTTTTAGTGAAAGCTTCATTTTTTAGTTGGAAATCAAATCCCAATCTTTAGTTAAGGGGTTTATTGGATTAGGATTTTAAAATATTTTTTTGTCATAAAAAAATCTTGAAAATTTTAAAATTTTTGTAGGAAACTAAAAACTTTTAAAATTTTTTAAAAAGACTTTTATGATTAGAATTTTGTAGTTTAGATTTAATGAATTTAGAATATAGGATTTGAAAGGACTCTATAACACAAAATATCATTGAACATAGACTAGTCACAAGTTATCATGAGTTAAACTCTTCCACCTACTAAGAACGTACATGAATTCAAAATCAAATTAGTTAAAAATATAAAATATTTCATTTAATCTATAAAATCAATAATGTCATCACCAAATAATTCAACAAAAAAGACATGATGATCAAAATATTAATCATCTGCTTAACTTGAAGAACATCCAAATAAACATTCTTTCAATGACATATGAATAGAATTGAGATTTCTTTTATAGCATCCCAAACATTGTTTTCTATTTTCTTTATTAAGTTGTGTATTTTTTCAAAATTGACTGTAATAGTTTATTATAAAAGTTTTTTAAAACTTTAACTTGATTGTTTGCCCTAGCTGAGATAAAACTTCCTCTAAGCTCAGATATATTTTTCTTACGAAAATTTTCATTTCATTGATTAGGTGATGTGTGCTTGTAAGGTAATTCATAGTGATTTGGGGATATGAACACATCATTATTAGGATCATATGAAAAGTCTCACCTTGAAACATACCACCACCTCCAAAGCAAAAGAAATGAAATAAAAAAAGTTTATGATATGAAAGAAAAGTCTCTCGAGGTTAGATGGGATTGTTTGCTAGGTTTGGTATTTATATAATCAACTAAAAAGTCCATAAAATCCATCAAAATCCAATTAAAAAAACAACCCTTCGAAATCTTTATAATTTTGAATAATAGATGATTTTTTTTAAAATTATTCAAAATCTCAATTGAATACTACAAGATTTTGTTGCCTTTTAAAAAAAATTTTGATTGAATATTAGGAGTGTTCACGGGTTGGATTGGACTAAGTTTGCATAAATTCTTAACCCAACTCGATCAATTTTTAGTGAGTTGAGTTAGGTTGGGTTTGTGTGATTTTATTTTCAAAACCAACCTAATCATGAACGGGTTGGGTTGGGTCATCGGGTTAGTGATGCATTTTTAATTTTTAAAAAAAAAAAAATCAGAATAAATTTTTTAATTTTGCTCAGTTTTTTAGAACAAAAATCATTTTTAATCACAAATGAATATAATCATATATTGACGCACAAATTAAACTAGATATAATAAAACTTTCAAACTTAATTATTGATCCTTTCGATCTTAATTCACCTAATCTAAAAAATTTAAAATAAAATGGTTATCAACCAAAATAGCAAAGTTCACTTAACATAATTGAGAAAATTCAAATAACATTGTAACATTGATACAAAATAAACTGAAAATAAATTTACATTTTATTGAATATTTGACTAATTGTAAGTTCCATTTTTGGACAATTATAAGCTTCATTGTGGAAGCACTGTAAGCTAAATGATAAGATCCATTAGTCTATTATAAATAGTGTAGAAAGAAGAAATATACCTAAAGTCGCTAAAAAGGTAAACCTAAAATTACATCATAAAATAATTTGTAGATATTAGTATATTACCATATTAGCAAAATGAAAATTTTTAAAAAAATATGGTAATCTTATATTTATTTTTAGAAAGTCCTCGTCAAATCACAAACAATAGTAGAAATTAATGCAGACTATATCAAGATGAACTATATTGATTTGATTTTCTAAAGACTATCGAAGAAATTACCAAATAAAATCTAATAAAAAGATTACCAGTGCTTACTGTGTTTTAAAAGTTGTTTGTCATGTAACAAATAATAACGGGGGGTGACGTAACGGAGGGTCGTGCGGAGAGTTGCAGTGACGCACGGATGATTGCGATGATGCAACAGCGGAGGGAGACTGTGACTTGTGGTGATACACCAATGGAGGACGACAATGACTCGTATAGAGAAAGTTTCTATTTTGAGGGTTTTTTTTAAGTAAGTAGGTATATATAGATGGTGAAAGTGTTGAGTGAGTGAAAGTAAACTTTTTCTTTTGTTATTATTATTATTATTATATGTAATTCGGGTTGAGTTAGATGAGTTATGGATTCATATAACAAAATTTATTACTTGTAAATCATCAGGTTGGGTTAGGTCTGACCTAAATACTTTATCAACTTGTTCAAACCAGGTTGGGTTGGGTCCGCGGTTACTCGTACCTGTAAACATCCCTATTGAATATCATCATATTGTTTTTTTATCATTTAACCATCTTAATTGAATACTTCAAGACATTTAAAAAAAAAAATCTTTAAAATCTTAAACCATCTTAATCCAATATACCCTATAAGAAACACAAGTGTTGAACCATAATTCTATTTTAAATTAAAAAAATACTAATATATCATAACATTTTTGTTGTCAAAATTAATTTGATTTCTGAATAACTTAAAGGAGCAGAATAAATAATGTATACGAGTAAATAAAAGAGGAAAACTCATAGGAAAATAGTAGGAAAAGAAAAGGCAAGTAGGAAGGAAAAGAGAGAGAAGCAGAGAGAGGAACCAAAAAAGTCTTTCACACTGTAAAAAATAAAAGAAAAGAAAATAAAATAAAAAACAATATAAACAAAGACACACAGACTTGGTTTTGGTTTTGGTTTTGGTTTTGCTCCCTCAGTCCCCCATATTCCTAGTTCAGAATTCAGATTGATCAATTCAAACCCCATAGATCATACATACTCTCTCCCAAATCCTCATTGAACTCTTTCTCTTTCTCTCTCTCTCTCTCTTTTCTCTCTCTCTCTCTATATATGTTTATTTAGTGCCCCTTTTTGTTTTGCATCGCCCAATCAATCACTGACCCCCTTGTCTTCATTGCCCACATATCTTTTTCTCGCAAAGTTTGCGACTTTGTGTTGCGAAGATGAGCGGTGCGGGGTCTAGGGCTTCAATTCCGAGCAGCGTGAGGAGGACGATCCAGAACATCAAGGAGATCACGGGCAATCACAGTGAAGAAGACATCTATGCAATGCTCAAGGAATGTTCCATGGATCCCAACGAGACCACTCAGAAGCTTCTCCTTCAGGGTATTGCTCTTTCCCTCTTTTTACTTCCCCTGGATTCGATCTTGATCTTATCCTCTCTGTTCTCGTGATCCGGGTGTTGAACTTCGTGTTTTCTCATCTGGGGTTCCTTTGTTTTGTTTTGTTTTTTTTTTTTTAGTGGGGTGGGATAGGGACCTTGAATGAATGAATGAATGATTGTGTTTGCTATGATGGGGTTTCACTGTTGAAGGGGATTTTTTTTTTTTCATTACCCCTTTTGGTTTCTGAGGGGCTTTGTGTAGCTTGACCTATGGAAAGTTCAGTTTTTTGGACGAAACTTTGAGGGGCTTCGTTCACTTTCGTACCCTGATGTGTTTGGTTATTTTGTCTAGAACTTTAGATTATGGACTTGGCTTTTGGAGTCAGAATGGTTCATGGTATCGTTTGTTCATGTTCAACCTCCATTGTCTCTTTGTTTGTTGACGCCTTGAGCTGGTTTTGTGCTTAAGCTTGCACTGTCACTGAATCTGAGTTCGATTGATATTTTATTTTGTTTGGTGATTGGTTAGGTGGAGTTTAGAATGTTAGTTATTTAAGCAAGGAACTTGTGTTGCGAGTGGTTGCTTTTGCTTATTGGGTTTCTATAATGAGTATTAGTAATGTTATTGTGGAATTTTCTGTAATCTTTTCCCTCCCTTCTCAAGTTTTTCTTTTTCCTAATACATGGGTGGCATTTAGAGCTATCTTATCATCAGCTAATAGTATATTAAGTTGACTGTAGACCGAACTGGATTCTTATGAAAGGGTATTTTATGCTTTGGTAGGACATTGTGTTTTAACTTGATTAATATAGTAATTTTTTCCAAACAATTTGTATTATTTTGACTCTAAAATCTTCCCTTTGTGCTTTAATGTATGTCCTATTTCTAGTTTCTTATTCATTCTCATGATAAGGAGAGTTTCCTTCCTGACCAGCTCATTTGGAAATCTAAACCCCTTCTCTGGATGCTTAATAGGATTAATGCCATTGGTTTGTTGCAGATTCACAGCCTTCATATTGATTTTCCATGTTTTGTGTTATGTGTAAGGCTAGTTTGGAAATAAGACTTCATTTATTTTGCATTGTTGCTACATGTTTATGGGAAGATTTTCTTGAAGTTCTTGTAAAATTTTGGCAGCATTCTTCTACCTTGGAGCAATTTCTCATGGTATGTTTAGGTTTTGGAACTAAATCCCAAGTTATAGCAGATCACAGTGCGATGCTATCACAAAGAATGTGAAATGCATGGAATCACTTTAAAGAATTGTAAAATAACACAATTGACAATCATAGTTGTTCTAAAACTTTAGTAAATGATCCAGAACTGGAATAGGAAAAAAGTTACCGGAATAGACAAAAAATAGTACAGGTATCAGTTGAAAATAGACCAATTTTTCATGATTCATGAGCATAGCAGTTAAAACTAAAATCATATTTAGCATAGTTATTACAACCATGGATGACTGCAAATAATCTACAAATATGGAGAGTGATACAAGAGAACAAAAGAAGAGGAACAAATGCTGAGACAACTGCATTATAAAGCTGTAGGTAGTCTCACTATGTTGAAGGAGAGGGCCAGAGGAAATAAGGGTACAGAGCTGGGTGCAATTCTGAATGAAGTGTTGAAGGCCAGAGCAAGGTTAGAAGAGGGTCAAAATGGTGACAAATAGTTACTGGAGCTACATTTGGACTCAACACGGGTTACAATTTACAAATAAGTTAGAGCAGCAAATTTGGCTCCTTGTAGAATGGCAGCCACTTAGTCCATGTTGAACCATATTATAGGTCACTATTGTGGCGCCCCATGCCACAAAAGTGAAGTGCACTGCAACAAGGATTCAGATGTGACCAAGAGCCATTCTGCCATGTTATTGTATGTTGTAATGTCTATAAGATTGTCTGATGTTAAAGGCATTTGGTTTCTGTGGAGTAATCTATTGATGTGTGAAGTTTGAAGTTTGTATTTGCTTGTTTCATTTGTCTACTTATTGGGTGTGGACCTCACCCAGCGTGATAAGATTTTGTTGTTGTTGTATTTGTCTCCTTAATGGGTAAATTTTTAAACAGAGATTTTTTGTTTTAGACTATTAATTATCAGTTTTAATTTTTATGCACAGTTGATTTTTCATGTATTTGATTGGCTGTAGATGTGTGATCAGTTACTCTTTGGTAATATTGTCTTCATTATTGTTTTCATGCTCTTTTAATTGTTTCCCCTTTGGGGTTTTTGATTGGAGTGTGAAGTTTCATGGTGTTATCATTTTGCATATAATGTTCCAATTCTATTCATGTATTGTTCTTTACAATGTCATGTTGAAGCAGCTTGGGTGGTGTTTTTCCTTAGTTGGGGTTATTGATTCAATCTTCCATCCTTCTCTTTTTGAATGCCTCTCATTCATGCTTGATTTCTATGGGCTCATTGGTTCTTAACTTCTGATGTAAATTCTAATTGAGTTTATACATTATTTTTGTGTCACATATTTATTGTTCTTGCCATGTCAATGTCTAAACATAAATCATTTTTTTTACAGACACGTTTCATGAGGTCAAAAGAAAGAAGGACAGAAGAAAGGAGGTAAGATATTTAAGTCAGTAATGGCCTTCAATAATGTACTACTAACTGGCTATCGTGGTTGATTATCTATTGTTTCTTTTGCTCCTAGTTTTCATTTACTTTTTTTTTTTGACAGAAAGTTTTCATTTACTTATGCTTTAGTTATTTTCAAATTTTATCATTCATTAAGTTTAGTTTGCTAATTCTCTTGTTTCTACTTTCATTTGTTTGATTTTGCAGAATCTTAACAACAGAGAATCTGTGGAGCCACGCTGGAGGCCTGGCACCCAAGGGCGGGGAGCTAGGGGTGGTCGGGGAAATTTTTACCTCATAATGCATCACATGGTGAATAACCATTCTCGACTACTACATATTTAAGGGTTTATTCTTGTCGGTTAAAATAGTTTTTTGCTTTGACTACTTTAGGTTCTGTATGTCTAGCAGCATTAGAAATGGATAGATGAGTCTGAACATGGTGTAACATCATCTGGCTGTTTTCTGTCACATTATTTCAACCCAATGGTCATGCTGCATATCTTGGAAGTTGTTATCTGACCCTTTATGTGTATATCTTGTAGCTTAGTTGAAAAATACTGGTTATATCTGCATTCTAGTCTGAATTATTACACAAATTTAGATATTATGTTGGCCATTCAGTTCACTTAAATCAATATTATGTTTATGGACATTCTCTCAGATGCTGCTGGCAGCAAGAATTCTGGTACAGGAAAAGATAATGGAATTCATCAAGTCAATGAGAAAGTTGTGCCACCTTTGTCAGCTTCTCAAGAGACAATATCCAAAGAAAAAAGTTCTGGAATAAGGTGATTATATGAAATAATGTCTTCTGTTGCTAACTGTTATTACTATCCTGTGTCTATTATTTCACTGCCATTTGAATTTAAATTCTGGCACATTTGGTTCAAACTACATAAATATACGTGTTTTTCAGCTCTGTACTCATTAATGCCAATGGTCCGACAAGCATGACTTCTGGAACTACTAGCGGTGTCAGTCCTTCCCCTTCATCTGCTGGAACTGGAGATAGATTGGGTCCATCTTCTGGTGATATTAATAATTTGAGTAGTGCTTTGCCTTCTGATAGTTCAAATAAAGTTGCAACAGTTGCTTCAGGAAGTGGATCAATGCTTTCCTCCAGTAACCACCCAGCATCTGGACCAGCATCTTCATCAGCTGCCTATTTCTCTTCTTCAGATCCAGTACTGGTCCCATCTGATGATTTATGGTTTCCTGGTGCTGTTGGAGCAATTAGACGTGAAGTGGGAAGCCTACACCCTCCTGGGGAATTAAGTGCTGTTAACACTGCCGAGAACAAATTAACTGCTGGTTAGAATCTTTCTTATTTTCTTCCGTAATTTGTTGGTTTTAAAGTTTTCAAATGTAATTAACGAAGAACTTTCCCTCCATTAACTTATGCCAGCTTCTGAGACTGGTAGCTCTTCTGTGCAAGGAAAGATTCAAGGCAAATCCCAGGGAGCAGCAAAGAATCATGTTACTGAGATGTCATCCACTTCATCAACTGTCACTCATAGTAGCCCTTCAACTAGTAGACCTTCCTCTAATTACAGTAGCCGATCACAACAACTAATTGGTCCTCAAAAAGGTAATTTATATTTCTGCTGTTCAAAAGGTACATTTGTGTATCCTGCTTCCTGCATAGTCCCTTGATTTAGATGCATCATGCATGAATATGTTTTATGCACGAGCCTTGTGTTTATTCTTCTGTTGCTGTTGTGTCCCCTGGCCCCCACAACCCTCTCCAGCAAAATATGCCATCTCTGGCAAATGACCCTTCTCTGGAGGATGAATAATTTGGTTCTCTTATGTAACCTCCCCATTCCCAAGTCTCTGTTCTTCTTTATTTCCATCTCTTTGATTATTTGTCTCTGTTTCCTTCTCTGTTCTCTCAATGCTTCTATAATTCTGATATTTGAGTCTCTCTCTCTCTTTCTGTGTTTTGAGCATATTATTCCAATTTTTTGAGTCTGTATGTTCTCCGAGTCTCTGTTTTTTTCTTTTACCTCTGTTAAGTGGTTCACTTTTGTTTGTTCTGCAGTTTTTTACTATATTTCTTGTATATCTTATTCTTATTACAGTCGCCATTGCCATGCTTCCGCCATAGCCCGCAACATTATCTGCCATATTGTTATGGCATAATTTTGGCTTTCTGCCATCCACCATTAATAACATTGATAAGAATGTTATTATGTTAGGATGTATATAAACTATATTTGAGTTGATTAGATTAGAATAACCACTTACTGATTATTGGGCTAAAAAGTTAGGCTTTTTTTGTCAGCTAAGATTACCTCTAAATGATTGTAAGTCAATAAATACCACAACATTTGTGTACCGTGAGCCTAACACAACTTCCCTATAAACTTTCTAGTACTGAAATTATGGAGGTCTATATTTTTGTTAGTACCAAATTATGTTTCCTTTTGTGGACTTGCACTAGATTTATAATTAGTTTCTGTTTCCAACAGCTGGTTCTAATAAGGAGTGGAAACCAAAGCCAACAAATACAATAAACCAGGGTTCTGGACCAGCTAGTGCATCTGAGGCTCTTGTTTTAGTTGACCCAACTGGGCAGTTACAATCTGCATCTAGTGCTCTTGACTCTGAAGAAGCTACTTCAAAATTGCAGAGGAAGCTGGAGGATTTTCATCTTCCTCAGCGTCAACATGTTATACTTCCAAACCATATCATTGTGCCAGATTCTGAAAAGAACAAGTTTAGCTTTGGAAGTTTGGGAGTTGCTTTTGGAGTTAATACAAGCTATGTAAGTGGTCCAGAGAGTGAAAGGAGTTCTACACCTGTTTCTGAAACATCTCAGACTATTGAAGAAACTGTGGAGAAGCAGGATTCAAGGTACCTATTAGTGACCAGCCTAAATAAATTTTCTTTTTCTTCCATCCACTTTTGGTGGTATAATGCTATTTATAATATAAGAGCCTAGATATTACTTTTAAGTCTTTAACCCTTTTTGCAGTTTTTTTTTTTTTTTTTGCTGCAACAAGTATCTTGTATTTTGTGATTTCAACCACATATCCCTATTGTTTTCTATGCCAATGTTTTTGAGGAAAACAATTTAACTTAATTTTCAGTAGTTTTCCATTTTGTTTTCTGACAACTTTTCTTTTAAACCAACAGTCAAAATGCTGCGGTTACTCCTGAGGTTGGAGATTATCCTGACCATCCACAATCACCCACTAATGGAGCTGAGAATTTGTCATCCAGTGAGGTTGATGGCTCGTCCAGTGCTATCCAAGAGTATAATGAGTCCAAGCAAGACACTGCTTTGCCATCTGGAGGTCATCAGTACTCAGGAGTACTTACTTCTCCAAACTACAATTTTGGTTTTGTGCCCCCAATGTTGGGTTCTCAGCTTACACAGTTTGACAATTCTGAGTCTCAAACACGTGATGCTTCTCGGCTTCCAAGTTTTATTGTGAGCCTGCTATCTATATATATTTTTGTTCATTATTTAATTCATTATGCCCTTTTTGTTGCTTACAAGTTTGATTGTTATCTTACCATAGGTTCATCAACAATTGGATCCAGCTAGTTACTATGCCCAGTTTTACCGCCCAGGAGCTGATGGTGATGGTCGCCTTTCACCTTTTTCTTCTGCTGGGGCTAACACCAAGTACAATGGCAATGTTACAGTGCTTCCTGCTCCAAGCTCTCAATCTCCTCAAGAGGTTTGCACTGATTTTATTGCTATTCAAATTCATTTCTGAACCATCCACACAATATGTTAATACTTGTTTCAAATTTGGAAAATCTGTCACTTGCACTTTTCCCCCCTTCATACTGTTTTTCTGCGTGCTTCTTGTATTTTAAAAATGGATTTCATTTCTAATTGTGTATCTATTTTATGCCTATTTGGCAGCAAAGTTTGATTACTTGGAATATCATACAAGAATGTTATTTTCTGGAAGGATATCATATCTAGTATATGCTTGATAGTTGTTCCATTTCTCAAATGACATTTTAGTCCATATTTGATCCATTTATTTAATGGTTTTTAGGTTTAGTGACAGTTGAAACTTGAAAGTATATTTGTGCCTCTATATTTGACTCAGCTGGATTTTCTTGCATGTACTTCTTAAGCTAAGCTTTGTATGTTCTGTTCATTTTCTAGCTTTTCTTTCTTGTTGTAATATTGTTAAATGTCAATTAAAATTCTTTTTAAGGTGGAATTGATCATAGGCGTAGGAGTGAAGTTGGGAAAATTGTGAATAGAGGAATGAAAATTGGCAAAGTAGAACCTGTTTATTTCTAGAGTTTCTTTCAAACTCTTAATTTAAAATTCTGTTTGATGGAATTTGATTAGAGTGAAGTTGGGAAATGTTAGGGATGTAAAGTCATTCACAAGCCTCCACATGATAGTTTAAGCTTTGAGAAAATTGGTGCTTGACATGGTATTAGAGTGGTTCCATCTTATATGGCCTCATCCTGGTACTATTCCACTGACAAGTCCCCTTAAAATCTTGAAATCCTCTCACATGGTATCACAACCTATATAGTCAAGTCGTGTTTTGGAGTTTAATTATTGCTACCCTCATTCTCCTAAATAAGAACTTCGTCCATGCTTCAAGCCTAACAACTTCAAGTTTTGGGAGAGTCAGTTCTTGATTATTTGCTTTACTAAACTAGAGACAATCAATTATCATGGGCTGCTATAAAATGATGCTTCTATTATTTGTGAGATGATTTTACTATAAATGAATTATACTTAACTAAACCCCAAAATCTAGCTTAAGGTAGGTAGGACGATTGCAAGCATTGTAAGTAGTATTTTCACAATATTCTTAGCCGGTATGGACATCTTAACACCCCTCTATCACTCAGGACTGAACTTTTGCGGGCAATCTAACATCAATACTAGGTAGGCTTTGTTAGTTGATACCATGTTTGAAATGAATGAGGCCCAGCACAACCCCAAAATCTAACTCAAGGAGGGCAAGATTGTCCAAGCCTTATGGGAGCATTTTGGTCATAGTTGATGTAGAACATCTTAACCAATTTAATAGGCATTCAGAATTATTGTGCTTTCATTCAACTTTGTAATGTAGTCTATCTGTGGACATATGCTCTCCTTTCTGTGTTGGCCATGTAGTTTTTTCTTCACACTTAAATTGGTTCGAGTTTTTTTTTTCCTGCTGTACTGATGCTGGCAAGAACCAACTTCACAATCACAATACTATTAAAACAATGTTTTTAATAATGATTTTCTTGAAATAAAGTTGTATCATTTTGGGAAATCATGGGAAGAACCCAATCATTAAATTCCATTTTATGTTTATTTGCAGGGAGGTGTCTTGTCCACCGCAGGTCCAACGCCACTTGTGACTCAAGCTGCTGGGCTGATGCAAAGCTCAATAGCTGTTACTCAACAGCCTGTCCCTGTCTTCCGACCTAGTGGGATGCATATATCACATTATCCTCCTAACTACATTCCTTATGGTCCCTATTTTTCACCATTTTATGTATCGCCTCCAGCAATCCACCAGTTTTTGGGTAATGGTGCATTTCCTCAACAACCACAGGCCGGCTCTGTATATCCCCCTCCCCCAGCTGTGGCTCCCACGGGAATGAAATATCCTCTTCCACAATTCAAACCTGGTTCAAATGCAGCAAACCCAACTCATCTTGTAATGCCAAGTGCCTATGGTGTATATGGCTCCTCGGCAGCTGGTTACAATCATAATTCTGCAGCAGCTGCAGGAAATTCAACTTCCAACGAGGATCTTGGTTCCTCTCAGTTTAAGGAAAACAATGTGTACATCGGTGGACAGCAGGTTAGTTCCTTTTCACTGTTATATCTTCAGTTTGTTAATTTGGTTAAGAACTTTGATGGCCTTTTATTTGAATGGCCTGACAAATACTACATATGGAAGTTCAATTAACTTTAGCAGGTTTAACCCCAACTCCACAACACAGTTACGAAAAGCATATGCCATCCAATTTACTACTTGCGTTTATTTTTGGTATCAAAAGACCTACATTTAATGATAACTATGTTCTGAATTTCCACTGCAGAGCGAAGGTTCAGCAGTGTGGGTGGCTGGACCAGGCCGAGACATGACCAGTTTGCCCACTAGTACATTCTACAACCTCCCTCCTCAGGGTCAGCATGTGACTTTTGCCCCAACTCAGGGTGGCCACGGCACCTTTGCGGGCATGTACCACCCTGCACAAGCAGTGTCGGCGGCAACAGTTCATCCACTGCTACAACAATCCCAGACAATGGCTGGAGCAGTTGATATGGTAGGACCTGGAGGCAACGTTTACCAGCAGCCTCAGCATGCACAAATGAATTGGCCAAGCAACTACTGAGGCTGGGAGTCTTCCTGACAGCTAAATTAGATAATTGAAGTCCTATCTTGGGAAATTTTTTTGAGAAATGCCATAATATGGTTGGATTTCTATGAGGACAAACAACATGGCAAAATTGGCTACATTTGAGTGTAAGAAGCTGGAAAAATTTGCCAATATGATCTTCTGATTGCTTGGATTGAGGACATATGAAGGGTAGGACAACCTGTAACCGATATTGACCATTAAAGTTAGATGAGGTAGAAACATATGCAGGCCTTCTCTTTTTTACTCCTGCTATTTTGTGTTACCATTAATACCTTTTTCATAGCTCCAAGCTTTTCCTTCCCTATCTTCTTTTGTTGAGGTCCTTGAACTCTATTAAGAGTATTGTTGAGTGATGATGAGAAAAATGTCCATTCTTTCTTTTTTAGTTTGGGTTTTATAGGGTTTGGAAGGTTTAGGTTGGTTGGTGGGGAAAGCTTTTCTGGTGCCCCTTTGTCTTACCTGTAAAGTGAATTTTGATAGCAAGAAAATCATTTACTTAAGCTGTGTTGTATTGCTATGGGCAAAGTAAAGTAAACTGTCAATTGTTTTCAGCTAGCTAATATTGTTTGTCATGGTTTACAGAAAAAAAGAAAAGAGAAAAAGTTGGGTTAAGACTTAAGACTTAGGAGGAACACTTGTGCAATCTTATTCTACTAGTATTTCTGTGGCATTTTCTTTATTTCTTAATTCTTAGCCTTGTTTTTGATTCCCAATCTCATTTTTTTAAGATGTTACGAAATTGGATTGTATGTTGTACTCAAACTGAAGAATGCCTTTAATTTTGAAGTTACATTTTGTACCTTCATGTGTAGGATGGTGTGCACTGCGTCATTAATGCACCCTTAATGATGAATGTGAGGTAAGAGAAAACAATTGTCACTTTAATTTTTAGGCTAAATGTTGCTTTTTGTTTTTTATGTTTTACTTTTTTTTTTTTTCATTTATCTTTTAGAATTTTCAAAGGAACGTTTTTAAAATAAGTTAAAATAGTCATTTTGAAATCATGTTTGTTTTTAATTTTGTGATGTGATTTTGAATATATTTTTTTTTTAAATTTGAAATATAAAAATTATTTTATTAGATTTACTTACATGAAAATGGTGGAACTCAACTAATGTACGAATCGAATCAAAAGAGGGTCAAACATAATAAAAATTGTGTAAAAAATGAGTTTCATGAATAATTAAAAAAAATTAATATTAGATTTTTCAATAATTCGGTTGTTTATTAAATATATTTTTTTATATAATTTTTATTATGTTTATCATATTTTTTTATTCAAATATTAGTTGGATTTTATAGTTTTCGAATCGAATCTTATGAAATAGTTTTTACACCTTGAATTAGTTAAAAAACAGTTCAAAATTACGACATCACAAAATTGAAAATCATATTTGTTTTCAGAATAATTATTTTGATTCATTTCTAAAATATAGAAGAACTAAATTGAATATTTTAAAAACATAAATAACAAAATTAAAGCTTATAAAATATGAAAGAATAAACAAAAATAAAAACATAAAATAACTAAAAGTGATATTTAACCTAATTTTTATCATAGTATAAGAAAATATTGATGTTAAGAGATATTTGATTTGATTTGATTTTTGAATGGAATAAAATATGCTTAAATAGGAAAATAAGAAAAATGATGTGTTCGTGAAGAGAAATTTACGCACTAAACATGTACCTATTAGAAATACACCAATCTCATTATCCACAATACCTCATAATTGGTGTCTTATTAAATTTAAACTATAACAGTGTATCAAAATTAACTTTAATCTCTTCCACATTTTCCATTCTAAATATTTGGATCAAACAAGTCATTTTAAAAAAAAAAACATCTTCTCTGTTCCCTCCTTCCCTCCCATCAATTCCCCTCAAATCCAACCCATGGTAATAGCTTTGAAAGCATGTAAGATTAATTCAATAAATAACAGTGTAACATGTTAATGGATGATATATATATATTTTATTTTTTTATATTTTTTTTTACAGTATATTCAAATTTTATTAATGCATAGACTTTTTTAAGTGAATAAGCTTGCATACCTATTTACTTAATGACTCAACCTTTTAACAGTGTATCAAAATTAAATTCTTAATAAATAGACAATTTATTATCAGTGTTTTTCACTGTATTCTCTCAATTGTGCATTGGTACATCATTAAAATAGTTAAATGCTATGAAGTAATGCTGAAACTTATACATGGGTGATTCTGATAATAAGAAATTTTAAATGATTTGACAAAGAATAATGTTATTCACACGTATATCATTACATAATTACACAGATTTTATCATTTGATTGTATTTATTTTTTCACTGTTTATCACGTATTCACACCTTTAAAATTTGACACTCTACATTATTTTTATCATATAAGAAGTAAAGTGACGTGTTTTCGGAATGCATATCAAATATTATTTTATTAATTAGTTAAATACACTTCATGCTTAGGGTTTGACCATTTATGAACCCACCTCCTAATTTGGTTGGCATTGAAATGTGACTTATTCTTTTAAAACAAATGGTGGTTCAGAAGTTGAGACAAATGATTTATTCTTGCTAGAGAAACATCAAACATTTTCGTTTTCTTAGCCAAAAACAAAACATGGCACCATCATATGTATGATCTATCACCTATGCATGCAACTTAAGAATCTAGTCATCCATGGAGCTTCCACCATACATTATTACCCAGCACCCTACATTAATGAAGTCTCAATGTGTAAACCACTAGAAGAGTACAACTATTTCAACAAAGGGTATTCCTCAACTCACTACACAAATATGCTATGAATTCAGGTCCATATACTATCCAATTGAGGCAGGCATGTACAAAAGTATTTGTGTGGTTGAACATCTATTGTTCCAAGTCTTTATGGGTATAACATTTATGTAATGCTTGTCTAAATTTGCAGATGGTCAAAAAGGGTAGTAGGAATGTTAGTTGTTGAGTTTTATTACTCCATTTTAAAGAAGAGGAACAAAAAATATTTTATATGTATGTAGTTGTTTTAGGGATAAAGATTTATCTATGGGTCTTTATCATATTCTTAATTTCTATTTTTCTATCTAGATCACCACTAACCATACAACAAAAAATAATAGATTTACATTTCTCCCAAAGCTCCCCAAAAGGCAACAATTGCAAAGCCGAACTTAGAAGCAACATTGATTAGTTAAGCCGAAGCTAAATGAATAATAATAATAAAATAGATTTGAATAACATTCTTCTACATAAGCAAGAATACTCAATATTGATGATAAATTATTTAACATATTCGTCTTTATTGTTAATTATAATTTATTGAGATTCATAAAGTGATGTAGATATCATCTTTTATTTATTAAATATCACATATAATTGTATTTCTTAACAAAGTTTAACTAACAATAATAGTAGTAGTATATTAAAAAAAATTGTGTAAATAAATAAAATATTTAATTTTTACCTAAAGAGTTTGGTGGCATATTGGTGGTTAGATGAATCCACACATAAGCGACACACACATGTACAACAACCTTAATTAAGCCCCAGTAACCAAACTCCATAAAGCTAATTATTATGTCTCTACAATTCTCTTTATTTATCATTTTTTTTATACTTCCCACACCAGTCCCCAATAAATAGACCAAACCCCGTAAATTAGATAACATTATTTTACCCAAAATAAAACTCATTCATTTAATTCTGATTTGGTCCCAAAAGTGCCATTTTGTTGGTTATATAACTTAATAACATTATTTTTTATCCCTAAAAAAAACATTATTTTCTGAACTTTATAACTTAATATCAAATTCATCATAAAAAAAAAATTTAATATCAAATTAATCTTTGAATATTAACAAAATAATCTCATAAATTTAGGATAAAATTCATATATATTTTTTTACATATTCAAGAATTAAATTAATTTTGTTTAAAAAAGAGGTAATTTTTTTTTATAGACAGACTGAATCATCATCAATTTACTGAGGGATCAAAGTGGTGGTCATTTGTTGATTTATTTTATTTATAAATAAAGTCTGTATTTTCTGAAGAGGGGTTAGGAATTGGGAAGAAGAAGAAGAAAGGGTTGGCTTTTGGCACTGCGAGCGAGTGAGAGAGAGAGAGAGAGATGGGAGAAGGAGAGAACACAGAAATAGAAACAGAAACAGAATCAGAAGCAACATCTTCGACATGGAGCCTCGGAAAACACACTCAGATAATCGAACTTTCGGAGAAGCTGACGAACGGGAATCTCAACCTCAAGATTGAGGCCGCGAGGGAGATAAGGAGGATCGTTCGGAAATCGTCCTCGTCCTCGTCGAAGACGCGCGCCAAGCTCGCCGCAGCTGGTGTCATTGAACCTCTCGTGCTTATGCTCTCTTCTTCCAACGTCGACGCGCGCCATTCCTCTCTCCTCGCTCTCCTCAACCTCGCTGTTCGCAACGAACGGTACCCACCCACCCCTTTCGCCCAAGATGCATGCTTTTTTGTTAATTGTGAAATGGGTTCGCGAATTTCGCTTCTGGGTCTGACTGTAAGGGCATGTTTGGGTAACTTTCTTCAGAAGTTCTTCTAGGATAAGAAAATAAGAATAAAAAATGAAATGACATTTTCCATAAGCTATTAGTTAATTTGTAGAAGTTTACGTATTTTAGTGAAGGTGTATGAGAGAGAACTTTTACGAATTAGTTATTGGAAGAACTAATTTTAGCTTATGGAGAAGTTCATTTCAATTTTTCTTCAGATTTTCTTCTTCCAGAAGTGTTTCTTACCCAAACAGGCCATAAATATTGTTTGGTTCGTCTGAATCTGATTTTTGAGTTGCTGTGCGTTGATATAAAGTAAGTGTTACTTTGATAGTGTGATTGATACTCTCCATGTCCACAAGGTAGTGGAAATGGATGGGTTCATTAATTTTATCCAACATTAAAACAAAATGGCACTTTATTTGTCTTTGATAAATCGTACCACGATGTCTAGTTGATGGATGGTTACAGTTTCTCTTTATTTTTCCCGACACTGTTAAAAGAAAACTGGGTCTTCTGAATCCAGTTTTTGTATGATACATTTTTTTCAAAATCGCTTCTCTAAATGGAACATGTTTTGTTGATTTTATCTTGGACTTGCTTATTTGGTGTTCAAGATGCTGCGGAATTAACCTTAGGCTAAATATCTGTTTTTTGGCATAAAAATTAAGCAGAATGGAACAAGGACTAACTTAGAGTCTTAAATTGGTGATAGAGTGATACATGTTTGATCTTCCTTTATCAAAATCAACATTGCAATGGGCTACCCTTTATTGAAGATATCCATTGCTTGTTGTTATAGGATGTGTTTCAATTTCCGAATTTTATTTTTGTGATGTTCATCTTTTGGTCAATTTGAGAGCCTTGGTATTATTAGATATAGTTTCTGTTTTATCATGAGCAGTTCTCACAACATAACATGACATTTGTGACTGAATTTTCCATGATTTTATTACTGTAGTTAGTAGTAAGCTTAGACAGAAAAAAAATAAAAAATACAGTACCTATTCTAGCCTAAGGCTTGGGAAATGATCTAGGGTGGTGGGAATCATGCTGGAATGCCTCGAGGCTGCCACGGAGGTGGGGTACCTGCAGTGGCATTTCTAACTGTCAAGTTTTGGGTGAGGTGGGTGGGTTTATACTTTAGTGTGTCTAGGCTAGAAATGAACACATGTGAGATATTTTTGGTAACCTCCAATTTAATAAGTCTTTAAGTGGCATTTTTACCTGGAGTGCATGGTAAAACTGCCAATGATTATTGTGATAAATTGGAAAGTTCTGTTAATTGTCTGCCAACTCCTTTTTGACATGTGTTCTTTTTGGAGGGGGAGTATTTATAAGAATCAGGTACAGGATGGTCAAATTGGATCTAGGATAGATCCAATCAGTTAATGCATTGTTGTATCAGTATCGTACCATTCACTTTACAATACATTATGATTTGATTCAATTCAAGGAGCTGGTGATACAAATTGTGCTGTGAATCGTTTTGGTGCTTGAATCGGGTGATGAATTGCTGGAATCGCAGATGAATTGCTTGCTGCACATGAATTGTGTGATTCTGGCGCAGGTGAGTTGCGTCCTAAACCAGGCCAGGTTTTTCACAACCCAGTCCTGAAAACCCTAAATAATTGCTCCCCCAAAAAATTAGTTGAAAAGAGAGAATAGGCTAAAAATGAGGAGAATGAATTGGGTCTTTGTGGTAGATGGATATGTAAGTTCTATCTGATTAAGTGGGTAAGAATTGGCATAGATATGTGGTTTGGCTCATTGCCTTGGCATGGTCCGTCCACTACCCAAACAATGGATAAAGAATATGGCATGAAATTGTTTGTGAGGATTGCTAGCCTTTGTAATTTTAAGGTGGATACTAGATTATACACTGAGATTCAAATTGTTACCTAGTTTCTGAATCATGAATAGCAAGATACTGATCAATAATGGCTACTAACATAAAATATATTTTCATGTAAAGAAACATTTAAAACATTACAGATATATTAGCATTTTAAAGTCTAGTAACTCATTGCATAACCAATAAACTGAAAAATATAAAGTTCCAAATAAAACAAGATTCAGCTGATAAATCAAAATTACAAAAAAGAATGACTGTACAAGTTTAAGTGGTTCAACCCCTCAAAAGAAAATACCAATAAAGGTGCAACCTGTTACGGTACATAAGTTAATCTAATGATTATCTCATTCTTCATTCCCAAGGTCAATGTCTCTTAATTCATCATTGTCCTCTGATATCAAAAGCATTACCATAGATGTATTTTTGCAAATGCCTTGAATCACCAACCCAATCTTTCAACACTCATTCATTGTCTTTTGTTTCATAGACTTTCCTTTCCTTCCTACCTATTTCAAAACAGTGTTGACTATTTTCGTCCTACTGTCTTCAGCTTTTTCTTTATTTTCTAGCAGCTTCAGAAAGATCTCTCTAACTTCATCAGGAACAGATGTACTAGGATTCACATTCTCTTTTGTTCCAGCAAGGTGATGCTTCATCCTTGTAACACTACCCTAACAGTTATGCAAACAACCCTTACATTTGTCTTAAAACCTATGTGAAAGAACATAACACTTTTAGAGTGGTTCCAAATGTCCTTTTTTCCATTCTACCCTACTAAAAAAACATCACCGCAGTGATGAAGAGTAGTAACCTATTAAAAAAAATGCCAGAAAGGGACAAGCGGGGACCAACAACCTGTGCAGCACTGTGGGAGGAAAAACAAAGCATAAAAAGCACTATTGAGTATTTTGGGGGGGGGGAACATGTCCAAACATCCAACTGGAACTGGCAGAGTGGGGGGGGACCATCTTTTGGAATCATGGGAGGGAAAGATTCTTCTGTTTCCCTCCAATCTTATAAAATAATTTTAAAAAAAAAAACTAAAAATCAATTCTTTAGAAACAGGTCACAGTGGCCCAACCTGTTTTTACATGTGACCTGGACATGCACAAATTGCACAATTCAACTCGGAAATGCGATTCTTGTGATTCAGAACTCAGAAGCTATTTCAAACAATTCCAGTTGTGATTCTGAGTTGATTTCAATTCACCTTGCAATCTCTGTCAATCACCTTTCAATTCACCATACAATTTGTGTGATTCATTTACTAGACATTCTTCATAGTTGCACCACATCTTTCTACCCAGAAGCCATGTCCTTACTGAACCAAAAGCTGTGATTATGATGCTACTAACCAGAGAGAGAAATTTGCTGTGTAGACAGAGATTACCTATTACAATTTACAAGTATTAAACATGCTTCTCATTCTCAATTTGATACTAGTGAACTTTTAGATTATGTGGGATTAGCATTACCTGTGTATCATCCTATTAGGTAGCTGTCATATGTGAAACAGTTTCATGGGATGAAACAGAAATTTGGCAGATTTTTTTCAATGTTTAGCAACTTGATGAAGTTCAAGTATAATAACCACAAGTATGCAATATTTGTATTTAATGTCTCCTGCAGTTGGGTTTGGTAAACTAGCCAGTTCCATGAAGCCTTGAAGGCTTGAACCAATATATGGTCGTAATCTGGAATCCTGGAACCCCAGGAGCTAAAATTTCTTTATCTGCATGTCATTAGAATGATGCATAGAAAATAACTAGTTGGCAGTCAGTTTTCCTCTTCTTTTTTTCTTTTCTGGTTTCTCCATTCTGTTTATCCTTATGTTTTTCACTCTTTTAGAGCTTCTGATTGAATGGATTTTTAACACCCATCCTTTGTTAGTAACCAAAATGGGATCCAGGGTGAGATTAGCCAATACCAAATGTTAGGTTAGTTAATTGATTTTGCTTGTGAGTCTCATTCTTGTGTAGGACTACTCTCTCAATTTGCTTGTGTGTAGATGCTAGTGATGTTAATCGTTTTTGTGAATGTTTATACTCTTATTAATGTGAAATGAATATTGATTTCACTGTGATATGGTACTGATAATTGAGAGAACCAATTGTGACTTAGTTATAGATCGTGATCATTAGTGTGATTGCTTCTGCATATCTTTGACTATCAGGTTGCCTGGCTTTTTAAGTATTATTGTTTTGTTTCAACTCTAGAAAATTCGTGTTTACTGGGTACATTGTGCCTAACAAGGTCGAAGTATTCTGCACTATTTTCAATGTATTCTTTTACAACTCTTTTTGTTGTTATTACTCTGATTTTATGCTTTGGGTCCTGCTCTTCATTCTTTTCTTTTGTGAGTATGTTTCTCTTAGAAATTAGTTCTTTGTATAACATTTTGGTGTTCATATTTGTTAGAAACAAGGTCAAAATAGTGACAGATGGTGCCATGCCTCCACTGGTGGAGCTCCTCAAGATGCAAAATAGCGGTATACGAGAATTGGCTACAGCTGCAATCTTATCACTCTCAGCTGCTGCATCCAACAAGCCCATTATTGCCGCATCTGGAGCTGCACCTCTCCTTGTTCAGATTCTCAAATCTGGAAGTGTTCAAGGCAAAGTTGATGCTGTTACAGCCCTCCACAATCTTTCTACTGGCATAGAGAATTCCATTGAACCTCTTGATGCAAGTGCTGTTTTCCCTCTGATCAACCTCCTTAAAGAGTGCAAGAAGTATTCCAAGTTTGCAGAAAAAGCTACAGCACTGCTTGAAATCCTTTCCAACTCCGACGAAGGACGAACCGCAATCACAATTGCAGATGGGGGAATCTTAACGCTAGTAGAGACAGTTGAAGATGGATCACTTGTCAGCACAGAACATGCTGTTGGAACCCTGCTATCATTATGTAAAAGCTGCCGAGATAAATACCGGGAACTGATTCTCAAAGAAGGAGCAATTCCAGGTCTGTTACGTCTGACAGTGGAGGGCACAGTTGAAGCTCAAGATAGAGCACGTGTGCTCCTGGATTTGCTCAGAGATTCTCCCCCAAAGAGACTAACCTCATCAGTTTTGGAGAAAATTGTTTATGACATTGCTGAAAGGGTAGATGGAGCAGATAAAGCTGCTGAAACTGCCAAACGGTTATTGCAAGATATGGTCCAAAGGAGTATGGAACACAGCATGAAATGCATCCAGCATAGGTCTGCATCTTGCACTCCTTCTATTCCATCCACTTGATGTGTACCTTTTTTTCCTCATCAAGCAACTGCACAATTGAGTTTTAACTTGTATATATGTGTTTGTATTTTTTATTTTTCTCTGGGGGGGCAGTTAGTGTGTTAACTGTTAACTAGATCACCTTGCAAAGTGAGTCTAAGCTGCTCTACATGACTAGTGTAATGATGTTTACCAGACTAACTTGTGATTGATCTGTTGACCTCATCACTCATAATTAATTTACATTTACACCACATTAAGGACTCTGTCCTTGCTTGTATTTCTTTTTCATTGAATCATGAACTTGTGAAAAATTGCAAAGTTACATGAGCTATGCACTCTGGATCGATGGATGAAATATGGGACATCATCACTTGTTTTATTTTAAGGATATCATATGTAAAAGTAGTTAAAAAGCCAATTGGAAAAACGAAAGTTAAACAAAAAATTGGAAAGTTAGTTGGTAGTTAAAAGTTGATAGGTGAAGTGAGTAATTAAAATTCTTATTTACTAACTTTTATAATTGAAGACTACAAAATAAAATCGGCTTAACACATGGGCTGAAATTTTGAAAAAAAAAATAAAAATTCTAAAAATATTAAAAAAGATGAATGTCTTGAAAATTTGAAAAAAAAGAAATATAAAAAATCAAGAGAAATCTCTTGAAAATTTTAAGAATATGAAAACAAGAATAATATTTAAAAATAACTAAATTAAAAATACAAAAAAAACATGAGTAAGGTATTCAAAATTTGAAAAAAAAAAAAAACCAGAGAAATGTTTTTTAAATTTTGTAAAGAAAAATTAAAAATATCAGAAAAAATAAGATTTGAAAGAATTTTTTTAAAAAAATAAAAAAAAATAAGATGAATGTATTGAAAATTTAAAAATAGGAAAAACACGAGAAATGTTTACAATTTTTTTTTAAAAAATATCAATAAATAAGTGTAATATCTTGAAAATTTGAAAAAAACAAGAAAAAAAATAAGTGTAATGTCGCAAAATTTGAAAAACCTAAATATTTTTAAAATTATGAAATTTGTTTTTTGAGAAATGTCTTGGAAATTTTAAGAAAATAAAAATGTGAAAAACAATTGTAATATTTTGAATATTTTAAAAAATGAAAAAAAAAAATAAGAAAATGATAAAATAAGATTAATGTCTTGAGAATTTTAAAAATATGAAAAAAAAAACAAGTATAATGTCTTGAATATTTAAAAAAAATTAAAAAATGAAAAAATAAGGATAATTTCTAAAAAAAATTAAAAATAAAGAAAAAATAAAAATAATATCCTGAAAATTTGAATTTTTTTTTAATAAAAAATATGAAAAAGAAAGAGTAATGCCTTGAAAATTTGAAAAAAATAAAAAATAATAAATGTAATTTCTTGAAATTTTATAAAAATGAATTATATTAAAAATTAACAAACAAGATAAATGTCTTAAAAATTTGTAAAAGATTAAAAAAATAAAAAATAAGAGTAATGTTTTAAATTTTGAAAGAAATAAAAAATTTAAAAATATGAAAATCAAGATTATTGTCATGAAAATTTTTAAAAAATATGACAAACAGAAAGACCATCGTGAGAATTTGAAAAAAAAAAAAATTTTAGAAAATGAAAAATCATAAGAAATGTTTTGAAAATTAAAAAAAAAATGATTTATTTTTTAAAAATATGAAAAATGTGTAATGCTTGAAAATTTGAAAAACATATTTTTTTTTTTTAAAATGATAAAACAAGGTTAATGTCTTTAATTTTTTTCTTAAAAAAGATTTTTTTTTTTAAGAAAAAACATTTGTAATGTCTTGAATATGAGAAACCAACAGTAATTTCTTAAAAAATACATTTTTTTCCAAAATTAATCTTGAAAAAACAAAATTAATGTCTTGAAAATTTTTCAAAAATAAAAAAAGAATATTTTGAAAATTTTTAAAAAAATGAAAAATAAGACTAATGTCTTAAAATTTTTTTTTAAAAAAAATATGAAAATAAAATTAATGTTTTAAAAATTTGAAAAAACTTTTAAAAAAATATAATGTCTTAAAATTTTGAGAAAGATGAAAAATAAAAAACAGAAAAAAATGTGCAATGTCCCAAAAATTGATTTTTTTTATAAAAAATTGGAAAAAATGAAAAAGTAAGAGAAATTTCTTGAAATTTAAAATATGAAAAAAAAAAAGAGGATTGATTTGAAATTTTGAAAAAAATTAAAATTTTGAAAAAATGTGAAAAAAAAAAATGTAATGCCCTTGAAAATTTGAAAAGAATTAAAAAAATATTAAAAATACAAAAAAATAGTAATACTCTAAATTTAAAAAAGAAAATAAAAAAAAGGAATAATGTATTTTAAATAAAAAAAAATATGAAAATAAAAGTCTTGAAATTTTTGAAAAAAAAATTATAAAAATTTAAAAAAACAAGTATAATATCTAAAAAAATAGAAAAAAAAACATTTTAAAAAATATGAAAAAAAAAGAAGAATGTCTTTTTAAAAATCTGAAAAATAATAATAATATCTTTGAAAATTTGAAAAAATTAATTAATTAATATTTTAAAAATTTGTAAAATATTTTCTTTTTTTAAAATATGAAAAAACAAAGAATGAACGAACGACAATTGCCCAACGTGTAATGAGTTAAGTAAAATAAATGAATTGGAAAAAGGTATGAATTCGTTACTGCCACTCTGCCATTGTTCCTTTAGAATACAGGAGGATGCATAACAACATATGCTAGTAATAGGAAATTACAACTAACAATAAGGTAAGTGCAACCTTGTAGATACATTTAGTCGGAAATTCTATTTTCCTATATATATTTGGATTGTTTGTTATCATTCATACAAACAAACAAACAAACAAGACACATTTTAATCTCGTGTCTTGTTCATTACAATATCAGAGGAATTAATTATGGCCGATACAGTACCTGCATGTTATAAGCTATCTGTGTTTCATCCTAATCGAATCTGGCAAACTGATAAGGTCCTACAATCAGAACTCCCCATTCTTGCCTTTCAAATTGCCTTCTGCGTTGCACTGTCTCGATTTTTCTTCTTTATCTATAAACCTCTCCATCAACCTCGTCTTATTGCACAAATCTCTGTAAGTATATAAATCATTCCAACAAACAAGTTTTTTTTAATTTACGTGGTGAATTATGATTGACTGACGGTGTAAACTCATTCTAAGATTAATTATGTAGGCTGGTTTTCTACTAACTCTACTACCATTAGTCGGGAGATACAAATCGATCTTTTGGTTCATCTTTCCTGCAAAAAATGTTTTTAATGTCGAAGTCTTGTCACACATTGGTCTCATCTACTATGCATTCCTCAGCGGTTTGGAAATGAACTTAGATACGATTCTGCAAGTAAAAAAGAAGCCAGCAATCATTGCTGTTGCCGGGATCGTCTTTCCCATGGTGATGGCACCAGGCTTGTATGCTCTACATCGAAAATTTTACGATAGTAAGGGAGGAATTCGCCTTGAAGAAAGTACCAGTAATGCTTATTTACTTTGGACTTTAGTTCTCACTGTTACAGGTTTTCCTGTAGTAACTCACACACTTTCTCAGCTGAAGCTACTTTATACTGGTATTGGCAAAACCGCTTTAACAACAGCCATGATCAGTGAAACCTATGGCTGGATTCTTTTCACTATACTGGTTCCATTTTCAATTAATGGCAAAATAGCCGTATACTCGGTGTTAAGCACAATATTATTCATTGTTGTTTGCATCTTTGTGTTACGTCCAATCATGTTATGGTTTATCGAACGCAATGAGGAGTGGGAAGATAACCAATCAGTCTTTGTGTTGATGGGGGTTTTAGCTTGTTCATACATTACAGATATTCTTGGCACGCATGGCATTGTTGGGGCTTTTGTATACGGCTTAATTTTACCGCATGGGAGATTTTCTGAATTGATTATGTCAATTTCAGATGATTTTGCTGGCGGTTTTCTAGCACCGCTCTTCTTTAGTGGCAATGGAATGAGATTTATGCCGACCACCATTTTTCACCAGGCGAATTGGCTCTTAACACTTATGATTGTACTCTTGCAGTGTGTCCCAAAAATTTTAAGCACTTTATTTGCCACTTTTTTCTTCGGTATGGACACTCGAGATGGTTTAGCTTTAGGCTTGCTTCTGAATACCAAGGGCGCCATGGCACTCATAATGCTAAACATTGCTTGGGATCGAGCGGTATTGATCTATTTGAAACTTCTTACTTAAGATTTAAGAACTCTAGTCTTTTCTTTTTCTTGGTGATAAAATTAAAAAAGTTCTTGATGTGTTATTGCAGATTTTTTCTTTACCTACCTATGCTACTATTACTTCTGCTATTCTTCTGATGACTGTAGTGGCGTCTCCCGTCATCAACTGCATCTACAAACCAAGAAAGAGATTTCAGCAGAACAAACTAAAGACTATACAAAAATTAAGAGTTGATGCAGAGCTAAGAATTCTAGCTTGTGTCCACAATACTCGGCAAGCCACAGGCATGATTAGCATTATTGAATCTTTTAATCCCACAAGACTTTCCCCTATACATGTTTTCGCCATGTACCTTATTGAACTTACTGGACGTGCTGCTGCCCTTGTTGCTGCCCTTGAGAAGCCTAGTACTAGTAGCCAACCCGGAGTACAAAATCTCACCAAATCACAAGCAGAGTTAGAAAGCATTGCCAACGCCTTTGATGCATTTGAAGAGGCATATGATGCTGTCAGACTTGAGACCTTAAATGTGGTGTCATCTTATGCAACCATTCATGAGGACATATACAACTTAGCAAATGAGAAACGAACAAGCTTACTTCTCCTTCCATTCCACAAACAATTAAGTTCAGAAGGCGCTCTTGAAGTAACCAGTGCTGCATACAAAGATATAAACCTAAATGTAATGCGAAATGCACCTTGCTCTGTGGGAATCTTTGTTGATCATAATTTTGGGTCTATCCCCAAAACGAACCTTCGTATTCTTATGGTCTTTGTTGGAGGCCCTGATGATCGTGAAGCTTTAGCTATTGCATGGAGAATGGCAGGGCATCCAGGAATTCGTCTATCGGTGATTCGAATTGTTTTGTTTGATGAAGCGGCAGAAGTAGAAACTGCAACTCACGCTGAAGCACAAGGGGTGTTATCTGCTGTAATGGATAGTGACAAGCAGAAAGAGTTAGATGATGAGTATATAAGTTCATTTAGAATTAGAGCAGTGAATAATGAGGATTCTATAACCTACTCAGAGGTTGATGTCCATACTGATGAAGATATTCCCGCGGCTCTTAATGAGCTAGAAAAAAATGGTTGCGATTTATACATAGTTGGACAAGGGAATTGTAGGAATTCTCGGGTCTTCTCAAATATGTTAGAATGGTGTGATTGCATAGAACTTGGAGTTATAGGTGATATTTTGGCATCCAACAATTTTGGTTCACACTCATCTTTGCTGGTTGTTCAACAATATGGATATGGAGGAATGGTTTTTGGAAAGAATCACAGCAAAGTAGCCACCAATGATGATGGCTTTGAGTCGCCTTGAGTTTTTGTTTGAGATTGGAATTAGTACCATAACACTATTGACTGAAAAGTGTTGATGACTTTCAGTTACGATTGTCCACATGGCTCTATTCGAATTTGATTTAACAAAAATATTTATGCGATAACATACCTAGTTTTTTGGGCTTTATTTGATTACGATTTAATATTTTGTAGTATATGTACTTACTCATTTTCTTTTTATGTTTTTTCTCAAGTTTTTTATTTTATATGTTTTGATATAGTATAATATGATTTTTTTTCATGGGCATGAAATTCTAACTTTTGATTAAAAATGTGAGAAATAGAATTTAACTATTATAAAAATGAGCAAATGAAATTTCAATAATGAAGTTATTCACATGAGAAGATCCAAATAAAAATTATACCTACTCACTTCATGTTTATGTTAGAGTCAGCGATGAATTATAATTTATGAATTTTGTGAGGAACAAATATGTCAAATGAGTGAAATCTATATATAATATAAATTTTACCATGCAAAGTTATAAGTGATTGAGTGATTTTTTACACATCAATTTAATTGGTTAGGTATTATTATCTTGTTCAATCTTATACTTTCACTCAATTTCTAAATATTCACTCATCACCTTAAAATACACCCTAGATAATTTATGTTTCAACCATCATTTTTCAAGCTAATGAATATCTTTAACCTGTTACTAAACTATTAAATCGACATTAAAATTTCTTCATACGTTTTGGATTTCTACTTTCTTGATTTGTCATATTAGTGAAATGCATTTTTTTGTAGTTTATGAAAGTTTTCCACGTAATTAACAATGGTATATTTAAGAGTAAATTGTAGTTAACATTTTATTTGATAATTGTAATGATTAATATATATGAGAAACTTCTTAAAAAATCTCTTTCATAATAATGAAATAAAATAGAACAAAGTTAATATTTTATATTTGTAGCAAGTATGGTAAGAAAAATAATAGGACAGAGAAAACATAATAATTATGTTTTTATGAATCATGTACTATTATGTGATTTTAATATTCTTCATATTTGAATTTATAGCATTTTTATCAACTTTTTTTTTAATTTTTTAATTTTGAGGTTTTAAGTGAGTTTAATATTTTTTATAGCATAAATCCTAGACCATAAACACTAAATACTAAAACATTCAACCCTAAAACTCTAAATGTTAAAATCTTAAAATCATAAACCAAAAACCTTAAAACTCTACACATTAAATATAAATGTAGAGTTTTATTTATGAAACCATAAATCCTCAAGGTTTCATTTATGGTTTTGTAAATTAGAGCTTAAAGAATAAGGGTGGTGTAAATGAAATCTTAAGGATTTAGGGTTTAGGGTTTTGTAAATAAAACTCTAAGGATTTAAGGTATCGTAAATACAAACCTAAGAATTTAAGTTTTGTAAACGAAAAACTAAGTATTTAGGATTTTGTAAATGAAACCCAAATGATTTACGGTTACGTGAATGAAACTATGAGGATTTAGGTTTTCATAGACAAAACCCTATGAATTTAGGCTTTCATGGATGAAACGCTATGAATCTACAGTTTCTTGGATGAAACCCTAACGATTTAAGGTTTCATGGATGCAACCCTAAAGATTTATGATTTTTTGGATAAAACCCTAAGAATTTGGGGTTTTGTGGATAGAACCCAAAAGATTTAGGGTTTAGAGTTTCGTGGATGAAACCTTATAGATTTAGTGGATTAAATCCTAAGAATTTAAGGTTTCATGTATAAAATCCAAAGGATTTAGGGTTTTATGAATGCAAACTTAAGGATTTAAGGTTTCGTGGATGAAATCCTAAAGATTTAGGATTTAAGGGATTAAATCCTACAAGTTTAGGGTTTCATGCTTAAAATCCAAAAGACTTAGGATTTCATGAATGTAACCTTGAAGATTTTTGGTTTTGTGGATGCAACAGTAAGAATTTAGGGTTTCATGGATAAAACCCTAACAACTTAGGATTTAATGAATTAAATCCTAAGAGTTTAGGAATTCGTGCATAAAAAAAATCCAAAGGATTTAAGGTTTTATGAATGCAACCTTAAGGGTTTAAGGTTTTGTAGATGCAACACTGATACTTTAGGGTTTCGTGGATAAAATTCTAAAGATGTTGGATTTTGTAGATGTATCCCTAAGGATTTAATGTTTCATGAATGCAACCATAAGGATTTTGGGTTTATTGGATTCAACCCTAAGGATTTAGGATTTTATGGATAAAATGATAATGATTTAGGGTTTAAGGATTCGTGAATGAAACTCTAAGAATTTCGGATTTAATGGATCAAAGCCCAAGGATTTTGGATTTCATGCATGAAAGCTTAAGGATTTAAGGTTTCGTGGATGCAACAAATTTTGTGAATGCCCTTAAGTGTTTAGAGTTTTGTGAATGCAACCCTAAAGATTTGAGGTTTCCAAGATTTAACCTTAAGGATTTAAAGTTTTGTGTACAAAACCTTAAGGATGTAAGGTTTCATGGATATAACCATAAGGATTTAACGTTTCGTGGAGGCAACCTAAAGGCTTTATAGTTTCATAGAGGAAACCTTAAGGATTTAGGATTTATTAGATAAAACCTTAATAATTTAGCATTTCATGCAGGCAATCCAAATGATTAAGGGTTTCGTGGATGCAACCGTAAAAATTTAGGGTTTCATTGATGCAATCCTAAGAATTAAGGGTTTCGTGAATGCAACTCTAAGCATGTAGGGTTTTATGGATGCAACCCTAAGAATTTAATATTTTGTGGATGTAACCCTAAGGATTTAGGTTTGAAGATTTCATGGATGAAACCCTAATAATTTAGGATTTAGTGGATGAAAACCTAAGGATTTGATGTTTCATGCATCTAACCCTAAGGATTTAGGGTTCATGGATACAACACTAAGGATTTAAAGTTTTGTTGATGCAACCCTAACAATTAAGGGTTTCGTGGATGCAACATCAAGGATTTAGGGATTCGTGGATACAACCTTAAGGATTTAAAGTTTCATAAATGAAACCTAACATTAAGATATATGGTTTATGATTTATTCCTTATGGTTTCAAATTTATAGTTTTAAAGTTAAACATTAAATGATTTAGTGTATATGGTCTAGGGTTTCGTCTTGCATTGTTTATAATTTTATGATTTAAGATTTGGGCTTTCGATCCATGATTTAGGATTCATGGATTCTTTCCATGGTTTAAGATTTAGGGTTTCATGGTTTAGAATACAATGTTTCAATCTAAAGTTTAAGATTTAGGGTTTCATTTAGGATATATGTTAGGCTTTTATGGTTTATGATTTAGGGTTTCATTTCATGCTTTTGGATTTAAGCTCTCCTAAATGAAACCTATATTACAATTTAAAATTTCATTCATGAAACCTTAAATCCTTAGGGTTGAATTTACGAAACCACAAATCGTTAAAGTTGCATCCATGAAACCCTAAATTCTTATGATTGTATCCACAATACCATAAATCGCTTAAGTTGCATCCATGACACTTCAAATACTTAGGGTTGCATCCACGAAACCTTAAATTCCTAGGGTTGCCTCAACGAAACCCTTAATCCTAAGGGTTTCATCCACAAAATGTTAAATTATTAGGGTTGCATTAATGAAACCCTAAATCTGAAGGGTTCATCCACAAAACCAAAAATCCGTAAGGTTACATTCATGAAACCCTAAATTCTTAGGTTACATCTACGAAATCATAAATTCTTAAGGTTGTATCTACGAAACCTTAAATGGTTAGGGTTGCATCCATGAAACCCCAAATACTTAGGGTTCCATCAAGGAAACCTTAATTCCTAACAGTTTCATCCACAAAATTGTAAATCCTTAGGGATGCATCAACGAAACCCTCAAAATCCTTAAGGTTGTATCCACAAAACCCTAAAATCCTCAACGTTGCACCAATGAAACCTTAAATAATTAGGGTTGCATCAACGAAATACTAAATCCTTAAGGTTGCATTAACGAAACACTAAATCCTTAAGGTTGCATCAATGAAACCCTAAATTCTTAGGTTTTCATTCACAAAACTCTAAATCCTTAGGGTTTTGTTCACAAAATCCAAAATCCTTATGGTTGCATCCAAAAACCCTAAATACTTAGGGTTGTATCCATGAAATCATAAATCCTTAGGGTTGCGTTCACGAAATCTAAAATACTTAGGGTTGCATCAATGAAACCATAAATCTTTAGGGTTGCATTCACGAAAACCTAAATTGTTATGCCTATATCCATGAAACCAAAAATCGTTAGGGTTGCATCCATGAAACCCTAAATACTTAGGATTACATCCATTAAATCATAAATCCCTAGGATTGTATCAACAAAATCCTAAATCCTTAAGGTTGCATCCACGAAACCTCAAATCCTTAGGGTTGTATCAATGAAACCCTAAATTGCTAGGGTTACATCCAAGAAACCCCCAATACTTAGGGTTACATCCACGAAACCCAAAATCCTTAGTGTTGCATCAACAAAACATTAAATCCTTAAGATTGTATCAATGAAACACTAAAACCTTATGGTTGCACCAAAGAAACCCTAAATTCTATGAGTTTCATCCATAAATCCTAAAATCCTTAAGGTTGCATCCCGAAACCCTAAAATCTTTATAGTTGCATCCACAAACCCATAAATCCTTAATGTTGCATCCATGAAACCATAAATCCTTAGAGTTGCATCCAAGAAACCTGAAATCCTTAGGGTAGCATCCACGATAACCCAAATACTTAGGGTTGCATCCACAAAATCTTAAATCCTTAAGCATGCATGCACTAAATCCTTAATCCTGAAGCTTTCATCAAATAAATCCTAAATCCTTAAGGTTTCATCTACAAAATCCTAAACTTTAAATCCTTAAGGTTTTATCCATAACACTATAAATCTATAAGGTTGAATCCACATAACCTTAAATTCTTAAGGTTGTATCCACAAAACATTAAATCCTTAGGGTTTCATCCACAAAACCCTATATCCTTATGGTTTTATCACCAAAACCCCAAATCCTCAAGATTACTTCCACAAAACCTTGAATCCATAAAGTTACATCTACGAAACACTAATTCCTTAAGATTTCATCCACTAAATCCTATATACTTAGGGTTTTATCCATGAAACCATAAACCCTAAATACTTAAGATTTTATCTTGGAAACCCTAAAATCCTTAGGGTTACTTAAACAAAATCCTAAATCCTTATAGCTGCATCATCAAAAACCCAAATCCTTATGGTTGTATCCAAGAAACCATAAATTGTTAAGGTTGCATTTACGAAACCTCAAATACTTAGGGTTGTATTCACGAAATCCTAAACCCCTAAGATTGTAGCAACGAAATAATAAATTCCTAGGGTTGCATCAATGAAACCCTAAATTCTAAGGGTTTCATCCATAAAATGTTAAATTTTTAGGGTTGCATCAAAGAAACCCTAAATTTTTAGGGTTCCATCAACAAATCCATAAAATCCTTAGGTTTGCATTTGAAAAACCTTAAAATACTTAGGATTTTATACACCCTAAATCTTTAGTGTTTTGTCCACGAAACATTAAATCCTTAAGGTTGCATCCAAGAAACCATAAATCCTTAGGGTCGTATTCATGAAACCCTAAATCCTTAAGGTTACATCTTGAAACCCATAATAATTAGGGTTACATCCATGAAACTTGAAATCCTTAGAGTTGCATCAATAAAACCCTAAAGCTTTAGGGTTGCATCAACAAAATAGTAAATCTTTAGGGTTTCATCAACGAAACCCTCAATCTTAAGAGTTTCATCCATAAAACCCAAAATCCTTAGGTTTACATCTACAAAACCCTAAAATCCTTATGGTTGTATCCATAAAATAGTAAATCCTTAGGGTTGCATCCATGAAATCGTAAGGATTTAGAGCTTCATGGATACCACCCTAAGAATTTAGGGTTTCACTGATACAACCCTAAGGATTTAAAGTTTCGTGTATGCAATCCTAAGGATTTATGGTTTCATGGATGCAACCCATAAGGATTTAGGATTTCATTGTTGGAATTGTAAGAATTTAGGGTTTTGTTGATGAAACCCTAAAGATTTAGCATTTTATGGATGAAACCCTTAGGATTTAAGGTTTCGTTGATGAAACCCTAAGGATTTATTGTTTCATTGTTACAATCCTATGGATTTATGGTTTCCTAGATGCAACCCTAAGTATTTGAGGTTTCGTGGATGCAACCCTAGCAATTTAAGGTTTCATTAATACAACCATTTTAGGGTTTCTTGAATGCAACCATAAGGATTTGGGTTTCAGTTATGCAACCATAAGGATTTAAGATTTCGTGGATGCAACCTTAAGGATTTAGGATTTTGTGGATGCAACCCTAAGGATTTTAGGGTTTCATTGATGCAACCCTAAGGATTTAAGGTTCCGTGAATGCAACCCTAAGAAGTTAGGGTTTCATGAGTTAAACTTTAAACCCTAATATAGGTTTCATTTAGGAAAGCTTAAATCCAAAAGCATGAAATGAAACCCTAAATCATAAATTATAAAAACCTAACATATATCATAAATGAAAACTTAAATTCTAAACCTTGAATTTTAAATCACGAAACCCTAAATCCTAAACCATGTTAAAACCCTAACATGTTAAACCACGAAATATAACCCTAAACCATAAAACCAAAAGAAATACAACATGAAACCCTAAACCCTAAATACTAAATCCTTTAATATTTAACTTTAAAACTATAAATGTGAAACCATAAGGCATAAACAATAAATCATATATCGTAATATGAAGTTTCATTTATGAAACCATAAATCCATATGGTTGCATCAATGAAACCCTAAAATCCTAAGTGTTACATCCATGAAACCCTATATCCTTAGTGTTGCATCCACAAAACCCTAAATATTTATGGTGGCATCATCGAAACATAAAATCCTAAGGGTTGCATTCACAAACCTTAAATACTTATGGTTGTATCCATGAAACCATAAATTGTTAGGGTTGCATCCACAAAACCATAAATACATAAGGTTGCATCGATGAAACCCTAAATCCCTAGGGTTCCAAAAATGAAACAATAAATCCTAAGGATTGCATCAACAAAACCTTAAATTCTAAGGTTTTCATCTACAAAACACTAAATCCTTAGGGGTTACATCCATAAAATCATAAATCCTTATGATTGCATCTCTAGAACCCTAAATTCGTAGTATTGCATCCATAAAACTCTAAATTCTTAAGGTTGTAAATAAGAAACCACAAATACTTAAGGTTGCATCCACGAAACCCTAAATCTTTAGGATTGCATCAATCAAACCTTAAATCCTTGGGGTTCCATCAATGAAACCTTAATTCCTAAGGGCTTCATCCACAAAATTGTAAATCCTTAGGGATGCATCAACGGAACCCTAAAATCCTTAGGGTTACATCCACAAAATCCTAAAATCCTTAGGATTGCATCAACGAAACCTTAAGTCATTAGGGTTTCATTCATAAAATCCTAAATTCTTAGGGTTTCTATCATAAAACCTTAAATCCTTAGGTTTTCATTCAAGAAACCCAAAATCTTTATGGTTGCATCCAAAAACCCTAAATACTTAGGGTTCCATCTATGAAACCATAAATTCTTAGAGTTGTATCCACGAAATCCGAAATCCTTAGGTTTGCATCAACGAAACACTAAATCCTTAGGGTTGCATCAACAAAACCCTAAATCATTATGGTTGCATCTACAAAATATTAATTCCTTTGGGTTGCATCTATGAAACCATAAATCCTTAGAGTTGCATCCAAGAAACCATAAATCCTTAGGGTAGCATCCACGAAAGCCTAAATACTTAAGGTTGCATCCACGAAACCCTAAATTCTTAGGCATGCAAGCACGAAATCCTAAATGCTTTGGCTTTCATCAAATAAATCGTAAATCCTAATGGTTACTTAGTGTTCCATCTTTCATGGATAAAATCATAAGGATTTAAGGATTAGTTTTCGTGGAAGAAACCCAAAGAATTTTGGATTTAATGGATGAAAGCCCAAGGATTTAGGGTTTCGTGCATGAAAGGTTGATGAATTACAATTTCGTGCATGCAATCAATTTTGTGGATACAACACTAAGTATTTAGGGTTTTGTGGATGCAACCCTAAAGATTTGAGGTTTCGTGGATTTAACCTTAAGGATTTAGGATTTGTGGATAATACCCTAAGAATTTAGTGTTTCTTGAATGCAATACAAATGATTAAAGGTTTCATGGATGCAACCGTAAGGATTTAGGATTCGTTAATGCAACACTAAGGATTTAGGGTTTCATGAATGTAGCCATATCGATTTAGGGTTTCATACTAAAACCCTACATTACGATATATGGTTTATGGTTTATGGTTTATGTCTTATGGTTTCAAAATTATATTTTTAAAGTTAAAGGATTTAGTGTTTAAGGTCTAGGGTTTCATGATGCATTCTTTATGGTTTTATTGTATAGGATTTGGGGTTTCATTTCATTGTTTAGGATGTAGGGTTTCTTAACATGGTTTATGATTTGGGGTTTCATGGTTTAGAATTCAAGGTTTCATTTCAAGGTTTAAAATTTGGGGTTTCATTTAGAATATATGTTAGGCTTTTATGGTTTATAATTTAGGGTTTCATTTGATGCTTTTGGATTTGAGCTTTCATAAATTAATCCTATGTTAGGATTTAAAGTTTCATTCATGAAACCCTAAATCCTTGGGGTTGCATCAACCAAACTCTAATACCTAATAGTTTTAACCACAAAACTCTAAATACTTAAGATTGCATCAACGAAACCCTAAAATCATTAAAGTTACATCCATGAAACCCTAAATCCTTAAGGTTGAATAATGAAACCCTAAATATTTAAGGTTACATCCACAAAACCTTAAATAAATAAGGTTGTATCCACCAAACCCTAAATTGTTAGGGTTGCATCCACGAAACTCTATATACTTAATGTTGCATCCACGAAACCCCACATCCTTAGAGTTGCATCAATCAAATCCTAAATCCTAAGGGTTTCATTCATGAAATCATAAATTCTTAAGATTGCATCCATCAAACTCTAAATCCTTAGGGTTGCATCCACGAAACCTAAAATCATTAAGGATATCTCCATGAAACCCTAAATTTTTAAGGTTGCCTCCATGAAACCCTAAATACTTAGTGTAGCATCCACGAAACCTTAAATCTTTTGGGTTGCATCGACAAAACTCTTTATCCTTAAGGTTGCATCAAAGAAATCCTAAATTCCAAAGGTTTCATCTGCAAAACCCTAAATTCTTAGGGTTGCATCAACGAAAACCTAAAATCCTTAATGTTGCATCCACAAAACCCTAAGATCCTTAAGGTTGCATCCATGAAACCTTAAATCCTTAGGGTTACATCCACAAAATCTTAAATCCTCAGAATAACATCCATGAAACCATAAATATTTAGTTTTGCATCCATGAAACCCTAAATCCATAGGTTTGCATGCCTGAAACCCTAAATTCCTAGGGATTCATCTACGAAACTCTAAACCTTAAATCCTTATGGTTTTATCCATCAAAGTCTAAATCCATAAAGGTAAATCCACAAAACCTTAAATTCTTAAAGTTGTATCCATGAAACACTGAACCCTTAGGTTTTCATCAATAAAACCCCACATCAGTATGGTTTTATCCATGAAACCCTGAATTTTTTAGGTTACTTCCACGAAACCCTGAATCCTTTGGGTTATATTACAAAACACTAAATCCCTAGTTTTTCATTTTTTTTTAATAAAAATAATATTTTTCATAGATTTTCTAGACATTACTTTTATTTTTTGATATATTTAAAATTTTCATTTTCTTTTCAAATATTTATGACATGACTCTTATTTGATAACTTTTCTTAAAAAATAATAATCAAATTTTCAAGACACTTCTCTATTTTTTCATATTTTTTTAAAAAACTCATTATTTTTTTTAAAAAAATTGTTTTTTTTTTATATTTCAAGATATTACTCTTGTTTTTTTAATATTCTTAAAATTTAATTTTTTTAAAATTTTCAACACATTACTTTTGGTTTTTCATTAGTTTTATTTTTTTATATTTTTGTAGCCCTAAATCCTAGGCTTTCATTTAAGGTTTCAAAGATTATGATGTAGGGTTTCGTTCATAAAATCCTAAGAATTAGAAATTAAACCCAAAGGATATGGTGTTTCATAAAAGAAACCTAAAGGATTTGGGGTTGTGGATAAAATCATAAGGATTTAAGGTTTAGGGTTCCGTTGATGAATTCCTCAATTCGGATTTAATGGATGAAAGCCAATGATTTAGACTTTTGTGAATGCAACCCTAGGTATTTAGGGTTTTTTGGATACAACCCTAAGTATTTGGGTTTCATGGATTTAACCTTAAGGATTGGTTTCGTGGATAAAATCTTAAGGATTTAGGGTTTCATTGATGTAACCTTAAGAATTAAGGGTTTTGTGAATGCAATCTTAAGAATGTAGGGTTTCTTGAATAAAACCCTAAGGATTTGGGATTTAGGATTTTGTGGACGAAACCCTAATAATTTAGGATTTAATAGATGAAAGCCTAAGGATTTAAGGTTTTGTGGATGCAACACTAAGGAATTAGAGTTTCGTTGACGCAACCCTATCAAATTAGGGTTTTGTGTATGCAACCCTAAGTATTTATGGTTTCGTGGATGCAACCCTGAGTATTTAGGATTTCGTGGGTGCAACCCTAAGTATTTAGGGTTTTGTGGGTGTAACCCTAAAGATTTATGGTTTCATAAATGAAACTTTACATTACATTATATTGTTTATTGTTTATGCCTTATGGTTTCAAATTATACTTTTAAAGTTGAATATTAAAGGATTTAGTGTTTAGGGTCTAGGAATTCGTGTTGCATTGTTTATGGTTTTATGATTTATGATTTATGATTTGGGGTTTCATTTCAAGGTTTAGGATTTAGGGTTTCATTTAAGATATAGGTTAGACTTTTATGGTTTATGATTTAGGGTTTAATTTCATTCTTTTGGATTTAAGTTTTCATAAATGAAACCTATATTAAGATTTAAAGTTTAATTCATGAAATACTAAATCCTTAGGGTTGCATCAATGCAACCTTAAATCATAAGGATTTCATCCACAAAACCTTAAATCCTTAGAGTTGCATCGTCAAAACCCTAAAATCCTTAGATTTACATCCACAAAACCCTAAATTATTAAGGTTTCATCCATCAAACCTTAAATCCTTAGGGTTATATCCACGAAATTCTAAATCCTTAGGGTTATATCGACAAACCCTAAATAATTAGAGTTACATAAACAAAATCTCAAATACTTAGTGTTGCATATACGAAACCCTAAATCCCTAGGGTTGTAGCAACAAAATAATAAATCCTTAGGGTTGCATCAACAAAACCCTAAATCTTAAAGGTTTTATCTACAAAACCCTAAATCCTTAGGGTTGCATCAACGAAACTCTAAAATCTTTAAGGTTTCATCCACGAAATCGTAAAATCCTTAGGGTTACATCCACAAAACCCTAAATCCTTAGGGTTGGATCCATGAAACCATAAATCCTTAATGTTGCATCCATGAAACCTTAAATCCTTAAGGTTGCATCCCCGAAACCTCAAATCCTTAAGATAGCATCTATGAAAATTCAAATACTTAGGGTTGCATCCATGAAACCCTAAATCTTTAGGATTGTGTCCATGAAACCTTAAATCCTTAGTGTTACATTCATGAAACCCTAAATCATTAAGCTTGCATGCACGGAACCCTAAATCCTTAAGCTTTCATCAACTAAATCCTAAATCCTTAAGATTTCATCCATGAAAACTCAAATCATTAAGGTTTTATCCACAAAATCTTAAATCCATAAGGTTGAATCCATTAAACCTTAAATTCTTAAGGTTGCATCTATGAAAAACTAAATCCTTAGGGTTTCATCCACGAAACCCTACATCTTTATGATTTTATCCACGAAACCCTAGATCCTTACAATTACTTCCACGAAACACTAAATCCTTAAGATATTATGCATGAAACATTAATTCCTTAGGTTTTCATTTACTAAAGCCTAAATATTTAGGGCATTATCCACAAAACCCTAAATCCTTAGGGTTTTATGTAGGAAACTCTAAATCCTTAGGGTTGCATCCATGAAACACTCAATCCTTTTTTTTTTTTTTATAATTTTTTTCATATTTTTTCAAATTTTCAATACATTAATACATTTTTTTTTCAAAATTTCAAGTCATTATTCTTGTTCTTTCATTATTTTTTTAAAAATATTTTTTTTTCATATTTTTAAAATTTTCATTTTGTTTTAAAATTTTAAAGGCATTACTCTTTTTTTTTTTCTTTTTTTGAAAAAAAAAACTAATTTTCAAGACTTGTCTCTTGTTTTTTTTCCATATATTTTTAAAAAAATCATTTTTTTTTCAAGATAATATTCTTGTTTTTTCATATTCTTAAAATTTTCATTTTTAAAAAAATTCCAACACATTACTCTTGGATTTTCATAAGTTTTATCTTGTTCATATTTTTTAAGCCTTAAATCCTAGAGTTTCATTTAGGGTTCCAAAGTTTATGATTTAAGGTGTCATTCATGAAATACTAAGGATTGGAAATGAAACCCGAAATGATATAGGGTTTCATATATAAAACCTAAAGGATTTGGGGTTTTGTAAATGAAGCTCTAAGGATTTATGATTTCGTAAATGAAACCCTAAAGATTTAAGGTTTTGTAAATAAAACACTAAGGATTTAGGACCCGTTTGGTGGACAAGATATGATAGGATATGCAAACATGATAAGATAGGATAAGAACAAGATAGGATAATAACATGATAAGTTTTAATGATATCTGATGTTTAGATAACAAACTAATAACAAATGAATATTATGTTTAAATATAAAAAAAGAAAAATTTTCAATTTTCAATAACTCTCTACGCGATTGGTTGAAACCTTAAGGATTTAGGGTTTCATGAATGAAGCTTTAAATCCTAGTATAGGTTTCATTTATAAAACCATAAATCCTAAAGCATGAAATGAAACTCAAAATCATAAATCATGAAAGCCTAACCCTAAATCCTAAATAAAACCTTAAATCTTAAATCATGAATGAAACCTTGAATTCTAAATCATGAAATCTTAATTTAAAAGAGACCTTAAATTCTAAACCATGAAATGAAATCGTAAATCCTAAATCATGAAACCTTAAATCCTAAACCATAAAACCACAAACAATGCAACACGAAACCATGAAATATTAAAGTGTAAATCCTAGACCTTAAACACTAAATCCTTAAATATTGAAAACTAAAACTCTAAATTTTAAATCATAAGCCATAAATCCTAAGACTATAAACCCTAAATCATAATGTAGGGTTTATGAAACCCTAAATCTATGCACAGCCACATCAATTTACTGATTTTCGACACACCAACTTAATTGGTTAGGTGTCATTTCAGTGTTCAATCTCATGCTTTCACTCAATCTCCAGACATTCACTCATCACCCTAAAACACACCTTAGAAAATTTATGTTTCAGTCGTAATTTTTCAAGCTAATGAATGTCTTTAGTTAGTTACTAAACTATTAAATTGACATTAAAATTTGTTCATACGTTTTGGATTTTTACTTTCTTGATTTGTCATATTAGTGAAATGAATTTTATGGTAGTTCATGGAAGCTTCCCATGTAATTAATAATGGCATATTCAAGAGTAAAATGTAGTTAACATTCTATTTGTTTGCTGGAATGATTAATATCTTTGAGAATCTTTTTACAAAATCTCTTTCTTGATAATGAAATAAAATAGAACAAGGTTAGTATTTTATTATTTGTAGTATGGTAAAAAAAAAAAAAAAAGGGACAGAGAAATGCAAAGCCATATGTCGCCACGTCAGCTTACTGATTTTTAACACATTAACTTAATTAGTTAGGTATCATTTCACTATTCAATCTCATACTTTCATTCAATCTCTAAACATTTCATTATTCATGACTAAACAATTGTTACATTAACTTCTTTTGAAACATTTTTATATAATTATGGGATCACCACCGGGATGTACATGCAAGACACTAATGAGTTTGATATGCATGTAACGTATTTAAACAACAGAGAAATGCTACAAATAGTTTTTGAAGGCTTGATATATTCATCCAACCAAGTCTTGGAGTTTGATTTGGAAAACATTGTTGCCTGAGAATATTAAATTTTCCGTGTGCTAGTGTTCTCATGTAGCATTGCCTACGAGAAAATTCATTTCCTTAAAACATGTTTCTAATATCATGTCTTGCAGTATATGTAGTGCTATTGTGGAAGATATTCATCATAATATGTTTGCATGAAAAGACATGGGAAATTAATACACTTTTTGTTTACAAACATCAATGCCTCTAAAGAGTCTAAAAAAATGCATGTCCTATAGCTCTCACCTCTCAATCATATCTCTCAAAAACACCTCCCTTTACCTATACATTATTGATTGAAAAATGCATTTCTTGATGATTTGTATTGAAAAATAATTGATAGCCTATTATGGTAAGAAACAAAACTCCACTTGAAAACAAAAATTTAATCAATTCTATCATGTAGAACAATTCTTTTTTTTTTTTATCTCATTGGATAGACACCACAAAATCACATAAGGATGTGGAACATATGTTGTTTCAATTGTCAAGCAAAAGATGATGAAATTCATTGCTAGCATCAAAGATAAGTCAACTCCTTTCTATTTCAAATCCTATTTGACTTTCTTTCTTTTTTAAACTTTGAATGAAATCCTATTTTATCAGGTTTCATGTTATTTTTCACTATACAATCTAAATTCAAATTGATAAAGAACTATTGTCATTTCTTTTGTTTATATAGATCAACACTTGGAATAATCATAGATGCTAAGAAAAAGAATCAGACATCTCTTGGCAACAACAAAGTATTTGATTAAGGCAAATATTTGATTCAGTTATTTATATGTGATTATTATCTTTTAAAAGAAGGAGACATACAATAACTAATTATATAAATTTAAATAATTAGTTACTTCCTCAAAGCATATTTGATTTGTCTTTCTTTAGTTTTTTGAATCAATCATTCAAAAATTTGTCAGACAGAATTCCCATGAGTACCCAATTTTAGAGTTTTATGGTCCTCTTGTGACAAATAATAATTGCATTAGAAATGAAGAGAGTTATTAGAGAATTCTTTTGTTAGACATGGTGGTGGAAATTACTTTGGAACATTAGAGTCTTATACAAGAATTAGAGTTGAATTTGCGTAGGATTTTGGGGAATTTGTAGTGTTGTTTTCTTCAACAAAGTATGCATTGTAGGCATGTTTATTTTCATTTTCTTGCCTACATGTAAGATTTGATTTATGAGACCATAGTTTTGAAGGTAAGAAAATTACTTACTAATTATGAGTTTATCTATTAACTATTAAGAAATGAGAGACATTACGAGGTATTATTCTAATCATTAAAAATGTGAAAAGGTTACCTTAATATGTTTATATTGTCTCTTTTTTTCTAATTTAGATGTTTCCATTCATAATTCTTAATGTTGAGAGAAATGAAAGAGCCTGAGTGTGAATTTTGTTATGGATTTACAATGTCTCAATGAATGACTTAGATATAATTATATTATTAATTATACTAAGCGTGAGACAATCTTCTAACATGTTTATTTTAATCTCATAAGTTTTATAGGTCACTATTATCTTCTACTATCCATATACTAACATTTTGTTGTATTAAAATAGTTGACATCACACACTTAATGATAACATGTAAGAAGATTGTTTTACACAACATGTAACTAATAATTTATATGAATGAATTTTTGTAAAGGTTGAAACTTACATATGATTATGCAGTTTCTAACATTTTTACACTTCTTTGAAAAATGAATAAAGTGAAATTTCTTTAAACAAAATGTTTCATGAGTTAAGTACAAAATTACATAGTAAAGTGACATTAAGAGTAAATTATTGTGTTTTTAATTTTTATAAAATTATTTCTTCTTTAAATTAGTCAATTCATGTTATCGAAAGATATAAAATCTCTACAACAAAGATATCCATGAACTTGAATTAATTATGATAAGTAGAGATTAAATATTATTTCAAATTCAATATAATATAAAGACTAACAAAATTGTTTTAAAAATTGAACTTACATCTCATAATTCAAATAAATCACTTTTAAAACAAAATCAATTGATAAAATAATATATCTTAATATATTTCTTAATAATAATAAATTTAAATAATTTATTAATTTAATCAACGCATAGTTCGGGTTGATACCTAATTAAAACCCTAAATCCGTCGAAAAACAAAAGGCATGGTACTACGTGGCAGCAGTGGCGTGTCATAATAATTCTTCACTTTACAATTACCTTTTTGCCATTGTCGGTGACCATGTGCTAAGCTTTATGTCACCAACAAATCAATATCATACAGTAATTCATAAAACAAAACGTGTCCATCCGACAATCGCATTACAATTTAATGAGAAAACATACAAACCAAAAAAAAATATCTTACTAGAGTTCAATTTATATTTTTTTAAAACAATTATGTACATGGATTAATTTATCAACAGTATCATTCTTTCTTTTCTTTTTTTTTTTTGAAAAGAACAGTATCATTCTTTTATTAACAGAAATTTAGATGCATAAATATACATTTATTTACTCACGTGATGCATGAGTGCGCATTACGCCATCGCCAAGTTCTTCTTCAATCTTCCCACGTCATTTGCCAGGGTGCGCATTCCACTCACTGATTACTCTATCACAATCTAATTATACTATCATCCTCTTTCCTTCTTCTTTTTTCTTCCTTTTAATATTTAATTATCAAAAATCGCTTCTTTTTTTTTGTGTTGACAACTTGCATTATTACATATACATTGCAGCACAAAATCCTGTAGTGTGAGTCAGTAATATAGAGAGAGAGTGTGTGTGTGTCAGTGATGCCCTTTTGCTTGATCCCTCATTTGTCAAGATAAAAGAGGTTAGTTATCAATTCTGCATTCAGATCTTGTAATTTGGATAATTGGGTATTTGTATTTGTATTTATTCACTCTGTTATTAAGATTTAGCTTCTTCTGCTTCCATTTTCATTGTCAGATCTTCAAATTCCATTACTTGTTCATTTTCTCTCTGATAAAGATGAGAGCTTTATACCCTTTTTCCTGTCTTAATCCATTATAGTTTACTGGGTATCATTGTTTTTTCATGTTCATGTAGGGTACATATCTCTGGGGTGATTTGATACACAATAAGAATGTTGGGTCGGACTGCATTTTCCCGAACTGGGAGTTTCAGGCCTGAGAATTTAGGTCAGAATGCCATGGCCATGATTGGAAACGTTTGCTTTTCTTTTTTTGTTATTGGGGTTTTGCTTTTCACCATTATGGCTGCCACTTACGAGCCTGAGGATCCCTTGTTTCACCCTTCAACCAAGATCACCACGTTCCTCACTTCCAAATCTAATGCCACTTTTAAGTCTGATAACTCTGTTGTTAGAACCGGGGAGGATTTCATGGCTGCTAATGAAACCGTGTTTGGCTCCATTATCAACTCAACTGATGTTGATAACTTGGTTAGTGCCGAAACTACTGATGCTGGCAGTGATGAGGCCGCAGCTTCTCATTGTGATGTGAGTGGCCCTATTGATTGTAGGGACCCTGAGGTGTTTCATTTGATGATGAGGGCAACAATTGACAAGTTTCAGGATATCCATTTTTACAGATTTGGGAAGCCGGCTCCCGGTATCAATGACAGCACTTGTGATATGGCGTGGCGGTTTAGGCCTAAGGATGGGAAGGCTGCTGCATTTTACAAGGATTATAGGAGGTTTGTGATTGATAGGTCTGAGAATTGTACACTTAGTGTTGTTAGCATTGGGGAGTACCATACTGGTGTAAATGCAAGGAAGAGGAAGAAGTATCAGAAAGCTGGGCTAGAGAAGACACCACAGAATCTGGACCTGGCAAACGCATTACCTGTTGTTGGAGAGATTGTTAATGACAGCCTCCCTGTGGTCGAGTCTGAAAGTTCGTTTAGTCATGGCAAATACTTGCTTTATGAAGGTGGTGGAGACAGGTGTAAGAGCATGAATCATTACTTGTGGAGTTTCTTGTGTGCTCTTGGGGAAGCTCAGTACCTGAACCGAACATTGATTATGGATCTGAGCATATGCCTGTCTTCGATTTACACATCATCGAAGCAGGATGAGGAGGGCAAAGATTTCAGGTTCTACTTCGATTTTGAGCATTTAAAGGAGATGGCATCTGTGTTGGACAAGGATCAGTTTTGGGCAGATTGGAACAAGTGGCAACAAAAAGATGGGATGAATCTTCATCTTGTGGAGGATTTCACGGTCACACCCATGAAGCTTATGGATGTGAAGGACGCCTTGATCATGAGGAAGTTTGGATCTGTCGAGCCGGATAACTACTGGTATAGAGTCTGTGAAGGAGAGACAGAATCTGTTGTTCAAAGGCCATGGCATTTGTTATGGAAATCAAGGCGGTTAATGGATATAGTGTCTGCAATATCTTCAAAGTTGAACTGGGACTACGATTCTGTTCATGTTGTGAGAGGGGAAAAGGCAAGGAACAAGGAGCTTTGGCCTAATCTCGATGCACATACCTCCCCTGATGGACTTCTCTCAACCTTGCGTGACAAGATTGACGAAGGAAGGAACCTCTACATAGCAACAAATGAACCTGATACATCTTTCTTCGACCCTCTGAAAGATAAGTATACCACTCATTTTCTTGACGAGTATAAGGAGCTTTGGGATGAAACTAGTGAATGGTACTCTGACACAACAAAACTCAATAGTGGCATTCCAGTTGAATTTGATGGTTACATGAGAGTGTCCATTGATACAGAAGTGTTCTTGAGAGGTAAAAAGCAGCTTGAAACTTTCAATGATTTGACCAGTGATTGCAAGGATGGTATTAACACCTGTAATGTTGCAGCAAACTAATGTGAGATTTGAAACTTCAATGTTTGATATATTGAAATATACTCTCATAGTCTCATGTACTTTTAGCTGTTATATGTGTTGCATTTGAGAATTTGTATCCTTTTTAGCCTTAGCAGTGAGGAGTAAAATCGTTATAGTTTTGTATTGCAAGAGTAGTGACTACTTGGAAGTTTTGATGTCTCAATTTAAATTTGTTTCGTTCTTAAATCTCTTATATCCAAGTATTAGCCGTGTGGATCTTATTCTTTATTTTGTGCTTTCCCTTTTTGCATTGAGCTTAATTTCTATGCAGTGTAAAAAAATTTACACTATTAACCAATCAAAAATTATGGTTGGCATGACTTTTAAGGTAATTATTGTAAAAGTTAACAGTGTAAAAATAATTTACCTTGTTAGTGTATATATTATTTTCTCTCTTGCAATTCCACACCAGTTTACTAGAAATTCAAAGCTTTAGTAGTTATTTCAGTTGTTAGGGGGTGTTGGCCATGTTATTGTAGTACTTGATTTTGTTTCCTAAATTAAGGCATGTCACTGATGTATACGGAGGAGGAAAGTATTCCCTAAAGAAAAAGACAGGGTGGATATCTTCCAAAGACTGAAATGTTTTTTCATTATTATAAATAAGGACAAAATGAAAGGGCTGTTAGGGAAGCTTTCAATGTGCATCTGAAGTTGTTAGGGGCAGGTTAACATTAAGTAGAAAACACAAGTGTTAGTAAACTTTCACTATACTAAAAAACACTAATATAGGGATACAAATCATCATACTCCTATCTGAATTTTCAATGTGAACGTCATTTTCTTTTATCAGTGTTGGGCAACTGCGATGACAATTAGGAATTGTGATGTTACAGATTCTTTCATTTTATTTTTTTTTTAAATTCATTGTCATGTTACGGATTCTTTTTAAAATCATAAGAAAAGTACTGATATTTCCTGATTTGTTTTTGAAATTACACACAATTTTCTTCCATTTTTAACAGTAATCTCCCTTATAGAATTACAGTGTAATATTTTTTTAAAACAATTGTCGGCATAATGATATAGAGGTAAGAAAAAGAGGAGCATCAAAAGAAATTTGACGAAATCTAAAGAGTCTCAATGTAATTTACTTTAAGAATAATATAAAAAAATGTACAAAAATAAAATTCATTGGGGGTAGCTCTACTGTATTGTAACATTCATAACTCTGTTCATGCTATTGTTTTTGTGACGACACTAGCATTACTCTTGACAAGAAGTCAATTTTTTCATCATTGTAGAGATTATTTCTGTTGATCATGCCAAATGACCCAGTTTGACAGTTTCTCTTTGTTATCCTTCCATGGCACTTGTTTCAAATGATGTGAAAACGCTGCTACTTGTAATCAATTGGAAAAAAGTGTCGTTCTTTACAAACAAAATTGCTCATATACCCGCCTGAAAGCTAAACCTATAACAGCTTGTTTCTAACTTGCTCTCAAAAGTGAACTCAGATTATTTTTGCCCTTTGACCCTAGTCTTTTTCTCTAACTATGGCATAAACAAAATTCATGTGGAGCTAGATCAAATACTATTTCAAGGAAGAACTGTTTACTTTCCTCTAGTCTTTGATTTTTTTACTTGAACAAGAGTCACATTTTGGCCAGGTTTTTTGGTTCTGGCCTCTGAGGATCTTAACATTGAAATGGCAACTTTATGCTGATTTTTTTCCACCTTGTCATCTGCAAATGGTTTGACCTCAAACGATCCTCGAATGAACCCTCTGGCAACCTGAAATATTACAAACAGCTAGCTAATCAGTGCTAAGCAATGCAAGACTTAAAATTATAAGCCTGTGAGAATTAAGTGAGACATGATCATTACATAGGAATGCTTTCTCAATCCAAAATTACATTTAATATAGGCTTTGACACCAAAAATCTTGTATGACAAAAAAGTTATACCATTAAATAAAATTCCAACCTACAGTCTGAAGAGCTCAACTGCAGTTGCATGTCATTCACTCGACAGAAATGTAATATGCAGTGAAGGATAAAATCTAGGAAGCATTCCTAAAATAGAGGATCCAATTTATTATTATTATTATGATCATCATCATCGTCATAATAATATAAGAATAATGTATTTACTAAATATGTGTGGAAGAAAACCACACCTCATCTCTATTTATATTGAAGAAACCCTAAATAAGAAAATCAATAATTGATTACATAATCAATCAATTACTGGTTATTAAGAGATAAAGAGAAATAATAACTACCAAGATAATATATATTCTAACAATTATTATGATGATCATCATCATCATGGCACTAAAGGATTTGCCCCCACCATTTGCAAAGTAAAACCAACCCTTTCAATACTTCCCTTAAGCAATATACTTAAAATAACTTGAATTGATAAATATAAAGCATGGTAAAAGTGTACAAGCATAGCAACTATCCATTGATAAGTTTACCTTCAAGAGAATCCAGACTTTGAGAGAACTGCTCAATGTTGCAAGTCTTGTCTTTTTCCCTGAAGTCAGGTACTCACACATATGATGGTCAACCCTCAGAATAAATTTTGGCCACAACTTGGGTTTTTCAGGGTCTGCCTTATGGTCCATTGTTGCCTGGAATGTGAATGACAACAAACAAGAAATCATACTCAGTAGTCACTCTGATGAGTAGCAATACTATGACAAATGAACAGAGTATTATTATGATCCAGGGATACAAATTCCCAAGAAACAAGAGAAAAGAAGAAAAATATATTGCAGCAGGTAATGCGTCCATCTTATATCATATATAAAACTTTATTGGTAGCCTTATAGGTTAAGGAAATGTCAAATAGAACTTTTCGATTGTCCCACTCTTAGGTTCAAGGCTTCTTTCTCCCCATGATTTTATGGTTGAAACAAAATTCTTAGATTGAAAATGTCTACTTACAAGAAGCCGACATATTTGCTGTTCAATTTTTGAGAAGGACGTCTCTAAAGCTTCCACCCTGCCTGTGGCATGGCAACAAGCACATGGTTCACTAACCATGAATGTCACACTTGGTCGAACCTGTCAAACATTGGTAAAGCATCGGTAATTCATTTTATTACTAAACATAACTGAGTGCTGTGCCAACAATTATCAGGGGGGAATGCAACTTCAAGAAAAATGTAGTTCTTGCATTATTCTTTTCAATCTATAGCCATTTTAGTGTGTCTGAGTTGAAGCAAGCATGAAAGATGGTGATCAGTAAATTTGGCATACTATTTAAGTTATACTTATATAAAACCATTGAAAAACAAAAGAAAAAGGGGGGAAGGTCGCTTGATGTTTCATGTAAAACACATTACTATTTCCAAACCTGTCTCTGATAATGGGATAACAAATGGCTAATATTACCGTAGACAAGCAACATACCCTCTTTCGAGTTATTTCCATAAGTCCATGTCTAGACAATTCAGAGACCTTCACCATTGATCTATCTCTCTCTATGGCTTTCTTGACTTCTTCATAGACCAATCTTTTATTTGCTGATCAAGAAGAATCCAAATTTAATAAATAAATATATTGAAAAGGACTTTGAGAATAATAACACCAAGAGAGATTTTATATCAGAGTGGCATAAAAATCAAACCATTTCATACACAAATATCATTCATCAATTTAAACTTGAGAATATTAGAACCTCGTGATATTTTTTACATTGAGCCATTGAGGCTAGATAGATGCCCCAATCAGTTACATCTACCAGTTCTCACTCCATGAAGGTACATAATGAGAGCACAGGGAGAGAATAGAATTCTACATTTCCAACATAATGAAAATCAAGAAAAACTAATATCTGATGTGGGATTAGGTAGCTTCAAAGCACAAGTCCCAGGACAACCTGGTGACTTGATTTGAGGGCAACCACAAACTAGACTGCAAAAAATCAGGAGATCAAATCGCTGGTGAATTAGTTTATTTTTTAAAAATTATCTTCTCTTGGATCTCTTATTAGTCTGCACTTAAGTTTGAAGAATTCACTACAGCAGTCCAGACAGACAAAAATGAGGGCCAATAACTGAATCCAGAAACCAGAAATAAAAGTATAAGGTTGAGAAAACAATTCATTTTTGTTGAGATATGATTTGTTTCCTGATTTCCATTATTATTACTCTTGCTCAGTTACTGTTTTTATGTAATTTATTCTGATTGTATAATCCCTATAAATATAATCAAGGGATTATTTAAAGCTTTAGTCAGTGATATTAAAACTCCAAACAGTAACACTAAAATATTTTAAAAGTATATCCAAGAGATGCCTTCTTCCATAACTCAATACTTAATATGCACAACCAAGTGGGATATTTCTACTTACCCTCATCTGTCATATCAATGAAATCTACCACAATGATGCCTCCAATATCCCGTAGCCGCAACTCCCTTGCAATCTGTAACACATTGTTTCTATTAAAAAAATGCACTGCTTCAAATGAATTAATGTTGCAAAACAAACAAAAAGCACAAGATGTTTTTTACTTAAAAAGAAGAAGAAAAACAGAAAAATGAAATAGAATCAATAATGAAATATATAATATAACTCCATGAATTACCTTACAAGATTGACAGGGTAAATATAGAACAAGAATTCATTGACTATTCAGAAATATATCAGGATTTAAGGTGAAGCACTCTACTTTAAAGGATATTCTGAATATATATTATAAAAAAAAGTAATGAAGATTGAATAATAAATGGTTCTGCAGTAAAATAAATAAAAAACAGTACTTGTCAGCAGAACAAGAAAAATGCAATGTTTGTCTTACTAAAGTGTAAAGCCTATGTGATGCACAAATAAATGATAATAAAGAGTGTAGCAACTAACATACTTTTTTTGCAGCGGCTAGATTGACATCTAGAATAGCTTGCTGTTGTGAATTTCCATGACCAAGCATCCCGTGTCCCCCATTTACATCAATAGAAACTAATGCCTCAGTTTGTTCAATGATTAGAGAACCTCCATTAGCAAGTGGAACCCTATAAAGTGATCAACATAAAGAAAGCTATCAAGTTAAGAATTTTAATACTAAGTGTCTAGGAAAGCAAGATCAATTTACATTTAATACAAAATATCCGGGGGGGGGGGGCTGCTATCTACTGTGACCTTTTCTTGTATTATTTGCCATTAGCTTAAAAAATGGACAAATAATCATCATGTACATTCCTGCTACATTTTATATCATACTAAGCTGATTTACATAAAAGCAGTCTGTTGGAATTAGAGTTTTGGTAAGGAAGTAGTGAAACAGAAAAATAAGCCAATGAATAATCTGAGATTGACATTGATTTGTTGTGTTGCATCATGACACAAAATACTAATCCAATATTCCTCTTTATACTAATATTAATTGAAGTACTAGTGTAGTATACTAGTAACTATTCCAATTACAAGCCTACCAATACAATAAGACTACTAACCCTAATTAAATAACATAACATAATAAAAAGTGATGACTAAGATTTCCTCAATCAGATAACTAATTGGTTCCACAATATATTCTAGAGATCTTTTAAGATATTCTAAAACACTGTAAGATGAAATGAAGATGTTCTAAAGATATTCTGAGGATAATTCTAATACAATATCAATAAAGAAAAAGAAGACAGTAAGGACAAGGATAATACACACAAAAAGTTATAAAAATAAGTCACAATTTCACCTTTTGCTGAGGATATTGTCTATCTCTCCTTCAATGTTGAATTCATCAAACAAGGGAACTTTTTTATCATATAGTTCAAGTCGATCACAAAGATCAGGGGCAATTTCTTGAAGGTAATTGGTCACCTGAAGGATAAATAAAAAGGTTGAAATCACCAAAATGGAACTATGAAGGTGTCAGTCTGTATATTGAACCTTAAATTAGTCAGTGATACAAGATTTTAAATTACAAAAAATAATTATACTATTCACATTGCACTATTTGAATACAAACAACTGGATCAGCATACTAACCTAGGCTCATAAATTTAAATAAAGTCTTGTACACATGTAAGATGTAAGATTCAGTTCTTCACTTTTCCATGCTTTGATTGGCTTTTGTTAATAGAAAATGGTAAACTGACATGTGACAGCCTATGCTACAGTTGGGTTCACAAACTAATTCTCATAATGAATTACTCTTGTTGATTAACTCTATTAATGGGGGAAGAAAAGCCAATATTGTTCACATAAACAGACATGCTCCATTCCTAATATTGCAACTTAGCCTTCTGCGATTATCTAATGCCATACCTCATGAAAGTTCCTTGGGGAGTCGACCACCATTTTCTTAACCTGAAGTATATCATGGTAAAAAAGTAATCAGAAGAAGAAAAATGTAAAATGGATTTTCTTTTCAATATAAATAGATACTGTTAAGTAAACACTCTTCTAATCAATAGAGTGACTCTAAACTAGTAACAGAACTAACATTTTCATTGAAATAATCCTGGACCACTGAGAGAGTTTGACCCATTGCCCTGTGCAAAATTACAGGAACAGCTCCTTCCACCCCTTCATCAGCAGCAAGAGCAGCAGACTTAGCATGTTCCATTATATTTTTCCATGTTGAAAGCAAACCTTCTAAGTCTTTCTGCAGTTCCTCAAAAGAATGACCAGCAGCAACAGTTCTTACAGTGAGGCCAAAACCCTCAGGCTGCAATGTCTTTGCTATAACTTTCAACCTCGTGCGCTCAACACCAGAAATCTTTTTGGAGACTCCAATTTTATCACAACAGGCAATCAAAACCTGCAAGTCAGAGTTTGATTCAGATGAAAGACGGTATGGATAATTTACATGAAAGACAAGAATGATATACAATCAAACTTTATGTAAGGTGCAACCATAAAAGAGAACATACCCAGAATCTACTTCTTAGTTTAGGATAAGCAGTCAGAGTGGGGCCCTTTGTACCAAGGTCCTCTTTGACAACTTGGACAACTATTTTGGTTCCCTTGCGAACTTGGATCCATTTATTTTCTCCAGAAGCCACACAGGTTGCTCTCTTTGTATTTTTTGCTTGCAAAATATGAGAGTTGACAGACCCATTCATGCCAAGAGGAAGAGAACTGATATTTGTTTCTCCTTCTATATGGACATCACTTCCCTCTATATCATCCTCAAAGTCAGCTTCTACTTCATCATCAACCATGCTACCATTCACATTCTCCTTAAGAACTTCTGAAATATAAAAATCATCCTCTCCTTCATTCTCATCATAGTCATTGTGTACAGATTTTAAACAACCATCCTCAGAATTTATGTCTGATATTCCATCGGAGACATCACTAATATGAGATGTGTGACCATTCTTTCCCTTGAAATCAAATTCTTGTTTCTTTGTCCCTTGACGAAATGGAGGGAATATAAATGGCTCCTTATTTTGCTTAATATCCATAAATGCAGATCTAGAATTCCCAATACTAACAAAAGCCCCACCCATATGAGGAACAAGCTTTGTGACTACCCCAACATATACACTATCACATTGCACATTACTCTTGACTGGTTCCAACAATAATTCAACCAATTCTTCATCCTCCAGTACTGCAATTCTTTGCATGGTACATATTGATGAGTTTATTAGAATAATGGTGGAAAAGGAGTCTTTTGACATTATATTACTACTTTCTTCAAGTAACAACTGTTCTCTATCAACCAGCTTCACCTGCTCTTTTGCAGTGTCACCAGTTTCAGATTCATTTGATTCCATTTTATTGTTATAAACAACGAAAGGGAATGAATGTAGCCAGGGTTCCTCAACAGGCTGGTAATTCTCAGAAAGAACATTTGTAGACTGGAAATCCTTTTCATTTGCAATCACCATGTCATCATTGTCGTAAAGTAATTGATCTTCCAAATCGAGCGTCTCAAACTTTAGGATGTCATTTTCAACGAGACTCTCAATCCTTCCATCATCTGTCAAACCACTGGAAGCATTTGAGTGTTCAGAAACATATTAGGAAAACAAATATTTCAATAGTAGTGTAAAAACACTAAGTAATACCTTTGCTCAGGAAAGATATAGAGGGTTGCTCTAGAAGATATGTTTCCTCTGTGAAGGGGCTCCATGCATGAGCTGAAGACATCTGGGAATCAGACCTAATCCATGAATCCCTGACCACAATTTTATTGTCTTCAAGGAACGTAAGAGGTACTGACAAAGAAAAAGCTGGTCCAGACCTCCAAAGAACGTCACTTGAGGACCTCAATTTTTCCTTAACGAAGTAATTATATTTAAAGTTCAAGCCAAAAGCAATCTGTAATAAAAAAAAAATAGAACTGAGTCACTTAATTCATAAAAATGTGTGTTTTGATGTTCATACAGTATACAAGATATTGAAACTTCATATAATAATCTAAATTTTAATGGAAGGGAAATTTTGATCTGGAGGATGCAAATTTTTGTTGCAATGGGTCTCCTATAATTTATTATAGAATACAAACTATAGTTGTATTGACAGGAACTACAGAATCTTCAAGAGACGGGATTTTCTTTTCAAGGGTAGTTGTGTTAATTGTGTTAAGGATTTCCAGAAATAAAAGAAAGATTTTAAGAGATATAATTTTTCCCTATTGGAGGTGGTTTCGTTCTAATATTCCTGGCATACTATGGATTTGCTTTATATATATTTCTTTGTGTTTAAGAAACCTACTTAACTGAGCTCAGATCTAGGGCAAGATGAATAAAAAAGTTAATCTGAATGTAGAAACATCTCATTTAAACATTTTGTTAACAATTATTTCTTTAAAACAAAATAAATAGATTACATTTGACAGCCCAGCTAAATTACCTGAAATTCTGCTTTCCATATGTTTGCATGCTCTGTAGGAGACATTAGTATAGCCATGTTTGGTTTCCAGCAGCCTAATACAACAGGATCACCAGTTATGTACAGGAGGTGACGATCTTCTAAATCTGCTTCCACAGTCCAAATGATCTTGCATAATTCATCAACACTAGTGGCTGACTTTCCTGAGAAAGAAGGCTGCCCAGATCCATTATTCATTCTAAATTGGAGTAAAATATATTTAGAAACATGAATTTGAACATGGGTCTTGCTAACCAGTGCCCTTAGGGCACAGGTTAAGGAATTAATAGGGGAATTTTTTTTTATTGAAAATCATATGGGAACACATTTAATAATTATATCTACAGCCAATATTTACATGTTTACAGTTCAACACTAACCTTGTGATCTTGCAACAAGCCAAGGTTGAATCATAATATCATATTCTACTAATATATTAAAAATAAATTATATGATTTGGATGTTAACACTTGAACAATACTGGTGTGATAAGGATCCAACAATCAAAAAGCAAATCAAAGCAAGAAACCAGTGGCCAAATGAAAGGAGATAACCATATACTTAAAAAATGAAGTCATAAACAAATAAATGAATAAGTGCTTACAAAAAAGATGTTTGAATTTACCTTTCTCAGTTGATAATGCAGCTAAACTTCTGACTGATCTATGGTTCCTCATACAGTACATGAATCGAAATACACTGTGCAGTGGTACATGATGGCATATGTGTCTGTTCCAACATTTGAACACGTAAGTGCAAGCAATTAATACTAAAGAATGTGCATCCATCAAGGCATCAACATGACAATATATCATCATTCCTAGTTGTATCAGTCATAATTCTTGATTTGTCTATCATCATCTTGTCTTTCAAATATAAAGGCATAATTAATAATGCATTTGATATCTTTAATCATCCTATCAATACATATTGAGTGCTTCATGCAAGACACATACATGTCTAGTAAATGAGTCAAATAGGCACCAATCCGTATGACAACTCATTGCCATTTGCTAATGCAAGAGACATGTCTAGTAAATGGGTTAAATAACCGCCTAGAGCGTGCTTCACACTCACTCAATGCCACCCTCCTGGAGCGTGATATACACAGGTGGTCCACCAATGGATATAGGATAGGCTCTGATACCATGTTACAATTTGGGTTTGGGACTAACTCAACCCCTAACTCAGACTAAATAGCTGACAACTACACAAGAAAACCTCCCTTAAAATCAATCCATGACAACTCTGTTTGAGTAAGTGGAAAGTGGCAAGGCTGAAAATCATCTCACGTTTGCTTCATACTACAAAAATGTGGGAAGGTTGAAGGAAAAGTAACAGCCATTAACACTCCACCCCACAAATATTGGCTACCTCAAAGTGATTTAATGAGTGAAAATCGAGACCTTTTTTTTCATCTAAACTCCATTTCCAGGTTGGAATTGAAAAGGGGAGAACTTTCCCCTCCCAAGAAGAGAGATTTCTCATCTCTAACCAACATAACGAACTGGGTACACATTAAATTGAATTAACCTTTCTGGGCAAAACGTAGAATGAATGAGGCAATAAAGAGAAATAAGGGCAGGCAAATAAAGGAGTTGAGAAATAGAGCAAATGTGAAAACATACAGACCTCTTGGGTGGGATAATGAAGGGAGTGTTGGGGCGAAAAAGGTGATGGGGGTGCGTAAAACCAAGTTCAGCAGCCATGAAGAAGAAGGCGCAGTTGCTGGTGTTGGGGGAAAGTGTTATGCTATGCTATGCGTTCATCACTGGAAACGGTGTTGGTGAGTGAGAAACGAAATGGTTATGGATAATAGATAGATAGGTGGTGGTGCTGCTGACTGGGGACAGGGTAGTACTGCACAGTGCACACACACTAGATAATGGCTTCACTTGGCGCCTTCTGTAATTACGTATCACCCAATTTCTTCTTTGTTTATACTTTATACACATTCATAAATTATTTTGTGAAAGTACAAAGCCGTTTTAAATGTAATGAAAAAATAATCACATATTTTAGATGATAAACATGTTTGCTTTCTAGGTTAGCATAACTCATTTAACATACACAACATAGCATAGATTTTGTAGGGGTCTTTGAAGAAAAAAAAATATTGTAATTACTAGTATAATATCATTTAATTTATTATAGGAATTTCACAATCGATTCACAAGTCAATAATAATTCAATATAGATTGATCCTTAACTCATTTATTTTACAAATTAATTGAATTTTATTCTTTGAAACGTGTATTTCTGTGAATCAAATCAACTTGTATATCTGAATTTAAATAATAGATTAGAAGAAGAAGAAAAAAGGTTTTTAAATCATTTTGTATGTACGTGAAAAGAAGATTATAATGAAATTAAAACCACATGAGAATGAGAAGGACTTCCTCGAGATATTAGCTAACATAGAGAAAGAAATAAACTTTAGAACTATGATGAAAATTCTGAGTGTGATGCATGTCAAAGCTAGATGTTGCAAGGAAACCGACAACTTGGTTTCTTACCCTACACAGTACATACATGTTGCCACAAAACTTGACCATTGAGAGGAGAAAAAATTATTAGTATTCCTCTGACCACTACATCAACTGTCTCAGCTAATATTTTCTTGACACATGAACAATTTAGCCACATCACTAACAATATAAGAAAACTAACAACGTTAATGTTTGCAAGATTTAGTTGTTAAAAACTGATCATGAATCATGAACAGTTTCAGCTAAGCCCAACAAGAGTTTTGGCTCAACTGGGGCCAATCTGCAAGCCCAACACATCAAGGCAGTGGCCCAAATCGGCAATACGTGTGCTCTAATATATATATATATATATTGGGGAGTTTTTTTCACACCCTTTTTCTCTTTACATTCAGAAATTAAATATCTTTTTTTTCAGTTTAATAAAATAAAATAAAGTATGCAGATTCCGTAACCGTGTGTCTTAATTGATTAAAACAGACTATGATTAATAAACAAGTTTAGTCAAGGCAAGAGTCAATTACTTTTCCTCTCATGTTCAACAATGGCATATACTTTTTTTTCTTCAAAGATATGACTTTTATTTTTTCAAAATTCATTAAATCTTAATCTCACCGCAATATATAATTTCCGTCGAGCTAAAATTCATTTCCACATTACTTCTTTCTTTAAATAGATCATTCTTTTATATATAAAACTCATCAAAATCTTATATCACTATACGTCAATTAATACGTCCATCAATCTTATGAATTAGTGTAATATATATATATATATATATATATATATATATATTTATTTATTTATTTATTAGTCTGTTAGATGTCCAATAAGCAGAAAACAAGTGGAGGAATTGGCGTATTAGGTTTATGCTAATCAGTGTCGGCGTAAGGAAGGTGGTTGAATTGTTAATTGTTGTGTGGCCACGACCACCACATATGTGGCATCTTTTCCACTAACCAGCTCAATGCATCTTTTTTTTTCCTTCCATTATTGACCCCCATTCTCTTGTGTTGCATTTTGACACGTAGTACTCAATTTTACATTCAACTCATTCATCATTACGATTGATTGTTCTTCTTTTTTTTTTTTAGGGAAATGATTGATTGTTTCTTAGAGGCCAAACTCTTGAATTTAGAAAATCAAAATAAAATACTATATATGGATTAATTTGTTTTTTAACAACAATAACATTTTTTATACGCTTTTTATTAAAAAAATTACAAAATCATAATTATAACTTGTTGAATAAAAAGTGGCACTTACAAAATTTATATTTTTAATAAATTTTAATTAACAATAAAGATAAATGTTTAATAAATTTTAACCAATAATAAAAAAATATATTAAAAAAGAATATTCTGTAAGCATTTCTCTACTTGCAATGATATGCTATGTTTTGCATTAAATTCTCAACTGACATTCAGACCATTCCCTTTCATTCAAGGACCGGACTCTTTATTCTCCTCAATTCAAATAGAATTACTTCTAATAAAATATATACATGAACTCAAATAAAATAATAATAATTTGATTAAAAAAAATCATATGCACATCATTTTTATACTTTCATTTCAGTGCATTGAAATAAAAAATTTAATTAAATATTTATTAAGAAATTATAATGAAATAAAAAATTACTTATAGAACTTTAAAAAGAACTTACTTGAATAAATTTCTACATAAAGCTTATAAAAATATCATAAACCCTACCAAGTTTTTTATATATTTCAAGCCAAAAGAAAGTAATTTGCAAAAGTATTTTCCTTATTGCTACAGAGTCAATTTATTACTATAATACTGGAAACATAAATGAACAAACCCTATAGGCCTATACCAATTTGCTTTCATAATTGTGCTAAAATCTGTCATGCGGCTGAGTGATCCCCGCTCACACAAGATTTTGATAGAATCAACAATTCAACATCAACCAAACCTATTAGGTAGGGTTAGTTGCATAGATCCAATACCATTTAAAAAAAAAAAAAATCTGATCTCGTTTGTAAGAACGATCTAATTTAATCAGTTTCTGCTAATTTGATTTTACCAACAATGGTAGTATAGTTGACAAATTACAAACATGAGAATTAAAACTTATATTTATTGGAGGATATTTTGGCAAAACCAAAAAAAAATCAAAATCAAATTTTCAAAAAAGCCATTTTGACATACAAAGGCAAAGAAACAAAAAAGAGCACCCCTTTTTAACAAGAAAAAATACACTTGCACTGCCATGGAAAAACAATTCTGCATCGTTATCCACTTATCCAATCACAAAAGTTTGTTAACTTTTATGATAATTATCATTAAAGTCTTATTAATGACGATTTGTGATTGATTAGATTACACCGTAAAATTTGTTATGATTATTAAACTCTTTTAATAATGTAACAAAATAAATTAAACAAGATATCCTCAGTATATAGCAAAATCCAAAAGGCTTAGTGGATTATATTGTTTAGTGATAACTGAATCTTATTGCCAACCACAACTATTTACAAACTACACTACTTATATATACATGGTGATGAGAGTTTGAAAAGGCAAAACAAATGGATTGTTCTACAATCTATGCTTCCAAATTAGGATCAAAATGCCCAAATATAGAAATTAAGGCTGAGGTCCAAACAAGGTTGGGCATTATGAACAAACATAATATGCAAGCAAAAAGTATACCCCTCATGTGCGCTGCTAAAGAGAGCACAGACAGAAAGGGAAAAACAAAACCCCCCACAAACTCTAGACCATAAAAGGCAAAAGGTTAAAACTTTAAAAAAGTTGCAGAACTCAGATAGATGCATGAACATCAAAACCCTCAAGAATATGTACACTACACTGTACATGAAACTCTCTCTTATTGGCATTGCTCACTTGTTTCCTTTGCTTACTGAAAGCAAGGTGTGTCATCTTCGGGCATCAAGGGGGTCCTGCAAAGAGGGCATGTAATGTTCCAGTAGTCCAGCCACTTCTCCAAGCACACCTTATGGAAGAGATGGCCGCATGATAAGCAGTTTATCTCTGATTCCGGTTCGAACTGAGTGAGGCATACAGAGCAGTCATGCTCAGGCTGTTGTTGTTTACAGCAGCACACACTGTCGAACCGAAGCGTCGGCATCCGGCTTCGGAACTCTTCGATGTAACTCTCAGAGGGACTGAGATGGAACTCAAGTGACTCAGGCGGGGTTTGGGAGGGATCCGGCGAAGTGGAGGATGATGAAAGATGGATGCCAACAATGTGCAGGATTGTCCTAACAATGCCTTTGAATATGGAAATTGACAATACAGTGTTCACCAGAAGGACACATAATACTCCTTCAGATGGTGCTGGGAGACTTGAAAGGCCCATTTTGATCACAATGCTGAGAACAACCCTTTAGGGATATACCAAGTTACAGATATATAAATTGTGTTGCAAGTTGAAGCTCAAAACTGAGCTAAGGGGACACAATAGATTTCCTATGAATCAGGAAGATTCCACAAACATGGAAATGGGGAACCAAAAAGCAAGATTGCTATGTCAAGATGTCAACCTGATCAGAGAAGAGATACCAAGTATGGAAACTGTTGGTTTCTTCTTTTAATATCTGACCTGTAAACACATTAAAGGAAAGATTAGAACATTAAAAACTCAACTAAAACTAAGAGAATGATTCATGAATAAGATGGTGAACAATCAATACTAGATTGAAGGAATAAACATACTAGGCTAAATCATCCTGACTGTATATGACTGTTATAAAATTTGATTTCATAAGTTATTCATACCAAAAAAACATATCCATATGAAAGTGAATGACATAACAAATTGCAAGAAACACACATATTTGTCTCTTTTCTTAAGGTTACTCAGAAAATTTGGGTTAAATCTAGCAACCCCATAATCCCGAATTAGAAGAAAAATCAAATCAATATGCGAACATACAAATTAAAATCCAAGGTAGCTTGTAATTTGCTGCGAAAAAATTCCAGATTGAAAATTGAGGAAACGAAATTAAATAACAAGCATTTGAGTGGTTTATCCATCATCAACGAGATCTAACACATACCAAATCATCACAATTTTTTTTTTATCAAAATAAAAAATTTTAATAAAAAAAAAGGAAGAGGAATAAGAAAACAGAACTTTACATGTACACAGAACACTACCCCTACCCCAACCCCAACTCACGATCTAGCAATTTGGAACAGAAACACAAAATTCCTAGATGACCCAAAGAAGAAACCTGAAAACCTAGATGAAAAAGAATGCATTTTGATGAGACTTACGAAGTGGGGTTTGAAGATTACGGTTCTGGAATGATGGAAAATCCGTAATTTCTTCTCTCTTTGCTTTATAGATAGAAGAAGAACCCCACCATCTAGGGGATTCATTATTGGCTACAATCCTCAGTGCCTTAACCATGGTTACACGTTACTCTCGTTCCTCACAATGCATTCTTTAACCATGGTTAACACTTTTTATTATTATTATCAAAAGAAACTCATAAATAAATGAGAAAGGGACAAAGAAGTTAGCAAACCGTGCTTCCAATTGATATATTATTACAATATCTTTGTTTGGCAAGTGTTTTAATAAATACCAGTTGTTTCAAATTTTAAATTAATAAAAAGTAAATAATAATATAATTAAATAATAATTTAATATATCATAATCATTTTTTTTTGAGACGTAATTTTTTAAAATTATTTGTCAGGTTAGAAATTTGATAATTAAAGGTACTTTATAGAAAAATATATATAAAGATGAGATATAAATACAGTTTCTATTAAAAGAAAAAAAAATGATTGCTACGTTGGGATGCTCTAGTACACTCATAATTTATGTTGGACTAATTAATCATCTTACCGGAGTTGAGGATAAAGTTCACTCGTTTTTAATTTTAAAATTAAAACCCCAAAGAATTGATAGTGTTCCATGGCATGTTTCCAATTTTGAATTTTTATACTTTATCCTTATTTACAGCCTCAATTTATGCTTATAGCACCCCCGAATATTTTATTGGGTGACACACTGTACAATACATTGAATTTAATCTCTTTAGTTTTCTATCAGTCACATAAATCAATTAACATATAATTTTTTTTAGCTTAATATGGTTTAGAGTTTTTATTTTTTCCATCAAGATTGGAACTCAGACCTTTGTTGAAGAAATTATATTCAATATCACTCGAAATAACTTATTATATAAAAAAAAATAAAAATCATACTATTCTTTTTTAGAGACATTTTTGTTTGAAGTAACATTGAATATTAATATAAATAAATAGGTCTTTTAATAAGAATTTGAACCTTAATGTATTACATTGTGAGAGATTAATATTTTTTTAGACTCATTACCATCTCAGTCATCAATACATATATGGCTCTTATAATTTTAGTATTTTTAATTTATATTTTAAAATTTAATTAAATTAAAAAATATTTGTAAATATAAACTTAAAAAAAAAATTACAAAGTACAAAATACTTGCTAGTAATGCCAATGGATGTGTAGAACCATAAAATAATACATAACTTGGTTAACTTTTATTAGAGAATAGTAGATAACTTGGCTCTAATAACTTTGAACCAAACCACTATGGAAAATATAAAATAGGATCTATTTGATTTAAGAATTTTATTTATTTCACAAACAATTATAAAGACTCTTATTTTCATTTTCTTTCCTATCTTTAAATGTGTACAAAATAATATAACAAACCATGTTTCCAAACAAAGTGAAAAAATAAAGTAACATTTTTATAATATTTATAAATACAAAATAAAAGTTGGAAATGTTTTCTCAAATTAATCAGACCCTTATAAATTGCATAAAAATAGTTTTAATGGCCGAGGGAAAATAAAAATAAAAAGCTACCCAAACAAATCCATATAATGTATAAAACAAAACATATAAGTGGTTTGTGTATCACTATTTTGAATTTTTTTTTTAAAGAAAAAAGAACCATTTATCTCAGAGTACGTTAGAGAAATAATACAAATTATAAATATGATAACAAAAATTGAATGAAATTGAAAAAATAAAGAAAAAAACTCAACAAATTTACACTCAACATCTATTACCCATCGATTTCATATACACAAATCGCATAAGGTTCTTCAGTAATAGGACTTTTTTTTTTTTAAGAAGTGACTTACAATTACAATTGAAGTAAATACGCCATGTAACTGAAGTGTATCCATGGCACTCAAATAAAATACAAACAAAACTTTTATGGATACATGATACATGACCAAAATATAGAAAGTTTGGCGTCATCAAAACAAATAGCAGCATCCTATTCTATACATAAATAACCTTCGAATTTACAATTTGCCATACCTAAGAAGCTGTTGGGCCATTACACCTCTAACTGCAAATATGTTTATTCTGCACTATACATGGCAAAGAGAGAGGGACAAAATATTACAGCCTACAACAGTGTTGAAGAAAATTGTCTAGAATTGATCAAATTGAGCCACTTATCATGCCATCATAGGCACTTGTACATGTGACTTAGGATCAGTGAGGACTGAGGAGTTAACATGAAATATAAGAGCAAGATCAAGAAAGGCCAAAGGGCCTAAAAAGAATTTTGCATTAGATTAGACTTAAGAAGCAGGACTTGCCAAGTTAAACAGAAAGGCAATCAAAATTCATGACATTGCCTGAAGGGGGGGCAGTTTGTGATGCTGTCATGTCAGCTGAAATTGCAACTGGGATTGTTGTCCATTCTCCATTGCAGTGAAGAACACACAATCTGCTCCTGAGCTTTTTACACTGTCAATTTCATTGCTTTTTACATCCTTCTTCCCCTTGAAGAAAATTATGCGAAACGCGGTATGCCCCTGTTGATAAAATCAGATAGCTTGTCATTGAATGGACAAAGAATGCATCAAATTTCATCCATTTTTTTCAGGTAAGAGTTACTGTTTTCTTTTGCAACTATATGAGTGATTCTTTCCTTTTATAGAACATGGTTAAAATTTGTACACTCAGCAGCTTCTGGTTTGGTTCAAAGGGTCATAGTCATAGCTATCACCAGCTTTCACAAATCGGCCCTTCACGCGCTTTCTGACATCAGCCCTAGCCTTGCGAGAGGCATACCTTACTTTCTTCTCAAACCTAATAAGATAACCATGATTGATGTTAAAATCACCAACAGAGCAAATAAGCTTTAAAAATTTATAAATAAACCAAATCAAATAATTAGCAAGTAGTTATATTGCTCAGTAGCAATGATAGCATATTATGTATTCAGTCTATTCATTGATCTACCACACCACAGCACATGACACATATATCCACAAATGCACCAAAGTTTGAGCATGGAAACAACAAAAATTTGCATAACTAGTGAACTATTTTTTGGTTGAAATCTCTGGTACCTATTTTGTTCATCAGTCATCACTACTACCTTATCATTTCAGCAAACTGGAAACTGTAAGAGTGAAGAGAAAGGTCTAACTTAGCTTATCAAGTTGCTCAATGAGATGATAAAATCAATGTCCTATAGTAAAATGGTAATGAATGTTAGGTGTGCGAGGTGCCAACAAAAGCCAAAAAATAATGTGTACCAGACATGAGGAAGTTCAGTTGGACTTGGATGAGTGGAAATACAATAAAAGATTTAGGAACAAAATAACAAATGTATCTGAGAAATTCAGACCATCACCTATTGAGGACAAGCTGACAAAACTTGGCTAAGGTAGTTTGGTCACCTGAGAGATGATGACATGTCCAAGAGTGGACAAACTTTAACATGCATAATTGTATTAGTCCAGAGAATTTTTATCATACATATAAAAAGCTACAGTTTACATATATATGCAAATTGTAGCTTTTTATATGTATTATAAAAAATCTCCAGCCTTTATCCCACTAATAGGATAAGGCTTGGTTGCAATTATTGCTGTAAAAGTAGAACCAACAGTAACATGGGGCCAACACCATTGGCTATATAAATAGAATCATTACAATTAACTTACTTCCGGGTCTTCTTCTTTTCCTTATAGCGCATGACAGCGCTGCTGCGGTTAGCAGAATGCAGAGAACTCTCAGGGCAAGGAGGACACCAGGGAGGCTCTCCCATGAGAAGCATTGAAGAAGCACCACAGTCTTGATAGTCACCAGCACTATCTTTGGTAAGACCAGAAAAAGAAATGTTCGATTGAGATTGCTTTGCCGTAAAACAAACAATTGGTTCAGTTTTTGTACTCAACATTGAATCTGCAGATGCTGCATTGCTGAATGCTGGTTGGATAGCATTGACCAACCCAGCAGATGATGCCTAAAAAGTAGAAACAAAAGTTTAGATATGATATTGTGTAACCCAAGAGATGTAAAATCATTTAACTCAGAGCCCACAAAAGAAACTAAATTTTCTGTCTCGTGTCTAATATGACTTTCACATTACAAGCATGATAATACTGGATCCCATTACTGAAACTTAAATGTATGCCCCACAAATGGGTGAACAAAATATAAGTAAACCTTCAAACAAACAAGGGAGACTTAAGGAATTGAAATACACTGAATCACTGATATATTTTAACCAAAAAAAAGGCGCACGTTAATATTTTTCACTATTTCTAGTGCTACATTTTTGCAAAATGGATGAACTATACAGTTTATGATATGATGATAACAATTTTTCACTGATAAAGGTCACTAGAAGCCCCAATGAGGAGAGTAGATTACATGGTTTTTAGTCCAGGGAAAAGGGGCAGAGAGAGATCAAGAAGGACATTGGAGAAAGTTGTTTAGAGGAATCTCATGATAAATATTACTATCTCTGAAGATTTTTTTTCTTCATCCTAGTGGGATAAGGTTTTTTTTTGTTATTGTTGTAATGAAGCCACAAAGTTGACCTCATCTTCAAATTGTCTTCCTTCCACTTCAAATCATTAAGATAATAAAGCTTGGGCTTACTCAGTTAGGAAGGTATTTGATATAGCAGTTTAAAGAAATTTAGGTAGTGGGAAAATCCTGTTGGGATTGAGCAGTAGGCCCTATATATAAGTTGTTCATTATCACCAGATCATCAAGGAGATAACAAGAAATAATATACACAAGCAAAAAGATTATTGTAAAGTGTAAAACTTAATCACATTAAAATTCGTAGATAAAGAGCTCAACAACAAAAAACATGGCTCTGTTATATGGAATCTAACAAATGATGTTCCAATAATAATAATAATAGAAAAAAAAAATCTTATTACAGGAAAGGATGATCAGATTTTAGTACCTCAGAAGCAACAGCACCCTGACAATGGGAATCACCAGCACTAGCAGACATGTCCTTGGTCTCAAATAAGCTACCAATTCCACCATTTTCAAAAAGCTCTTGAGAATGACTGAGAGCCATCCCAAAAAGTTCCTCATAGTTCTCAAGTTCTAGATCCACTTCATCCATGATGAAATCATCATATAGATCATCATCTTCACATATTCCAGAAACTTTCTTCCCAGGACAGTACAGCTGCAGATTCATCATGAGAGATTAGCTAAGTAATTAGATGAAACAATAATATTAAATTAACTCAGTAAAAAGATTAAAGTTTGCAGAATCATATATAATGGCCTTGTAGCTAGCATGTAACCATGAATGTGTGTAATCTACAAGGCTATCGTATTTTTGCAAGCACACTGTTATGTCATTGCCATATACTGCCATCAAGTTGCATAGATCAAAATTTTAAACTGATTAGAGGAGAGAAAATATACAGATACCCAACCCTTGTAGATAAGGTGGAATTCTCCATGTAAATAAGCTACAAGGACAATATTCATATCCTTTGCAAACCACTCGTCATTTCATTTCACCAGCCTCACTAAATTTATGAAAAACATTTTAATTTATTTTCATTTATCACCAGCCTTAAACTTGCAACCCTGCCTCCCGTGGCCAAATAAACACTTTCACTTTCGGATGTTGTAATAGTCATTTAGAAAATGAATTATAAAGCAATAACAAATTAAAAATGATTGAGCCAAAAAAAAGCAGTTGATGAGAAAGTATTTAGGAATAATTACCGGATAGTTTTGCTAATAGTGTCATGGCTTCTACAAATAAAACACCTATATCAAAACCATATCTAGTATGCAATTTCATTCACTGCTCCATTGTTAGAATGTCCATCACATCTAATATGGTTACAATTTCACAATAGTTTTTGCCTATGATGCACAAATACGTTACATGTATCAGATACAATACGTATCCAATATGGACATTCAATTATTCTACGTGGAGAAAATTAAAGTATTGGTGCTACACAGGTTTTTTTCTGTTATTCTGTTGCTTCTATAAGGGGAAAAACAAACCATCAAACAAATTTACACAAAGAATGTCCATCAAACCCAGTACAATTATAAATTTGGGACGAAAATGAAAACATGAGACTATATACCTTGGGCATACATTCATTGGCAGGTCGAGGTGGCTGGTCCAGAATGCAAGGTTCGGAGCTTGACTCGGGTATTGAAGATGTGCGAACCCAAGATTTACCCTTGCTGGGTAGATCAGTGACTTCTGAGCCAGACACATTCTGCTCTTCTGGAGGAACCCAAGCACCCTTGCTGCTGTTCTCATTAATGCTCATCAAGCCTAGTTCCTGCTCACATGCTTCACCCATAGAAGGGATGTCTAAGAAAAAGGACCACGTTGAAGAAAATTCTGCAGCTGAAGGGCAGCCAGAGTAGCAATTGATTGATTGCCTCTTGTGTGCCGTAGAAGACGGCGAGGTACCGTGACCCAACCAATCACAGTTCTGACAAAGTGAGATTTTCTCTTCAACACACCTCACAAATGCAGGCTGTGAATTACATCTCTCGCATACAAGTGTTCTCGAATGACGCTTAGAAAGCGCATTAGCAGAATGAACATTCCGATCACACGACAAACATAAGCACGCGGCATCGGAGCGGCAGTACACCAAGGACCTCTGGTCTCCACAAAAATCACACAAGTAACCCATCTTTAAACTGCCTCTTTGGTTGCTCCTGAATCTAAATGAACAATTCCCAGTTATTATTAATTATATCTATATAAACTACAGCAAAAGTTCCTTCTTATATTAAGTAGTTGAAACCAAACCGAACCGAGCTGTGCTCTGTGGTAGAACTTACAAGATGTTGAAGAATGTGATGAAGGAAGCTACAATTCAATTCAGTTCTGCAAACTCAGCTGCAGCAAAGAGATAATATAAGTAAGAATTTTGATAAGAATTCATACCTTAGTAATATGAACAGAAAACAAAAATGAAAAGGGAATTCTAATGCAAACTGTGAATGCCACGACTAGTAATTTATGGAATTGGGATGAAACAGTGTGAAAACATGCAGCCAAGATCAAACAGTGTAGATTAAAGAGCCAACTAAGAATTAAAAAAAAAGGAACAAAGATAAACGAATTGTTGACAATCAAACTGGGAAAACTACTTCACAGCAGCAAGAAACTACACGACAGCACAATTCTTTCTAAAGAAGAATAATGAAAGATAAATTTAAATTAAAAATACCTGAGACAACAGTAGCTAACAGTACTTTGAGAAGAATTTCCAAAGGAAAATATGAGTTTAGATTTGGAAAAATAAGAGTGAAAAAAAAAAACAATTTTATACAACTGAAATATCAAATTTCAGGCAAAGGGACCAACCAGACTTCTATTTTCTGCTAAAAAAAAATGCATTTCCATCATAAAAGAATCGTAGTAGAAAATTCACCAAATAGAAATTTAACTCGAATTTAATGCGAATTAAATACGAATAACAACAGATCAATTCTCAAAAAGTCAGAAACATCTGCAACACACCATCACATAAACCCACAGAAGACAGAGAACACAAGAGGAAGCAGAAACAACAAATCTAAATAAAATCCAATTACCCCTTTATCAAAATTCTCAGCTTTTTCCTTATCTCAATCTCCCAGAAAAGTCTTCAGCCCAGAAAAACATGAACTTTGAAAAAAAAACAACACCACTTTTTATTTTTAATATTAAAAAAACAAAAATACAAAAAAAAGACATGTATTATTGTTATTTGTACGAAAGATGTAACAGGGAGGAGGGAGAGATCAGAAGGAGGCAATAAAATTACCATACGGCAAGAAAGACAGAGAGGACAAGATCGGTAAGGAAAAGGGGTCTGTTGCTTTTTTCAGAAAACAATATAAAAATAATATTTTTATTATGCAAAAATTGAAAGCAAAGGAACCCTTTTGAAGAGGAAGTGGTGGAGGCTGTGGACTTTTCAAGAAAACAAACACAGACCCTTTTGTGTTTTGTGTTGTGTGACTGTGTGTTTCTTCTCTCTCTCTCCTCTGCTCTGTTCAGATAGATAGGAATAGGTAGATTTTAGATTAGATATGATGGGGAGGGTTGGTGTAGGTGTGAGTGTGAGAACTGAGAATAATAATGCAATAATAATAATGTGACATGAGAAGAGAAAAGAAAAGTGCAAAAACAAAGAGAGTAAAAAACTTGTTGTAATAGTGGGGCCATGTCTTTTTCATTGTGAAAGCAAAAGCTTATTTATTAGGCCAAACCCTCTTTATTATTGGTCCATCCCATAAAATTGAAAAAAAATAAAATAAAAAATAAAACTACTATTGCTTTTACAGTAGGTAGTAGAAAGAAGGAGAAGAAGCACTGTGTTGTGTTGTGTTGGTGATTTGTTTGTTGAGTTTCTCTCTCCTCCTTTTTGGGTGTGCTGGCATATTTTATTGTGTTAAATGCTAAAAAAGCATTATTAGTTGTCGTACAGAGGATGAACTTTTTGCAAAAAAGTGCATCACATGTTGGGTGAGGTGGACAGATAGAAGGTTTATTTTGCGACACTTTTCCACAATCTGGTTCGCTTTTTCTGTTACCTTTTTCACACTCACCAGCTTTTATTATGGCTTTTCTATTGTTATTGTGGGCTTCGTGTACCAGCCACTTTTTAATTCACTTTTTGAGTACAGTAATTGTTTGCACATTATTAATTATTTATAAATTATTCTTTCAATCTTATCTCATAAAATCAAACATTTGTTTACATGACATAGATTTTTGTATGAATTGTTTATTTTATTTGTAGGTTTTATGATTTTATTTAAATTTAAATATTTTACATAAAAAATTATTTCCGTGTTTATATTATTAAAATAAATATTTAATTTAATTTTATGAATTTTACTGTAATTAAAAACATATTATTTATAATATAAATTTATTAAACAACGTCACGTCATTTATTTAAATAAATAAATAAAAATTAAATTAACGTTAAAGTTAAATAACTTATTAGCATTATTGGATATGGTTTTATGAAACCATGCATGCAATTGTCAGGTTTCTTAAAAGAAAATACTTGTTTAATATTTGCATGAAACTAGCATCCGGCCAAAGGGACCAGTTTGTCGGTTCAAAATAAATATTTATCAAACAAAAACTAAATTATTTATTTTTCTTTTTGTGAAAGAAAATTTAGGATAAAGAAATACCACCTAAAGGCTGATGATGCTATATCCGAATTTTGAACGGACTAACCCAACTTCAGTTGACCTAAAAAAAATTATGGGATTTAGTTGAGTTTGCAGCTTTTTAGGTTAAATTTGTATTAACTCGCTTGAATTAAGTCAAATATTGTGTTTAATAATCCTGATTCTAAAAGTAGAATCAATTTTCTTAAATAAATTATTAGATGAATTTTGTGTAGATAAAAAAATTAGATATTCCAAAGAAAAAAATTTCATTAAAAATGATCATATAAATTTTTTATAAAATATTAATCATCGATAAAATTAAATAATAATAAAAGTCAGAGACAAATATTTTGATCATATTAAATAATTAGAAAGTAATTTAGAGCTAAAATTTCATATGCATGTAAGAAAATAAAATTAAAAATCTAAAACTTCTGATGCTCACATGCATCAACCTTAACAGTGATCTCTTTAATTAATAACACCTCGATTTAAAGTCTTTGAATTTAAAGATTACCTAAAACTTGCATGTACTTTGTATTAAAGAGGAGAATAAGACGTGAACTTAGAAATTAGCTAAATTAATTTTAAATTGACTAAAATATTAGTTTAATAATAAACATCTCAAGTTTTTTGTTTTATTTAATTTAATTTAAAATCTACTTATCTTCTTAAACTTTTTCCAATTCATAATATTTCATCTGAGATCAACAATGGAATTTTTTTAGACATGTTCAACTAATTGACAAAAAAAATTAGGTCACCGAATCTTAATCCAACCTAAAGTTAGTTAATCAATTATTAATCACGAAAATAAGAAGCTTGGCAATAATGTGAGCAAACTCTATACGTAGCTTACGAAGTTCAATTTTACTAAAAAAAAATACTTTATACTTAAAAGTCGAGTAACTAGACATTCAAATCAAAATTAGTTTCACGCTTAAGAAATGAAAAAAAAAAAAAAAAACTTTATAACCCGTAAAGAAAAAGGAAAAGATACTTGATAAAAATATGAAGAAAAAAAAGTCAATCCTAATTTTTTTGGCGTATTGAAAACATTTTTCAGTGACACTGAAAATTGATTTTTTTTTAAATGAGCTTTCTATTTTTATTTTTCTAAGAATGTATTTTCCTAATAAATCCTTTTTTTCAACTGTAATTTCAAGTGATTAACTTTTAAGAAATGGAAAGATAGTTTATAGTACTTTATAGCCCTTAAAAAGAAATAATAAGAATAATAATAATAACAATGTGTTTTTTTTTATACATGTATAGATCCTAATTTTCAAAGTATATACAGTGAACATCGTTTTTTGTCAAAAGTTGTACGAGGTGAACAGTAACTAATTAAGGGAGAGCCAAGTCAACCATGAACGTGTTTTGATAGAAGCTGAAATCTGAAATCATGTTTCAGTAGTATTTATTTATGATGTTTGACTACTTTCTAGTCAAATTAACGTAATGTTCGGGTGATTTTTATTTTAAGAGATAACTTAAAATTAAAATTCAAAAGTAAATATTTTAAACGATACCTTCAAATAAAATAAAAAATCAAAATATTTTTTAAAATAAAATAGAAATTATTTGGTGATTAACATTTTTTTTTTCAATTTAAAAGAAATGACTCTGAAAATTTTGAGAAGAGATATGTAAGTGATCCCAAGTTAATAAGGCCTAAGGCCCCAAGCTCATGAAACACAAAATAAGAGAGGACTTTCTTAGAAATACTATTCAGTGTATTGATTGATTGATAAAAGATTATCAAAATGAATTACACATGTTCCTATTTGTATATCTTAATGTACCATGGAACTAAATTCTTAACTATCTAACTAATCATATACTTTAATATTAACTTTTAATATTAACAGTTTACAAATAATAATAATTCTATAGTTAATATATCAATTACATCTAATACTTACATGCTGTTGTGAAAATATTTTATTAGTGAAAAATTTCATATTTAATTTTCGTCGAATGAAAAATTTATTTAAATCAATGATAATTATAATATTACTGAATATAATAGAAAAATACTTGTGTTAGAAAAAAAAAACTTACAAACAATAAGGAAAATAACATGTAAACAATAGCTTCTTCTTTCTTCTTTCTATTTTTTTTACACACATTGATGAGACAAAAATAAATTAAGGAAAAAATGACAAAAAATAATTATTTTTATATAATTCAGGTTGGTTCAATTTGTATGTAATATCAAATCTAAACTAAACCTATTTAATTTACTTTTACATGACTTCCAAATAACTAATTACATACAAACTGAGCCATCGTACTATTGCAGTATTGCTGGTTAATGTAGTATTATTTATCTTTCTCTCTTCATAACTAACATGAATGTAAAATAATTAACGGGAATAAGAATATAATGGACAAAAATAAATATCTTGAACTTTGAGAAAAACATATATGTAGATTCTTTGTTTTTTTTTTTGGTTAAAAACCTGACATTTAAAAAGGAACAGAAAGAGTAATAATCTAATCTAAAAGAAATTTAAAAAAGAAAATGGGCTAAAGTGCAGAAGCAGAAGAGCCCAAGGTGCTTTTAAAAATTTGACAAACATCACCTAACAGTTACCTTTGTAGCTAACTTAGCAACAATAGTATCATGCTTCAGCCTTCAGCTTTCAGCAACAAGCGTGAAAATTACACCTAAACCACCACTTCCAGTCTAGAAAATAATCATAATCACTATACACAAGGATAGATCTACTCTATTCTAATGGTAAATTAATTAATGCACCAAAAGTCCTAACAACATTATAATAGAAAAAAATGTTTGATAATGAATCTGCTTGGATTGCAAGGCTGAAACTATACACTTAAATATATAGGCTAACAGTAGGGATTAATATCAATGGTCATTTTATTTGTGATGAATGAGGAATTTTTATTTATAAAATTTATCTGAGTCTTTTTATTTATAAAAATTATTCAATTAAATTATTTTATTTGTAAAAACAATTTAATGGTCATCAAAGATGATGATGGTATTTTTTTTTCTTCGTCGATCTAAATTCAAAATTAAAATTTTTTCATCAAAATTAACTTAAATTGAGGAAAAATATTTACTTAAATAATTTTTATAAATAAAAAGACCTAACTAAATAACCAAATAATAAAATTACAAACTGAACAAATATATATATATATATATATATATATATAAAGAGTTTAGAGTTTGAGTCCTAATTTGGGGAAATATGGAGGAAGAGTTGTGCTCCCCACTAGTTGGATGTTTGATATGGAAGGGTATCTACAAGACACGCCCCCACCTTACTCACCATTTGTCACATCACTCAATAACAAACCTTATCTCATTGCAATTGTATTCTCATTTATCACCACACAAAACTAACTAGTACAAATATATCAACTAATTTCATTACCGATATTTTTTTTATAAAATATGAAAATGAAATAAGTTTTTGTTACATTTTAAAACTGATTCCTTTTTTATAATTAATTTGTAAAAAATTTCTCATTTAATTTCTTTTAAAACACGTAAGATTTTGATAAATTAAATATTGAAAAAATAAGCTCTCCCAAATAAACCTATAAAAGCATTTCTTAGTAGGTTTGGATTTCATCATAAAAGTTTAATTATTTTTTCTTATCCTCCACTCCATAGCTTAAGACATTGTGTATCAGTTTGAATAAGTTTATCTTGAAATACAAGTCTCTACCGGTTAAAATGAACAAAATAGACGCTAACGATTCATAAACATTAAACACAATGCCTATATTGATGGAGGAGATAAGGGTAATGAATGATATTTATTAATTTGAAGCGAGCAAGAAATGTATTACACTTGTCACTAACAAAGCAAAGCACCCTGAAAGGGTTTTAAGTTGTGAGAAATATTAATAAGGCTTATTTAATAAGTGTTGTGTGGTTAAAAATACACATTTTTTTATTTGAGTAACTAAAATAATGTAAAAAAATTTAAAAGATTCAAACTAAAAAATATATATTTTTTAAAATAAAAACTTATTTAAGTCTATTAATAATCACAAAATAAATGTTGGGTAACAAATCGTGAATTGAAGTGGAAATTTTAAAAAGAATTAGAGAAAAAAAAGAGCATGAAAATGCAGAGGTTTATCGTCACGAGTTTGTCATACATGAAGAGTCACTTTCACTTTGTAGCTGCTGGTACTGAAGTCGGTGAAAAAATAGTTGCAAATCAATCAAGCAGTGCTCAACTACCGTCCTTATCAAAATCAGACAAAAATGCAAATAAAATTAAATCATGTCATTAAAAAATCTTAATATTTAGTTAGTTTTCACTTTTCATTATGCAACTACTATTAGGAGGAAAGAAAACAGACAAAAAAGAAAATATAAATAATGACATTTTTTATTAGATTCAAGAGGAAATAAATGAAAATGAGGTGAAAGTGAGGTAAAAAAAAATTGGATGGATGAATAGTATTTTCTTGTTGGAAAATATATTTGAAAATAGAGAACTCACGTTTGGAGTATGGATGCTATAATTAGGTTTCTAAAAATTACATCCAAAACATAAAAAATCACTTTCAAAATGTGAAATCAAACTCACTATTTATTATTACGTCATGATTCAGCCCCAGACTTCATACTTATAAGTTTACAAAGATAATACTTTGAATTATATATTCAATTACATGTCATAATATTAGAACGATATAGTTATCATTAATTCTTTTTAGTAAATTATATCAATCTTATGAATCAACTATGTAACATATATTGAGTATGATCATGATGCTTAATCATACTTAAAGCTCATTGTTATTCTCTAAGAATAATGGTAATAAAATTTTGATAATTCACATTTTAATAATATTTTGTTTTTAGTGAATAGAAAGTAAATCTTTTGACAAAAGTATTAGGAAAGATAATAGTATTATGATTAACTAACCTTCCTTTTTGTCTCCACCTGTAACAGTCAGAAGAAACTTTTTTGAAAAACTATGGTTCAATAGAAAAAGGAAGGACATTCCTTCTGTTCTGTTCCTTGTCTTTCGGACACATGTTGTTTCTAGCCTCTAGATTGAGACTTTTTCTCCAAGGAAACATCACACACAAACATTCTCATCCCTTTTCTCTTTCTCAGCCCAAAAACTCAGCCAAAGGGTTGAATCCATAGTTCCATTCATCTATAGAACAAAACACAAACATTGCTTCTCCAAAGGGTCATTTATAGTTCCATTCATTCCCCACGTATGAAATCAGATACCAACATGGGAAATTTGCTTTGTTTCATTTGATGACACAAAAGGGGGGTGAAAAGTTGATTCCTTTTTTCAAAATCTGAGAGAACATGATGCAATTCCACCGTTCCCTAAGAGCACACCCAGTGTCAACACCTATACCTGAGAGAACCACAGAGGAGCCATTGCCTAGCAAAGTTGCACAAAGCACCGTGACATGTTTCTACCAAGCCAATGTCGCTGGCTTTTGGCGTAATGTATCAGTCTTGTGGTGCAAGAATCTCATGAACCATTCCTTGCACATCACGGTTGATAGTGTAGGGGGTGATGTGCAATATACCTGCAAGGTTGACGTGAAGCCTTGGCACTTTTGGAGCAAAAAAGGGTACAAAACATTTGAGGTTGATGGCAACCAGGTTGAGCTCTATTGGGATCTCCGGTCCACTAAATTTGCCGGCTCTCCCGAGCCGAGCAGCGATTACTACGTCGCCCTAGTGTCCGACGAAGAGGTTGTGTTGCTGTTGGGAGACTACAAGAAGAAGGCTTACAAGAGAACAAAGTCAAGGCCTGCCCTTGTTGATGGCATGTTGTTGGTCAAGAAAGAAAACGTGTTCGCCAAGAAAAGTTTCTCAACGAAGGCGCGGTTCGATGAGAAGAGAAAGGATAGTGAGATTGTTGTGGACAGCTTAACTGGGGGTTCTAGTGACCCTGAGATGTGGATTAGCATAGATGGGATTGTGTTGATCCATGTCAAGAACTTGCAGTGGAAGTTCAGAGGGAACCAAACTGTGATGGTTAACAAGCAACCTGTGCAAGTGTTCTATGATGTTCATGATTGGTTGTTTAGTGGATCAGGCTCAGGGCCTGGCCTTTTCATCTTCAAGCCAGGGCCTCCAGAAGCTGAGAGTGAGAGAGAAGGTAGTGTTAAGGATGGTTGTGAGAGTGATGAAGGGAGTATTAGCTATTATTCATCTATGAATATTGCTACCGTTGAGTTCTGCCTCGTTCTCTATGCCTACAAAATTGAGTAATATAGAAGAGAGAACGAGCAAGTGTATGATAGTTGAGGACAAAAAGAGTAGCAAGATTGTAAAGTTAGTTGTATTTTTTATTCTGGTGAATGTATTAATTCTATTGTGAAGCCAATGTTGCTTATGAAAAGTAATTGGTAGACCTGGTTGTTTGAAATCAGGATACAATGATTCATATTTGCAGGGAGATTCTTCTTGGAAAAAAAAAACAAACTATTTTAATGCTATTCTATGGTTCATGAAAATTCATGAACATCACAATTTTCAGCCAACTCAAAAATGTGTTAGTGAACAAGGGTTTCTGATGTTCTACTGTTCTCTGTCAGGAAAGATGCATGCAACAAGTGTAGTCGATTGGTGGCAATATCATATATATGTCTTTCATGGCAAACATTAAATAAACTGAATTCCACATACTTTCCAATTAAATTTTCTGCTATTTCATCACATATCTGATTTCATATGCATCTTGCGGTTGAATTGTTGAAATGAATATATGTTTCATTCATTTGATGAAATGATTGATCACAGTGAAATTACAATAACAGCATCAGTTTAGAGGGACGAACACACTACTTATAAATTTGAAAATTTGTGGTTTATGCGACAATTTATTTTATACACCTTTTCTTTGTGTAGAATGGTAGATATTATCTTATGAATCACAACATGTCTCTTCATATTATATATTATCCAACACTAAAAAGGTGCCCTATAGCACTCAACCTATCACTCTCTGTCACACACAATTACCTACTAATCAAACCCACACAAATGTTCACAATTATAAACTTTTTACTGTCATTCAAAATTATCATAAACAGAAAGCATCAATTGGAGGGTATTACCAGTTACAATTTCAAGCAGTACTATTATTAAGCTCAAAAGTTGAAGAAATAGGCAAAGACAGATAAGAGAGAAATAACCAGACAGAAAATTGAGTGTTGAATGCTGATTGTTCAAGCATGTCACAAGAGGTAGGATATATTTCACTATTTCTAGCTATGCTAGACCACAAAGGGAGAATGTAAGGCAAGAGTGGCAAATGAAGTGACAAAGAACAACACAAAAGAGGAGAGAGGGAGAGAAGTCAGAGAAGCAAGCAAGAATCATGTAAGGAGAGAGGGATCATATAGTTTTGGTTTGAAAACTTCAATTGAAAAGAAGCAACAACAGACAAAGATTGTGGTTTGGCACTTTGGTGAAAGCAGTTGATAGATACTTCTTTATTTCTGTTGCATGTTACTTACCATACTTTGATTTTGGTACCATTTCTTGTTTTTCTTTTCCAGTGATGCATAACATCAAGTGGGGACAAGGCAGGTATATGTGACAAAAACTTAGCCTTTAATAATTATTATTAATACGCCCTTTACTTCTTTGATTAATACTTCTTGCAGATTGTCAATAGGATTAAGAGATTTTTCTTTTGTTTTTATTTTTATCCAATTTAGCATGTACTATTCTTCTAAGTTTCAGCTAACTTTCCTCCCTTGTAGTCAGACTTCTACATTCAATATAAATTTCATTATACAAATCAATAGAATATATATCACAACGGTTATATTGCAGCCAATCTGGCGTACACCAAAACTGATAAGGTGTTGAAAATCTGAACAAACCATGAACAAAATTTTATGAACGAATATGATTAGGCACAGAGACAAATTTATAGCTGTCATCATCTTCAATACCAAACTTATTCTTTTCTCCTTGAGGAAAGTTTGCAGAATGGTGAGAAGTAAGGTGCGGCGGATCAGAACTGGCTTCATCTCTAAAACTTTTGCGGATGTCCCACAGAACCTCTGCACAATTCTTCATAGGCGGCCGTGATTGTTTCGAAGGCGCGACGCATTGGAGAGCTAGTTTCAGAACCTTCTTCACTGCCTTGATGGAGGGTGGATTTCTTCTCAGCCTAGGGTCCATGGCAAATACAGAATCTCCTTGTTTCAGCATCTTCATTGCCTTCATACATGCAAATTATGTTTGTTTAGTCTAATATTCAACCATTCCGTGATGAGTTTAATGGTGATGCATTGTCAGTCACAATCCACCTCAGTGATTGTCATGTCATTATCATTATAAGATACAAGGAAAAAAGCATGCCATGCATTGGATTACTTTATTATCTGCATGACTAATTTATTCTCACAAAATTAACCAAGCACTGTGGAAACATGATCAGAGCTTACTCTATTCAGCAAGGAAGACTGAATGGATCTAATTTTGACACTTGATTCAGCAAAAATGCTTAATATATCATATCTTCCATACAAATTAATTATCTTTGAACAGAGAGAAACTGAACTTGACTTCTCTTGCCAGAAGATTTATTTTTATATGATCTAGGAATTTATTCAAGGTACACTTAAAATATAAGTTAAAAATGTTAGTAGATCAAATGTGCATGCTTAGAATAACTTGGACACTGCACAATATTGATAAGAACGGGATCAATAAGAACACAGATTTAGTATTATTGATGCAAATCTAATTCCCAAATTTGTTCCAATATGGTGACGGATTGGGCTCTCTCCCAACCTCTGTTAGACTTCTGTTACGAACAATTACAACTAAGTCAGAGATTGACAGGTTGTAATTCCCTACATCTCCTATTTTTCCGCATATACACCCTTTTAATTGGATGTCAAAAATTCACTTCATGCTTTCTGAATTTTGATTGAAATTTAGTTGACATTTCATAAACAGTTGAAACAATTTGGGAGAATTAATAAATTTACTTACCCATCTGATTGTCACTCTCTCATCAACTGGTCTCTTTGGTTCTATTGGATGTCTTCCTGTCATCATTTCAACTAGCAATACACCAAAGGAATAAACATCACTCTTTTCAGTGAGTTGGTATGTTCTAAGATACTCAGGATCCATGTATCCAGCTGTTCCTTTAACTTGAGTTGAAATATGAGTTGCAGTAGGATCATCAGACAACCGTGCAAAACCAAAATCTGCCACTTTGGCCTTTATGTTGTCAGTGATTAGGATGTTTGATGCTTTGATGTCTCTATGGATAATTGGATTATCTGTCAATACAAGGCATACTAGGTTACTTTAACAGATGTTTCAATTAGATACATCACAATTATATAGAACTCAAATATGTTTTAACATATTTGTTCCTTATGATTAAATTTCAACTTAAAACTAATTGACATTAAAGGGAGTTGTCAAATAGATATAAACTGCACCCAGAGAATTAAGGCAGGCAATGTGAAACTTCCTAATGCATACCTGTGTACATATGAAGGTAAGTTATTGCATGAGCTACATCAATTGCTATGTCTAGACGGTCCCCAATTTCTAGTCCTTCTCCCCGAATACCTGTGTAAAATACACTATTATAATAAGGACCAAAGGTAGTATTAAGCTACTGCATCTGAGTGTTGCATTATACACCACACCGAACAAGCATGTACAAATATAAATAGTACACACAATTGGAAAATGCAAAAGAATTTAATTCCTTGATCAAATTTAAGCAAATTCTAAGAGACAAAGTAATGTGAGGCTAAACATTCTGAAAAGATTCATAGGAAAAGACTAATGGAGAAAAATAAGATCTTATATTGCTTTAATCTTCAGAGGGTGTGATTTCTGATTGTATATGATTGATGCAAAGGGGTATTCCTAATTTTGTTGTGGATCCACACAGCAATATTTTGTTTCCACTTTAGTTGATCTAAGTCTTTCTGCTCATTGAGTTTGGGCAAATTGAATTGACTTAATATTTCATTTTCTTCCTACGACAATTATCTCATTTTCCATGAGTTATGCGAAATTAGCTCCTGTTCCCAAACTTGGAAGATACCAAATTATGACCATTCTGCTGTGTATAAAATCAAAACTGTTCACTTTTTCACATGATAGATGAGTGACAAACCAGGACTTACCATCTAGGTGTTCTCGAAGGTTGCCATTACTGACATATTCAACAACAATAATCTTCTCATCTCCATGCTCCAAATATCCATACAACCTCACAAGATTCCTATGCTCAATTTGGGACAAGGTGTATATTTCATTCTTAAACTCATGTAAGTGATTGTGTATCACTTCCTGCAAGAAAAAATTCACTACATTAGGCTCACACCACACATAAATCTCCAAAGCACAAAAGAAAAAAAAAAAAAAAAGTCATAAATGATGGCGATCTAGTAATCTATGCTTGCAAAAGTTATAGTATTCAATTTCACATCATCTTCAACACAATTGAGCAAGCTCTGAGATAGGGAACAGTCAAAAGATGAAACATTATTATGCTATAATACCTTCTTGGCACGCTTCACGGCAACAATGGATCCATCATTAAGCCTTCCCTTATAGACTGTTCCAAAGCCACCTTGCCCAATTTCATTAGCTGGAGAGAATTTTGCAGTTGACTTGTAAATTTCTTCAAAGGAGAAGTTTCCAATTCCAAGTTGTCCACTTGCAGTGCTAGATGATGCATAGGAATAAGAAAACTTCCATTTTGATGAGTTCTTGGTGGTACTCTCAGATGATAAATCAGTTGATGCTGCAAATCATAGCACAATGAGGTGACTTTGCATTTGCCACAAAAGTTTGACAATTGAGCAAGCACAAGAAAATCATTTCATAACACCCAAAAAGAAAAGGATTATATTTTTATATTATTTTCACCATACTTACATGACACCACCCCTCTAATTTTGGATGTGTCCTTTCTGACATCATTTCCAACAACATAGGAGGCTGATTTTCTTTTGCCATAGATCATGGTTGAAAAAACAGATGCACATTTCTTGATAGCATCCTTGAAAGATCTCAGTGCTGCAGAACTGTGCCTCTTTGCAGCATCATTAAGTTGGAGTTTAGCAATCTGTTTTCTTTGGCTAGATTGATGCAAATTTTGGGGTGGTATTTTCTTCATTTGGAAATGAGATGCCAAAGCTATTCAGAGACAAGAACATTTCTTGTGTCTAAAATATAAAGGGGAAAGGTCTCATATGCTTTTTTTTCTGCTCATGTGTTGTTTTCTTGCCTTATAATTTATTTGTCTCAGACCATTTCTTCATTCACGTTTTGTATCAGTCCAATGAACATAAGTTGCGAGCAGTAGTAGTTTTGTTTTTTTTTGCCTTTTTCAAGTTACCATTTAAAAAGTCAAAGTCATACACCAATGTTCTAGCAATCATCTAACCCCGTCAAAGGACCAGTTAAAAAAAATTAAAACTTGGTCAATGGAATTTTTTTCTTTTGTTTTATGTGATGCCAGGTCAATGGGAATTGGATAATTGCATCATGGCTGGCCTTAGCCCCAACTTGAATTTTTGGCCAATGGCATTGAACCGCATACACTTTGTTCTTCCAACTGTTTTAATTTTTTGAGATTGGGAATGTTTTTGACTCATGAGTTTAGTTTAGTTTATTTTTTAAAATATAAGTAGTTATAATTTTTATTTGAGTTTAATTTTCATGTATTATTCGTATAAAATAGTTTTTCACGGTTAGTAAATCACAAATCACTATTTTAATAATTTTTAGGATATTTTTTATAAAAATTAATTAACTTAACATAAATATGAAAAATTATAGTTAACTAACAATTTAACCGTTTAAAGGGATTACCTTTTTTCTTTTTTCAATTTTAATAATTGGGATAGGCTAATAGAAAATTGGCCGTCTTTGGTATTTTAGAAACAGCCACTCCTAATCCTGAAATTCTTTTTTTTACCAAAAATAATGTATGTTTCTTCTAACTTCCACATCAATGTTTTATAAAGGGTGATGGTAATGTTTGGTGTTCCCCTATTAATTGGACACATTTATTTCTCAATTTCTCCCTCAATAGAATGAAATATATTTTAACTTGAGTTTAAAGATATTTTAGTGTAAAGAAACATACTTTCTCTGAATTAAGCACCTAAATTGTAGTGTAAAGAAATTTTATATTAATACTTTTTTTTTCACCAAGGATATCTCCCAAATAATGATTAAACTCTTTTATATTAATTTCTTTACATGCTTCTATATATATATATTAAAAAAAAGAAGCCCATCCCCATGCACCAAGTTTTGAAAACATTATTAACTTTGACCTAATTTGAAGTGAGTTTTACCTATTTTATTACTATACATAAAATAACATTGACATTAATATTTGTTGATGTGTCCAATTAATCATTAATAAATTATCGAACATTGACATTCCAACACTTTACGCCTCTGTCTTCTTATGGAAGAAAGACACGTTTGAGTATTCTTAAGCCATCCTATTTCTATACAGGTACGGATGAAAATGCATTAAATTAAACTAGATTTTATCTGAATAGGTTTATGCTTCTTCTGAGCATCACTATTAACTTCATACTTACGGAAACATAAAAATTAAGGATGTATTGAAAATTATAGTTGATGTATTAATATTTTTAATAAAATATATCTTTAGTCCATATATTTTGATCATGGTTTCAGTTCATGTAATTTTAAATTATCAATATTATTTCTATATTTTAAAAAATAAGTGTATTTAATCCTTAAACACTGATGTATGAGAAATCAAATTGAGATAAAATTCACCTAGTTTTTAAAGTATAAGAATTAAATTGATCGATTTGAAACTAAATATAGATTAAAACTAAGTTTAACCAAAAATAGGGATAAAAACACATTCTACCTCTATAATTTTATAAAAAGTCATTTATCATAAATTTATGTAATTTTTTTTTTAATATATGAAATCTTAATAGAAAAGCAAATGAAACATCACTGTGTAACTGAAGACTCCAAATACCAGATCACTATAAATGTGGGTCTGAATCAGTTATTGTGTATGGCAATTGGCATTAAAGTCAAACTTGGATCACTAATTCATTACACATGTGCACCTCATTTATTGTGTCCCATCTAATTTAGGATATTCCTTTTACAGATGGTAATTGACCGACAAATATAAAACTCTTTATATTAACGATTTTTTTCTCTCAAATTATTAATTGTTTTAAAAAATTAAAAATCTCAATTACATTTCAGTATTACTTCATTTGGTTGAATAACCAAATAACAAAAGAACTAGTAGTGAACACAAAAATAAATAAAATGACTTACTTGAGTATTAATCCTTTATTTTTATCTTAAACTCATTTTTTGATTATTTTTGTTCTATAAATAATTTTAGAGCAACATTCCCATACATGTCCTTAACATCCGAGCTTCATTCTTATCAATGAGCCAAGCATTCCTCAAACTCCTACACAACAGTTTGCAAACAAGCCCTAAACAAAAGCCTCTTCAGAAAGTGCATTATTTCAACATTATACCACAAGAACCAACACTACCAATTATCAACTTGTTCAAATCAGGTTCAATTTGAAGAACACAATTGCAACAAGTTGATATTTCCATAAACCGCAACTCAGTTATCACTCCCACACTAACAACAATAAAAACTAATAGGTTAACAAGAATTTCAAAAAGTTGTGATTCACTTAATATACTTCAATTCATAATCCACGTAGTTAGAAGAAACTTGAGTACGTCTTGCATTGCTACATCAATAATAACCATTACACCAAACACAAATTCCTTGCATTTACAGAAAACCAAAGCCCATCAGAAAACAGAACCAGGCCCAAGAAAAGCCCAAACCCTCAGCCTCCGAAGCCGTAGAGGGTCCTACCCTGCCTTTTGAGCGCGTAAACGACGTCCATCGCCGTGACGGTCTTCCTCCTGGCATGCTCGGTGTAAGTGACGGCGTCACGAATGACATTCTCGAGGAAGATCTTGAGGACACCCCTGGTCTCTTCATAGATCAAGCCGCTGATTCGCTTAACGCCACCTCTTCTGGCGAGCCTCCGAATGGCGGGTTTCGTGATTCCCTGGATGTTATCGCGGAGCACCTTCCGATGCCTCTTCGCTCCTCCCTTTCCCAAACCCTTCCCTCCCTTTCCGCGACCAGACATTGAGAAATGCGAGAATTGAGATTTTGCGATGAATTGGGGGATTAGGGATTGTGGTTGATGATTGATGAGGGAATGGGGTATTTATTTGGAGCGGGAAGAGTGGGGGTATGAAATCGAGAGTGGGTTTGCTTTCATCGTGGCCGTTCCCCGGGTTTGTTAATCGACGGCTTGTGTGTGCGATCCGTGGCAATGTGTGTGGGACGTTGTGCGGCGTTGATGCAAATTTTTGGACGGTTAGATTGCTTTGTGGAAAGCAGCTACGGATCGGGACTTCTATTGCCTAGGGGACCCGTGACTCTGCTTTCCCTAAAAAGGATAGAAATAGAATAATGGGTCTGCCAAAAATAAAAGGGTAAAATAATTCTAATAAAAACGTTTTCATATTCAAATTTTATTTTTTTAATACATGAATTGAATCATCAACCCAAGGCAAATAATAATTTTTACAATATAATTATTTAGTTATTAAAATAATTAATTTATAATTTTAATTAATTAAAATATAAGTAGTAGAATAAAAGATCCGTACTTTGTTTAAAATTAAAAAAATATTTATAAAATAAGTAATTATTTCATAAATAAATATGATTTACTTTTTTAAATAAGAAAAAAAATTGTTTGTTATGAACTGTGTAATCCATAATACATTTGCATTTGCATGGTGCGTCCTAAAAGTATTACGGATTGGATAGAGGTTTGAGAAAGATGTAGTTACTTGGAAGAGTAGGATAAAAAAGGAGTGTTAGAGATTTTGGAGGTGAATCAGTGAAAAATAAGGTGCGTAAAGTAATTCTTGCGAGTTTGGGAGCAACATCTCCCAAATGCCCAAACCAAAACCGACTTTTACAAGTTATAGAAAACCCGAACTTGAACCTAGTCAAAACAATTTTCCTCGTTATGAATTCATATTTAATAGTAGTAATGAAGGATGGAATAAAAATTCATGGACTATTCTTTAATATTGTCAATTTTAAGGACTAATACATATTTCGTTACACCTTTTCAATTCTAGCTTTAAACTCTTTAAAACAATCATTACACATGTGGACTGTGTGACATGCTTACATAGGATGTTTCATTTAAGTTAACAGAGAAACCTTAATAAAGGTAATGATGAGATTAAAAAGCAAGGTTTGGTGGTTCTGCATTTGAACAACAGGTTAAAATATTACGTGAAAATGCCATATAAATATCATACACACTATCCATGATCAGCATGGACAGAAAAGAAACCTTATTACTCTATAGTTTCTCTCTTTCTCTCTTTTAAACATATTCTCGAACCCAAGAAAACCTAAAAACTCCCAATGCATTCTCTTCTTGAGGAGGCTTCTATCAATGCAGATGGGAAGGCAAAAAACTTATACATGAATGATTTTACACAAGGTAGATGGTTAGTATCTGTTTTACACTTCACAAGCATGGCAGTTAGAACACGTAACCACCTCTGGCATTCTTCAGCTATCTCCTTTCATATACAAGAAATTGAACTGTACAGTACAGTATGTAGTTTCCAGCACTTAGACAACTGTTAAGAGAGTTTGAAATACATCTCATCAGCAATCAACATTTACCATAACAAAATTGGAAAAACAAAAAGTGATGTCAACATTCGAAAGAATATTTCTATAAAACATAAACATACATACAGAAATTAGAGAGAGAACATATCCACTGAGAGAGGATTTGTTTATTTTAAGTGAGCAAAACAAATCTTAACCATATATGCATGTTTACATAGATGATAAAAATTAAAAGTAACCTAAAAGGTCACATTTGTTTATATTTTAATCTTGACTATTTATGTTAGATCCCATATTTGTTTCTCTAATAAAACATGATTTACTTTATATGCTCCCTACATTTGGTTAATGGTGTTTGCAAGACCACACACAAAACACCAAGGATGCCAGCATCCACAAAGTTCTAAGTATATTTGCAAGTTGAAAGGCAAATATAAGTATATTTATGCTCACCTGGATCGTCAAAATTTACTCTTTCTCCAGTAGCGAATAGGCAATAGAAAATAGCAGCAAGAAAATAAAGGAGCGATGTAAGCAACAGAAATCCTGGGAAGGAACCAACTAGCTCAACAAAAAACCCAGCTCCAACTGTTCCAATTATAGCAGCCAATGTTCCAGCAGTATTTGATATTCCTAGAACAAGAAATCAAGAGATCTTCATTATGAGAGATCTTATTGTAAAGTACATAGACAGTATTTACTCAGCTCTTTGCAGATTTTGCACATATAACATATTTCACCCTATCTTCCCCATATATGTTAAAAATCCACTACCTAAAATTAAAATTCCAGTGAATGTTAAAAGTCCAAGTCCAATCGGTATGTCTTGTATCTACCCAAGCTAAATGAAATTTCATGAAGGGCATGGTCAGGTGCTTTAAACATCCACAGCACAGTTTGGCCAACTATATTTCAATAGGTTAAAAAAGTACAACAAAAGTTCTTCAATTAATTTCTACACTAGTTAAAGGAATTTACCCAATTCTAGATGGAAAAATAATAGCTACCAATTTGCCTTTTACCACACATCACATGATTCACGTATAAAAGATAAAACACAGGCTCCAAACAATTTCAAATGTATTTACTGATGAAAATATATGCTACTAATCTTATTAAATGTGTTTTGGACCACCAAAACATATACAATCCCCCAAAAGATGAAAGCATACCATGTAAAACACCAGAATACTGTGGTGCAATCTCCTGTGATAACAAAGAAAATGGACATTATATTAGAGAGAGGACTTCTAACCAAAAAAAATATTTGTTTTTTTTTACAAGTCTGAAAATAGAAACCTGAAGGTTCACAAGAAAACCAGAGTGACTGAAAGATTTCAGGCCAAAAGCTAAAGTAAGCCAAGCAGAACCAATTGAGGGGTTTTTTGCTGTTGCTAAGCCAATGAGGCAGAGTCCAGGACCAACAAAACCAATGGACTGCAGTGAAAGTGCAAAATAAGCATTATCATTTGAAACTAATATATAGTGAAAACAACCAAATCCAAACTAGGATGAGTGGAGAAAATAAAGATAACTTCATGAAGAATACAATCAAAGCTTTTTCCCACTAAATGGGGTCAACTACATGAATCAAATGACACCATTAAGCACTATCCAAAATCAAAGACTTAATACATGATAGATCCAGAAGTGCTTTGATAGGACCAGCAATAGGATAGAATAGGAAACTATGAAATTCTGATGAAAACTGAAACAGCAGAGGATAATTCCCCCTTTCTGTCTATTCTACTGAGAAAAACAAAGTAGAAAGCAGTAAAGAGGTGATGAAAATGACAACATAAGTCCAGCCTATACTCCCTTAACAATTCTCTCCACCCCCCCCAAACCTCCCCACTACATAGAATTGTTTCCATCTCTCTCTCCACTCATCAATTGCCACCTGTTCTTTTTGTTGTGCCTAGGACAAGCTGGTACTTAACTGCTTATTTCTCAAAGAACTTATCCTTTAAAGATGACAATTATGCAAAGACAAATAAAATAAATGATGGATTGAAAAGAAATAAACATATTGGAAGAATTTCAGATAGGGACAGACTGGAATGATATTTATGCATAATGTCCAAATAATCACTCATAGTAGTTATTCCATTCCTATTCCATAAATAAATTCTCTCAAATATCCAGGAGCCGTTTGTCATGAGTCATGACATTATTTAATACAATAATGAAATCTAGTTCTTAATTAAATTAGAAACAAAACTTTGTTACTGATAACTTCACAATTCATCTGCAATCTATATCTACATCAAGCGATAAATTTAAAATGAAGCCTTGTAGAAATGTTACATCTGCAATCAACATACCTGCATAATCTTGCGAGTCAAAGTGACACTTGTACCACTTTGTATCATCATATCTGACCACAAGCCAGCAACATAATTCATGATAGCCATCACAGCCCATGGAACTGCACTAAACCATGCTGCATGCCTGAGATCCACACGGTACACCTACAATAGAAACATGGTTCTAAGTGTTGATTTCTAAATATTTTTATCATTAGACAATCACAAAACTAAATATGATAAGCCTTACTGAGCTGAAGTATATGGGCATCCAAGAAAGAACAATAAAAAACCCCTGTGAAAAAAGAAAAAAAGAATTAAAAAGGGCAACAAATAAGAATTTGCATGAATAATAATAACACCACTGCATGATGTGGGTTCCTGACTCCTGAGCCACATTTAGGGAACCTCTGTTATATTTTTCTCTTGGTGGCTTGGATGGGAACCAAAGGTGAGGAGTACCTCATGCACTAAAATAAGTGAATCCAATTGGGGTATAATAAATGACAATTTGCTATCGAATATAACAATAATCAGCTCCAATTAATTAAGAACACCTGCAACATAAATTAAACAAATGCTGGTGTGAAGCATTACCCAACTGTGCATGGAATTTGCAATGATTAGAGACCATGTTGGTAGTTTTGAAAGCAAGCGCCTGAAAGGAGGGATCACTTTAACTTTCTTGGGCTTAGCTGTCTCCACTTGAAAAGACTTTTGCCTTCTATTCAATATATACTCCAGCTCATATTTTGAAATTTGAGGACTCCGGTCAGGAGTGCTTGACGTTGCAGACAACCACACCAACACCCAAAGAAACCCAAACAATCCAAAAATCACAAAGGGACCAAATATACCACCTTGCGACATGAGAATGGGAGAAAGCGTGAGCCCTATTGCACATCCTAGCTGAAATCCAGCCATTGAGATTCCTACAGCCCTTGATCGTTCAGTTTGTGGAAACCATCTAAAGCAAAGAACCAAAACCAATCACTATAAATATCAAGCCTATCTCACTCCAGCAATTCCATACAATCATAACAAAGTGATATTCAAAACCCATCTCATGCCATGTCAAAAAATAAAAACTCATAAGTCAAAACATAATCATATTATTGTAACATTATAACATCTTGAAATGAAAATTGTGCAGCGCATGTAACACAGTGGCATATTCAAACTCATGTTTGCAAGGGTTAAACATGATTTTCAGCAATCTTAATAGTATTTCATCATTGGTTTTTTGTTTCTTGGTGGTGTATTCAAACTCACGATTGCAGGGGTTAAGCTCATGTTTGGTTTGATGTATTGTTTGTGTAAAGCAATTTAGACTAAGCTTAACTGCAAACATGTTTCTTGAGATAAAAAAAGTTTCCAAACATAAATCACTTCGCTTCAGACACAATCTTAACCAAAATCAAGTTTTGCCAAGAGTCACCTCTTACCTGGCGACCATGTTATTCATGGAAGGAAGAGCAACTCCTTCGGCAATGCCAAGCACAGCCCGGACGACAAGTAGAGCTAGAAGGGAGGTCTGAGCAGCCCAAGGGGTAAGAAAAGTAGCAAGTGACCACAAGGCCACTCCCCAAGCCATGACCACTTTGCCACCATAGTGATCCACCAACATCCCTCCAGCTATAGGGGAAGCCAGATACCCCCACAGAAAAGACGACTGCACCACCACAAACCATCCAACACTAAAATCAGAATAAATAATAATGCATGCACTTGCACCGTAAAGGTTTCATTCTGCAATCCAATTATAAACTGTCATATGATAAGTGAGGAGTGTTAGTGACACTCTTTTAGAGACTCTACCTTTGGTTGAAATTGGAAATCATCAATTTTGATAGATTCCATATTTCATTTAATATTCACTTGCCTGATTTAAGTTAACTGGTTGCAACAAAAATTGATGATTTTCAATAAACTTCGACCAAATAACTGAGAGAGTGTGAGAGAGAGTGTCGCAACTCGCCAGCACTCCTGATGATAAGTTTCTTAAGTTTTATTATAACTATATTAAAAATTATACTAAAAATGATTTTTTATTAATTGAAAGTGTAAAAACTAACTCAGTGAAATAGCATGCATATCAAAATCAAACTCACAACATCAACAGCCAAAAACAGAAATTTCGCAGAGTCAATTCATTAAACAGTTGGTGTGCGAGAACCTGAACGATTCCGGAGAAGGCGCGGCTCCACCCGTTGGCGAGGGACAAAGGCACGATGGCCACCGACATGACGACGCGATCAGCGTTGCAGAGAGAGAGGGCGAGAGCCAGCATGGCCACCACTTTGACCCTCTCGGAAGTGATGAACTCCGCAAAGCTCGGCTGCTCTTGGCTCTCCTCGGGACTCGAATTGAAGTGCGCGTCGTTCGAGGAGACGCGGAGGCGGGGAAGGGAGCGGAGAGTGGCTGAGCCATTCGCAGAGGATTTTAATTCCGTTCTCTTGAGGTGTCGGGGCTTGAGAGAGTGGAACGACGACGCCGACACTCTGGCGCGGTGGTTTTGGGGCAGCGAGAGCGGTTTGGCGGCGAGAGCAACGGCGGAGGACAGCATTGCCATGGCCGCGGACGGTGGGAGTTTTTTTCAGTGACTACTAAACAGAACGACGGCGGCTCAGTTAGTGAGGTGGTTGACAATTACGCAAATCGCCTTCTCTTTTGCACATTTTTTTAGTTTAATTTTAAAGAAGAATCACAGTACATGGTTTTCATACTTGAAATACTGCTGGCTAGATTAAAATATAAATAGAAAAAGACTACTTAATCATCCTAACTCTAACTCAGATTACTTAATTAAATAGTAGTATGTATTTAGTTCTTGTAAGATTTTGTGCTGTCATTCAATCAACTTTATTTTATTTAAAGATGTAGTATGTATTTAGTTCTTGTAAGATTAAGATTTAAGAGTAGGATCAATTTAATTTAGTCCTCTAAAATGTTTTAAATTGATAAAAATGGATAAAGTAAAGGAAGTGAGATGGAACAATAGGAGTATTAGTTATCATTAATTAAAGTATTTGAAATGCCGTGTTGAAAATGATCTCCATCGCCGTATTGATTACATGATTAAAATAGTAATATGAACGGACCATTCTTTGCTAAAGATTTTACAAAATATTTATCACTTTCTTTTTCTTCTCTTCACTAATGTGTGTTGCTAGTACAATTATGTATTGTTAAAATCAGTCGATTAGAATGGTTCAATTAGGATCATATCGAATCATTTAACATTGAAACCGCCTTGCAAAAACCCTCCCACAATTAAATTAAACTTTGAACTACTATCTTCGATTCAATTTTAAAAACCTTGCTACTTCAAAGAACTATCCAATTTTTAAAATTATGAACACAAATATAAGGTTATAAACATCAAATAGATGGTGTGATGCTATTCTCACTTTGTTGGGTATTCTGAATTCTCGTTTGCCATGATGCCATGAAATCAAGCTGCAACATGACAGTTACCAAGGAAAAAAATGTTAGAACTTGATGTATCAGTCAGCAATAAAGACTGATATATGAGAAGAAATGGAATAATGGTCACAAACTGAATAAACCAAGCAGGATTACCCAAGTCAGTTTCACAAAGAAATGCTTCATTTATTTATTTACATATATTTCATACACATCTATGTACCATAGTGAATTACATTTTGCTGTTATGTCTACCAAATAGTGAATGACGACCTTCAGCTATCAATTCTCCAGTTGCTTTGTTTTTAAGGAGAACAATGGTTCCAGAATAACCTCCTTTTCTTCCTAACAACCTAGAAGTAATTTCTAGTTCATCCTGCAACATATATGATATCAATATGTGCATAAGGTATAACACAAACACAACGCACATACATTTAAAATATGTAAAGAGAGTAAGAGAGTGTGGAAGTTGTTTGTGGTGCTAAGAAGTAAGAACCCTATTGCTAATGAATTCTGAAGCAAAACTCTTGTAAAAAGAAGTGGTTAGAGTCATGGAATGGCAAGTGAACGGTTGCATACAATAAACACGTTGCTGAACCTTAACAAAAGGACACTTTTCTTTCTTTTTTTCTTTTTGATTCTAGGCATAATTTAAGTAGAGTCAGGTGAACCCGTTTAAGAGGACAAAGCTCTTTGACCACCTATATCTTCCGTTCACAGGAGTCAAACCCAAGCTTCTTGCCACTTAGACCAACGAGTTATGCTCAAATTAAAGAACACTTTTGAAAAGTGTGTTAGCATTCTTCTCTCAGATAAGGGACATTCAAAGAACGGAACAGACTCAATCTTATCTTATGTGTCTCATTTTTTTTTAGTTTCTGTTCTGTTTTTACTCATGTTTTGAACAGTTGTGATGGTATGTACAGTTCATTTTGAACTGTAGAGCATCCAAGAACAGTTTGGCAGAATTAATTGGGACTGTTCTATTTATTTTGATGTACACGAAACAAAGACACATATAAAAAGGTTTAGGCTTAATTGCACATTTGATCTCCTAATTTGCAATTATCGCGATTTTGGTCCCCTCAAGTTTTATCATAACATTTGGTCCTCAAGTTCCCAATTTGTGCAATTTTAGTCCCTCAAGCGCGTTGACTATTAAAATTTGGCACTGACTTTTAACTGTCAATGCACTTTTAAGTCAGAGTCAACTTAAATTTGTCACTGTCAACACACTTATTAAACAGAAGTACCAAAATTGCACAAATTGGAAACTCAGGGATCAAATGTTACAATAAGCCAAAGATTTGAAACAAGTACTGCTCAACCAAATGAGCTAGTGTAGCATATCTAGCTATAGAATGCAAAAGTAATATAAACAATCTTAATGAAGTTTCTATAGTAGTGACTTATTAGGCTACTAATGTTGGAGTAGGTAGATATGAGGTCATTATCAATTACAAAAAAAGAAAGATGTGAAAGTAGGGTTTGTTTGATGCAGATGAAGAATCATTAATCTCAGTTAGCGAAATAGGAGGCATTAAATTAAATTAAGATAAAAGTAATAGTAAGTAATAAGTACTTACGCCAACGGTGGCAGATGAGAGAAAAGAAATAGACATGTCAACGGAAACATTCATGGGAAGACCCTCTTCATGGATGAGAGCACCTCCCACCTCGTCCACCAGACTCGCAATTGCTCCATTCGCCATCTTCCCCCCACTCCCTCTCTCCTGTATCAGTATGTAACAACAATTTTCATTCACTTAAAATCAATATAATCAAATAAAAATAATAATGATAATGATAATGATGATGATGAGGATTACAGCGAGGCGAGAGGGGACTTTGAAAGAACACGAGACGAAACCGGGTTGGACTCGGTCAACTCGGATGCCAGCGAGGATAAAGTGTTCGTAGAAGGAGGAGTTGCCGTTATCGCCGCCATCGCCGGGCCTGAGAGAAGGAACAGAGTGGAGCCGTGACATGGCTTCTGATTCGTGCTGCGTTACTCTCAGCATCTCTCTCGTCTTCTCCATCCTTACTCTTTTGCATTGCATTGCATTGCCTTTTTCAACCATGTTTGTTGTTATCTGATCGTTATTTCACTTGGGCCTATTGGGCTTTCAGATCCTCAATTTCCAGGCATTTACTTCCTCCACCGTCAATGAACTCGATTATCAGTTTAAACTTGAGGACATTTGATTCAAGTAATGGATTTTTATTTTTAAACATGTGAACCTAATGATCCAACCTACCTATCAACCTGATGTTTTCTTTTTTAACTTATTTTTTTTTTTGTTGCATTTTATTTAGGTTTATTATTTATAAATCTTCTAGAAAATTTAAAATAATGCTTTATTTAATTAGACCTAATTGTTATTTGGATTGATTCGATTTGAATTTGACAAGAAAAATATACAAATCTAACGCAACTAAAATTAAAATAGTTTGATTGGTTCAAGCAAAAAATTGTGTATATCCCTCATGCAATCTCTTCTCCATTCTACCAAACAAACCTGAATTTAAAAAAGAAAAAAAGTGATTTGTATGATTTAGTTTTAAAATTTGAAAACTATAAAGTAAAATAGTTGAAAATAAAGAATATAAAACTGAGATTTACTGTAGTTTTTGTTTTCAAAATTTAGAAAATTAAAAACAGAACAACGTACGCTATTTAATCATTTAGTACTCCTACATGCGTAGCTTAACTTTGCAAGGAAGTTATCATTACCACAAGCAATCATAGTGTGAAAATTCAAAAATTTGAATGAATGACCGAATTCTGAAGATTTATTAGTATATGAGGAAGTTTTTAAATGTGACTTGAATGTGCAATTAATAAGTTTTGGTTGTGTAATTAATAAGATTAATTTCTTGACGTGTTACTTTATGTAACTTGAATGTGTGGCCTTTATTGATACTCATAAAGTTGCAACAACAGCAGTTACCAGCTCGATTGATAGGACTTGGAAATGAATAATGAGAGTAATAATTTTAATTTCTTTTCCTTTTCTTGTTTTAATTTCTTATTCTCTTCCTTAAGTTGCATTAAGGGGCCACCTAAGATCCTATCAAAAGGACTTCTGCCTAATTTATATCACTATATATTTAGAGATGTTTGTTTTAAAGCTGGAGAAAATTAAGTTTAATAAACTTAATTTTAAACAATTAATCATAATTAAAATATGTAATTGACTTCATTTTATTCCTCGAATTTGTGTATGGTATGGAGAAGTATTTCTTAATGTAGAACAAATAAATCGTTGAAAATAAAATTTATTAATGTGAATAAGTATCTAATTAATCAATAATTTTAGAATATTAGGAGTGCTAATATATTTTATTAAATATTATTAAAAGTGTTTATCGTAACATTTTAAATGTTAAAGAAGGTAGAGAGTGATTATCACTGAGATCAATCATTTATGAATTACAATTTTTATTATATACTTACACATACTTCTTACTTCTTTGGTGATAAAAAAAAAAAAATAATGTGCCTAATATAATTTAACATAATAAAAAATTCTATAAGAAATATGGTTAGGACTTACTAGTACGAGAAACATCCAATAGAGAGATTAGAGAGGGAAAAAAGAATACGCGTTTGACAGTGAGAAAATTGGGGGTTTAAGGAGGGTTTGGTTGTAGTATTATGGGTGGTGGTAGTAGAAGTCAAGGAACTAAGAAGCAGTTGTTGTTTGTTGATGATGGTAAATAAATGATTATGATTAATGATTATGATGATGATGGTTCCCCACTTGATACCGTACTCTCTCTCTCTCTCTCTGCATACTTATGCCGTGTCTCCCACTCCCTTCTTTTTCTCCATTCTGAGTTTCTAACAAACAAAACACAACAATGCCATTGGGAACACTTAACTTACTCACACTCATGACTGAGTAGTCAGTGAGTTCAGTAATGACTTCCAAATCCCACCGTCTCTCCGCCTGCCACCGCCACCCCTCCGTCCCCGTCACCGGCTTCTGCGCCCTCTGCCTCCGCGAACGCCTCGCCGGCATCCCCTCCGATGACCCCCCTCCCGACCTCCTCCGCCGCTCCAAGTCCTGCTCCCGCCCCTCCACCGCCGACCTTACCGCCTCCCCCCGCCGCCGCTCCTGCGCCGCCCGCCCCCGCAGTACCCTCTCCGATCTCTTCACCCGTGATGACACCAGGAAAACCCGCTCCGAGGTTAGGGTTTGCAGCAACGACGAGGAAACGAAGACGGTGAAGGAGTTCATAGATCTCGAGCTGCATCAGAAGAGGAACGCCGCCAGAGATTCCAGAACCTTCTGGAACGCCGCCACCGAGAAATTCAAGAAATGGAAATCGAAACACCACCGCTCGAAGAAAAACGGTGGTGACAACAGCAGCAGCATTGACAACGATATCAATAATAACTCGAGCAGAAATGCAGAGAAGCGAAGAGCGCGGCGATTGAGAGACACTCAATCGGAGATTGGAGATTGCAATTTGGGGAGAAGATCCTGCGACACCGATCCGAGGTTCTCCATTGACGTCGGAAGAATCTCCTTCGATTGCCCTAGAGCTTCCTGGGATGGATGTTTGATTGGTAAATCGTGTTCGAGACTTTCCCCTATGCTTTCGCTCGACGAAGATTCCAATTCCAATCACAGTAACAACAACAGTGCTGCTGTGAATTTGGAAAGTTCTGGAGATGGTAGAAGAAGTTTTGGTTTTGACAGATCAAACTCTCGTAGGAGACAGTCAATTTCGGAGCTTGATGACTTGAAATTGATGCCAAATGCAAATGCAAATACAAATGCGAAAGTGTCTCCGAAGGTGTCTCCGGCCACCTTCTATGGTGCCAAGTTGTTGATTACTGAGAAGGAGTTGATGGATAGTTATGTGAGATCTTCGAGTGATATTGCTCAATCTGATTCCGTGGTGGAATCTGATTCCAAGGATGTTGCGGATGTGTCCACAAGGCAAAAGGGTTCGAAGAAATCACAGAAATGGCGTGGTGTGTGGAACAAGTTGGGATTAGTACAGAGAACTGAGAGAAAGGAGGGTAGGATGGGAGAAGAAGAAGAGTGTGATTCCAGGGTCGTGGCTGATAACAAGCCACTTGCAGAGTCTTTGGAGAAGCTCAGGAGGGTGGTTAATGTGCAAGCAAGCGAGCCTGTTGGCCAGAAGCTTATGCGTAGCTATAGTGTCAGCTGTAGAACCCCATGTAGAACCGATGGTGGTTTCGCGGTGGAGGAGTCCGAGAGCAAAGGGAGTGTTTTGAATGCGAGACATGAGTTTATGCTCCAGAGGAACCGGAGTGTTAGGTATTCGCCTAATAATCCTGACACTGGCTTGCTGAGGTTCTATTTAACTCCCACGAAGAGCTATAAGAGAAGCAAGGCCGGAGGAAGGAGTAGTGTTAAGGATTTGCATTCAGCAGCCAGAAGTGGCTTGTGAAACTGTATTAGCTGTTAATGAAAGTATGTCTGGTTGTAAAAACATATATAATGTAATTTTTGTTGTTCATGATATGAAGTACATCACACTGATATTAGTTTATGGTAGCAGAAATAAAGTATTATTTCCATGATGCTGTTGAGAGGGTACTTTTCTGATTGCAGTGGTAGTGGTTCTGGGAGGCTAGGAGCAAGCCTTGATTTTGCTAGAATTTACTGCAAGGATATGTCATGTGTTATTTAATGATTTATATTTTGTTGATGAAATGTCTATGAAGTATGAACTGTTAATTTGCTGCCTCAAGTGCTGCAGTGACATTTCATGGTGTATCTCTCTAAATGTAGCATGAAAGGTTCATCAAAATTCTCATGCTTTATTCACATCTTGTTCCAAATTCTGGTTCAGCTATGCTGTTAGTTATATAGATGTATGAACTTTCTTTTTTAAGTATCTATATCAATATACTTGAAGGAATTTATGCTGTTATTTCTGTTATAATTTTCTTGGCTTTTAAAAAAAATAGATAAGATTCCTGATGTAATGGTATGTTTCTGGGTCTGTAATTGGCACAGGAATAATTTTGAAGGACAGGGTGTTGTAACTGAAATTGTTTTAATCGAAAACAGAATTCTGAATATCCTTTTTCCTACCTTATGACAGACTCAAAACTTTTGGGCAGAGTGGGGCAAGTGTAGTAAAGATAGGTGGATTTTAAATTCTCTTTAGAATTTTCTGACTCATCCAGATGAGAGGGGAAAAGTTTGAAACATAATTGGGGGGGGGGGGGGGCAAAACTGACCTCACTGCTATGGTAATGGATTTTTGTTTTTTTGAAAATGAAATGGGGACATGAACTCCCATTGTCAACCACTTGGAATCTAGGATTTGTCCCAACCAATGAGTCAACTTGCCTTTTTTTATTTTTTCCTTGCCAAGGACCACAAGTATGTATATTCCACAGGAGATAATTCTGTTAGTGGAAACATTTACTGCATAATGGGGATAACTTATCTAACTTTCCATTTATAGTACTTTATGCTTAGTTGTAGAGATTTGACAGGTTCTCTACAAGCAACATACTGTATTCTTTTTCTGGGTTAAAGCCTTTCAAAGTCAAGAATCACTGACATCAAGATTCATGGTATCTGCTTCATTGGCTGTTACCAATTGCACTTTGTATTTTGGCAGTTAAATGGGGGCTTTCAGGCAACAGGCAATAATAGGTACACAAGGGAATGAAGAATGATTTCAAGTTTTAAGCTCGTCAATAGTCATTACTCATTCATGGTTAGAGCTTGAGAAAAATTCAATTTTAGTGTTTCATTGTCTGTAACAGAGAAAATCATATTCCAACTGTTTTCTCATCCTTTGTCTGAGTGTTGGTTTTTCAAACCTAAAATTTTTCAGATGTCGACCAAGAGTTATAATTATTGTTAAGCGTTGGTAAATTGAAATTCGGACCACTTTCCATAAAGCGCTTAACTTTTCAGTTTTCACTAGTCTTCCAATGATGTTGTTTGTGGACACACCACAACATACCATTGTCAATTAGACAAGAAATCTGACTTATGAAAGTGCTTCGGAACAAAAAGCACTACCTTTGACTTGCAAGATGTAAATCTCATTTCCATTATGCTTTTAGCTGGAGGAGTATGTGTAAATTCACAAATTTTGGGGCAAATTATATAATGCTATTTTTCTCAATATTATTAGATAATAGATGTTAGGATGATAGAAGACAGACTTTGTACTTCTTTAGAAAAGATATATATTTTGTTAAAAAAACAAATATGTTTAGAATGTTAGAAAATTGCATTTTTTTCATTTTTTTAAAATGCCTTAAGTTTCCATAATTACATCATTTAATTTTTTTTGTTTGTAAAATATAAATTTAACAATTCACCATTTTTTTTAACAAAAATAACATTACAATCATGTAATATTATCAAGGAAAATTATGCACAATAATTTTAAAAATAAATTGAACAATTGTAAACATGTAATTTTACAATTGATATTTTTAATATATAGGTTAGCTAAGATGCTCTTAAGCTAAACTAATCTTTTTTTTGCTGGTTAAAGCTAAACTAATCTAAAAAACTTCTTAATAACTTCTTGTAAGATAAGAAAATAAAAAGAATAAAACTTTAATTTTATTTTCTTCCCCAAAAGGGGAAATTTATCTAAACTAGTCCAATAGCTTGTTGCACTCCCAGTGCCTGGATTTTGGAAATATGAAAATAAGAAAGCACAGACTAGCCTAAGACTCATGAGTCTGTTCCCTCTCCCATGATTTATTGAAATTACAATATCCAAACACAACAAAATTGCAAACTCAATATCAATATTTACTACCAGCAATAGTTTTGAGTACTCACTTCACTTCCTTCACTCGTTCATTCCACATCAAAGCCCTTCTCCTGAAGCTCAGCCATGACCTCACTCCTCATCCTCATCCACAGTTTCTGAGCCTCCTGCTCAAACTTCTTGTCCTTCAGCTCTTTCTTGTAGTCACTCTCATCCTTATCACCCTCAACCATCCCTTTGGGCCCAATGGTTGTTCCAATCATCCCACCTCTGGCAATGAACTCCTGCATTGCCTCCTCGTCGCCCGGGTAAGGAAACTGCCGCCGCTCATACAAGTGAGCCAGCTCCAGCTCTTCCTTTGGCCGTGGCTTCAGTGTCCACCAACCCAGTGGCGATGTCTCGTTGTACAACCACACTGCCCCAATCACTGCATAGGTGCAAACCAAAGCCTTTCCAATCTGCTTCCAGAAGTAGTAGTTCTCCTTCCCCAACCCTATTTTCTTCAGGAAATCCTGAGTATGCTGTAGACCTGCGTTGGAACATAAATGTAAAATGGGTGCACAAAATTTGAGAAAGGTGCAAGATTCTTGTCTGAGCCATTTCATCAAACACTTTGTGTGCAAGGTTGGATTCTATAAAAAAAAATTAGCTATCTGCTATTGAAATGGTTTAACACGGAAGCTGTGAAGACATTTATAGTTATTTCAATTATTGGGTTGGTTGAAAGAATGGTACCTGTTTTGGGTTGAGGCTCCTGAAAGCGCTTACGAGGCATTGCGAAACTGAGGCTTCGATCATTCGATGAACATCGAAATATTGAATGATAGTGACGATGACGTGGTTTAGTAGGGGTTTTACTTCCTGCACTCTCTCTTTTGCTTCCTGCACCCCCAAAAGACAAAATTACCCCTCACCCTATTTCGGAATTACTTATTGAATGAGCCCATTTGGACCATGTGTCATGTGTGTTTTCCAGCTGTATTTCCTCCAATTTATTTTGGATTTCATAGTATAACTAATGAGTTTTTTAAAATTTAAAAAGTATCCTATTTTTATGAAATTTTAAAATATAGACTGAACTTGAAAAATCATATTTTAATTGAGAGAGAACAAAATTAGATTTTTTATTTATTTAAAATAAGCATGATAAGCTTATTTGGTATCAAATGAAATCACAGCTGATGAGAAAGTTTTGACACATAGTAAATGTAAGCACTAATAATAAGTACTTCATATATTTGATTTTGACCATAATTGATGGTATATTACAAGATGAAAACAAAGCATACAGAAGAAAACTTTCTAATGTGCAGCTTGCTGTACATGTTCCCACCTTTCAGAACATAACACTTAACAAGACATAGAAACTGCAAAATTACAACATCCTTTGTACAATCTAAGGTATGTTTGGAAACCAGTTGAGTTCAACATCAACGGAGAAAACACGTGTTTCAAAATAAGAATTCAAAAGTTATGTGAGGAAAGCTTCTTCTTTTTTTTTAAGCCAATTGCATTTTTTTCAACTGGTATCCAATCACACGCTTAGTCCAGTTTTCAGCGAAGAGTTCCAACCGGTTTTTTATATGTATACAACTTTGACACAAAAAGGAACACAACAAAATTCAGCACACTCAACACTGTCAACAGCAAGAAGAAGTAATCAAGGTGACCATAGTTCAGTTTATCAGGTAACCATCCAGGGCTTGTTCCATTCCCAGTAGTGACCTTAGTGACAATTGTTATGAGCAAAGAGCTCAAGTAGGATCCAAATGAAATAGTGAGGAGTTGTAGAGCAGAACATGTGCTTCTCATAGCATCAGGAGATTGGTCGTAGAAGAACTCCAATTGACCAATGAAAGTGAAAACTTCAGCACAACCTATGATAAAATAAGGTGGAATCTGCCAAAAGAGTGACATTGGAACCTGCTTAAGGTCATAGTAATTGTGCCTTCTCACCATTTTGAGCCTCATACTCTCCAAAACTACTGAATAGACCATTGCAAATATTGATATGAAGAGGCCAGTTCCCATTCTTTGGAGCTGAGTTAGGCCGTTTTTGCGGCCACTGAATTTTCTTGCTATTGGCACAATGATCCTGTCATACACTGGGACCCAAAAGATGACACTGATGGTGTCAAAGACAGAAAGAGTGGCTGGTGAGATGTGTAGCTTTGTGTTGCCAACACCGTTGTCCATTGTGTCCCCTTGCAGTATAAAGTAGCTTCCCATTTGGCTATAGACAGTGGAGAATATGATTCCAGTTGCCCAAATTGGAAGCAATCTTATAATGGCTTTCAGCTCTTCCACTTGTGTCACAGTGCAAAGTCTCCATGGGTTTACCGGGTCCTTGTTTGAATCTCCTACCACTGCTGCTTTGTCAAAGAATCTGTGACACACAAGTTGTAGGTAAATATGTCAATAAAAAACTAGAAAAAGCAACAGGGCAATATCCTTTTTTTTTTATATATATATATATATATATTTTGCCTTTTGTGCCTCAAAAAGTGTGTTGTGGTCTATAGGTGGTGTGGTATGGTTGTAAAAGTGATTATGTTCTCAAGTATTCGATTTACATGTCTCGTGTGTAAGGAATAACACATGTTGAAAGATGTCATTCTCATAAATAGAGATCAGTATCTTAAGAAATTAATTTTTGACTCTCGACTAAAAAATACCAAAAAATAAGAAAAAAAATTAGAAAAATATTTTATGATTTGCCAGAATTACAACCCCACCAAAACATTTGGAAGACCAATGATTACAAATTTATAAAATTGTCATAATTTGTTAGGATAGCATGTTAAAAGGCATGATAGTTGGTTAAATTACTACCTTCCTATGCTTAAAAATCTAGGCCAACATCAAAACTACTTCTAGTTTTGAATAAGAGAAATACTAGCAATTTTTTTTTTATATACACTTTTCAATTGTTATTGGATAAAATTTTACAATGGATATAGCTAAATAACTTGGACTCACTCTCTATCAGTTGGTACTTGGTAGCATTTTTCAATTAGAGGAGCAAACATAAATAAATGTGTTTCTATGAAAGTATGTGATAGAATGACAATGTAAAAATGTTATATCAGTGTATCACCATTAATCTCTTACCTTAATCCATTTGTGTGTTCAAGCTTGCGGCTTCCTTGGATAGCAGACTCCGAGTCTTCTTCTATCTCATATAATGCAGACTTATCAACATCATTGGGTACTTTAACATCAATCTTTCTTATGGATGCTACCACAACCTGACACATGCGAGTTAGGGGGCTGCCACCTGGCTTCTGATTCCGGTACAACCTCGTACCTGAGAAGAAACTCACCACAGCAATTGCCATTGCCACTGCTGGAATGCCAAATCCCCATCCCCAACTCACATTAGTCTGCACCCAAACCAACAATGAAGCAGCAACAAGAGCACCAATGTTTATTGAGAAGTAGAACCAGTTGAAGAAAGAGCTCTTGTGCTCCTTCTCGGCTTCATCAGCATCATCAAATTGATCTGCTCCAAATGATGAAACACATGGCTTGATCCCGCCGGTGCCGAGAGCTATGAGGTAGAGCGCCACAAAGCACACTGCACTCTGTGCCTGAGTAGCATGGCAATTGCCCTGTGAATCACAACTTGGTCTTATGACAGGAACTGATGCAGACACTGTCAAGAGTGTCATTCCCTATGCAAGAAGAGAACAAAATTTCAAATAGATATACAGATTGCGCACATGAATTGTGACTATTGTTCTTCTATATGCAAGTTGGTTACTTCTCACAGTTTATATAAGCCAAGTAGATATTGTTCTACTATGCATTGACAAGAGTAAAAAGTTTTATACGCTTGTTCAATCACAATCTACTATGTAAAATTTTATAATAACTATTATAAAAGTCATATCAACGGAGATTTGTGATTGAATGTCGTATAAAACTGTCCGTGAATGACCATGATACGGCCCAATTCCTATTTGGCAATCCAAAAATGTTATTAGTTTCTTTTATTAAAAATAGGAAAATAACAATAGTAAATATGTTCTAGAATTAGTTTGCTAGGAATATGCTTTGACTTGCTATTAGTGTGTAGCAGCTAGATGTGCAAGGTGCTGCTATATAAACCTATTATTGCTTCTAGCAAAATTATTGAAGAATTAATTGAATTTTAGTAGTTTTATATTCACTCCTTTCTAATTTTCTGTGAAGCTTTCCCTTGTTCGAAAAGAGTATGCATCAGACCATTAGACTATTTTCTCACTTTCATTTTATTGAATCTCTCATGTCTCATTGGACTCTACCATGTTTCCTAACAGTAATCATGCAAAGATTGAAGAGACTATTTATACTCACAATAACATAGATTATTGAAAACCAAAGGATAGTACGATATCTTCCAAGATAGGCATCAGCCACAAATGCTCCAATCAATGGAGTGATGTAGCATGTTCCACCCCAATTTGCATTATTCTTTGAAGCAGTAGGATCAGACTGATTTAGTTTAGTATTGAAATAAGTCACAAGATTTGTGCTCATTCCATAGTATGCTAATCTCTCACAACATTCATTTCCTGCAAATTCGTCTAATTAGTTTCTTAAACCACAAAACATTAATTGTTGAGAATAGAGATACATCATATATATACACAATAGTTACCTAAAATAAAAGCACAGGCTCTCCAGGTTCCAGTTTCCCTTTTGTTAGCACGATTTCCCCGGTAATCCACTGTTCCATCTTTTGTGTAATCATCTTCCTCAGCCATTGTAGCTCAGTTGAGGTTATCCGCTAAGAATCAATTGCAACCAATCAAGCTAGATATTGACATGTTAAAAGGCAACAAAAATGAAAATAAAATTTGACCATTTCTTAAGGACAAAAACAGTTCCATAGGCACTGTTGAAAAAAATCAGAATTAGAGTTTCATCTCAATAATACTTTATCACGCAAATTAGTAAAACTCAATCTGATTAAAAACAATACTTATTTTATCCTTTGTTTAACTCTCTCCTCTTGTGAGGCATACATATTACATAGACACTTAATTAGAAGTTTAGAACATACAACTCTTACCTTGGGTAAAAATAAAATTGTATAGTTTGAAATGTTTAATTCACCACAGCACTATGTATGGCAGATTTAAGATGAAGTTATATATAGTGTTTTAGTGTAAAATAGAGTAGGATGACGTTTTGTTCAAGGCATTGCCACTGCTGTATGTTAATATGTTATATAAAGCAATACAAACAAGAGGTCAAATAGTGAAGTAAACTAGTATTTGATCATATTTGTAGATTGTAATATTGTGTTCATCTACGTGACGTTGGGTTTATCATTGCTGGAAAAAGGGACATTCAACAATGCTAAGGACAATTAGAAAATGAACATTATTCTCTTGTTTTGTAACCAATGTAAACATTCAAGAGACAACTAATAATGAAATATTTGTTTGGCACATCAAAATTAGTTTCTCCGTGCACGTTGCAATCAAAGGTCTATAGTTAATTAAGATCAATTTAAACGGTTTAAAATTAATGTTATCTAACTTTAAAATAATAAGCAAGTTTTAAAGGGATTGTAAAAAAAAAGGTTTTAAAGGGGTTGTCTTCCCCAAGAAGCAACGACTTGAGTTGAATAAGAGTATAAGACTATTGTGGATTCTCTCTCTCAAAAAAAAAAAACAAAAAACTATTATGCTGAATGGATAGGAAAATTAAGGAACTTCTATTTCCACTCCCTTTTATTACTAATACTCCTTTTTTCTATTTCTTTTTCCCAAAATAACCCTCTTTCAGGATAGGTGATTGTGCACTCCCCTTGTTTAATTTTGTTTTCCTCTTGAACACCATAACAAATACACTCACAGACGCACTCCCACTGTGTATTCACTCAAATAATTTACTATTCTAATTGTAACATGTGGACTTGATCATTGGTATTAGCATTGGAAGTTTAGGAAAATATTCAAAGTGTTACCCACAAGTTTTTACTGTTGCCAAATGTAAAATCGGAATTTAAGGTGTTTAAGCTTGCTAATTAGTCTCTACCAAAAAAAAGCTTGCTAATTAGTAATTACATCCCCCTCGAATAAAAAAAAAAGTTTGATAATTACATCACGACATCACAATAATCCAACGAGTATTGTGTAAACGTGCATTGTAATTGAGAAGAATAAATTTATTCACTCTTATTGTACATGGTTTGTTTTTTTGGGTGAATGCATCATAGATATGAAACATTATGTCATACATTACATATTGCATACATTATTTTATTTTTCAAAAAAGAAGGCCATACGTTTATAAACCTAATCAACTATAAATCTGTGTTCACAAAATACGTCAACAGTTGTACTGCATAGTATATACTTCATATTTGTAATTAGTTTCATACACCATCATGTCTACTCATTTAATTAATTTCAAGATGTTATATTATATAGGTTATTGCAGTACTTCAATACTGATATTAGTAATATTTAACTATTAAATTCAATTTTAAGATTCGTATAAATTGACACAAAATATAAATTTTTAATTGGACTTAAAGTATTTTATACTATTAATTAATCTGTTTACAAATTCTTGGGGTGACTAGAAACACAAGAAAGATGATTTGTAAGGTAGAATATGGCGGCAGGATTAGAAAAATGTGCACAAATTCATTATTTAATTAATAAATTGATAGAACAGTGGGTCTCAGCAATGAGCACAGTAGTTGTTTAATGAGAGATGAACTGCTACCAACTCCTCCAATAAATCTCTGGGATTTAGGAAAGAAAGAAACTTGTAATTTTCATCTATTATTTTTTTAATCATTAGTAAAAAAAATTCTTCTCAATCATATTTTTTTATTCAAAATATTCAAATTCAAGATATTACTTAAAATTCTTAAAATTACCGACTTCTATTAGTACAGCTTAATCTATTAAACTGCCAGCAATTCCTGAAAACCATTCTTCACCAATAAAATTTTGTTGGGCTACCATTAACATCCCAATAAGTACTTGTAGTATTCCAACTCACCCACCGTCAATAAACTAAACTAAACCCACTTGTTGCTAGAAAAAAAGGGTAAATCTAAAACCATTGAAAAATCTCAGTTGATCCGGAATATATATGTTTTCCCTCTCTCTTCTTTTTTCTTTCTATATATTCCGGATTTACAACTTTTTGTTGCTAAATACCGGATTTACAACTTATGATAAATCCATAAATTATATAGACATCTTAATTCTTACAACTCATAAGAAAACAATTTATTTAACCTAGCTTGTTTCATCTTCCTTTGGTAAAACAACTTATATTCGATCAGAAGTGCTACGTAATTACTACTTAGTCCTTAATTAATTTATTTATTTATCTAAATTTGGCCTAATTAAATACATGGAATATTTTACCCATTGGAAGAAAAACAAATTAATTACAACTGAATTTGCACACCGTACATCAATCACTAATTTTCAACAGGAAATGGAACCTCTTTCTGACGAATTGAAGTTCTAACAACCAAACCAAAAACTCCAATGACGAATCGAACAAAAGAAGTACGGTTGTTTTTTTTTTAATACTTAATTAAACAGTTTCTTAATTAGTTGTGGCGTATGTGTCATGTCCTTGACTTCATCAGGTAAAAAAACGTGTATCCATTCCACTAATTGGCATGTTAGCTGAAAATCGTTGTACTTCACCCAATTAATATGGTTATACCAAACCAAACCCAGTATCTTGATTTGATGTGACCACCTAGTCCAACACAAAAAAAAAAAAAAAAAAAAAAAAACAGATAAACTCAACTATGATTCTTAGCTTCAAAAGGTATCTTAATTAGTTGATGGATATAACTAAGCTACTTTATGTGATACACAAGAAAAATAATAGAACTTTCTGGCCATCTTTCTTTTGGTCTTTTGGTGTAGTTTACATTATATTTTATAATATTGTACTTCTTACTATATGTCTTGAGTATTTCTTCAACCAACTTGTTAAAAGGACATAACAACATGAGAATGAATACCTCTTTATAAGGTTGCTCCTTCCTACTTGGTTTGCATTGTGCATTCTACAATACAAAGTGTAAATTGCTAGCTATCAAAGGAAAAGCTAGCATCTGTTTGTGTTTTTGTGGAAAGCAGAGAAATTCTAAGGAGGGTGTTGATGGCCATCATGATGTGGATTAGAATCATACTTTTACTAGCGGCTTGCATGCTTCCTCTTTCAGTGGAAGCCATGGTTCGCCACTACAAGTTCAACGTAGGTGCATTACATTACATTGATTTTTATTAACATGCATGTTATAGAATCAAGTTTGTTCAATTCATGATATTGGAGAGATAAGAAAAAAATATGACACGAAAACAGCATATTAGTGAATAAAGCATGCATGCTTATGTTCTCTCACTTGCTCAGAGTTCTTCTGTATCCAAAACTATTCATTAGTATTATTGCAAGAAAGAGAACAAGTGTTGTGTTGCTATATATATAGAGCAGTTGTTATTTAGATATAATAAAAAAAAATGCAATGTAAGAACTAAGAAAGTGTATGCCTCCATAAAGGTATAGCTAGCTAATTATTCTCGTATTTTTCTATTACTGTTGTCATTTACAGTATCATTTTTAATCAGTTCTGGTGACACCTTAATAATCTTCTACATGACCATACAAGTGATAGATGTGAAGCCTTTAGTAAAGGTTCATTATTGACCTTATATCTTTAAACTTTCATTTAGAGTTATAAAAACAATGTTCCAAACTGTTCAATCAGGCAGAGGCTAGTGCCTATTAAAATATACAACCCTGCATTTATCTTTATCAAACAGCAAAGTGTTAGAGCCTAGAGGCATATTGTTGAGCAATGCAAGGCACTCAAGTTTGGTAGATAGATGTTCCAGACATGCAGTTACACTTTTATTATTATTATTCTTGTTGGGCTAGAATGCATATATATGTTGCAGTCACACTTACTCCTATAGCTATTAATTGGTTTATTAATTTTCTGTACAGGTGGTGGTGAAGAATGTCACAAGATTGTGTTCAACAAAGCCAATAGTGACAGTGAATGGAAAGTTCCCAGGTCCCACCATCTATGCTAGGGAAGATGACACTGTTTTGGTGAAGGTGGTTAACCATGTCAAATACAATGTTAGCATCCACTGGTGGGTGCACTAGAATTAATTAATATATACTCTAACCTTGATTGATAATTGATATTTTAATTTTTTTTTAAAAGAAAAATAGTGAATAATTTTATATTATTAGTCAATCACAATCATCCATGATAATAGAATTTTATAAAATCATCTAAAAAATTATCCAAATAAAATGGTTGTAATTAATGCTATTATACATATTAATGTATTATTATTAATTTCATTTTTCAATTTGATGATGAATTAAAACTGAACAGGCATGGGATCAGACAATTGAGGACGGGCTGGGCCGATGGGCCTGCATACATAACCCAATGCCCAATTCAACCGGGCCAGGCCTTTGTATACAACTTCACCCTCACGGGACAAAGAGGGACACTTTGGTGGCATGCACATATCCTCTGGCTTAGGTCAACTGTGCATGGTGCCTTGGTCATTTTGCCCAAACTTGGAGTTCCTTACCCTTTTCCCAAGCCCCACACCGAAAAAGTCATCATATTGAGTGGGTTCCCCTACCTTTATATATATGTTTTTTCTATGCTGTCAAAATTTTCACTTTATAGAGATGTTTAGTCATGAATTGGAGAACAATAAGTGTACCAGTATACTAGTAAATTGTTTACTTTTGAAACTACAATAATATATAGTGAAATAAGATAGGAATCACATAGTTAATGCAGTTCATAAACCTCACTATAATAAAATTTCAATTTGGTTCAGGTGAATGGTGGAAATCAGATACTGAGGCTGTGATAAATGAAGCTTTGAAATCTGGGTTGGCTCCAAATGTCTCTGATGCTCACACAATCAATGGCCATCCAGGATCTATTCAAAATTGTGCATCACAAGGTGAAACTCATGAACTTGGTCCTTCAATATAATTAGTCAAAGTTATTGATGTTTTTGTTTCTGTATAAATATATTTTTATACTAAGGTGCAGTTACAAACTGTTAAACATGGTAAGTTTGTTGATTTTAACATTACTTCTTTTAAAGTTTACCTACCATAATTTCTCACACTCTCTTCTAGGCACTCTTCCTATCAATTTTGTTAGATTTCACATATCAATTCTTTTTTCTGATTTAGTTCATACTTAATACCTTTTCACACATAAAGGCCTTTTCACACATCACGTTGAAAGTATGAGAAGAAGAATATTAGAGAAAATGTCGCTAGCAATCATCTGAAAACATTTTCAGCATAGAGACTGAATCATTAATTTCACTATGCAGAAGGATACAAACTTCAAGTTCAACCTGGAAACACCTACTTGCTAAGAGTAATCAATGCTGCACTGAATGAAGAGTTGTTCTTTAAAATTGCTGGTCACCAACTCACTGTTGTTGAGGTTGATGCTGTCTACACAAAGCCTCTAAAAACAGACACCATAGTCATAGCACCTGGCCAAACCACAAACGTGCTTCTAAAAGCCAACCATGCCAATGGCAAATACTTAGTGGCAGCCACACCCTTCATGGACTCTCCTATTGCAGTGGACAATGTAACTGCCACTGCCACGTTACACTACACAGGCTCACTTGGTTCAACCATCACAACCCTCACTTCATTACCTCCCAAAAATGCCACACCAGTTGCTGACAACTTCACTGACTCACTCAGAAGCCTAAACTCAAACATCTACCCTGCTAGAGTACCACAGAAGGTTGACCATTCCCTTCTCTTCACTGTCAGCCTTGGAGTCAACCCTTGTCCAACTTGTGTCAATGGTAGTAAAGTGGTTGCAGCCATCAACAATGTGACCTTTGTGATGCCTAAAGTTTCTCTCCTACAAGCACATTTCTTCAACATAAGTGGAGTTTTCAGTGATGATTTTCCTGGAAGGCCTCCAGTGGCTTATGACTTCACAGGGACACAACAGCCAACAAATTTGAGGACTAATAAAGGGACAAGGGTTTATAGACTTGCTTATAACTCCACAGTTCAATTGGTCTTGCAGGATACTGGAATGATAACACCTGAGAACCACCCTGTTCACCTTCATGGATTCAACTTCTTTGTGATTGGTAGGGGTCAAGGGAACTTTAACTCCAAAAAGGACACCAAAAAGTTCAACCTTGTTGATCCTGTGGAGAGAAACACAGTTGGTGTTCCATCTGGGGGGTGGACTGCTATCAGATTCAAAGCTGATAATCCAGGTGAAGTTCTCAATTTAATTGTGTTTGAAACAAACTATATATGAGGTTATAATGTTTATAGAAAGATTAGTGTATTTCGACGAGCTTCGACGAGGATTAACAAAATTGATTCTAACTAAAATTGATTTTGTTTAGGAATGATTTTGAAGTAATCTGATTCATGTTTGGATGATTTTTATTAGAATTGATTTCGAAGTAAAATTCAATATAAATTTTTGGATTTAACACAAGCTAATATTTGTTGTTTCTGCAAAAAATCAATTATAGATCTAGAGTCAATTTTGAATCTTTTTTCAACATGAAACCAAACATGTGAAAAACTATCTAAAATCAATTTTGCAACCTGAAACCAAAAGATCACTAAAGGATCACATTTCTTCTTATATGTTATTTTTGTTTTTGTTTTGTTAGGTGTTTGGTTTATGCATTGCCATTTGGAAATTCATACAACATGGGGATTGAAGATGGCATTTGTGGTGGACAATGGTAAAGGACCAAATGAGTCTTTACTACCACCTCCTAGTGATCTTCCCAAGTGTTGAGAAGAGGATTAATACACAATCTTTGCTTAAGGAGAAAAGGAGGGAAAAAACATGTAATGAAAATATACTTTCCAAATGGAGTGTGTACCATCAAGACTAATAACAAGATTTCCTTGGAGAAAACAAAAAAAGCATAAGTTGTTGATAGGGAAAATAAGACCAATTAACATGCCTTCATTTTCTCTGTTTTTTCCATGTCATTTTTTTTCATTTGTTGTATTATTTGTACTTCTAATCTCTCCCCTTCTTGAAAAATAACTTTGGCTTCATGTAATTATATATACAGTGTGAATCAAAGTTTACAGGATTTTCAAAATGCCTTGTCTTATGTATTTGCATCAGAAGTTCTGTTAACTTTGTTTATCAGTACTACAAAGTTTCAGCACTGATTATGCAATATAATTGAAGCGCGTGAAAAATGACTTTTCATATGTAAGATCAAAAGTATGGTTCTATCATCCATGAGAAAATCTTCAAATAGTTACATCTTTATTATGCAAAGGGATTAAGATAAACTTGAAATAATTCTTAATTTTAAATTGATATACACTTTGTCCTCTGCAGCAGTTATGCCATGTGGTTTTTCTTTTTTCCCTTTTCTAGAACTTTAGTTAGTTATGTCTATTTAGTGAAAAAATTAAGGTGACATCACAAAAATAATAAAAGACTATCATGTTCATTCATTTATTAATCACGTTGAGTTATTATGCCATTCTAATTAATCGTTTTTATATTTTTGTATTTTCCCTTTCATCCATTAAAGATAAATAAATTTCACTTGTATGTTCTATATAAAATTTATTTAATTTGTTACATTGAATTTAAATTGATGATTACATAATAAATAATTATAATCATAAAATTATTCATATCATATATTTAAAATAGTAAAAATATATCAAATCACCTCGATAAGTAAATAAATTTATTTATAGAAATTTTTGAAATATATATATAATTTTCTTACGGAGTATATAATTTTTAAAGATGTTGTATATACTTTGTATATTTCCATAAATAATGATAGAAGTTAAAAGAAGAAGAAAAAAACCAAGGACAAAAGGCCCAATGGGCCTTCTTCCAACCCATGGCACTGATTGCAGAAGATATCTCTTCTTTTGAAAGATTTCCAAAAATAAGATAATTCTGAAAACATGGGGATTAATTTCGAGTGTGTTTTTTTTTATTAAGACGTGGAAATGATATCTACACAAATTTCGTTGAAGTTATGATTCGGCATGATTTTTCTGACAAAAAAAAATCAGAAACCCCACCCCCAATCTCTATTGAAGTTTAATAATTACAAATTAACCAAAATTAAGTGAACATAATTGTAACTCTATCTCTATGACTCTATGTACAACAACAGTACACAACTATGATTTTTTCTTTGGCCATGGCATGGTACAATTTATAAATAGAAGAAACGAAGCAGTAGCTTTCAACCAAATGATTGCAACAAGAGCTTGTTTCGACCCCATTTATAAAGTGGCCAAAGAAGAAAATACTGCTAAAAAAGTTGATGACATGAGCAAAGGTCCACCACCTAGAGATGTCATTAATTAGAAGGAAAAAAAGTTTAAAATACTTTTCCTTTTTATAATTTTTTTTAGGTCTTAGACCAGTTCTATTCAAACTAACTACATATTGGTATATTATTATTTTATTTTAATCACAATCAATAATTTTAATTTATATATTGAAATTTGATTCAACCATAACTCTATCCATAGGACCTAGAAGAGAGCAAAGCTAATCGTCATGTGTTCAACCACCATATTAAACCCTCTTTTTTTTGTCGGCGAACTATATATATATATATATATATATTAACACTAACAGTTTGTAATTTGTTGAGTCTTCAACCCCCTTAATTTATTTGCTGCCTCTTTCTTAATACTATTTATGTCCTTTTTTTATTTATTTATAAAACCCATTCATATGTTTTCATCTCCCCTTTTTTTATCCTTTAAATTTCTTGCGTAGACCCACACTTTGATCTTATTTTCTTGTTTCCAATAAATGCGAGTGATTGAACTTGTCAATTTTGAGTGTAGTGTGTGCCCTTTCTAGGCTGTTTTGATAACTTTGTCGGAGCTTTGCCTCTCCCATTGGGAGTTTTTCCCTTATTTGTAATCTTCTACATTATGGAAACCATGCATTATCATAGCTTGTAAAATAAAAATAAAAATACAGAAAACCTCACAAACAATATTAATTGACTATCTCTACATAAATTTCTCCTGTTTAAACTTATTTTGATGAAATAATAGAATAAACAATTATAAGTTTTTTTAATATATTTATCTAAATTGTTTCCATTTAAAATAAATAATTTTATATTTATTTAAAAAATAAATCTTATCTACGAAATAATCACTTATTTAAATATTATTTATTTTAATTTTAAAATAAATTGATCCATTATGCCTGTAGTAGTAATGCCATTCAAAGTTAAGGGTTGATCGGTTTAACTTGTTGCACTCATAAAAACGATATAAAAGAAATTAAGGAAGAACTTTTATAAATAAAACTGATGTTTTTATTCTTTATAAGGCATCTTAAATTACATTTATAAATTATTGAAAACAATTAAAAGAAAATGTGGTGGTAGTGTTTCCATTAGTTTAAACTACAAGAAAATGAAGTCATTTTTTAAATATTTTTTCGTCATTATTTTCAATTATTTGATAGTAAAAAAGCACTCTACGAAAAGGTAAGCATTATTGAGTTGGTGATGTGTTCGTTGTTCACACGAGTTAGGTGTAAACAAATTATGCCTAGTAGTATATGGATCCTTCTTGGCTGGATTTGCATACTTGCACGGTTGCACGTGAGTATTCTCTATTTGGACTTTTCTACAGAATAGTGTTTCATTTTAAAAATACATTTTATTTATCTACATTTAAAGTAATTTTAGCTTTATAAATATTACTATCATTCAAATAAATAATCATTTACTTTTATTTCATTCTTTAAGAGAGTTTTTTAAAGTGTTTATTTGATATAGTTATTTGATTTCTAGAAAATAATGCAATGTAGACCCGATCACATTTTCTAACTCTTCTTTTGACTTTTAACTATGGAATCTTTCCATTTATGGAAACGATTTAGTGGTGACTTATGCAAAAACCCATATACTCATTTATTTATAATTAATTAAGTCGCTTTTCAACTTTCCTTTTTTTTTTTTCAAATAATTTATAATTATTGTTTTAATTTATTCATATGGAGTCACTTTCTTTCCCAACAACTGCCCATGCCCGTCCCTACAGGACCTCTAAGAGACAACATGTGCTGATACAGATGCAATAATAAATTAATACAGTTAAAATAGAAAAAAAAACAAATAATATTATTTTTTTTTATTATTATTAGTACGAAGGATCCAATTATATCGAACAGTATCCTATTATCTTGAATTATATATCACTCAGATTAATCTTGTTGATAAATACTAATAATAATTGATATATATTATTTATGAGTTTTTATTTTAAGGAATATATTATATATAAGTTAAATATTATGTTTGTTAATTTTTAATTGATTTGGAAATTACACACCGTTAGTGGCATGTATTTACTCCTAAGAAATGTTCTAAAAGACTTAAACACACTTTAATTAAGGTTATGCGGTAGAGATATCATATATTCATATATTCATATGCTAGTATCTGTTAATTTCTTAACCAGTATCAATTGATATTTTTTAAAATTTATAAAATTATCAATAACTTGAAATTTTTCTTGGATTAATCAACACATGAAACATAATATAATTATATTTTATATATTTCAAAATATATTATAAAATATCTCTTTATTTTCCTACTTTAAAAGAAGTTATTCTAAATCTAATAATTATTAAGTAATTATTGATTGATTCAATGCTATAAACTAAAACATCAATCAAATGAAAATATTAAACTAAATTCAGATCATGTTGAACTAGCTCAAATCCAACAATCATTGCAATCTTGGGTGCACTTTTATTTAGATGAAACAAATTAACACTGGGATGGGGAAAATGGTCCAAACAATGAAAGTAACGTTGGTTGAATTAAGAATTTTTATTTATTTATTATATAAAAACAAGAAGCGGTCGTGATAGTGAGAGCAGAGGCGCGTGCCCTTCACACTCTGCTGGAATTACAACTCACGCATTGCCCCACACGCTTCAATGAGTGACATGCAACTGCTAAATGAGAAAATACACGTGTCAGTGTGGCGAATGGTGTATTTTTTTTTTTATCGGCCAAAAAGAATATATTTTATATCTATAGTTAAGCTTAAGCTAATGTATTTTTTATTATCACTTTTATTCATAAATGTTATGATTTTTAAATTACTATTTTAATTAAAAAAGTAAAAAAATATATTATAAGTATAATTTAAATAAGAATCACAATAAGTATGAGTGATAATAGAAATTTTTGGTGATAAATGAGATGGTAATTTTTTTCTTCCTCTCTTTCTTTTTAAATTTATCTCATATCTTCTTTGGATTTTCAGCATTAGTAATAGCTTGTTTGTAAACTCGTGCCCACGAAGATGGAATTCGCATGAAGTTTTCTTGCCTCTTTTGAAAGTACTATGAGAGAAGAGAATAAATCTTATTTAAATTGATAAATGTACACACTTCTTACATTCAAAAGATATACAAATTATTCAGTACAAATACACATTTTTCTTTCTTTCTTTTTAATTAGATAAGACAAAAATGTTTCTTTCTTCTCTTTTTGTTATATTTTTCTTTTATCCCTCTCATTTATAAAGGAGCTTGAAATCCATGCATGGTGGCAATATGGCTATGAAAATGTTTAGCTAATAATGAGTTTCTCAATAAGTTGATAGGTTAGAGATCCTAATATCTCAAAATTTTCTTTATAATGTATTATTCGATCATTATATTGTTTTAATTTGTTCATTTTGTAACTTTCTCATATATAATTTAAATTGTTGATTGTAATCATTCAATGTTTTAATTTATTTATCAGTCATACAAATCATCTTATTAAATAGTTACGTCAAATTCGTTGTTAAATTGTAGTCAGAGTTTCTTAAATAAAAAATTTGACGACGTGTCACTATTTCGTCAAGTAACTTCAGCATAGATTTGCTGATAAAAAACAAAATTCAGTATAGATTCACCTTAAAAACAATTAATAAATCATTAAGAATGAAATGAGACTGAGCCTCTTTATAATCAAGGGTTTTAATTGGTTTTGAATTAACAAACGTTAACCGTGCCCACATTTACAAAGATAATATCTTTTTAGTTCTTATCTATTCTTTTATTTTGTGTTATTTTATGAAATGAAATGAGACTGAGCCTGCTTATGATATATATATATAATTTTTTTTCTTTTATTTTTTTTGTCAAAAAGAATCTATTCTTTTATTTTAGACTCCAGTCTTAAGTTATGTTAAGCTGAACAATCATGTTGTAATTTATACCTATTAAATTCTCGTTAGACCTTAATATTCTAAAAAAAATGAAAAAAATGTTTCCATAAAATCACAAACTAAATAAGTGTAAAAAATTCAAAGTTAAAAATAAAATAAAATAACTAATATTTACAAGAAGAATACTAATGAAACACTTTTTCAAACACTCTCTATAATTAACCCAAAATTAATGGAAAACACTCAATTTTTTTATGATTTATACCACGTGTGTTAGTTAGAAAATATAGAAAAAGCGCCATTAATATTTCTCAATTTATATTTTCAACAATTAGTTTGGATAGAATAATTCTATTTTTTTTTCTTTCTAAAATGTCTATGTTAATTTCCATTGATTGAAAATTATGAATATTATACATTTCTCATATATTAATATTTTTATAAAATAACAAGAAGATAAAAAAAGGAAATTTTTAAGTGAATAATACAGTTTTACTTTCTTGGGTGTTTAGTAAAAAATAAAAGGATAAAAAACCTACTATTCTTTATAGCTGAGTCTGAGTGTAGAGGAAGGTGATTGATTGGTTGGTTGGTAGAACGGTGGTAAGAGCAAATGAAAGAAAGACACGTGTGAGAATCAGAAAGGGTGGGGCCCAGGGCCTAGAGATCCTAAAAAAAATTGGGAAGAGACCCAATAAGAAAAGGACGTGAGTGAGTAATGCTATGCTGTAACCGTATATGGGACCCACCGCATCAACTTGTTCTTTTTTGTCATTTACCACCCATACATACATCTCAACCGTTGCTTTGGCGGCTACCTCGGGCCTCACCAATATCTCCTTTAATACCATTTCTTTCTTTCTATCTTTTTTTTCTTTTTTAAAGAAACCAAACTTTTAAATCAAATCAAATATTTTTCTTAGTAAAATTGTTGTATACTTTTCATGTACTTTAATACAATTTTTAAAAAATATACTAGTATCTTTTAATTTCTTATTTAGTATTTTAATGAAATTCTTTTTGGAATCTCCTTAATTAAAAAATTAATAAAATACATTAGTACTGTGATATTAATAAATGAAAGTTTTATAAGAAAAAAATATTTAGATTGGTTGTGTGTGGTATGAGAGAAGGTTTCACCTAAAAAAAAATTATTAATAAGATTTGAATCTTTAACTATTCAGTTAAAAGACACACAAATCAATATCAATTATGTTAATAATTATTGATAATCCGTTCCAATTTAATGATAACGCGGTGTAATATAACTATTATTTTAAAATAAAATTATGATAAAAGTAAAATTTATAGAAATAAATCAATGTCTTTTACATAATAATATAATCATAATGTATTAATGTAATTTATTTTAATTATATTATCAACCATCCTTTAGTTTTTTTTCATAAAAAAAATTCTGAAATTTTACATCTTAATTAGACTTAATGACTAATAAAATTACTCATTAAAATATTTGGTTAAAAAATCTCAATTGGGTGATTAACACGTTATGTCGTTATAGCCAAGTGCCCTAGTCTAATCCTATTCCTAGTTCAAAAAATAGACAATTAAAATATCAAGTCAAGTTTAGACCAATTGAATATGTCCTAATTCGTACCATCTTTTATATTTAGAATAATGCTCAAAGTAACATTATATTAAGAAAGTCAGAAGAAAAAAAAGGTTCATTTTAAAAGTTCTAATTAATAAATAAACCAGTCATCACTGTATACGTTCAAGAGAAAATTTTAGCTTGAAGGTCTTCTTAATGAGCGTGTTAAAGATAATTGTTAAAAAAAATAAAAAGAAATTATTTTTATTTAATACCTTCTATATTAACAAATGCTCTAATAAGAGGATTTATCTTAGTTTAAATATGTATAAAAGCATTGATCCAAAACAAAAATGTATGAAAGCATAACAGAGAGATAAAATTTAAGTATGTTGTGTTTCCTTGTTTCTTTTTATTTATTCATTTGTGAAAGAAGATTCTGTTTTTTATTTATCTGCATACTCATAAATTTAAGATAATATCAATTACAATTCTTATAATCAGATCCTTATTTTAACATAATTCTCAAATATTTTGCATTCTTATCATAAATGGAAGAAAAACAATAGGACATATTAAACCGTTAAAAATAATCTCAATATAAATAAAAATATTAATTATATTTTTTAATTTTTATATCATATACCTAAATTAACAAATAAACCATAAGTCTTGACATAAACAATAAAAACAATAGCAAATTATAGTAACATTTCTAAGGTTTACTTTAATTAAACAGAATTAATTCTGTTAATTTTTTATGTCATGGGATTGACATATTACTTTTATAATATTTTTTTTTTCAAAAAATGCTTTTATTTTCTTTTTTTAAACATAAAGATGCGTTTGTAATGTATTAAAAAGTTTTTGAGGTACATTTGTGATGTGTTTAAAATTTAAAAGATATATGTATGATGAGTTTAAAATGTCAATACGTGAGTGATGAGTTTAAAAAGTCAAATTCGTCGTTGCCATAGATAAAGTCGTTAGGTTGAAAGTCGCCGCAAACGTAGTCGTTGAATACGAAATAGAGAACTTATATATAAGAAAAATATTCTCATTTGGAGAAGATGAGGTTTTCTCCGCTTGAACATAGCACACGAAACAAATGAGCAATTTTTTTCTCCCTTGTAGAAGAATAATAGTATGGAACAAAGGAAGAAGAGGAAGGAGAATAAGGGTAATCATGGGATTTAAAATAAATAAATTAAAATTAAATATAAATTAATTTAAAAAATTAACATTAACTTAACACCATTAAAATAGGGATGTCAAAATAATGATAAAAAAAAAATACATATATAATTGAAGTAAATCTCAAAAAATATTACTATAATTTACTTTAAAAACAAAAAATAACATAAATAACAAAAAATAACATAAATAGTATATATAATAGAAAAACTAAGTTAAAAACTTTAAAATTTTTTAATAATAATGTACTAGAATATATATAAATAATTTTATATTATCACTTCATCATAATTTATTAATTGTTCACAGACTTTACATCCTGATATATCATTATTAAACTCAATCTTAAATGAATCTTGAAAACAAAATCAAGCAGTTGGCTCAATATGTTTGGATGCTACTATAAGAAATTAAGAATTGCTGTGTGCTGAATGCCATTGAATAGTGCTTAGTTAGCACTTAGCAGGTGGCTCCTCCATCATTTATGATGATGAGCTGCCAACTCCCATTTCTTGTCGCAATTCCAACCAATAGAACAAAAGAAAATTCAAAATGTTCAAATTAATGAATAAAAAAAAACCATTGCAATTTGCAAGTCTATGAAGTAAGTAAGTAATTAACTTCTTAAATTATTATTTTCCTGAAAAATGCACAGAACCGATAGTGTCCATTATATAGTAGTAAGAGAGAAAGAACTTTTCTTGACACTGTCCCCACAATCACATTATATTCAATAACAGCTCAACAACACCAACTTCATCACTTTTTTTAAGGTGCTTCCACTCTGTTAAAAAAAAATTAAATTATTTTTTAGCAATTTTATTTAAACTCATTTATTTGAAGCATGGTCACTTGTTTTTCAGCTCTTTCCTATAATTATTTTTTGTGCTGAGTTGGTTTTTGTTTGTTATTATTTCTTCCCTTTTCCTTGTTACACAGCAAGGAAAAAGGGAGAAACAACAGTTTTTTTTTTCCTCTTTTTTACTTTGAATAAGTCTTTCTCTGCCCTAAGTCGTTGCTCTCACTCTCATAAACTCTTGACTCTTTCTGTTGTTTCTTAATTGGGTTAACACTTATCACATTCATTGTGTTTTGGCTGCTCCTCTTTGCTTTCCCAATTTTTTTTTTCCTCACTAAAAAAGGTTCCATTTGTTATTTTATTTCTGGGGGTTTCATTGCTTTCTGTGATTCTGTCTCAGTTCCTGTTTGGTATCTTTAGAGTGAAGTTCATTGGGTTTGCAGGGTTTATCTTTTTAGAATTTAGACCAATTAGATAACAGATAATAATCTTCATCCAACATCAATTTCAAGCATTCACTCTGATTTTTTTTTTTTCATCAAGTGGCTCTTTTCTAGATTCCTAAAAGGTATTCTGATTCCCTTCAAACCTCCACTTCTGTTCTCATTTCTCTCTGCCTTATCTTTCTCAGTTTCCACCCATCAAGTTTCAATTTTTCCAGTGAATAAGCCCAAAAAAATTGATTTTTATGAACTAGTAAATTGAATTGATGAAGTGGGAAAGCATAACCCTCTCTTCTCCTACCACACCTTGTACTACTCCCAACTCCAATACCAATTGGTTGGTGGAAGATAGAAGGAGCACAAAATGGACCTCTGAAGAGAACAAGCTCTTTGAAAATGCTCTTGCACTGTATGATAAGGACACATCAGATCGGTGGCACAAAGTAGCTGAAATGATTCCTGGGAAGACAGTGGTTGATGTGATAAGACAGTACAAGGAGTTGGAAGTGGATGTTAGCAATATAGAAGCTGGTTTGATCCCAGTTCCTGGCTATAGTAGCACTGCTACCTCACCCTTCACCTTGGATTGGGTTAACACTTCTGGTTATGATGGTTTCAAAGGAAGTGGAAAGAGATCTTCCTCAGTGAGGCCTCATCATGAGCATGAAAGGAAGAAAGGAGTGCCTTGGACTGAAGAGGAACATAAGTAATTATTTAACCTTTTACAATTGCTTTGACACATATTGTTGTTGTTTTTTGTTATTTACATAATATAGTGTTATTAAGTGGTAACTTTACATATAGATTTTAAGATATGATAATATTATGATCATAATATCTGTTTGAAAGCATGGTGGTTGTGTGAAAAGCTAGAATTGATGGATGGAATTTAAAGTTTAATTAAAGCTACAGAGGTGTAGTAGGGACAAGAATTCTGTGTAGATATTAGGGTTGGAATTTTTTATTGATTTTGTTAGTTAAAAAAGTAAAGTTGTGTTCTTTACTTGTAGATTTGGAGTTTAAACTTTCTCTTGATGTTCTATGCAGATTGTTTCTACTGGGTCTGAAGAAGTATGGGAAAGGTGATTGGAGAAACATTTCTCGCAATTTCGTGATTACTAGAACTCCAACACAGGTTGCTAGCCATGCTCAGAAGTACTTCATAAGGCAACTTTCAGGAGGCAAAGACAAGAGGAGAGCTAGCATACATGACATAACAACAGTGAATCTCACAGAAACCATCGTCACAACTTCTTCTTCAGAAGACACCAATGTGCTCTCGAAGCAGCATCCAAATTCTACTCCTACTACTCCAAGAACTCATTTTCAGTGGAGTAACCACTCTAGCACAGGAGTAGCAGCAGCTATGACTATCAACAACCCTGCTCATGAAAGAGTGTTTATGTCTCCTTATGGTGTTAATAACTCCTTTGGGGTTAAAATTGAGGGACAGAATAGTGCTCTTCATGAGTCTTATAACTTTGGACCTCAGACACAGAACATGGTTTTCCAAATGCAACAACAGTCCTCACAAAACTAGTTTCCTTGCACTAGCACTTGTAGTGAATTAATATTATTATTAATGGGTGGAAGTAGAACCAGAATCTTCTGTCCATTTCAATAAGTACAGTGCTTGAGTTGAGCTTGTGAATATCCTAGATTGTTGGTTAGTTATTATGAACTTGAAGGAAGGTACATACATTTGTTTCTTCAACAAATAAAAAACTTCCTGAAAGGAGAGTGGCAAGGCAACCAGCCAAGTCCCCAACGTTGGTATTGGTTGGTTTTTCTATGTTGTCTAAGAATAATGTATTTCAAGCCAATTGTATAATTAATGGAATGCCAACTTAGAGGAAAAGAGGCACTTATTTGTATGTGAAGGATACTATTAATGCTATTGAATTCAAAGAAATATTTTATTTGAGAAATACATAGTTTGATCCCTTGTCAGTCAAGGTTATTCAAAAGTAAGATTAGAAATAAATAATATGCATAAATAATTTACCAACCCTCCCTTTAGTTCAGTTAATGAAAGAATAAAAAGGCATATCTAAGATTAGTAGCACCTTCAACAAGTTCAAAATCCTACGCAACAATAAAGTGATTCCATGACAAGGGTAAATTAAAGCTTATGCCAACAGTTATATTTAAAAATAAATATCTTGGGAGCCTGATCTGCTTTGTGTAACTTTCCGAACTACATGGAGATCCTGTGATTTTCTCTTAACAGAAAAAGCAGTTAACTAACGGGATTATTAACAAAAATTAGTTACTAGAATCCGCTATTAGTATAATGAGACAAAAGTAGTTCAATTTGAAATGCAGATATAATATAACTGCACCCAAAAGATATGTTACTCTACTAGTGAAGATCTCTGTTCCTTTTACCCTCTTTTTTGTATATTCTTTTACTAAGATAGAAGAGTTTAATAACCTACTCTCTTTTCACGTACTAGAGGGGGGTCCTATACCTTTGTTAATGGTTGATAATTATTGAAATCCTTCTTAAGAAGAGAAAGATTAGACAAGCAATATATTCTTAACGAGGATTTGGTCATGTAGTAGGGTAGTAGTAATACTAATACTACTGTATACACATAATAATCCAAACAAAAGCATCAATCACAGTCTTTGTGATTCTATATGTACGGACACTTCCCATTAAACAAATTTTAACTGTTCTCTACATATCAGCTTAAAATCAAATCGTTGATCTCATTGAATAACAAAAATCGGTTATTTCACTTAAATAATCAAATTGTTGTTACCCTCCAACATTCTGTTTGTTTTAATTTCTTCGTACCCCAAGTTAATCGAAATAATACTAGCTTTTATAAAAAAAAAGTACATGAAATTAAAAAGTGTCTTTTTTATATCATCATTGCATCGTGAAGAATCTTACACAAACGTATTTTAACTTAGTGCGTCTTCAAATAAATTTTAGTTTGGAAAAGTTAAAACTCATACGTTTAAAATAAACTCTGTTCTAGAGTAGTGTTTTTTTTTTTTTAATTTTTATTTACACAACTCTGTTCTAGAGTTCAACATTATTATATATTAATGTCGTGGTCAGTTTCTGATCCTACATGATTAAACTTGTGAAAATGGAAAGCATTTCTAACAATTAATTATTTCATCATACTGTCGGTTTTCTATTTTGTTTGGCCCTTTAGATATTTTCCACCCCATTTAATCAAAGACTTCGTTATTAATTTTGACACAACACGACAATAATTAAACACGAAAATCCATATTAAATAGATTATTTTTACCACCTTTGAATGTAAGGTATTTAACCATTAGGTTAATCCTTTTTGTATGATTCACTTGCACAAGGATGCGCCTACAATATTTCCTTGGACGGATTAAAGCTAATTAAGTGCATCATTGTTACATAAAAAAGCAGTGCTAATTGAAATAAATTAACCTGTTGTGCGCACTTGATTAAAGATGTGCAAATCATCACGAATCGTCGTAAATTTCTTCTTCTATAAGTTTATTTTGACTACATAATTAGTGCCACTTTCTAGCTACAAACCTTGTACCATTCATGATTCATGCAAACGCCTAAAACAATGTGTTCTTTTCTGATTGTTTTGGACCAAATCTCGAATACTGTTCAAGGAGATAATTAAGTATACATGATTAAATTAATATTTTGTGAACGTAATGCAAAGTCATGCAAGTAATGACTCTATACATGGACAAAGCTTGTCGAGTTCCAAATATAGGTGCTTAAAACAAAAAACAAAAGGACAAAATAGAGCCACATAATTTTCTTTCTTAGTGTTTTGGCATGGTGAACTTAAGAAAATGACATGAATTGTCTTCAATATTTTCAACCTCGAAGAACTAATAAATATCTCCACGAATTCTAGCATTTTTATTTTTATTGTTTTACGGTTGCTTAGGATACATTACACTATATGCTTATGTCAATTATCCATGCTGTTTTAACAGAAAAAAAAAATGTACTGTTTTAAAAAGGTTAAATTCATTTTATTTTCTTTCTAAATGTATGTTCATTTTGTTCATGAGATAATTTTGAGAATTTTAGAATGATATTCGTTTTCGATATCCCTGAAATTTGAAACGCCTAATAAAACAAACAATCATCAAGTCAATTTTTCTCAAAGGCAGTGTTTTGTTTTTCTATGGCTAGTGGTGTTAAAATGAAGCTTTGCCACTTTACTCTTCCTTCACGTTCATATAACCAATGCTGAAGTGCTTTGCAAATGGACTTATTAATCAGAAATCACGTCTAAAGGCTGTGAGAAAAGTGGGGGTGCTTTTATTGGCCCATAATCTAATACTCTGTATTGGCCAGTTAAGAAGCTTGAAATATTCAATGCATAACATGAGAAACAGAAATAAGACTATCTGATACATACATTAATTATGCCCTGCATTCTCAAAGTTCATTAGTGTAAATGCCATTCATGGACATACAAATTTCAATAGTATCATGCATGGTAGGATGAAAGATCAGTGCCAAGGGCAAAGATTGTTAACAAACTCCACATGTTGAATCTTTGAACAACTCTCGATAGAATTTAAAATTGATGCAAAATAGTTTTATAATTTTATATTGTCAGACAATCACAACCCTCAGTTTATGATAAATTTTATAAAAATTATTTTAAAAGTTATACAAATGGTGAGTTATGATTGAATAACGGTAGTGTATCACCATTAAACTCTTTTGGATATTCATGTGCCATGTAAATCCTCCTTATATGTTAGCCCATAGCCATGAGGGAATAAGGGGTCACATGAACCAACTCCATCAACTGGTTGATCAAGCTGTTCAACTCTTCTAAACCAAGTCATTGGAAGTTGACCTTTGAAGTCATGATCTCCAAATATAACATCTGTGATTCCCTGTCCTTCAGTCCCTGGCAACCATGCAGCAACAAGAGCATCTATCTTTTCCAATAGGCACTGTTCTAAGAGCAAAGGTCTTCCAGATATCAGAATCACAAGTGTTGGAATTTTATCAGCAACTAAGTCTATGATACCAGCTCCATTAAATGGGATTACAAGCTCCGAATTGTCACCTCCACACTCAGCATAGGGAGCTTCTCCAACCACAACAACGGCGAAAGAAACATCGTTACATTCTATTATGTCTGTTGATGGACACTGCTCATAGATAACGTCTGTTTCATTCCCCACAGCTTCCTTAACAGCATCCAATATAGTTGTGCCTGAAATTGCAGTCATATAAGGGACCTAGAAAGTAGAAACCATCCATATGCAGCACAGTATAAAATAAGGAAAGAGGTTAAAGGTGATGTACTGACAATCTAACATAGTTTTACATGGTTAAATAATCACAACTTAAAGTTTGTATGACTTTTAAAATAGTTTTACAAAATCAATTGACTTATTATATATGGAGGGTTGTGATTGTTTGACAGTGTAAAAGTATTGTACAGTATCAATGTATCACCTTTAAATGCATAAGGAAAACACGAATTAAGATTAATGAATCTTAGAATGTGAAGTTTAGGCCTAAACTAACTGAACCCTACAAAGTCTGTAAAATGAGGATTATCCCTACTTATATACACTATTTTGGTCTTATCACTAGAAGACGATTTGGGATCTCCAACAACGAATGAATGTATAGTGTTGGAAAGAAACAAGCATTGGCTTACCGATTGTGACCGGGCCACTAGATCCATACTTTGTACCTGTCCATCCTCCACATTGATAACCAATATCATGAGCATGAGTTCCAGCAACAAGGATTCTCTTAGCATTCCTGTTCAATGGAAGAAAGGGTTTACTAGGATCCTTTCCATTTTTCATCAGAACCAAGGACTTTCGAACTGCTTCACGGGCTAGATCTCTATGTAGCTGTGGAAACAAAGCAGTTATATGGTAAAGCATAGTCCATCAATTACATTGATTGCACATATATAACCAGAGAAATCCACTGTTAGGTGAAATTTGCTTACCTTGCAACCAACTACATCTAACAAAGATCTGTCAGTTAAAGGAAACTCAAAAAGTTCAGCAGCAAACTTCACTCTCAAAATTCGCTCAACAGCATCATCAATTCTTGCTATTGGTATTTCCCCTGATTGAACTAGAGACATCAACTCTTCAATAAATATTTCATATCTAAAAGGAACCATCACCTGCATATTTTATTAAACGTGTAAATGAATATAAAATGAAACTAATCAAGCAATCTATGCTATCTTTTTTATGGGAATTGAAGATCTATACCATGTCAATTCCAGCATTAATGGCAGTGGAGATGCAATAACGATAATCTGATCCATAAGGTTGGCATAATTCATCAATTCCCTCCCAGTCAGAAATCACAAATCCCTACAGTGGAGCATATGCTTATACAAAATATTAGAACATGAATAAAAAAATGCTTTATTTGAATTCACAAATCAAAGAAATACAAGTGAAGCTCTCTTCTTTTGAACAAAGACAAAAATATGTAAATGGTTTAGCATGTATTCTCATCATATAGGAATGATTGATAGATAATATACCAGAAAACAATAAATAAACATTACTTACTGGGAAATTTGATTCTTTTGGCCATTGACTAAAAGAAACAAATTTTAAAGAGAAAAATAAAAATCTACCTTGAAGCCTAGCTTTTCTTTCAAAATTTCATTAAGCAGAAAATGGTGACCATGGAGTTTGTTTCCATTCCAACTGGAATATGAGACCATTATGGTAGAAACTCCCTTAGCTATGCAGTCCACATAAGGGGCCATGTGGATCCTCTCCAAATCTTCATATGATAGTATGGTATTCCCCTCATTTACACCTTTCTCTGTTCCTCCATCTCCAACAAAATGCTTGGCACAGGCAACAACATTGTTCCTGGAGTACCAATTAAGTTTATGAAAGTGATTTTGAGGAAGATACACAGATGCTAATTTAGTCCCGAGTAATTTCACAATTTATATTTCAAAAGATATGTAAATTTTAGAGAAAAAAGGTGATGCACTCATTCAGTCAATTACAATCCTTCATTTATGTTAAGTCGATTGACTTTTATAAAATTATCCAAAAAATCATCCAAACGGTGGGTTGTGATTAACTGACAATGTCAAACTATGGAATGACTGTTAGTGCATTGCTATAAAAAAAACACTATTAGTGCATCACTATTAAACTCTAAATTTTATATTCAATGGAAGTTATATTGGTGGCTTCTGTTCTGTCTACCTCCCAGCCACAAATGGATAGCCCCTTGGATGTCTTTCTGGAGGATGGCCCTGCAAGCCTATAATAAAAGAAGTCATCTCTCTGACTGTTTCAGTGTTTTCGCTGTAACTCTCATAGCATCTTCCCCATCTAGGATCTTTGCATACCTGTCCATTCACATATCCAAGTGAGTTGCAAATTTACATTTCATCTATTAGTATAGGAAAAAAAATTAGAAGGCATGAATTAAAGAAAAAAGAGACACAAAAGATATATTAAGTGTAATTTTCATCTGTATGTTTTTGTAGAAAGAAGAAACATTAGTTTATCAGCACAACTAATTCAAAAGTAGGCTATGATTCCTTACTGCCACACAAGGAGCAAAAGTAATGTGAATTCCACTTGCTCTAAGTTCAAGTGATGCTGCAGCTCCAACTCGCTGAACTAAATCTGGATCTCTATAAGTACACCATGAATGAACAAAAATCAAAGCTTGTTATTAAAGATAAAAGCAAGAATAGTTTATCAAGACAAACACAATCTACTTGAGCAAAAGGAGTAATCTCTGGTCAAATCAGGAGGTGACTTGCTCTTAAAAATCAAGAAGATAAGAACTTGAAATTATTTGGTCTTGAACATCTTATGTTCTTATGACAAAAAGGTCTGGATCTGGGCTGCTTGTTCATGTGGAATGACTACATTTTGAAAATTTTGGTTTGAAGCAGGAATCTTTCAACAGAAAATCCTTAAATTGCTATTCAAAAAATTATCCTGTCACTACATTGGTCCTTTAGAAGCTCATGTCAACTGTCACCAATCTAGTTCCTAAGAAATCTAAAAAGGGCCAACATTGGTAGGTAGGAAGTGTTATGCATGTTTGAGAGAACAATTTTGAGACTTTACTTCTAATCCTACTAGCAAATCAAAGTCAATTGGAAAATTCATGGCAGTGGTAAACAACTAAAGGGTATGTTTGGGTAAACTTCTTTATAAGAAAAAAATATGAAAAAAAATAAAATGAAATGAACTTTTGCATAAGTTAAATTTGGCTTCTCTTATAGTCAATTTGTAGAAGTTTTCTCGTATAATTTCTCTAAAAGAAGTGAGACTTCAATAAATTAGTTATTAAAGAAATCAATTTTAATTTATAGAGAAACTCATTTCAAGTTTTCTTTATATTTTTTCTCCTAAAAACACTCCTCGTGGAGAAGTTTGCCCAAATAGGCCTAAAATCACATAGATGCAAGTCAAATCACAAGAAAGTGAACTAACCCCCCACCCCCAGATTAAAAGAAAGTAAAACAAAATGCACACCAACCTGGTAGCTCCAAGGCCAATATTGTGAGGAAATATAGTAGAACCATAGACACTATTATTACCATGAATAGCATCAACCCCATAAATGATTGGTATGGCTAACCGTGATTCAAGTGCCAACTTCTGAAACCCATCAACAATATCAGCCCCATCAGATGACAGAACCTTCTCAAAACGTCCATTGTGTGGAGCACTGAATACACTCCCTTCATTCAAACCACAAAACAACACACTCAACTTACCAACATGAGATGAAAGTACTAAATAAAAAAGCACATAGAGACAAGACAATGTTATCATACTCGGGATCACAGAGACTTCAACAAATTTTATATATTTATTTGTATTAAAAAAAACAAATTTGATATATATATGGTTTGTAGTTGCAGATAGATACCAATGGAGAAGTGATTGATGGCAGAAGGGGTAGCAACTGAGCGCTCAATTTGTGTCATCTGACCAATCTTCTCCTTCAAAGTCATAAGAGAAAGAAGGTGTTTCACACGCGCTTCAATGGGTTCCTGAGGATTCATGTAGACACACTCCATGTTTTGCAATATAGTAACTCTCAAGTCTCAAACTGCTTCTCTCCTCTGCCCAAATGGAACCTTACAAACTTGCAACATTCAAGAAACCAACTTCAACTCAACCAAAGCTTTCTTCGAGTTAATTTTTTGATATGGGAATTTATTCACTCTCACTTTTTTAGTATCAATAAACAGTAACAATTAATTCATTCGAGAACAGCACTGACTCTTCCATTTATATAACTATTAAAATAGTTTTATAAAAATCATGTATGTTGAACATTTAAACTAAGAATTCTTATTTAAATATACCAGACACGTATAATTGTAGCTGTCTCGACCATTGATTCTTGGACCTCTCTTTATTTTGAACCTAAAATATAGAGCTAAGAAGAAAAAAAGGACATTTTTTTCCTCCCTACATCAAAGAAAGAAAAGAAAAAATAAAAACGAGAGAATATTAAACCTTAGGAGCCAGACAAAAGGATGATGGTAATTTGAGTTTGTTATATAATATGGGATATAAGAGATACAAGGGACCTTCTATGTGTCTTACTTTGTACATTGTGTACATAATAATGTATGTGCAGTGTGACTAATATAATAATATTTCAAACATCGACTGAACCATGGACTGTATACATGCACTGAAAATTGGTTAATCTATCTGCAATTCTATGTTAATCTTCTCATTTTGGCAAGCTCAAACTCCATATCAATATCAGGCCTTAACACTTGCCAAGGTGCACCACTTCACAATCCTCTCTACTAGCTAGGCCCTCATTTGCTTCTTTTTCAAGTAATCATTGGTTCAGTGACCCTTGGTTGGCATCACCACAACTTTCTTGTTCAACCAATTATGTTGACTCTTGTTGTAAACAATTCCTACTTCTTTTGAAGTACCAATTGGTTTATAGGCTTTGGTACGTGCACCAAGATACTCAAGTTGGAGTCCTTTCTTCTTCAGGATCTATCATGTGTTCTATGTTTCTTATATGATTTGTTTCTCCTTCAGGTTCAGACATAGCCATAGTTTCATTCTTGTTCAATTCCTGGTCAGTGGCTTCATTCTTGTTCATCTTGTCACGTTCTCCTTCTGTGTCTTCAGAATTGGTCACTTCAGTGGTAATTGGAAGTGGAGAGTCTTCAAAGGCATCACCTTTTTCCAAGTTTTCCTTCTCCATATGATCTTCATTCTTGTTCAATTCCTGGTCAGTGGCTTCATCCTTGCTTATCTTGTTACATTCTCCTTCCGTGTCTTTAGAATTGGTCAGTTCAGTGGTAATTGGAAGTGGAGAGTCTTCAGAGGCATCACCTTTTCCCAAGTTTTCCTTCTCTATGTGATCTTCATTATTGTTGAATTCCTGGTCAGTGGCTTCATTCTTGCTTATCTTGTCCCATTCTCCTTCCATGTCTTCAGAATTGGTCACTCCAGTGATAATTGGAAGTGGAGAATCTTCAAAGGCATCACCTTTATCCAAGTTTTCCTTCTCCATGTGATCTTCAACCACCTGCTTTGACTCACTTTGCAAATAATTCACTTCTTCTGGACTATGCTTTGGCTTGTCTGTTTCTCTCAACTTGTCACTTTCTCCTACTGATAAGCATGACGAGAGCGTGGCTTGATTCTGATTCAAGTCATCGCATTTTCTTTCAAAATCTTCATCAGAACTTGTGTCTGTGATTGCCTCTTGTCTCACTGATGCCTGAGAACTTCCATCATCCTCTTCCTCTCCTGGACTTTCTAAGGATGATTCTAGTATTAGAGAAATCAATGGCACCTGTTCAGTTTCACCAGAAAAGAGTTACATTGTATGCGTATTGGCTAATATACTAAAAAAAAAAATCAAGTTTAAAGATTCAAATTTTACATTGTCATCAAATATTTCTCTTAATTCCTCACTTATATCCCCTGTAGTCATCATCCCTGCTTGTCTAGGTGTCTCTGCTGAAGCATGTGGTATAATTAGGCGAGTAAGCTTGTCTCCACTGTTCTCATCATTCTTTAACTTTTTTTCATTGTCTTTGTTACAATCTTCTGCACCATTCATCTTGCTAGACATATTTGATTCTTGAATGGAATTCTCCAGTGGAAAAGTTTGCTCCTAGTCAATGTCACAAACAACATGCTAGTTAAGGCTTCAATCTCTTCTATTTAAAGGAAAACCAAGTTACAAGCATGTTCAAATGGTGAAGTGATTTTTGTGTGCTTAATATATAAACCTTAAGAGTTTAATGGTGATGTATTGATAATATAAAATAGTTTTACATTATCGTTCAATTACAATTTACAGTTTGTATGACTTTTAAGATAGTTTTATAAAAGTCAACAGACTTATCTTAAATGGATGATTATGATTGAGTGAGAGTGTAAAATTGTACCACCCTTCTTCTCAAACATTAAAAGGATTTGAAGTAAAACAATCACATAAAACCTTGGCTTTATGGCCTGATGATATTGTACCAAAGCTTTTAGGCACATCACAACACAACCATGTCCCTCCACTTATAATAAAGCTATGATATGTCAATGACTAACAATTTTTTAAATAGATGAAAAGGAAATAACAAATTTCTACAAGCCACACCTGAGGATGACTCAAGTCACTGTTATGTGATTCAACATTTGGATCATCCATGGAAGGTTGAATATTTTGAGGGATAGAGTGAAGTGGACCTTCACCATTTAATGTTTCTTGTGACACATCTTGCATGTTAGATTGCTGAACATCTTGGTGTGCCTCTTGATTGGAAGCCGGCAAGGGAACTTGGCCAGCTATGGTCTTCTGTGTTATTGACAATACAGACCTTGGTGAAGATGATGATGAACTTGAGCTGATTGAGACTTCATAAGTTACTTCTTGTTTCTTAACAGATTCTGATGCACCAGGTTCTTCATTACCTCTTGAGTTATTATGTGTGTTATCTTGCTCAGAGGCTGCTGTTGAGTTGTTCCCATCATTGATAACTTGTGCCTTACTTGAATTCTCTGAGAGATTGAACAATTCCTGAAATAAATAATGTAAGTACGTTCATTGCTTGGAACAAGAAGCAAGGCAATCGTGTATATTTTACGTTCCTGGGAATATTTTTATAAAACTTGTACCAGACGTGAGAATATGATATTCCTAAGTTCACATTTCCGAGAAACTTGATTCATACCTTGAAACAAACACCTCCCAATATAAATGATTTACAATAACAACCTAAACATACTACTATACAGTAGCACCATGCAAATTGATCAACTCACTCACCCCTTGTTTTTTTGAATGCCTTTCATGAGGTAAATGATTATCCATCAACTGCATCAACCGCTTCCAACGTTCTGAAACAACTGAAGAATGAGAATTTTGGTGTGGTTCACCAAAATCTTTCAAATTACCAAAGATGCTATTATGGTCACTGTTCACTGCATAAGTTGGAGTATCATCAGGTATGTCAGATCTTGAGGACATAGAGCTAACATCAGCTGCATTTTCTTCATCTATGTTTTGCATAGAAAGGGGTGAAGAAATGTCCCTCCAGCTGTTCAATTCTGAAATGTCTTGCTCACTTAGTCTACGTGCTTCTCTTAAATGGAGTGAAGCTCCCCACATATCTTCACTTCCAGAAGTAACATCTCTGTCAATGTCTCCATCATATATCATGGATTCTCCATCAGTGGTTGTGTTGGTTTCATGGTTCTCATCAAGTGTCAGTGTTGGTGAAGAAACCTCAACGTGTAAGTCAGAAGCTAAGGAGCATGAAGGGACGTGACGGATTCGGCGACCGGTGAAGGACATAGTTTCCTTGTTAGGTGAAAGAGTTCCATGCAGAGAATTATTTAATTTAGTAACACTAGCACTTGATATTGGTAAACTGAGGTTCCTATCTTGTGGCTTTGGAACTCTTGGTGGTTCTTCTACCATTTCTGAAACTTTAGCTCCTTCAACATTTGTCATTGGATTTAAGTCTGACTCACTTGCATGATCTGACATGGACTTTGCTGCTTCAGCATTGCCCACTTCCCCATCACCTGTGATGCCATCTATGTTATCACTTTCACATCTACCATTGTCTTCATGTGTTGTTTCCCATTCACTTGATAGAATAGAAGCTTTTGATTCACATTTACTGGCTTCTTTGGATAATAATAATTTTCCAAGCTTGTCATGACTTCCTAAACCTGCATGAATGAGCAAGATACATTCAATTTCATCATTATATTTTACCTCATTTTCCTCTTGTGTTAACTCAGAAAGGGTAGAAAAGTAGAAGAAAAAAAGGATGTTGAGGAGCAAAGAAAGTGATTATCAATAAAGAAAAATGATGATGCAATGAAAATATAAAATAGTTTTATAAAGTCAGCCAATCAGAATCATCATTCATTGATAAATGTGTTGATTTTTATAAAATTATTTAAAAGTTATAAAAACAATAATATGTGATTAAGATAGTGTAAACTATTTTATACAGTAAGTATATCACCATTAAACTCTTATCAATATTACCTTGCAACCTTCTGACTCTTGGATGTGCCAACCTATGCCCTCTGACTTGAAGGTCTTCTTGTCTAGGTTCTAAAAACAAACCCTTCAGTTCTTGATCAAAACTGTCCCCAGTGAGAATAGGTTTCTCCTCAAAAGGATCATATGGAATATCAAAAGGGCTTCTCAAAGCAGATGGGGCAGAACCAGGCACTTTTATGCCTTGAAGCTCCCTTGGAGAATCAAAAGGGTTGAGCCTTGAAACAAAAAGTGGAGCAATTTGGCTTGGAGTGACTGATTTCATATCAATTAGACCCTTCTCAATCTGCAATTTCAATTGTTTCCTTGCTCTTCTTCTAGCTATAAGACTCTCCAACCTTTTGTGTCTCTCCAACTCACATGTCCCAAGCTCCATTTGAATCTTCTGTTCATCTTCTGTCAATTCACCTTTATCAATGCCACCACTCTCTTGAGGTTTTTTCTCATCCTCCTCTTTGTTTTCTTCTGTGTTTTCCTCTAGACTATCAAAACTAGCACCATGATCCACCAGGTCCAGCATTGAAGGCTCAGAAAACAAAACATGCTTTATAGGAGCATCCAAAGAACCAATCTCTTCCTCATAAAGTTTACTGCTTCCAATTCCATTGTAATTATTTCTAGTGAATTCATTCCGAAACACTGATGATAAATCCTTGGCTTTTATTTCTAAACCACCATACACATCCAATTTCCTCCCAGTGAAGTTTCTTCTTCTACTTGTTGCATTCTGTGATGGATATTTATAAAGCAAATTACGTCTCTCAATCCTTAGCATCTCTGGTGAAATTTCCTCCACTCCATTTTTCTTCTCATTATTGATACTTTTTTGGGTTTGCTCAGAACTCCAAAAGATTCTAACAAAAATTGCAGTGCACACAAAAAATGGGGACAAGAAGACCAACAAGTTGTAAATAAAGGAAAGAAATATATACAAAATTAAGAAGACTAACAAAGCACCAGAAACCAATGGATGCTTTTGCATGAAGGTGTAGCTTGTCTCAAATGAAACATGAAGCACTTTTAACAAACCAAGTTGAATGTCCGTTGCATTCAAACCCCTTTTTGGTTCCTTCAAACTAGGTTCCATTCTCAAACTCTAATGTTTTTTCAATGGGACATCATAGTAATAATCAAATGGGGGTTGACATGTTTGTTACAACTTACAAACCCCCCCCCTTGAAGAAGAAAAATTTCAAAAATGTATCTGGTGTTTCTAGCTGAACAAGGTTAAAGATTAATAATGATGATGGGAAATGGAAATATTGATGTGCTTTTTTTTTTTTCACTTTAGTCCATAGAAATGATCCTGAAAATTGAAAAAAAAAAAAAACAAACTAAAGAAAGAAGGACACAGAAAATAGGTAAAGTGACTCAAAAAAAATTATGGTCAGCAGTGAAAAGTTTTTCTGATCCTCTCCCTAACAAATGGTTAGCCGTTAAAACTGTAACAATTTATTTTTTCCTTTTTTAGGATGCGTTTTCTTTGGTTGATAATTTTATGGACCCTCCAATTTAGGAACATTGGTGTGTGTTTCTTATCCATTTGGATAACCGCAAAAAAGGGTCAGAATGAATGAAATTTACGAAATAGTTTCACAACTCAAAGTCTCACATTACTGCATAGTGTGCTTGGTTGTCTTGATCAACTCAACTTCAATTATTGGGATTCTAATCAAAAGAGTAAAAAGTGATTTCATATTCTAAAATTTATTCAAATATGTTCCGATTTCGAGTGCTCGCTAAAAAAAACACAATTTGAGTGCTATCTGTTTATAATTTATTTTGAAAGCTATCTATTTATAATTAATAACTAATTACACAGAGTCAATTAAGGCATGGTGACATGGAATTCTGTAACCATAGACAGCACACTTAATCAATTTATCATTTTAATTATCATCACCAATTGAAAGAATAAACCTAAAATTCAGAAAACGCATAAGCAATTTCTTAGTTGCCGATTGCCAACGCTATCACAAGATACAAATCTAAAAGAAGACAACTTTTATTTTCATAATTCGAATACAATAAAAAGCAATCTAGAAAATAAAATAGCAAATAACAAACTTTTTTGGAAGTCAACTTTTTCTACAATTCCATAGTTTACATTTTGGAACTTAATTGCTTTTAGATTCTAGAAAATCAAATTTTCAGGTTTTTGAAAGTCTTGCAATTTTGCAATTATCAAGTGTATGTTTGTTTTAAATGAGCTTTATGAGTGTAACTTCTGAATTAAAATAACTACAATGAACAATCCATAATAACTAGTTACATAAAATTAGTTTTAAAACTATAACTACTTCAATATATATGGTTATTTCAAATAATTTATTTTTATTTAAAAATTAGTTATGATTATTTTTTTAATAATTTATTTGTCAAATACTAAAAAAAAAAATAGTTATAACTAATTATGTGTAAATAACTAATTTTATAACTTATTTTAAATATAATGAGTGATTATATATTTATAATTAATTTTTTAAAATAACAACTAATTTTTTAAAATTAATTATAATTATGGTTATAATAATCATTTCTAAACTAGTTATTATTAGTAATGGTTATGATAAAAATGTAGCACCTAAGCATTTGCAGTACTACTTGCTAATAGTTAAATAATAGTTAAGTATAATTGTTTTTTTTTTTTATCATTGGAAAAAGGAAATGTACCTTCATTTGGATTGTTTAAAATTAATATTTGATTACTTATCTAAATAATCATCATTTATGATTAATAAAATATTCTATAAGACAAACTGTGCTTTATTTTCAGCTTTCCAGAAAATGTGATAAATAGATAGTGTAAGCTTGCACAATGTTAAGCTATTTCCCAACCTACCATTTCTTGAACTATTCTGAATAAATAAAAACATATGTTTGAACTTTGGAGCAAGAAAATTCAACCATACTCATGACATATTGTTCATCAAAATGCTAGAAATCCTCGATAAAATCCTAGTACTATTTATCAATTCATTAATTAATATTAGGACTGCTTGCAGTGTGATTTGGTTTAATTTTTGAACAAAAAGTGTTATGAATCAAACCTAAAATAAAGTCGCGATTTAGTTTGATTCGATTTTAACATAATATCAAATCCGAACCAAACCAATTTTTTACAGTTTGGTTTGATTTGATTTCGCGATTTTTTTTAAAATTTATTATTATAGTTAAATTTTTTTAATTAAATTTACATAATTATTATTTTATATTATTTTTTTTTATTAAATTTTAATTTAAAAAATATTATTTTTACTTCTATTTAACATTATTATAAAATAATATTACTAACCTTTTTTTAATATAATAATAAATCATGTTTTACTTTATATTTAATTTAATGTTATTTAGTAATATCAATATATCTTTTTGTAATATATGAAAGTATAAAAATATGTATCATAATATATTATAAATTTATTATTAAAAAAATATACTATAAATCACATATTATGATCATAAAAAATTAAAATATTATTAATTAGATAATATTAAACATATAAAAATAAATTAATATAATTATAGTATGCGATTTGATTCAATTTTTTATAATAAAATCTAAAAATTGAATCAAATCGTAAAAAATATGTGATTTTGGAGATTTTTGGTCCATACGATTCTTTTGGATGATTTTACAATTTAATTCGGTTTATGAACATCCTAATTAATCCCTAATTAATATTTTTAAAACATTCTTAAAAAAAAAAAACATTTTACGCTGATGATTATTTTGTGGTCACTCCCAATTGTTTGGATGTCCCCCAAACTTGTGTTGCCAATTAGCACACGATAATCATCTCTCTGACCCACGCCTACTTATCTTATTCTCACCCTACACGTGTCGATCTCACAACCCATCAAATCAAACTCCCCTACGCCCCACCGCACGGAATCCCTCCTACACACAAACCATCACCACAAACTAACCAGATAATTCAATCTGGACCGTGTAGATCTTCAACCCATCCTCGATCCAACGGCCACTACGTCCTGTCGGATCACCTTGTCTCTTTCTCCAATTCCCTCTTTCCTTCTCCCGCTACCATACCATTTGACACTCATCATCAGAAACCAGAAAATAAATATTATCTACACACACCCATATAAATTAATGCACGCGAACGCGAAGAAGATATTCAAAGTTTCGATTTTCACGTCGCGGGTATCTCTATTTCTATTTCTGTTTCTCTCTCCACGATGTCGGTTTTGGAGTATCACTACCTCTCTCCGTTAACGTACACGAAACTCTACCTCAACTCGCACACCTGGCGCAACCCCTCGCCGCCGCGGCAAAACGCGTATCGTTTTATTCCCAATTCGGCGGTTAGGGTTCCGGGGGTATGGAGGGATTTTTCCTCCGGGAGGGTGGATTTGTGGAGGCTGAGGAGGGTCTTCCACGGCGGCGGCGCCGTCAGGGCGAGCGGCGGAGGCCAAGAGGGGGATTCCGGCGAGAAGAGCGGCGGCGAGGGTCAGGGTGTCACAGATAAGGGCTCGACCGGTTCCGGTTCGAACCGGAGGAGGGAGAAGCAGGGTAAAGGGTGGTGGTGGTTCGGTTCGAAGAGTGGTAAATGGCGGTGGCAACCCATTGTTCAAGCTCAAGAGGTTGGGGTGTTGCTGTTACAATTAGGGATTGTGGTGTTTGTGATGAGGCTGCTTAGGCCTGGGATTCCCTTACCTGGCTCCGAACCGAGGGCTGCGACGTCGTTTGTGAGTGTTCCTTACAGCGAGTTTTTGAGTAAGATTAATGGGGATCAGGTGCAGAAGGTAGAGGTTGATGGGGTCCACATCATGTTCAAGTTGAAGTCTGACGTGGAAGCTTCTTCTGAAGTTTCTGCTTCTGCTTCGGCTTTTACTTCTTCGGAGTCAGAGTCGTTGGTTAAGAGTGTTACTCCTACGAAGAAGATTGTTTACACTACCACTAGGCCTAGTGATATAAGGACTCCTTATGAGAGGATGATGGAAAATGAGGTGGAGTTTGGGTCCCCGGATAGAAGGTCTGGTGGATTCTTCAACTCTGCTTTGGTAAGTGTTTGGAATGTGGTTTCCACACTTTGAATACTTCTACATGCATATTTTAGTGTTTTTTTTAAGAGTTTAATGGTTATATACTAATAGTTTAATTTAACTGTCAACCGATCAGAAGTTATGGTTGGTATGACTTTTAAGGTAACTGTTGTAAAAACCAACTAATTTACCATGGTGGCGCATGATTGAATGATGATATAAAACTGTTTCATTTGCTTATTGGCAACCTGCCTTACTTCTTCAACCAACTAACCTAACATGACCAACTAACAAACTAATGGATATCTATCGAATTCTGTGTAACTTATCTGTGACTAGTATAGTTGATGAAATTATGAAGCTTAAGAAATTATATTTTACATGGTTTATTTATAATTAGAAACTATAGATTCTGTACCATTAGAGTTTGAAATGATAACTTTTAAGAACTGTTTACTTCAGGTGATTAATAGAAGATAATCTTTATATTAGCATCATGAGGCAAATCTTCTTATATAACAAAAAGCTGCCACATTTGTTAAATATGGCATGTTTTAGATTATAACATATCAGTAGTTTAAGACATACAACTTCCCATTTCATTCATGATAAATTTCCTTGTTGGTTGTGGTTGACACTACATCATGTTTCATGTTGTTGACTTCACTCTAATATTTGCAGATAGCCTTGTTTTATTGTGCTCTGCTTGCAGGGCTTCTCCATCGATTCCCTGTTAGTTTTTCTCAGGTGAGTTTAATTTCCTTCCCCCTCTCAACTTCTATTTTCTTAGGCATTCTTATCCAACTTTTTTCTTATGTTTTCTACACATTTTAAAGCAGTGTTTTTTGAGAAATTGAATGCTATGTGCAGCATACTGCTGGTCAGATTAGGAATCGTAAATCAGGAACTTCTGCTGGCACAAAGTCATCTGAACAAGGTGAATCAATCACATTTGCTGACGTCGCTGGCGTTGATGAGGCTAAGGAGGAGCTGGAAGAGATTGTGGTATGGACTTTCTTCGGCTGATATTCAGCACTCACAACCTTTAGGACATATACAATGCTTTTTATTCTAGACAGGCCTTTTATTTTTGTTTTGATTTTTTTAGATTTACAAGTAGTTTTTAATATGCTGATGTTCACTTGCCAGGAATTTCTTCGCAATCCAGACAGATATGTACGACTTGGAGCTCGTCCTCCCCGAGGTGTTCTCTTGGTGAGTCATAGCCAGAGATATCTGATGACTAATACACATTGTTCTTATGATCCCAGGATGAAAGCACATGGTGGTCAGCCAGCAAACACTCTGTAGTTGAGGATATTTGCTTGGGGAAGGGTTAAAATATGGGAAATGCCTCTTGGGAATGTTTTCAGCTAAAATCAAGCAAAGTTGTCAACTGTATTACATGATCTATGCTTTCTCTTATTTTCATAATTACCTTGCAAAAAATGAGATCACCAATGTGTTTGATTGAACTGGCGGTTCTGGGAATTAATTCTTGAATGGTTTTCACTTACACCTCGTATGTGGATTATTTATAACCCAGTTATTTTTTCATATTATTATTGTTTTAATTTGGCATGTGGGTGGTAAATATCATTTGTTTTATCTTACAGGTGGGTCTTCCTGGGACAGGTAAGACTTTACTAGCAAAGGCTGTGGCAGGGGAAGCTGATGTGCCATTTATAAGTTGTTCTGCTAGTGAGTTTGTAGAGTTATATGTTGGTATGGGTGCTTCCCGTGTGAGAGATCTCTTTGCAAGGGCAAAGAAAGAAGCACCATCCATAATATTTATTGATGAGGTAAGAATATGTACTCTTTTATTCTGTAAGATGTTTGATTTAATATTTACTATTGAACCAATTAAACTTTCCTTTGGTATGCAGATAGATGCTGTGGCTAAAAGTCGTGATGGTAAATTTCGCATTGTCAGCAATGATGAACGGGAACAAACCTTGAACCAGCTGCTTACTGTTAGCATTTTTTTCATATTAATTTTCTTGTATTTTTTTGGGGGTGGGAGGTTGTGTCACAATGAGGCTAATGTCTTAAAACTGCATTGCAGGAGATGGATGGTTTTGACAGCAATTCTGCAGTCATTGTCCTTGGAGCAACTAATCGTGCAGATGTCTTAGACCCTGCACTCCGAAGACCAGGAAGATTTGATCGAGTTGTTATGGTCTGGATTCTAGTTTAAACACACTACTTCCTTTGGTTTTTATACTGATTTCAGAAAGACCTTGGTTTTGCATATTCTTAGCAAAAATTGCTCATTTTCTATTTAGGTGGAAACACCTGATAGGGTTGGAAGAGAAGCCATCCTTAACGTTCATGTTTCCAAGAAAGAACTTCCTTTAGCTACCGATGTTGAACTTGGTGACATTGCTTGTATGACCACTGGTTTCACAGGGTAATTATTTTTTTTTCTTCCATACTCTTTTTTATCCTTTAAATATTGAGAAGACTGAAATTTTGATCTGACACATGGTACACATCACTGAAGAGCGGATCTTGCAAACCTAGTAAATGAGGCTGCTTTATTGGCAGGAAGACAAAACAAAATTGTTGTGGAGAAAAGTGATTTCATTCAAGCTGTTGAAAGATCAATAGCAGTAAGTTACAGTGTCTCTTGAAATCTTGGTGGATTTTGATGTGTCAATCACAAATGTTAATTGAAAATTTTAGTTTTGTAAATTTGAGTCTGGTTTACCTATTCTGGATAAAATGGACCAAGTTACTTGTTTCAGGGCATAGAAAAGAAGACTGCCAAGTTGAAAGGAAGTGAGAAGGCTGTAGTTGCACGGCATGAAGCTGGTCATGCTGTAGTAGGTACTGCAGTTGCAAACCTTCTTTCTGGACAGCCACGTGTTGAGGTAAACCATGGAAAGTGCTCTATTCCTGGCCATTTGAATATGCCAATGTCATTGCAGATATGCGAATGATGCTTGTATGACATACTTGCCGACATGGTTTTTTGGAATTGTCACACTATTCAAACTATAATTTCTCTCAAATACCATGATTGATGATTTGTAGTTCATATAGGCTCTGATTATCAAGATTCCTAGTTTAATGACTTGTGACAAAAAATGCTTAATTTTAGTTTCTTATTCTAGGGTGTGGACTTTGGGATATCTTATTTCATTTATCTTGTTTTATGGTGGGAAATTAAAGAAAAGTATAAATTTATTATGCATGATATTCCAGCAAATATAAGCCAAGTGAATATCTCTTTGGAAATGAATATTTGCAAAAATATTTCTTTGGAAATTGCAGCCTACATGTGTATTGAAAATCGATGTTGTGTTACTTATCTGTTTATTGTTTATTAAGAAAATCTATAAGGATATTCATGCCTTACTATCTTGGTATGTTATCAGAAACTAAGCATATTGCCTAGGTCAGGAGGGGCTTTGGGATTTGCTTACATTCCTCCAACAAATGAGGACAGATACTTGCTTTTCATTGATGAGTTGCGTGGCCGCCTGGTTACCCTACTTGGAGGACGTGCTGCAGAAGAAGTTGTTTATTCTGGTCGAGTGTCAACAGGTGCACTTGATGACATACGGCGAGCAACCGATATGGCATACAAAGCTATAGCTGAATATGGTCTTAATCAGACAATAGGCCCTGTGTCAATTGCCACCCTTTCTAATGGTGGAATGGATGAGTCTGGGGGAGCTCCTTGGGGAAGGGATCAGGTCCTCTATTTCATTATCTTATTTCTTCTTCCTATTCAATTTTTTCTATATGCTGATTTTAATCTGAACACAACAGGGACACCTTGTTGATCTGGTTCAAATAGAGGTTAAAGCATTGCTGCAGTCTGCGCTGGAAGTATCACTTTCCATTGTGCGGGCTAATCCTACTGTTTTGGAGGGTCTTGGTGCTCATTTAGAAGGTAACTGTATGTGCAGTATTTTATATTTGGTGATTGGTAGAATGGTTTGTCAGTTTGTATTGATTTCCAAAAAATAATAACAAATGCTTGCAATTTTTTTAAATTAATTAAATGGCTATTTGTTTAGGGTTGAGGCATGACTATAAAATAGAAGATCTTACATGTATGCATAATACAATGATCATGTGAAGGGATAGGTGAAATTGGGATGTCAGCATCTTGTGCTTCTGTTAACTATGTATATACAAATGACTTTGAACCATGGTGTTCTAATAGTGTGCTTATTCTTCAGAAAAAGAGAAAGTAGAGGGTGAAGAGCTACAAAAGTGGTTAAGATTGGTGGTTGCACCAACAGAGCTTGCAATCTTCATAGAAGGCAAGCAGACGTCTCTCCTCCCATTGCAGACAGGTTCCTGAACAGTTGAGAGTTGTCTATTTATGGTACCAATGTTGAGTGAAACTTGAGGTATGATTTTTGATGTTGGTGGGGCCAAAGCCAGTGCTGATATATCTCAAACAGAATTAGTTCACCCTTACAACCTTGTATATTCCAGTAAGGTGAATTTTGGCATCAATTTTAACACGTAGCCAGCCAGCCTGTTATTTAACTCAGTTCACTCATCAAAAGCAACAGGGAAAAAAGAAAGATGAAGAAATACATAGTGGTGCCTCTCACCAACTACATTTATACTGGTAGTTGAATTTGTTGTATATTGACTATTATTTCAGTCATGATGTGGCTGTTTGAAAATGTAATTTGGTATATAGTTGTATACATTAATGATTCTGTGGAATGTACATGGCTCTGCCATGTTACACCAAAATATATTGTCCAAATTGTAAGTAACCTGATTAGTAATGAAGTCCATTTTCAAATTCTTTCCATCAAACAAAGCAGGGCCATTCAACAATTGGGGCTATATATTTTGTTGATTCCGCACCATCATCTTTGTCATCTTTCAGAACTGAAGAAAACAGTTACAAGGTGTAGAGTGTCTCTAGTCATTTGTCCAGATGTGAATGATTGAAAGGAATTTTGTATTCATATAGCAGGGATCTTGTGATATTCTGATAGGAACAAAAATATCTAGTGTTCTATGAATGCAACGTTTTTGTACATTTTTACTTGAAAAAGAGCTAACTTGCATTGTGCTTATGGTGGACCATTATCCCTTGTGGCTGAGTTTCTTTGGAAAGATACGATGTCATATCTCATAATATCATTCTATCTTGACATGCTAGGTTAAAAAGACTAAAAGATCAATCTACCTTTAAATAGATTTTGATCCTCCTTTAGATGAAAGATATATAATACACTCTACTATTTTATAATCATGAGACTTATAATTATCATACTTTTTTCGTTAACAAATTTTATATATTATAGAATAATTAATTATAACTTTTTTCACACACAAAAAAAAAATATTATAACTTTTGTGCTCGTGCAATATAATTTTTTATTAATAAAATATTCAATAACAACAATTTATTTCCCTAAAAAACAATTTATTAATACACAAAATGTTTTATGATTTTTATTATGGAAACTAAATAAACCAAACATATTTTTAATGTTTTAAAACAGGAAATAAGAAGTCAAAATAAATATATCTTATTATTCTTACTTTTTTATATTTTTTAAAATTTATTTATTTAAAAAAATCAAGACATTTCTCTTGATTATTAATATTTTTAAAAATATTTAATTTGTTTCAAAATTTCCAAGACATTATAGTTGTTGGTTTATATTTTATTTTTTTAAAAAAATAATGCATTATTCTTATTTTTTTTTATATTTTCAAAATTTCAATTTCTTTTCAATTTTTTCAAAACATTTTTTTAATATATTATTCTTATTTTTTTCTTATGTTAAAAAACTATATTTTTTTTCTTATTTTAAATATATTTTTTTAAAATTTTAAAACTTTATTCTTTTATGTTCATATTTTTTAAAATTTAAAATTTATTTTAGACATTAAAAATCTTATCTTTCTTTCTGAATCTTATCAAATCTTATTTTAAATATTTATTTATTTATTATTTAAGGATAAATATTTCTGAATCTTATCAAATCTTATTTTAAATATTTGTTTATTTTTTTACTCTTCAATTTTTCTTAGTATTTAGATTTTCAATTTAAAATTTAATTTATAAAATATTAAATATTTATAGTAAAATTTAGAATTTCATTAATGAAATTTATATTTAAAATTTTATTAATGAAATTTAAAATATTTGTTTATTTTTTCAAGGATAAAGATCTTGCTTGCTTTACACGCACGCGAACCTGTAAAGTATAAATAAACCTAGCCTCGTTCTCTCTTCTTCTCTTGCTCTCGACAAAAAAATCAAATTTGTTTTCTGTTCTTCTTGTTATCTACGATCGTTTTGAACTCTGAAGCTTTCTCTGCGATTCGAATACTCAGGTTTGCTCCTCCGACAATTCGATGAAATTTCTCGTGCTCACCCGGTGCAAATATAGGCTTTTGTGTGTAGGGTTCCTTTTATTTGGATTATTAGGGAACTATAAGGTTTTGGGGGAGTTGAATCTACGGCTTGGGGTTTATCTTCCTGTTAATGAAAGAAAGCTGTGGAGAAGTTTATTGATAGATTGTAGATGCCATCGCAATGTTTGTTGTTATAGAGTATCATGGCTACTAAGTTTGCAAGAAGGACTGAGGTTGGTGGAATAACATGCTCTTATTGGAGAGCTGGGAGATGCACCCGAAACCCTTGCAGGTTTCTGCACGCAGAAACACCGTCATCACATACTGCCTTTGGTGATAATGTCAATTCTGCTCATGGATACAGAAAAAGACCTTACTCTGCCTCTCCCAATGTCCCTAAATATAATTCCAAGCCAAGGACACTTTTGATTAGAGGAGATGCAGCAATAAAGGTTGCTCAGGCCTCAAAGAAGTCATCAGGGATATGTAAATACTGGACAAACAATAACTGTGTTCATGGTGAACAATGCACGTATATACATTCATGGTCTCACGGTGATGGGATTTCCTCAATAAAAAATCTTCATGAACACAAGAAGGTACTTCACTCTAAAACCATCATTTACTGTTTAGCACAGCAAAATTTTAATTAAAATTCTTTGATGATTCCATTTTAGTAATTAAAATGGACTTGCGGGCCTCCGTTTTATGTTAATATCTATTGTAATTAAATTTATGCTTTTGACAACAGGTTATCACTGGCATTGCGCTTCCTCCTGGATCTGACAAACTTTATTCTGGTAGCACTGATGGGACAGTTTGGATATGGTACTATCGTACTGGTCAATGTGCTAAAGTCATCAATCTTGGTGCTGAGGTTACCTCTTTGATCAATGAGGGGCCATGGATATTTGTTGGTCTACAAAATGCTATTAAGGTAAGCCCTTCTGTCCTGTTTTTTGTTTTTAGGTATGGTAATGTCTTAATTATAGGAGTAGTAAATGCAAACTGATTATGTGGCTTTTGTTGTTGTGAAGGCTTGGAATATCGAGACCATTTCGAATTTACTCTTGATGGACCCAAAGGTCCAGTCCGTGCCATGACGGTTGGCAATGATACACTCTTTGCTGGTGGAGAGGTAACTAACCAAGCAATATGGTTATTATCTAATTCAGACTCCCCTAACCCATTTTTCCTGTAGTTAGTTAACTGAAAAGTTTTGTTCTTTCATCAAATTCAGAACTCTCTTACTTTTGAAACATTTTTTTTTTTTCATGTAAGGTGTTTTATGGTTATCTAATTCAGAACCCCCACCCATTTTTCTGTAGTTAGTTAAACTGGAAGTTTTGTTCTTTTGATCAGATTCAAAATCTTACTTTTAAAATTTTAGGATGGTGTTATTTCTGCCTGGAGAGGAAGCTCTGAAGCTAAGTCTCCTTTTGAACTGGTTGCGTCACTCACTGGCCACACTAAAGCAGTGGTTTCCCTGACTGTTGGACGCAAGATGCTGTACTCTGGGTCCATGGACAAAAGCATAAAGGTATGTCTACTTTCCTTTTTTAACATGTGAATTTATTGCTGAATAAAGGATATGTAATTTCCTCTTTGCTGCAGATTGGACAAATCTATAATCATCTAATGACCAGTTCTTGTTATTTTGTTTTCTTCAGGCCTGGGACATGGATACATTACAGTGTACAATGACACTAAATGAGCATACTGATGTAGTCACATCTCTTATTTGCTGGGACCAATATTTGCTGTCAAGTTCATCTGACTGCACAATTAAGGTCTGGGCTTGCATTGAAGTGGGAACTTTGAAAGTGATATATACGCATACGGAAGAAAATGTAAGCTACTATTTTACAATTATAACATCTGTGCTTGAATAAGATTTAGATTGTGTTGAAATATCATTTGGTTGTATCTGCATTTGTTCAAACCAAGCTGATATTTCTTATAATAATCATGAAGGAGTTGGTCAATTCCCTATGTTGATATATACACATAATTTTTTATTCCAGGGTGTTGTTTCACTTTCGGGGATGTCTGATGCAGAAGGCAAACATACATTGTTTGCCTCTTGTAAAGACAATTCAGTTCGCATGTATGAATTGCCATCGTAAGTAAACCTGAATTTACATCAATTGTAATATTTTTTTGGGACATGTTTTTTTTATTATTGCATCCCTGACTGTTTGTTTTTTTTTTTTTTGGATTTTCAGAGAGGGGTCGTTTATTTGCTAAGAAAGATGTTGCATCGATTGAGCTAGGTCCTGGTGGCCACTTCTTCACTGGAGATGGGACTGGTTTGCTGATGATGTGGAAATGGTTGGAAGTACCATCCAAGGTGGAATCCTCTTGAAGAGTTTATTTTATTCACCCCAACCGTAAACAATATGTGCTGCTGTAAATTAATGCACTGTTGTAAATTAATGTTGATATCAATGAGAGATTCTAATTCCATTTTTTTCATTTGCAATTTTTTTATTCTTACTAGCAGCATGTGTAGTAGTGTTTTTCTATAATAAATATGTACTTTTTCACTTCGGTCATTGAATTTGTTATATTGACTATTGTTTCAGTCATGATATTGACTGTTTGCAAATGTATAGTTTGTATACATTCGTGATTATGTGAATATATACAGGACTTCTTTATGTTACAAGTGGGTTATTTCTTATAATTTGTTATGGTGTTAATTATTGAAATGAATTTGTTCTGGTGGTATTCTGAAAAGGAGAACAAAAAATTATCTAGTGTTATGTGAAATGCGTTTTTGGACATGAGGGAGTTTAATCACAAAAGCAGAGTTATCAGTTGTATAATTGTGCAGTATCAATCAAAATTGAATGATAAAGATTGCTGCATGAATCATGTACGCAGTTTTCCTAAATAATTGTGGCTAGCTAGGTAGTGCCTAGGGGTGGAAGATAACTTTGGTATGACCTCATGTATATGGGTTCCAGGAGTGTAAATACTCAAAAGGTTTTATTTATGAAATCTAAACTATCTAGGGTATCCTAAAACTTATATTTCACGTTAAATATTTAGGATTTGATAAAGAAAATCATCAATCAAAACTTTAAATATTTAGGATTTCTTAAATGAAATCATTAATTGAAATCCTACATATTTAAGATTTTATAAATGAATCCTTACATATTTAAGGATTCATAAATAAAATCTTAAATATTTGGAGTTTCATGAATAAAACACTAAATGTTTAGGGTTTAATAAATATTTAAGTTTCATGATTTATAATTAAATTTATCAAACCCTGAGTATATGGGTGAGATGTTGGATTTAATTTATGAAATTATAAATATTTAGGATATCCTAAACCTTAAACTTCATCCTAAATATTTAAGGTTTCATAAATAAAACATTAAATATTTATGGTTTTATTTGAAACTCTTAAGATTTAGGGTTTTGACTTACAGTTTCATTTTTGAATCTCTTAATATTTAGGGTTTCATTTATGATCTAATAAATTAAACCATAAATTGAAACCTAAATATTTAGGATACCCTAAAGAAAAAACCTTAAATATTTAGAGTTTATTAATAAAACCTTAAATTTTTCTTTATATATTTAGGATTTCATAAAAGAAACCATAAATCGAAACCCTAAATATTTAAATTTGGGGTTTCAACAATGAAACACTAAATATTTAGGGTTTCATGATTTATGGTTGAATTTACAAAACCCTAAATATATGGGAGAAATTTAGGGTTTAATTATGAAATCTTAAATATCTAGGATATCCTAAACCTTAAATTTCATCTTAAATATTTAGGGTTTTCTAAATAAAACACTAAATATTTATGGTTTCTTTATTGAAACCTTAAATATTTAGGGTTTTGATTTATGATTTTATTTTTAAATCCCTTTATATTTACGGTTTTCATTTATGATTTAATTTATGAAATATTAAATATTTACGATGAAATTTAGGGTTTTGTTAATGAAATCCTAAATAATTAAGGTTATATTTATGAAACCCTAAATATTTATGATTTTATTAATGCACCCTAAGGTTTCTTTAATGAAACCCTAAATATTTAGAATTTCATTATAAAACCCTAAATATTTAGGGATTCATAAATTAAACCGTAAATCAACCTCTAAATATTTAAGATTTCAATAAATATTTACTATGAAATATAAGGTTTAGGGTAACTTAAATAATTTGGATTTCATAAATGAAATACTAAGATTTAGGGTTTCATAAAAAATCTTAAATATTTAAGGTTTCATTAATGTAGCCCTAAATTCCTCCCTATATATTTAAGATTTCATAAAAGAAACCATAAATTAAAATCCTAAATATTCAAATTTAGGTTTCATTAATGAAATCCTAAATATTTACGGTTTATAAATAAAATTTAAGGTTTAATTTATAAAATCTTAAATATTTAGAGTTTCAAAAGAAAACACAAAATATTTAAGGTTTCATTATTGAAACCCTAAATATTTAGGGTTGTGATTTACATTTTATTTTTGAACCCCTCAATATAGATGGTTTTGATTTAGGGTTTAATTTATGAAATATTAAATAGTTATGATGAAATGTAGGGTTTCGTTAATGAAACCCTAATATTGTTGGTTTTACTAATTCATCCTAGGGTTTCATTAATAAAACCCTAAATATTAAGGGATTCATAACTTAAACCACAAATCAAAACCCTAAACATTTAGGATTTTATTACTAAAATCCTAAATATTTATGGTGTCATTTTTTAGACCCCAAATTTAAATATTTAGGGTTTCGATTAATGGTTTCTTTTATGAAATCCTAAATATATAAGGAGGAATTGAGGACTTCATTAATGAAACCCTAAATATTTAAGGTTTTTTTTATGAAACCCTAAATACTTAGGGTATCATTTATGTAATCCAAACTATTTAAGGTACCCTAAACCATATATTTCACGCTAAATATTTATGATTTCATAAAAAACCCTAAATTGAAATCTTAAATATTTAGGGATTCATAAATAAAATCATAAATCAAAACTTTAAATATTTAGGCTTTGTTAAATGAAATATTTAATCGAAACCCTACTATTTAAGCTTTTATAAATGAAACCCAAAATATTTAGGGTTTTATCAATAAAACCCTAAATATTTAAGGTTCATAAATGAAATTCAAAATCAATAAACCTTATGAATTTAAGGTTTCATTTCATGGATAAATATTTAAGTTTCATGATTTATGTTTGAATTTATGAAACTTTAAGTATATATGTGAAATTTACTGTTTAATTTATGAAATCCTAAATATTTAGGATATCCTAAATCCTAAATTTTACCTTAAATATTTAGCGTTTCCTAAAAAAACACTAAATATTTAGGATTTCTTTATGAAAACCTTAAATATTTGTGGTTTTGATTTATAGTTTCATTTTTGAATCTTATAATATTTAGGGATTCAATTTATGGTTTAATTTTTGAAATCTTAAATATATATGATGAAATTTAGGATTTCGTTAATGAAACCCTAAAAATTGTTGGTTTTATTAATGCATCCTAAGGTTTCTTTAATGAAAATATAAATATGAAGAATTTCATTATAAAACCTTAAATATTTATGGATTATATATTAAATTGTAAATCAAAATCGTAAATATTTAGGATTTCATTAAATATTTAGCGTGAAATATAAGGTTTAGATTTCATAAATAGTTTGAATTTCATAAATGAAACCCTAAGTATTTAAGGTTTCATGAAAAACCTTAAATATTTAAAGTTTTATTAATAAAACCATAAATTCATCCCTATATATTTAAGATTTTATAAAAGAAATCATAAATCAAAACCCTAAATATTTGAATTTGGGGTTTCAACAATGAAACCTTAAACATCTAGGGTTTTATTAATGAAATTGTCAATATTTAGGGTTCATAAATCATAAACAAAATCAAGAAACTTTAAGGATTTAAGGTTTTATTTCATGTTTAAATATTTAAGTTTAATGGTTTATGATTGAATTTATCAAACCCTAAATATATGGGTGAAATTTAGGGTTTAATTTAAAAAATCCTAAATATTTAAGGTTTCATAAAAAAAACACTAAATATTTAGGGTTTCATTATTGAAACCATAAATATTTAGAGTTTTAATTTACGATTTCATGCTTGAATCCTTCAATATATAGGGTTTTGATTTAGGGTTTAATTTATGAAATCTTAAATATTTATAGAGAAATTCAAGGTTTCGTTAATGAAACCCTAAATATTGTTTGCTTTGTTAATGCATCATAGGTTTTCATCAATGAAACCCGAAATATTTAAGGATTCTTAAATTAAACCGTAAATTAAAATCCTAAATATTTAAGAGTTTACTAATGAAACTTTAAATGTTTATGAAACCCCAAATTTAAATAATTAAGGTTTTGATTTATGGTTTCTTTTATAAAATCCTAAATATATAGGAAGGAATTTAGGATTTTATTATGAAACTCTATATATTTAAGGTTTTTTTTTATGAAATCTTAAATACGTAAGGTTTCATTTATGACATCCAAACTAGTTAGGTTACCCTAAACCTTATATTTCACGTTAAATATTTATGATTTCATAAATGAAACCTTAAATAATTAGAGTTTCATAAATAAAAATATAAATAAAAAATGCTAAATATTTAGGCATTCTTAAATGAAATATTTAATCAAAACCTTACATATTTAAGATTTTATAAATGAAACCTAAAATATTTAGGGTTTTATAAATAAAAACCTAAATATTTTGGGTTCATAAATGAAATACAAAATCAACAAACCTTATGGATTTTTGGTTTCATTTCATGGTTTAATATGTAAGTGTCATGATTTATGGTTTAATTTATAAAATCCAAAATATATGAGTGAAATTTAGGGTTTAATTATAAATCCTAAGTATTTAAGGTATCCTAAACCTTAAATTTCACCCTAAATATTTAGGGTTTTAAAATTTAGGGTTTCTTTGAAACCCTAAATATTTAGGATTTTAATTCACGGTTTCATTTATGAATCCTTTAATATTTTGAGTTTCAATTTATTGTTTAATTTATGAAATCCTAAATGTTGTTGGTTTTATTAATGCATCCTAAGGTTTCTTTAATTAAACAAGAAACATTTAGAATTTCATTATGAAACCTTAATTATTTAGGGATTCATCAATTAAATCGTAAATTATAAACCTAAATATTTAAGATTTTACTAAATATTTAGCGTGAAATATAAGGTTTACGGTACCCTAAATAGTTTGGATTTCATAAATGATACCTTAAGTATTTAGGGTTTTATAGAAAAAAAAAACCTTACATATTTTGGGTTTCATTAATGAAACCCTAAATTCCTCCCTATATATTTTGAATTTCATAAAAGAAACCATAAATCAAAACCCTAAATTTTTAAATTTGTGGTTTCAATAATGAAACCCAAAATATTTAATGTTTGATTAATGAAATCATAAATATTCAGTGTTCATAAATGAAATCCAAAATCAAGAAGCCTTGAGGATTTAGGGTTTCATCTGATGGTTAAATATTAAAGTTTCAAGATTTATGATTGAATTTTTTAAACCAAAAATATATGGGTGAATTTGAAGGTTTAATTTATGAAATCCTAAATATTTAGATTTCATTAATGAAACCCTAAATATTTAGATTTTATTGTTGATACCCCAAATTTAAATATTTAGAGTTTCGATTTATGGTTTCTTTTATGAAATCCTAAATATATAAGGAGGAATTTAAGGTTTCATTTGTAAAACTTTAAATATTTAAGGTGTTTTCTATGAAACCCTAAATACTCAGGGTTTCATTTATGAAATCCAAATTATTTAGGGTCCCCCAAACCTTATATTTCACGCTAAATATTTATGAATTCATAAATGAAATCCTAAATTGGTATCCTAAATATTTAAGATTTTATAAATAAAATCATAAATCAAAACCATAAATATTTAGGCTTTCTTAAATGAAACCATTAATCAAAGTCCTACATATTTAGGATTTTATAAATGAAACCCAAAATATTTAGGGTTTCATAAATGAAATCCAAAATCAAGAAACCTTAAGGATTTAAGGTTGCATTTCATGTTTAAATATTTAAGTCTTATGATTTATGATTGAATTTATGAAACCATAATTATATGGGTGTAATTTAAGGTTTGATTTATGAAATACTAAATATTTAGGTATCCTAAACCCTAAATTTCATCATAAAGATTTAAGTTTCATGATTTATGATTGAATTTTTCAATCCCTAAATATAAGGGTGAAATTTATGGTTTAATTTATGAAATCCTAAATATTTAGGGTATCTTAAATTCTAAATTTCACTATAAATATTTAGGTTTTTGATTTACGGTTTCACTTCCCTTAATATTTAGGTTTTATATTTAGAGTTTAATTTATGACATATTAAATATTTATGATGAAATTTATGGTTTTGTTAATGAAACTCTAAATAATTAGGGTTTCATTTATGAAATCCAAAATATTGTTGGTTTATTAATGCACCCTAAATATTTAAGGATTAATTAATGAAACCTTAAATATTTCGAATTTCTTTGTTAAATCCTAAATATTTAGGATTTCATTTATGAAATCCAAACTATTTAGGGTATCATAAACCTTTTATTTTACGCTAAATATTTATGATTTTAAAAATGAAATCCTAAATATTTAGGGTTTCATAAATACAACATTTAATCAAAATCCTAAATATTTAAGCTTTCTTAAATGAAACCATTAATCGAAACCTTACATATTTATGATTTTATAAATGAAACCCAAAATAGTTAGGGTTTCATAAATAAAACCTTAGATATTGAGGGTTTCATGAATGAAATCCAAAATCAAGAAACCTTAAGGATTTATGATTTCATTTCATGGTTAAATATTTAGAGTTTCATTATTGAAACCCTAAATTTCAATAATTAGGGTTTTGATTCATTATTTCATTTATAAAATTCTAAATTACTTGGGTGAAACCCTTAATAAATAAGGTCTCATAAATGAAACCATTAATCATAGATCATGAAATGAAACCTTATATAATAAACCATTAAACTCTAAAACATAAACCATGAAATGAAACCCTAAATCCTGAGCCATGAAATCATGAAAATAAACCATGAATTGAAACTTTGAATCATAAATCATGAAACTCTTAATCCTAAATCTTAAACCATGAAATCCTAAATTCTAAAACATGAATCCCTAGATCCTAAAACAATAAAAAAAACTTGAAACCCTAAACAAAGATCATTGAACCTTAAACCATGTAATGATAAATCTTGAAATCTTAAACCCTAAACACTAATGTTTAGTTTACTTCCACAAACATTTTAATTTATTTCTTCTAATATCTACTTATATTAAAATAAAAATAATTGACAAAAAAATATAAAAAATATAAAAAATTAAAGATTGTAAACTTATTACACATGTAAGACACATGTTATTGTGCTACTTACTTTTGTATTTTCAAAACATTCCTTTTAATTTTTCATATTTATTTACACTTTCAAGACATTTCTGGATTGTTTTCATTTTTTAAATTCAATACATTATTCTTGTTGTTTCTTTTTTTTTTTTTTAATTTTCAAGACATTATTTTTTTTTCATATTTGAAAAAAAAATAACTTTTTAGAATTTTAACACATTACTCTTAATTTTTTCATATTTTTAAATTTTCAAGAATTTTCTCTTTTTTTTTATATTTTTCAAATTTTTAATTTTCCAAGATATTAAACGTGTTTTTCATATTTTAAATTTTTTCATTTTGTTTTCAATTTTCTAGACATTAGTCTTGTTTTTTTTACAAAATTTTAAATCATTTTTTTCTAAAAATAAAATTCATGACATTAGTCTTTTTTTTTATATATAATTTTGAAATTTTCAGTTTTTAAATTTTTTTTTAGAAATTTCTCTTTATTTTTCATATTTCCTCAAATTTTCAGTTTTTTTTTAATTTTCAATATATTACTCGTATTTTTTCATATTTTTCAAATTTTCTATACATTACTCTTGTTTTATCATATTTTTTAAAAAAAAATCATTACATTATTCTAGTTTGTTCATATGTTGCAAATAAAATTCAAGGCATCTCTTTTTTTCATATTTTTTAAAATGTTGAATTTGTTTTCAATTTTTCAAGTTATTATTCTTATTTTTATAAATTTTTAAATTTTCATATTTCAAGACATTATCCTTACCATATTTTTAAATTTTTGAGTCATTATTCTTGTTTCTCCATATATTTAAAATTATCAATTTTTTTTTAAATTTTGAAGACATTATTTTTTTGTTTTATATTTTTATTTTCAATCTTTCAAGTCTTTATTTTTTTTCACATTTTAAAAAAAAAATTTGTTTAAAATATTTTAAGACACTACTCATATATTTTATATTCTTTTTTTTATGTTTTCAAGATATTATTTTCTTTTTCATATTTTTAAAAATTTTTGTTTTTTTTTCATATAGCACTGTCAAATTTTAAGACATTATTATTGTTTTTTCGATATAATGTTCATGAATTTTTAATTGATTTTAAATATTATTTATGAATATTTTTATAAAATATTTTAAATATATAAATATTTTCATTAAATTTAAGTATGATTGTTAAATCTTATTAAGTTTAATCAATGACTTTTCATAAATTCTATTTTGTAATATATATTGTAAGCTTTTTTTTTTTTTTGAAATTATAAAATTAATATATTAATGAGAGAAATTTATTATATATTAAATATAATTAATTTGAATCTGATTAGATAATTTACTTTTTTGATCGGTATATCCTAGTAAATTTGATTCGATTAATTCAAAACTTATTAGATAATATACTTTACATTTTTTAAAATCAATTTAAAATAAATGAGATAATATTTTAAATTTCACATATTATTTTTATTTAATAAAATTTGAATGATGTGTCATTGTTTGAAGGGTTGTGTAGAAAGATTACATGTTACTTTCGTGTGTATGCAAGACTTTCTCCAAACCTAAGTTATTTACAAATTACATCAAAATAATAATAAAAAAACAAAAGAAGTTAAATTACTTCACTCCAATTCATCTATGGGAAAGTTGCAAAAGTTGGATCCAATTGAGAAACCAAGTCCAAAATTATTACTATCAACTAGACAACGTCCAGTGCCTTCAAAAACAGAAACTACTACTTGAAGCAAAAGAACCATCTACTTTGAGCCTTCACTCTAACCGTTGAATTAATATAACCTTACCTGTCAGTTAGAGTTAGCACTATCAATATATCATCTGTTGAAAAAATGGTGAAAATAAAACCATTCAGGTTTGATACTTGTTAAGAACCCTCTTAGATTCATGCAGAGGCTAGGGAATTTTTCATGGCTTATATATTCCAAAAGAACAATAAGAGAAAGAACAATACAAACATGGAGGAATTGGCTAAGGATTTTATATATTCATAACATCTTGTTCTAACCCTTTCTTCCGTCACAAAATCTTGTAACTATTTCTTAGTTTTTCAGCATGTAAATTGTTAAACATAAAGTCCTACCAATCATATTTTCATAATATTTCTAATGAGAAGCGTTTTGGTTCATTGAAACTTGCTATTTTAGCTGAAAAGAAATGCATCTTGTAACAAATCCATGAGAAGAATATACACTGCTTCTGTTTGTACAGAAACATAACACAATCACTTAATTCCCATCACTATTATTTGTGGGAATAAAAGGAAGATATGTTATACACTTAAACATAGTAATTGCAAGCATCTCAATTCAAGGAGCTTGTATAATAGAATCTTGGCGCGGTGCTGTGGTTGTTGATGAATTTGATCTGGAAAAGGAAGAGTGGATGAACTCAATGCAGTCCTCAACAGCAGCAGTTCTATGAGAATCAGCAGAGGAGCCTGCTGATTTTGATCTTGTTAACGAAGATGACGAGCCTCGGTGTAAGGATCTCTTAGGAGAGATCAAGCGTAGAGCATTTGCGACTCTTTCTGCAAGATCCTTCACTAGTTCAATTGGAGAGGAGGCACTCTCAGACTGCCAAGGAATCCTAAACATGCAGCTCTTCACTTGGCCATTTCTGGTTGATTTCCTATTGGAATTCTGTCTCAAGGACAAGCCTGATGATGATTTCTCATTGATGTAGCCACTTTGACTCATTATTCTGTTGCTTATTCTTGTTTTGATGATAATAGCATTATATGTGTGTGTGTGAGAGAGAGAGAGAGAGCAATGAGAAACTGTTTATGTGATGCTATTGAAAGATGAAAGGAAATGTAAGGGAGACTTGGAATCAAAGTCTTTGTGGAGAGGTGGGAACTGTTGAATGGGGAGGCTCTTGTGTGAGTGAGAAACAAGCATTTATAGGAGTATTTCACTATCTCTTGTATGAGTAACTTTATCATAAAGGAACTATGTAAAAGTATAAGGAAACAAGTCTTTTTTTTAAGTAAAAAGGAGATGATGCACTTAAACTGTTAGTTCAATCACAAATCATAAAAAAAATATTGTTACAATCTCATTCAATCACAGTCTATGAATTAGTGAAAATTTATTGAATTTTATAAAAGAATCTTAAAAGTTAGATAAATGATAGATTATAATTGAACAATGGTATAAAATTATTTTATATTTTTTTTTACTATATGAAATTGGTTACACAGATTAAAGTTTAAACAACATCATGGTATTTTGCTGTGAATCATGTTTACAGACAAACTAGTTTTGCTGATAAGTTTCATTTCACCTAATCATATATCTAAAGAGATATATAATGACAGCAAAAGATGTACATACAACTATATATAGATAGTAAAAAGACTGTTTTAATTCGTTTCCAATCTTATTCATCCATTTAAATCATTGAAATTTACTCTTCTCAAACTTTCATCTCTCACCTAATACGTTTTCTATATACATGTATATATTTTTATATGAAGCGACACAAAGGTGGATTGAGGCGGTGAGAAAAAAAGGTGGCATATTAAAGGTGTAGAAAGTTGCAGATACACTAGCCCTCTTTATTACTTTCTGTTCTGATGCCTGTGACTTTGCAGAATGCAGAGCACACGTTTGTGCTTTTTCCAAGTAATGGAGAAAGAAGCGGTATCTAAGATGATTATAATCACAGATAGCAGGAATATTTTTAGTTTAAAGTAATTGAGTCATCATTCCAAACCCAAACTCAGAGCAAGAAACACATTTTTTAAATATATAACCAAAGTGGGGGCTATATTCCTTTACTCATTTCTCTGAAGATGCTCTCAAAAAACACCACCACTAGGATTGATCCATTGTTGTTATTTTTTATTTTCTTTACTCAAAGCTCCAATTGCAACAAGACACAGCCAACCAACCGAGTTGCTGCTGAATATTTTATCTCTAAAGATCAGGATCCAGTGTGAACTAGTTGACACGATATGATGGTTCCTTCATTTAGCATTGGAAAAAGAAAAAATGTTAACACATTGCTTTAGAAGACAAAGGGGTAAGAATGTGTGTGCTATTCTTGTTTTTATTATCAAGGGAATATATAGAGTAGAACGGCGTGATGAAAATGTGTGTAAATAGTATACATTTGAGATATAATTCTAACTTTATGGGCAAAATGTGAAAACTTTAAAACAAAAATACGGTGTGAAACATGGAAAGTTAAAAATAAAATATGATATCCATATCAACGATCTTTTGACTAAAAGAAAGCAAAAAAATATCATCATCCGGCATGCTGTGGAGTTTGACAATTTAAAGTCACCATCAAATTTTCTACTCTTGGAAATGAACAACATTCAACACTTTGTGTGAAACTTTCGACCAAATTGGAGCACCTTAGAATTAGAACATGCTGCGATTTTTATTTTATGCAGCAAAAGAAACATACTAGGTGAGTTACCCTTCTGCCCTTTTTATTAGCAAATTATTAGCTAATATTGTCAAAAGTGGACCACATGCCAAAAGAAATGGCCAAGGGTTTGATATTCTCCACCGAGAAGTTGAAATGATTTAATAAATCAATCTGTCAATCATGAAATTGAGTGGCAACATGTTTTAATAATTAGGATACCAGTTTGAGTATACTTTAGAAGTACTTAAGAAGAAAATAAAAAGAATTAAGAAGACAAAATGAATCAACACTCTCACATATGTTTCAAAAGCTTTCATCTAATTATTTCAAAAATTGAAGTACATAAGTTGATTAATTAATTATTTTGTCAAAAAAAAAGAGAGGAAATTGATCAATTATGAGAGAAGTTTGATTTTTTTTGTTTTTACCTCTTTGATCCATTTTATTTTCTTCTTCTATATTCTATAGTATGCTACTCTACTAGTAGATATACTCCCTAGTGAAACTGAGAAAAGATACATCTTTCATTCAAAAACTACCATGAATTAGAGAACAATGAATGTTTACAGTTAGTTTCTGTGCTAGTAACTCTGCCTAATGCTGATGTACACAGAAGTCAGCAGTCTCTTTCCTCTATTAATAATTGTTTTCATAGCAAATTTTGCATTTACAACAGTTCAAGGAAGAAAAACATCTGTCCCTAAAAATTCAGAAAATCAATCAAGAAAGAAACCTTGCCTAATGATAAGCAATGGCTCCCCAGTGCTGAGAAAACGATCCACATGCTGAGCCTAAATGCTTATACACTGTCACTTCCAGCTCCATTCAGAATCAAGTATCAGGGCACACAGTATCTAATGGTTCAAAGGTTCAGTGCAGATCAAAGACACACAATGAAGTTTGCACAGTGCACTAACAACACACTATTTCATATTAACAACATCCTCTGGAAGAAATTTTTACCATTATTCACAAAACTCCATAACTCCATTGAAATATTATCAGTCTTACACTATATACATGGAAGCACACAAATTGACCCCAAATGACAGAGTTAACAAACATTTACTTAAAATATTTTTCAAGACTTTCTCATTCATGACAATCAAAATCTCCCCACCATGCCCCAATGTTGAATCCAAGAACTCCCTTACTTTATCTGCATCAAGAAAAGGTTGAGGGGCAGCAAGGTCACTGTCCAAGTTATACCAAACCTCATCAATCTTCCTCAATGCAATCCAGTGCCTACTTCTCCAAATCCCAGCAAACCTAGTCACGGCCACATTGATCACAATCCCCATCAAAACATCTTCATGACTGAAACAATAGTTCAATATAACAAATTTAATAACCAAAGTGAAAAAGTACATATTTATCATAGAAGAGACTATTACACATGCTGCTAGTAAGAATTCGAATTTCTCATTGATATCAGCATTAATTTACAACAGCGCATATTGTTTACAGTCGGGATGAATAAAATAAACCCTTCAAGAGGATTCCACCTTGGGTGGTACTTCCGACCATCAGCAAACCAGTATGTGAAGAAGTGGCCCGCAGGACCTAACTCAATCAGAAGAAAAGAAATGTCCCAAAAGAAAATACTCTCTATAGTCTATACTGTGATGATTACTTATCAAGATTTTCAATGGCTTTCGAATTTGCATTGTTACTGTTTTTTTTTTTCCTCTTTTTTATTAAACTAAGTGTTTGTTTGATTTAAAATAATTGTTGAAAGGTCATCGAGAAAAATTGATGAAATAATAATTATTGAAAATATTTTCTAAACATGTATATATTGAAGTAGTATACGGATAAAAAAAAAATTGAAAGTAATATTATGTTAACATTTTGTTAAATTCATTTTTTTAGGCGCAAGATGAAACCAAAATTTTAGGTTTAATTGGAATTTGTTTTTCCTACTTTTTCAACAATAAAGGAAGAATAATAACTTTTAATAATATTAAAAATTAATTAAATAAACTTTTATAAATTTAAAATTTGTATATAATAAATATTTAATTTTTTTATAGTCAACTAACGACCAATTGGTTATTTAAATTATAAAATAGAGACGTCAAGATAGCAAAATTATTTAAATTATTCTTTTTTTATTTTTTAACAAATCCTGTTATTATTTGTAAAAAAAAATTATATATATTTTAATTTTTATTTTATAAATCATTCCATTTATTTAATTTTATTTAAATTATTAAATTCTGATTAATAATATAAGAAACAATAACATTTAAAAACTAAACAAAGATAAAGAAATCAAAATTATAATTAAATCTAAACTCTAGAGTGCAACTGTGTTTATTTAACGTAACATCCACGCCTAGGCACTACCTCACCCTATGTATATGAACAATGCGGCAATATTCCTATCTGGATTTAATGTTTTGAAAGCAAAGAAATTACTGTCTCCCACTTCTCCTATTCAGAATATCACCAGAAAAAATTCAAAGAAAGCCCATCTTGTAACATAAAGAAGTCCTGTATATATTTCACATAATCACGAATGTATACAAACTATACATTTGCAAACAGTCAATATCATGACTGAAACAATAGTCAATATAACAAATTCAATGACCGAAGTGAAAAAGTACATATTTATTATAGAAAAACACTACTACACATGCTGCTAGTAAGAATAAAAAAATTGCAAATGAAAAAAATGGAATTAGAATCTCTCATTGATATCAACATTAATTTACAACAGTGCATTAATTTACAGCAGCACATATTGTTTACGGTTGGGGTGAATAAAATAAACTCTTCAAGAGGATTCCACCTTGGATGGTACTTCCAACCATTTCCACATCATCAGCAAACCAGTCCCATCTCCAGTGAAGAAGTGGCCACCAGGACCTAGCTCAATCGATGCAACATCTTTCTTAGCAAATAAACGACCCCTCTCTGAAAATCCAAAAAAAAAAAAAAAAACAAACAGTCAGGGATGCAATAATAAAAAAAACATGTCCCAAAAAAATATTACAATTGATGTAAATTCAGGTTTACTTACGATGGCAATTCATACATGCGAACTGAATTGTCTTTACAAGAGGCAAACAATGTATGTTTGCCTTCTGCATCAGACATCCCCGAAAGTGAAACAACACCCTGGAATAAAAAATTATGTGTATATATCAACATAGGGAATTGACCAACTCCTTCATGATTATTATAAGAAATATCAGCTTGGTTTGAACAAATGCAGATACAACCAAATGATATTTCAACACAATCTAAATCTTATTCAAGCACAGATGTTATAATTGTAAAATAGTAGCTTACATTTTCTTCCGTATGCGTATATATCACTTTCAAAGTTCCCACTTCAATGCAAGCCCAGACCTTAATTGTGCAGTCAGATGAACTTGACAGCAAATATTGGTCCCAGCAAATAAGAGATGTGACTACATCAGTATGCTCATTTAGTGTCATTGTACACTGTAATGTATCCATGTCCCAGGCCTGAAGAAAACAAAATAACAAGAACTGGTCATTAGATGATTATAGATTTGTCCAATCTGCAGCAAAGAGGAAATTACATATCCTTTATTCAGCAATAAATTCACATGTTAAAAAAGGAAAGTAGACATACCTTTATGCTTTTGTCCATGGACCCAGAGTACAGCATCTTGCGTCCAACAGTCAGGGAAACCACTGCTTTAGTGTGGCCAGTGAGTGACGCAACCAGTTCAAAAGGAGACTTAGCTTCAGAGCTTCCTCTCCAGGCAGAAATAACACCATCCTAAAATTTTAAAAGTAAGATTTTGAATCTGATCAAAAGAACAAAACTTCCAGTTTAACTAACTACAGAAAAATGGGTGGGGGTTCTGAATTAGATAACCATAAAACACCTTACATGAAAAAAAAAAAATGTTTCAAAAGTAAGAGAGTTCTGAATTTGATGAAAGAACAAAACTTTTCAGTTAACTAACTACAGGAAAAATGGGTTAGGGGAGTCTGAATTAGATAATAACCATATTGCTTGGTTAGTTACCTCTCCACCAGCAAAGAGTGTATCATTGCCAACCGTCATGGCACGGACTGGACCTTTGGGTCCATCAAGAGTAAATTCCGAAATGGTCTCGATATTCCAAGCCTTCACAACAACAAAAGCCACATAATCAGTTTGCATTTACTACTCCTATAATTAAGACATTACCATACCTAAAAACAAAAAACAGGACAGAAGGGCTTACCTTAATAGCATTTTGTAGACCAACAAATATCCATGGCCCCTCATTGATCAAAGAGGTAACCTCAGCACCAAGATTGATGACTTTAGCACATTGACCAGTACGATAGTACCATATCCAAACTGTCCCATCAGTGCTACCAGAATAAAGTTTGTCAGATCCAGGAGGAAGCGCAATGCCAGTGATAACCTGTTGTCAAAAGCATAAATTTAATTACAATAGATATTAACATAAAACGGAGGCCCGCAAGTCCATTTTAATTACTAAAATGGAATCATCAAAGAATTTTAATTAAAATTTTGCTGTGCTAAACAGTAAATGATGGTTTTAGAGTGAAGTACCTTCTTGTGTTCATGAAGATTTTTTATTGAGGAAATCCCATCACCGTGAGACCATGAATGTATATACGTGCATTGTTCACCATGAACACAGTTATTGTTTGTCCAGTATTTACATATCCCTGATGACTTCTTTGAGGCCTGAGCAACCTTTATTGCTGCATCTCCTCTAATCAAAAGTGTCCTTGGCTTGGAATTATATTTAGGGACATTGGGAGAGGCAGAGTAAGGTCTTTTTCTGTATCCATGAGCAGAATTGACATTATCACCAAAGGCAGTATGTGATGACGGTGTTTCTGCGTGCAGAAACCTGCAAGGGTTTCGGGTGCATCTCCCAGCTCTCCAATAAGAGCATGTTATTCCACCAACCTCAGTCCTTCTTGCAAACTTAGTAGCCATGATACTCTATAACAACAAACATTGCGATGGCATCTACAATCTATCAATAAACTTCTCCACAGCTTTCTTTCATTAACAGGAAGATAAACCCCAAGCCGTAGATTCAACTCCCCCAAAACCTTATAGTTCCCTAATAATCCAAATAAAAGGAACCCTACACACAAAAGCCTATATTTGCACCGGGTGAGCACGAGAAATTTCATCGAATTGTCGGAGGAGCAAACCTGAGTATTCGAATCGCAGAGAAAGCTTCAGAGTTCAAAACGATCGTAGATAACAAGAAGAACAGAAAACAAATTTGATTTTTTTGTCGAGAGCAAGAGAAGAAGAGAGAACGAGGCTAGGTTTATTTATACTTTACAGGTTCGCGTGCGTGTAAAGCAAGCAAGATCTTTATCCTTGAAAAAATAAACAAATATTTTAAATTTCATTAATAAAATTTTAAATATAAATTTCATTAATGAAATTCTAAATTTTACTATAAATATTTAATATTTTATAAATTAAATTTTAAATTGAAAATCTAAATACTAAGAAAAATTGAAGAGTAAAAAAATAAACAAATATTTAAAATAAGATTTGATAAGATTCAGAAATATTTATCCTTAAACAATAAATAAATAAATATTTAAAATAAGATTTGATAAGATTCAGAAAGAAAGATAAGATTTTTAATGTCTAAAATAAATTTTAAATTTTAAAAAATATGAACATAAAAGAATAAAGTTTTAAAATTTTAAAAAAATATATTTAAAATAAGAAAAAAAAAACAAGAGTAATATAAAAAAAAAAGAATTAAAAATATGAATAAACAAGAGTAATATATTAATAAAATTTAAAAAAATACAAATAATGTCTTGATAATTTTTAAAAAATGAAAAAAATAAAAGAATAATATTTTTTTAAAAATTAAAAATATGAAAAAACAAAATTAATATCTCAAAAATTTTAAAGTAATATTTTTTTAAAATATAAAAAATAAGAATAATGTAATGTTATAAAAATTTATTGAATAAAACAAATATTTATTTTAATATAAATAAATAATTATTTATTTTTTATTGTATTTGTCTAAACTTTTTTTTTAAAATAAATAAATCTTTTTTATTTAAATAAGTAAATCTTATCTTATTATCAAATAATCAATTATCTGATAATTATTTATTTTATAAATATTTGTTTTAATTTTAAACAAACCATAAGTACACAATCACCACCTTCATTTTGTGCTAATTGCATGATTTATTAGGTTCATTATAATGAATTTCCCATACTTCAATAATCAAGGTCATAGTCGCCACATAAAGCAAAAGCTGTTTAATTGTGAAAGTTAATTAACCTTGCTTCTGGTCGGCAAGTGAACCATTATTAGATTTTTTTTATTATTTAATAATTTTGATGAATACCTTTATAAAAAAAAATTAAATTTTAAATAATCTTAATCTAATACACTTTACTAAACATTAGAAATGAAAGATTTGTCTTTAACTTTATTGTAGTCATAGTTGTTCAAGACAATACATAACATGTGTGTTAAGTTTTACCATTTTTTCTATTCAATTTATTAAATAGAAATATTATAAATAATAAAAAGAGAAGCACGACAATTTTTTGAAATTTTTTTTTTATAGTAACAATATTATATATTAATTCAACAAAAAAAAACATTAGACATTACAATTTCTAAAACTAATTTTTTTTTTTATGTTATTTGACTCAATATTTTTCATAAGTCTATTATAAATGTGAATTCTCTAAGATCGATAAATCTTCTCATTAGGAAGACTATTTTGCTATAAGCCCCATTTTCTTGCTTTGGATAAACCGTTTGAACGACTCTTTTCTCTTGCACTATACGCAGCGTGCAGCCCTGAGTACAAATCATACAAAGAAAATACACGAGATTAGCATTGAAATCTTGTAGTAAAATTTATTAAATTGACGTACAAGGGAAGGGACTATAGTAGTTAAATAGTGGGCACTTTTGTTTGACTCGCTTTAACTTATACTGCAGCAGTTAGCTATTTGTGTAACACTGGTTTTTGCTTGAACATGACAGTTCAGGTTAGGAATTTTACAACACTAAACGCACACACACATGCTGTAAATATAATGTAGATTACAGGGGAAAAATATTATAAGTAATTTATCTTGATCACTTCTCACATTGAATTTTTGCATCCAAAGCACCTTAATTAGTTTTGTTTCCCCTCACAAGAACATTACAAAAGCATCTCTTCTTCATTCCCATTCCCAAATAGAATATATAGTAGTTTTTGTTGAAATCAAAACTATATATTACCAGATAAATTAATACATCAAAATTAATTACAATTCTCATAGAGGCTCCCCAAGCACACAGACACTAAACATAGTATTAGTAACATATATACCATAATATATATGTCCACCTAACGTAACCACTTTTGTTGTGCCAAAAAAATTCCAACCAACTCTCTCCTAAACCTTCTCATGATCACATTCCTTGTAAATATAAAACAAAGAATGTTACTCATTCTAAGCAAGTTAATTATCAACGTTAAGTCCTACCACACACCATGATGATGCAATTGCAAATGGAATCCCTCCCTCTTTTCCTCACTCTAATAGCAACCCTCTCAGCCTACCTCCTATGGTTCCACCTCCTTGCCCGAACCCTAACTGGGCCTTGGCCCTGGCCCTTCGTGGGGAGTCTCCCGGGCCTCTTCAGGAACCAGGATCGCGTGCACGACTGGATCGCAGAGAACCTCCGCAGCATGGGAGGCTCCGCGACGTACCAGACGTGCATAATCCCGATCCCTTTCTTGGCGCGCAAGGAAGGGTTTTACACGGTCACGTGCCATCCCAAAAACCTGGAGCACATCCTGAAGACGCGCTTCGACAACTACCCGAAGGGCCCCAAGTGGCAGACGGCGTTCCACGACCTCTTGGGCCAGGGCATCTTCAACAGCGACGGTGACACGTGGCTCATGCAGCGCAAAACCGCGGCGTTAGAGTTCACCACGCGAACGTTGAAACAAGCCATGTCTCGCTGGGTTAACCGATCCATTAAGAACCGGTTGTGGTGTATATTAGACAAAGCGGCGAAGGATAGCGTCTCGGTTGACTTGCAAGACCTTCTTCTGCGTTTGACCTTTGATAATATCTGTGGACTCACCTTCGGCAAAGACCCCGAAACTCTATCACCGGAGCTTCCCGAAAACACGTTCGCCGTTGCTTTTGACACTGCCACTGAAGCCACCATGCACAGGTTCATAGAATTATACACAAACTTAATGGTGAAATATCTAAAATAGTATAAATTAATCACAACACACCGTGTAAAACTATTGTATATGTGACCTCCAATTAAACTTTATATATTTGGCTTCCTATGTAAAATGTTTTGTTTTGTGGGTGCAGGTTCCTCTACCCGGGTCTGGTATGGAGGTTCCAGAAGCTTCTGTGCATTGGATCCGAGAAGAGGTTAAAGGAGAGTCTCCGAATTGTGGAAACCTACATGAACGACGCCGTCGCGGATCGCAAGGAAGCTCCCTCCGACGACTTGCTCTCGCGTTTCATGAAGAAGCGCGACGCCGCCGGAACTGCCTTCTCCGCCGCGGTGCTCCAGCGCATCATCCTCAACTTCATCCTCGCCGGCAGGGACACCTCATCGGTGGCCCTCACCTGGTTCTTCTGGCTCCTCACGAATCACCCCATCGTGGAGCAAAAAATCGTGACCGAGATCACAACCGTCCTCGCCGACACGCGCGGCGGAGACCGCCGCCTCTGGGCGGAGGACCCTCTCGACTTCGGCGAGGCCGATCGGCTTGTGTACCTGAAGGCCGCGCTTGCCGAAACGCTGCGTTTATACCCGTCCGTTCCGCAGGACTTCAAGCAGGCCGTCGCCGACGACGTGTTGCCGGACGGCACGAAGGTTCCGGCGGGGTCGACGGTGACGTACTCGATATACTCCGCGGGGAGAGTGGAAACGATATGGGGAAAAGATTGCATGGAGTTTAAACCGGAGCGGTGGCTTTCGGTTCGCGGGGACCGGTTCGAACCGCCGAAAGATGGGTTCAAGTTCGTGGCTTTTAACGCTGGACCGAGAACCTGCTTGGGCAAGGACTTGGCTTACCTACAAATGAAATCAGTGGCTGCCGCTGTGCTCCTTCGTTACCGGCTATCTCTGGTTCCCGGTCACCGGGTGGAGCAGAAGATGTCTCTCACCTTGTTCATGAAGAATGGGCTCAGGGTGTTGTTGCATCCACGTAAGCTTGAAAGTGGGCCAGGGGATGCCACCTCACCTTGAAATGAGGGTGTTTTCGTCATTGTGCTGCAGAATTCAGAAAGTGTAGTGGCAGCCAATATGGGTCATTCGGTGGGACACGGTTGCATGTAATTTATTTATTTTCATTTTATGTTGGGAATTAGGGTGGTGTAACTGTAATTTGTGTATCACTATTTGTATGGCATTTTTATTTTTTGTTGAGAAAATAAACAGAAAATATTTGTGTTGAAAAAATTATTTTTTGTTTCTGAAAATAAATTAGTATAATAATAGGAACGTTAGAGCAATCCTAGTGGTGGTTTGAATTATTAAGAATTTCTTCAAATGGGCAATGGAATTCAAAAATATGTGTTCTTGTGACATATAAATTATATTGTCATACTATATAGTTAACTATACTAATTATTTATTTTCTCTTTTTTTATCTATTTAGGTATAAACACCTCTTAAGTGTCCAAATTAACATTTCTTTTGGTATGACAAATAATATAACGTGATGAGAAGATAAAAATAAAAAATGTTAATGGAGTAGGTGTTTGAGAAAAAAAAAGGGTATCTAAGCGTCATTGATATGATGATTTTTTTCCTACTCTTAAATATAAGAATATATTAAATTAAATGCGTCAACAGAGTATCTAGAATAGGGTACCAAAAACTCTATCCAACATTTAAAAGTTCAGACCAATTGAGCAACAACGAAAATCAATCAAAAGGACTTAACAGAAAGGAGTTAATTAAGCAAGCAATGCAAGAGAAGTAAATTCCAGGCAAATATTATTGCAGTTAAGAATTCATAACGTTGCTATGACCTTATTTCAAAATACGACGAGAATAAACTAAACACGATTCCTAGTTTCCAACTTAACATCCAAAAACATATCAGTAGTTGCAGTTCTCTTATCAGAATAAGAGACATATCTTTTGAACTAATTAGAAGAAACAAATCTGTATGATCTCCTTTAACTTCTGAACAACCCTTGATGCCGAAAATCCATGTTCAGATTTTGATATTCCCATAATAATTACCACCGGGTGCTACATTGCAGTGAGCTGAGAGATAAAGATGATCTGAATTAGGTATATAACTTAAGGAGGTGGAATATTGAGTCTCCCTAGGGTAGAAGACACCATCATTCAAGTGCATGTAGTTATTATTATCTGGGTACACAAATCCACACTCATCACCAACATCATGATCAACAACATTATTCATTTGACCACAATAATCCAAGTACGAGGTTGCAGCAGACATCTCAGAGGCTTCAACTTGTTCCATCAAGAGTAGTTCATTAACATAAGGTTCAAAGAGCACAGGGTTTAAAGGGTTTGCGAGAGAGGTGGTGTTATTATCTGTGGCAGCAACTATTTGAGTAGTTTTGCTTCTGATGTAGTCTTCAAGTATAGAGGAATAATGTGGCTTCTTTGTGGTATTCTTCTTCTTGTTCTTTCTCTTTGAATTCTGTTTCCTAATGGTGGCATTCCAATGGTTCTTTATGCCATTCTCTGATCTTCCTGGAATCACTTTTGCTATCTCGCACCAACGGTTTCCGAGCCTAGCGTGGTTGTCCACTAGAATTCTCTCTTCTTCTTCACTCCAACTATCTTTCTGATAAATATTCAGTAGCCCAAGGAAATTATATAATAACAAGTTTAAATGTTAGTACATTGCAACTTTGTTTATAGCCTAACTAAAAGATCAATAAAATGAAAATTTGTCAGTAAATTTGAACGAAAAATGAATTTATAGAATAACACGTCATTCATTTTTGTTTTTATTTACTGACAATTTTTAAATTATTAGTTTGTTTTTTATTTTTGTTAGTCATAATCTTTATCTTTCTCGCACAATCATACAAACCTTGTAACTCAGACTTTAACATGTGATTCGTGATCGAGTAAGTTGGTTAACTTTCTCTCATAAATTGAAAATGTTATCATGTGAAGTAAAAATTAGTTTGTATATATATATATCATGCAATGCAACTAATTATAAATTAATAAGGATGTTAATTATTATATTAAGCAATATTAACAGACCTTAATATCAGGACGCAAATGATTATTCCATCTTTCTCGGCACTGCTTGCCAACCCTTCCCTCAACCTTCTCAGCTATTTCAGCCCATTTTCTTTCACCATATTGTTTCACCAACCTCACCAGTTTCCTTCAGTTATACCAAACAAAAACCAACTAATTAAATTAAAGCATAGTACAAAATATTGTATATATATAATCACAATAATTAATTAATATATCAAACAAAACATACATACAAAAATTACAAAACAAAATGGATTATAAACCTGTCCTCTTCTTTATTCCACTGTCCTTTGATCCAACACACAGCAGCAGAAGACTTTTTCTTGCTTCTACTTCCCACCACGTTGGCATTATTATTATTAATCTTACCTGAAACTTGCATATGATCTTTCAGGCACAGTGTAGTAGGGTAATTTTGATTGATATTTCTCCACTTATTAAAACCCTCCTCAGCAGCAAAAACACTTGCATCATTGTTCCTTGCATGTAAGAACCTATCTATGCCTATGGCTTTACTCAAAGGAGGGTTTATAGCTTCACAGCCATAAATTTGAAAGCCATTAACACCATGACTTCCTCCTCTTACCATGAAATCCATGAAATTGGAGACTAAATCAATCAAAAGGGAAAGTGTGTTATTATATATTATATGTTGAAAAAAATGGTTAATTGACATGCACTATATATTGTAAACTGAATTAAGGTTATTCCAAAAAGCAATTGTAATAAGCTACTACGTGAGGCATTGATTGTGTGCTTTATCCAAGGGTCAGGAGTTAATTTTGATAGTGTAACTCCTCAAATTTCATTATGGACAAATTAAAAGCGTACGTGTGGAGAGGGATTAGTGGGTGCTGTTTATCCATATTATTAGTTTATTACTACTATTTACTTATAAATTCAATTTTATTTTTATTAGATTTAATTGATATTGAATACTATTACTCAATGTCATCTTAATAGAATAATTAATTGCATTCATGTAAATTTCGGTTTTGTTTTCATCAATTATGACTCATTATTATATTATTTTTAAAAAATATTTTTTTTGTTTTTAAATTTTTGTAATATCACATATTATGACTTCTATATCATTATATTTTTCCCTAACTGAGTAAATTAGTTTGCGTAGAACTACTAGATTTGAATATCTTATGCAATTAAATTACTTTTTTGAAAATTAAAATAAAATAAAATAAAACAAAATTATGCCTATGGATTTTGCATGGAAAAACTCAGGAATGAAAAAATTGGTTATAAAAAACTCAGTTTTTTTTAAGTGAAATATTTTATTTGTTAAGAAAAAGTTCAAAAAAATATTGAGCGGAATAATATTTTGATAAAAAAAAAAAAAAAAACAGTGACTTTTTCCCTCTATTCTAGAAATATATTACATAAAAAAATAATAAAAGACTAACACTAACAAGTACTTTTAAGCCTATAAAAAAAAAAGTACTTTTAAGCATCAATTACAGAGTTACAAATTGTTTTATAGATGATATAGTTATCATCAGAGGAATTTCTTTTTATTCACCAAAAAGAAAAGGAATTTCTTTTGGTCCTAACATAAACTTTTTGTAATTTTAAATAAAACAATTGTCGTTAAAACATTTTCTAATGTTATTTTTAAAATACTTGTATTATTCATTGAAATTTATTGATAAACATGAAATTATGTAAACACGCTCTTTATTTCCAAAAAAATTACGTTTAATTTCATAATTTTTAATCGGTAAATTTCAATCATGAATAATGTTATTTAAATCATTAAAAATAATATTATTTACACCTTTCATTTTTTTATTCAATTATGTAATTTCTAATATAAAATTTACATTTATTATTTTTTAGTCAATACTCTAAAATATTAATAACATGATATAAGTAGTAGTATTAGTAAATATTACATCATCAAAATGATAAAAGTAATAAAAAAAAATAATAAAGAAAAAACGCATTGGGTGAAAAATAACGTATGTCCCTAAATTATTTCAAATTTTTTAAATAGGTTCCTATATTTTAAAATTTAATTTTTAATTAGATTCTTAAACTCAAAAATTGTTTTTGTTTAAGCCTCTGATTTCATTTTTTGGTCAGAATTTCGATTAGTATATAATTTATGTTTTTTTTTAATAATTTAGAGACTGATGAATGAATAATTAAAAGAGCAACATTTGTCTCAACTCTACTTAAAAAAAAAAAAAGTGTCTAAGAATGCAATTAAAAATGACTTAATTTGAGGAAAGAGTGTTCGTACATTGTAGCAATCTTACCAAGTGTGAATAATAATAAAAAATAATAATTTAACTTATTTGTTTAAATTTATTTGATAAAATAATTATTTATTTTAATAAAATAAATAATTATTTATATTTTTAGTATGTTTGTAAAAATAATTTATATATAAATTATTATTTTTTATTTTAAAAAAAATTCTAATTATTTATAAAATAATTAATTATATGATAATAACTTATTTTATAAATATTTATTATAATTTTAAATAAATCAATAACATACTGTCGGTGATGTCGGTGATAGATGTACATTAAATGCTTATTTAAACAACCGTGCCTAATTATTTATGTCGACTGTGGTGTGTACTTTTGCTAAACAAAAATATTGTAGTTTAATACTACTATAAGAGTAGGTTCTTCGATTTCTTGGAAAAATTGAATTAGTTCTTTAAATTAACAAAAATAGTAATTTGATCTTATAAATTTTTTGTAATTGGATTCTTGAAAATAGTTTGACACTTGAAATCGTCTGAAAAATAATAATTTGTGTCTTTGATTTTACTAATTCTAAAACTCGATTACAAAAATTGTAAAATATAAAATACTTAACTATATTCATTTTAATCTAAGAATCTGATTAAAAATTCCGAAAAAGTTCAATATTAATTATTAATGCTAATACAATACTTCCATATTATTAATACTAATATAATTTTACACACAATCCTTTATTTATAATAAATTAATTATTTTTTATAAAATTATTTTAAAAATTATTAAAATGATAAATTATAATTAATGAAAAGTATAAAATAATTTTAAAAAGATGCATTAACATTTAATTAATATTACATCATTAGTTATTCATTGGACATATCGAAACACACATTTCTATTTCTCCACGTCACGAGTCTCTGTGGTGTCGTGCCACGTAAAGTTTTATTCTTTATCCAACTTAACACCAACCAATTGCAACTGTTGCTTCATCAAATACTCTTAATAATCATAATCATATCATAAAATAAATACAAATACTATATGCCATCGTTTTCTGTGTCATGTCATGTGTGTACGCCTTCTTTCTCTGTTCTATTCATCTCACTTCAAAGGTTTGTTTATCTCCTATTATCATTATGCCTAACTCTGTTGTAAGATGATAAATTCGATTTCTTCAACTGAACTTCTATCGTTGTTTTTTTTCTCGAAATCAGCACACCTTGGAACTCAATTATTGTTTTTTTTTCTGTTGTTTATCACTTTATCAGATTCATCTTTCATGAAGGACCACACCCCCATTTCTCTACCACTTATCTTTGATTTTTTTTTTATTTTTTTTTTTTGTCCTATGGTAATGCTTGGGGTGTTCATAGGATAGGAGTATGACTTAATTAGTCCATTTTAAATCAATTTAATTTAATTTTCCAAGTTCAGTAATGAAATTGAACCAGCCAAATTCATCCATATATGAAGTTTCTTGTTGAAATAACATGCAGCCAAATAGTGACACAAACTGCAGATGAAGTGTGTCATAATATATTTATCATTTGCTGTTTCTGTTAACTGCTGATAATCAATTCTACAAGTTGTAACATGCTTGAAACATTTCTTATTTGCCTGAAAATTACTTTATCTTCTGGTCATCCAGGGGCTAGTACAGTAGCACCATAAGCACTGAGGCAAAAGTGATTATTACTTGAGCCAACAAGTTAAAAATGGCTCTGACCAAGGTCTACATTGTGTAAGTATATTTTTCAACTGCTACTTTAGTTGAATTTTCTTTATCATGCTGAATGCAGATATTCCAACTCAAACATTCATCAACCATAAAATTGAATTTTATGGTGTTATGAGTTATGACCCTTTTGATCACATCAATTTTGGCAGCTATTACTCCTTGTATGGACATGTAGACACTATGGCAAGAGAAGTACACAGAGGAGCTGATGCAGTTGAAGGTGTTGAAGCAACACTCTGGCGGGTAATTTTTTCAATCAGTTAGGATGTGCAAGTGTGTAGCAAATATTTGCATTGTAAATAGCAAAATTGCAGCAAACGTAGCTGCAATTGCATGCCCTATGTGTTATAGAGACCCCAAAAACTGCAATAATTAGGCTGCTATTGCAGTTGTGAATAGCAATCTTTTCAATTGTCTTAGTTAATAGTTTGTTTTTGGTTTACTGAAAAAAGGTACCTGAGATGCTTTCGGATGTAATATTGGAAAAGTTGAAGGCCCCTCCTAAACCAAATGACATACCAGACATAAGACCAGAGCAACTTGTTGAGGCTGATGGTTTGATATTTGGTTTTCCTTCTCGTTTCGGGATGATGCCAAGCCAGCTCAAGGCCTTCTTTGATGCCACTAGTCAGTTATGGACATCCCAAGTACTGGCTGGCAAACCTGCTGGAATCTTCTGGAGTACTGGTTTTTATGGTGGAGGCCAAGAACTTTCAGCGTGAGTATCGATTGCCTCAACATTCCCTCAAAATGCTTCATTTGGTTCTTCTCACATAAATAGAAAAGAAAACAACCTTAGTCTATATTGATTGATATTGCTTGGCATGACTTTCTAATATAACTTCATCTTCAATCACTACCGGTATAAATTATTTGCATCATTAAGTCTCGTGATTTCTGTTAGGATGCTACTGGACTTAGGACTATGATCTCTTGATATTATTTTTCACTTTCTGTTTCCTGTTTATGTCTTGGTTGCAGATTGACAACTATAACTCAATTAGCTCATCATGGCATGCTTTTTGTTCCTCTTGGATACACCTTTGGAAGTGGTATGTTTGAGATGGATGAGGTAAAAGGAGGATCCCCATATGGTGCTGGAACTTTTGCAGGAGATGGAACTCGTCAACCTACAGAGCTAGAACTACAGCAGGCTTTTTACCAGGGTAAATATCTTGCTGAAATAACAAAAAAGCTGAAAAGCTAACCTCTCTGGCTAACAAATACATAAGATATTTAGATTGCACAGACTCAACGGGTTACTTTTACCAATAGACAAGATAGAAAAGCCCCATGTTGCTTTTCTTCTTGTGGGTACTGTGGCTGCAAGAATGTATATCTTCTGTTACCTCTTTCACGAAACTCAAATTATTCCAATGAAATGATAAACAAGATACTCGGTATCCTTGGAGTTTGGAAGAAAAATGTACAAAAGTATAAACTATTACCCTATATATATATATCTAACTAACATATTTAGCAAGTAACCAACTAAGGAAGCACGCCATCATGTTTATTTTTTAATGAAGTCGTTACTTGAATAGTTCAGATAACAACTTAGAGAACCAGCACGTCAATTAAGTCAGATATTGTAGTTTACTTAGACAACCAGCATGTCAAATATAGCATATACTAAATTACTTAAAATAAAATGCGGAAACAGCAGCAACGCTAGAGTAACTTGTATCTGCTATTCCACATTTATATTAGTCACTCAAAAGTCAAAAGTCATAGACTAAAGCAGAAATCCAATCCTAATGGAAAATAAGGAGTGATTCACTAGAAGGAAAACTGAAGGAAAAGGCTGAATTGACATGCTAACATTGAAGTTGTTAAGTGTTAACTAAGCATCTGAGATGTGAACACATAAGCATGCACTTCAGTTTCTTCTATATTATTGCAAGGCTACTCCATTTTCTGATTAGGCCGAAAGCAGAGGATGGCAGGAACATTTTCTTAATACGAAATCTATTAGCTGCACTTTCCTTCAACTAACAAAGATCAACTATGAATTTGTATGCAGTAGAAGTGATCATAAATGATATTATATATGAAGACTCTTCCTCAAATGCACGATATTCAACAAAAACTTGAATATTGCAGCATAATGGTTCCACAAAAACTTAAAGGCAAAACGTAATTGTCGAACTTTTTATGTATTCAACAACTAAAATGAGAATTTTCGTTCTTTCAAGAATAAATTGTTACAGTTTACACATTCAGATATCGAAATGTCATTCATCAGATAATTGTCAGTTTCTTTCATGTTACTTCTCAACAATGCTAGTAGTTTCACACTCGTTTTATTTTTTTTTATTTTTCTTTCTTGGAACTCACTATGTGGACTATAATAATTGGCTAAGCATGTGAGCTATAATAAACTAATTACTAAACTCTGAATATAAAATTATTGATTACTAAACAGCAGTTTTCATTTCCCTTCTGCATTTGTGTCAAACGATGACAGATCAAATTGAAATAGAATCAAACTCACAAACTGCCACAGCTTAAGAAGCAAGAGTTGAACACAGATCCACTTCCACCCACCATACTTACAAATCAATGGCTGAGACTGAGATGATGAAGAAAGCAGAGTTGATCTTCTTTCCCATACCGGAGATCGGCCACCTAGCTTCATTCCTCGAGTTAGCACAACTCCTAATCAAACATCATAACCATCTTTCCATCACAATCCTCTGCATGAAACTCCCTTATGCTCCCTCTTTAGATGCATACATCAGATCAGTTATAGCCTCACAACCTCAAATCCAAGTCATTGATCTCCCTCAAGTAGAACCACCTCCACAAAAACAATTGAGATCACTATCACACTACATTTGGACCTTGTTGCACACCCTCAAACCCCATGTCAAAGCCACAGTGCAAAACATTTTATCATCTCATTCAGGCACCGTTATAGGGTTGGTCCTAGATGTCTTCTGTTCACCCTTGATTGATGTGGGGAATGACTTAGGTATCTGTTCTTATTTGTACAAAACTTCAAATGTTGGATTTTTGAGTCTCATGCTTTCCCTTCAGAAACGTGAAATCTGTGACGTACTCAATGATTCTGATCCTGAGTTGTTGGTTCCGGGGTTCCCTGATCCAGTTCCTTCAAGTGTTTTGCCTGATGCTGTTTTTAACAAAGAAGGTGGATATGCTACTTATTATAAACTTGCTCAGAGGTTCAAAGACTCCAAAGGGATTATTGTTAATACTTTTTCAGAGTTGGAGCAGAATGTTATTGATGCATTGTGTGATGGTCAAAGTCAAACACCTCCTATCTATGCTGTCGGTCCATTGATTAATCTCAAAGGTAATAAATCTAACCCAAATTTAGATCAAGTCCAACATGACAGAATATTAAAATGGCTAGATGAGCAGCCATGTTCTTCTGTTGTTTTTCTATGTTTTGGGAGTAAAGGAAGCTTTGATCCATCTCAAACAAGAGAAATAGCACAAGCACTTCAGGGTAGTGGAGTTAGGTTCTTGTGGACTATGCGTTCTTCACCAACCACAGACAACGAAGAGAGAATTTTACCAGAAGGGTTCTTAGAGTGGATGGAGGGTAATAAGGGAATGATATGTGATTGGGCACCCCAAGTGGAGATTTTGGCACACAAAGCCATTGAGGGGTTTGTGTCACATTGTGGATGGAACTCTATTTTGGAAAGCTTGTGGTTTGGGGTGCCTATATTGACATGGCCTATCTATGGAGAACAAAAGCTGAATGCTTTTAGGATGGTGAGGGAATTTGGATTAGCAGTGGAGCTGAGACTGGACTATAGAAGGGGTAGTGATCTTGTAATGGCAGAGGAGATAGAGAAAGGGTTGAAACAATTGATGGATAGAGATAATGTGGTGCACAAGAAGGTGAAAGAGATGAAAGAGTTGGCTAGGAAAGTTGGCCTTAATGGAGGGTCTTCTTTCATTTCTGTTGGAAAACTTGTTGATATTATGACAGGTAGCATTTGATGACTAATGTTGAATTTCATAGATGGGGTTGGTTGCCCATTTTCTTTGAATCAATGAATTGAAAAAGTCAAATTATTTCAGTAATAGTGTATTGTGAGCAATTGATTGCACAAGGAAGATGATCATTATAATAAGAAAGTTTGTGCTGATATAAGTTGAAAATTGAAATTGCTCCAGTTTGTGTATAATAGATGTAGTTAAGCAATTGTGGCTATTCTTTTTCGAAGGGTTGTAAATTGTAATAATACTGTTTGTTGCCATTTGAACTAAGGAAAGAAACTGGATTATCTCGGTCTACAACTACTTGATTAGGACATTGATTGTAAGTTCCTCAAAAGAAGGTAATTTCATGACATAATATTGGCCTTTTTAAAATCTTAGTGGAGTCCACTAACAAAAATACATAATTTATTTCATAAAACATAAATTTTCTGGCCAAGTTAGGAGCACTGCTAGTTGAGCACATGGGTATAGTAGATAGACTTCACCCTAAGATAAGAAATATAGTATTTGTGGTTTCACACACGAAAAAAAACAAAATGAATAAGCGTTTTTGGCTGAATAAGAATGTTGAAAGGGCACTATATCAGTCCATATTTCAGAATTCAAAAAATAGATGCTTCAAAGAAATTTAAATAGAATTATCTTTCTATATAATGCTGATACCAATAATAAACAAATTTTATCAAGTAGTAAAATGCTGATACAGTTAAACTGATATATGAAGACTCTTCCTCAAATGCATGATATTCACGCACAGCCTCAAGCTAAATAGAAGATCAGATGCATGTTGTTGACTCATGCGATACTAAAATATTTTTTGGTTTGATAAATCTCTCACCATCAAGACCTGTGAGTAGAAAGACTCATAGGAAATATCGTCTAGAAAGAAAGCATTTTACAGCCACATGAAGTATATGGATGCAGGACCTTTGTGCACATACCAATTAAGGATGAGAGAACGAAGTTGGAAGCTAAAACAAAGCAATGTAAGTACTTTTGGTCTCCTAAGAATAAAAGATTATTAGAGGCAGATATGTTATGTTCTTTGATAATCAAACGATTAAAAATTTTGAGCAAATAAGGCACAAGTCTGAAACTTGTTGGGATGATAGTCCTATACCTATTGGCTATGAATTATTTTTCATTACTTAATAGATTAATTAATATCATTAGTTGAATATCATCCATTTAATAGTTTCTTTAACATATTTTTTTATTCCCCTAAAAAAACATTTTTTTATTACTGAATAAAAGTAATATAAAACTTATTAAACAAGAAGTGAATTTTCTTAAATAAAGAATAAAACTTTCATCATTTAACAAACCTCGTATATAAATATTACATCATAAAAAATATAATACTAAAAAGTTGGCTAAATAGTTACGCTAACATTCTTAAATGGTGTAATTACATGAACGGTCCTCGGTTGGTGTTTAATGCACGTTCTAATAATTTAATACTTTCTCTCCTTCTTGTTTAAAAACAAATATTTGATACTTTCTTTCATGTTACTTTGCAACGATGCTTGTTCCATACTCTCTCTCTTTTTTTTTTTCCTTTCATGTAACTTTGCAACATGCTTATTCCACACTATGTGGCCTATAATAATTAACAATGGTGAATTGACTATGTGGCTTATAATAACCATGAGTGAGGGGGTTAGAATTTATTAAAAATCATCATTTTAATTAAAAATGGAAGATTTTCAATAAATTCTAACAAACCAGAACCACAATCGAAAGAGAAAATCGAGAGTGTAGCGATCACTCCTTTACAATAATTGACTATTAGTTCCGACCAAGAAAAACATCAGTTCTCATATCCCCATCTGCATTTGTGTTGTAACCTCGGCAAGACTTAAACACTCACTACACTTAAAAACCAATGTCTGAGATGAAGAAGAAAAAAGCAGAGCTGATTTTATTTTCCATTCCAGGGAGTGGCCACTTACCTTCATCACTCAATTTGGCAAAACTCCTAATAAACCATCACAACAATCTTTCAATCAAAATCCTCTGCATGAAGCTCCCATATGCTCCCTATTCAGATGCATACATCAGATCACTCACAGCCTCACAGCCTCAAATCCAAGTCATTGATCTCCCTCAAGTAGAACCACCTCCACAGGAACTATTGAAATCACCACCACACTACATCTTCACCTTCTTAGAGACCCTCAAACCCCATGTCAAAGCCATTGTGCAAAACATTTTATCATCATCTCATTCAAACCCTATTATAGGGTTTGTCCTAGATGTCTTTTGCTCATCCTTGATTGATGTGGGAAATGACTTAGGTATTCCTTGTTATTTGTACATGCCTTCAAATGTTGGATTTTTAAATCTCATGTTTTCACTTCAGAAACGTGAAATTGGTGATGTGTTCAATGATTCTGAACCTGAGTGGTTGATTCCGGGGTTCCCGGACCCGGTCCCTTCAAGTTTTTTCCCTGATGCTGTTTTTAACAAAGAAGGTGGATATGCTACTTATTATAAACTTGTTCAGAGGTTCAAAGACTCCAAAGGGATTATAGTTAACTCTTTTTCAGAGTTGGAGCAGCATGCTATTGATGCACTGTTATCTGATGGTGAAATTCAAACACCTCCTATCTATGCTGTTGGTCCTTTGGTCAATCTCAATGGTCAACCTAATGCAAATTTGGATCAAGCCCAACATGATAGAATATTGAAATGGCTAGATGAGCAGCTAGATTCTTGTGTTGTTTTTCTGTGTTTTGGGAGTAGGGGAAGCTTTGAACCATCTCAAACAAGAGAAATAGCACTAGCACTTCAGGGTAGTGGAGTTAGGTTCCTTTGGGCTATGCGTTCTTCACCAACCAAAGACAATGAAGAGAGAAACTTACCAGAAGGGTTCTTAGAATGGATGGAGGGTAATAAGGGAATGATATGTGATTGGGCACCCCAAGTGGAGATTTTGGCACACAAAGCCATTGGGGGGTTTGTGTCACATTGTGGATGGAACTCTATTTTGGAAAGCTTGTGGTTTGGAGTACCTATATTGACATGGCCTATTTATGCAGAACAACAATTGAATGCTTTTAGGATGGTGAGGGAATTTGGATTAGCAGTGGAGCTGAAACTGGATTATAGGAGGGGTAGTGATCTTGTAATGGCAGAGGAGATAGAGAAAGGGCTGAAACAATTGATGGATAGAGATAATGTGGTGCACAAGAAGGTGAAAGAGATGAAAGAGTTGGCTAGGAAAGTTGGCCTTAATGGAGAGTCTTCTTTCATTTCTGTTGGAGAACTTGTTGATGTTATGACAGGTAGCATTTGACGACTATTGTTGAATTTCATAGATGGGGTTGGTTGAACACTTTCTTTGTATCAATGAATGAAAAAGTATTGTAAGCAATTGATTGCACAAGGAAGATGATCATTGTAATAAGAGGCAATGTTTGCTGAATAATAAGTTGAAAATTGAAACTGCAGCAGTTTGTGTATCACAGATGTAGTGAAGCAATTGTGGCTATTCTTTCTATACTGTGCTGCTTTATTATTTTTCTTGAAAGGGTTGTAAATTGTAATAATACTGTAAGGAAAGAAACTGGATTATCTCAGACTTACAAGCCTAACTACTTGATTAGGACATTGATTGCAAGTTCCTCAAAATTTAATTTCATGACATAATATTCCTTTTTCTATTTCATTTCTCTCCCCTCCTTAGTGGACTGCGAATTGGGGCCTTTTTTAAATCTTAGTAGAGTCCACTAACAAAATTACAAAAATTATTTCTAGAAAACAAAAAGTTTCTGGCCAAGTTAGGAGCAAAGCAGGTTGAGCACATGGGTATAGTAGATAGACATTTATATCATCCTAATATAAATCAGTTTATTATATGAAATTGTATATTATAAATTAACGTGCTTAACATTTGCTTTATTTTTTATGATGCAGAGTGTATGTCTAATAGTATCCCAGCAAATCCTACGGTTAATTAATGCACATGTTACATTTATTATATCTTTCTCTCTGGCCCGGTGTGTGTCTAAGACTAATAATAAGTGCTACCACGCTCTCTCCATGACTCTCTTTTCGAAATATTATTCTTAAATCTCTAATAAATGATTTTGGTTAAATTTCAACCAATCATGAATGAGAGTGTCTGGATATTGTCACTTGCGTTTCTCCTAACAACAACAGTGAAACGCGTAAATCCAAATCCAAAGAAAATGGAGAAGAACGCAGAGCTGGTCTTCATTCCCTCACCAGGAATTGGCCACTTGAATTCATCTCTTGAATTTGCAAAGCTTCTAATAAACCGTCACAGCCGTCTTTCGATCACAATCCTCTGCATCAAGATTCCCTCCATTCCCTTTGCAGACTCTTACATTAGATCAGTTTTGTCCTCACAGCCGAAAATCAAACTCATTGATCTCCCTTTTGTTGAACCACCACCACAGGAGCTACTTATCAAGTCTCCTGAACACTACATATGGACCATCATGGAGTCCCTCAAACCCCACATCAAAGCCACCATGCAAAATATTCTGTCTTTATATCATCCTAACTCTGAGTCTAATCCAGTTGAAGTTGTTGGGTTGGTCCTTGATTTCTTCACTATGTCCATGGTTGATGTGGGAGATGAACATGACATACCCTCTTACATGTTCATGCCTTCAAATGTTGGATTCACAGCTTTCATGCTTTCCCTTCTGAAACATGAAATCAGTGATGTGTTCAGTGACTCTGATCCTTCTGAGTTGCTGATTCCGGGGTTCCCGGATCCGGTTCCACCGAGTGTTTTGCCTGATGCTGTTTTCAACAAAGATGGTGGCTATGCTGCATATCACAAGCTTGCTCAGAAGTTCATGGACACCAAAGGGATCATTGTTAACTCTTTTTCAGACTTGGAGCAGAATTCTATTGATGCATTACTATCTGATGGTCAAAGTGAAACACCTCCTATCTATGCTGTTGGTCCTTTGATTGATCTCAAGAGCCAGCCTAACCCGAATTTGGATCAATCTCAGCATGACAAAGTGTTGCAATGGCTAGATGAGCAGCCAGGTGAATCTGTTGTTTTTCTTTGTTTTGGGAGCATGGGAGGGTTTGGTCCATCTCAAACAAGGGAGATAGCAACAGCACTTCAGAGTAGTAAAGTTAGGTTCTTGTGGGCTATGCGTTCTCCACCAACCACAGACAATGCAGACAGAACCTTACCAGAAGGGTTCTTAGAATGGATGGAGGAGGGTAATAAGGGAATGATATGTGGATGGGCACCCCAAGTGGAGGTTTTGGCACACAAAGCCATTGTGGGGTTTGTGTCACATTGTGGATGGAACTCTATTTTGGAAAGCTTGTGGTTTGGGGTGCCAATATTGACTTGGCCTATTTATGCAGAACAACAGATGAATGCTTTTAGAATGGTGAGGGAATTTGGATTGGCAGTGGAGTTGAGACTGAACTATAGAAGTAGTAGTGATCTTGTGATGGCAGAGGAGATAGAAAAAGGGCTGAAACAATTGATGGATGGAGATAATGTGGTGCACAAGAATGTGAAGGAGATGAAAGAGAAGGCCAGGAAAGCTGTCCTTACTGGTGGGTCTTCTTACATTTCTGTTGGAAAACTAATTGATAATATGATGGGAAGCAACTGATAACATAGTTGTGTTTCATAAAATGGAGTTGCTCCTTTCTCCAAGTAATGTATGAAGTCATAATGTATCAGTAATGGACCTATGTGATCTGTTATATCCAGAAACATGTCTACCATTCCACTGAGTAAAAAAGTGTAGACTGAATATTAGATGAATGTTGAAATGGTTGCAGTTTGTGTAAGACTAATTTACTTAAGATTCTTCTGTTATGCGTTTTCTTTAGGTGGTTTATACCAGATTTCACATCTGAAGTGGGAAAATAAAAAAGATTAACCAGTAAAAATATGATAATTAAACTAACTTAAACCTTTTAAATGATAATTGTTCATTCACTACTGAACTTCTGTGATGTGCTTCTATTAAAAGTCAAGTGGGCATATATATCTAGTGAACCCTGTGGTTTTCGGCCCTGAAAAAATCTCCCAAATGGGATAATGTGAACCAAATTCTCAAAGCAGTGTCGATGGACTCAAGTTTTTTTTGCTAAAATCCCCAATTTATGTTGAAGGAGTTCCTGAATCGTTTTAAAAGGCATTAACGAATGCTGTATATATTTTTTTATCCATAAACTCTGAGTCAACATTAGTAAAATGGGGAAGAAAATAAATGAAAATATAAAATACCCACAACCAAGCTTTCTATAATATAATACTTGGAATCAAATTTTGTATCTTAGACCAGCACCGTAAAAATATAGCATCACTGATTGACACACCAAATATACTGAATTCATGGTACATTAGCATTGGTAGTACAAGATCGTTGAACCAAACAAAATATTTATCATACATGCCAAAAGGAAGTTTATCGCTGCTCTCATAGCAGTGTGAATCATGATAAAATGACCTTGGAAACATTAGAAGCTTTGAATCACAGTTCAGGTTATCAAATGTTTGTTCAATTTACTCTAATACTCGTCTCCAAACAAAGGAATGACATGCTGGTATCCAGCCAGACCTTGATACTGCCCTTACCTTCTTGACCCTTTCTGTTCTCTCCTGTCATAATCATCTCTTCTTGATCCTTTTTCTTCTCTCCTAGATCGATCTTCTCTTGACTTATGATCAAATTCATCATCTTCATGCCTTCTTGATCTTTTTTCTTCTCTTCTACTGTTATTTTCTCTCCCCTCAAATTTGTCATCATCTTCATGCCATCTTGATCTCTTTTCTTCTCTTCTGCTGTTATTTCCTCTTCCCTCAAACTTACCATCATCATCATGCCACCGCTTTGTCATCTCTCTTCTATCACTTCTCTTAGGTTGGTTGTCTAATTCAGCATCGTTGACACGGGCCCTAGGACGTGAATCTCTGTCTCTAGTTTCTGGAATATGATTTGATTGATTGTTGCCAGATCTTCTCTCTTTTTTGGGACCCTCAAATTTGTCGTGACCCCACTTTGGATTGTCTTCCTCACGACCCCAACCTGTATTGGCAGCTCTCTGGATAAAGGCAACAAAGACAGTCAAGAACAAAATCAAAACTATGAAAAGGTAGCTGCATAAATAATCTGCACCTAAGAAGTTTTTATTCCAAAATTCATCACATTACATAACATACACAACTTCAAAAGTTTATAAGCAAAGCAAAAATGACGAGAAATCATACAAACTAGAAAACCTGAACAATAAAGCAGCAAACAATTATGGGTAAATTACACTCCTTTTCCATCAGATATATTTAAATTACAATGTCCTCCCTCCAATTTTGACAATTACATTTCTCTCACCTGAGATGAATATATATTACATTTTAGTCCATTTTAATATAAACGAACCTCTTAATGGTGATGAACAAATTATAAATAAGCCACAAGCTCAAGTACATTACAGTCATGACATAAAAAATAAAACACCCATCCAAAAACATTGGTCCTCCTATCAATGAACTTCCAGTGCAAATCCATAGTAGTCCAAGAATGTGGCTTAATTCTATAATAACATATTCAGGAACATATGACTTATTACCAATGAATGACTTAATAGCTGAAATACCAAACTTCTACATGACCAACGACATATCGAAGACTACAACCTTCACATATAAAAAACAAATCCAGCTCTAGATGCAGTTTATGCTCCACAGAGTCTATAGTCAATACCAAAATTCCAATCCCACTATATCAAAGTGTCAAAGAGCAGAAAAACAATCCAATAAGCCAAAAAGTATTGCATTCAAACACTTCAATTAAACTTTCCAAAAACTCAAACCATAATGCTCAAGTTTTCAAGTCCTCAAGCAAAAAGGTATTTCATTGGAACACTTCAATTAAATTTTACAAAAAATCAAACCTAAAGCATCAAGCCTTCAAGTCATACACACCTAAAAGCATAATAATAATAATAATAATATATATATATATATATATAAAAGAAATAAAATTACTGTGACAAGATCACGAAATGTTTTATCTTACTTGTTCATCGTGAGAAAACTTGCAGCTAGCTCCACGAGTGCAATCACCTCTTTGGAAAGCACGGCAAACACCACGTGCCTCTCTCTTCTCCCGCTCCGTCTCTTCATCCTCCTCCTCCTTCTTCTTATACTTATCAACATGGTCCACCCTAATAGTTCTACCCAAAACCTGTGCCCCATTCAAATTATCTGAGACACAAAAAAAAAATATATATATAACACAATTCCCTATAGTGCGTGTTTGAATTCACAAAATTGATCTTGAATGAAATTGATTTTGAAATGATGCAATTTATGTTTGGATATTTTTAATTTTTAATATAAAATCAAGTTAGGAGTAGAACCCAGTGTAAAATTTTGAATCCAAATCAGAAGCCACTCAAAGTTGCTTCAACTCATAATCAATTATGGACTAAATTCATATCCGACTCAAAACCAAACATGTGAACATTTGCCTAAAATCAATTTTAGACTCGGAATCAAGTATCTAATGTGAAACCAAAGACGCACGTAATATAAATCAGAGAGAAAAGAGAAACCCACCCACAGCGAGATTGGTGCTTCGCTGATCCTCATACGCAAGGAACGCGAAGCCCTTGGATTTTCCGGTGCCTTTGTCGCGCACGAGGTTGACGTCGACAAGCTCGCCGTACTGGGCGAAAACGGAGAGCAGGTCACCCTCGGTCAGATCGAAGGGGATGCCGCCGACGAAAACGTAGGCGGAATCTTTGTATTTGGCGTGCCACGAGGCACCCTCGCCGATGCCGAGTGCAGCTTCTTTGGCATTGATGTTCTGAGTGCGCTTCACTAGTGTTAGCGGGTTCATCTCTCTCTCTCTGCTCAACACGGTCAAAGAGAAAGAAATAGTTAGGGCAAGCAAGTTATCTAATTTTGTTTCATATATACACCCAAAAAAAAAAAAAAAACATTTTGTTTCGTATTTGTCTAATTTTATTTACATATTTTAGTTCACTATCTATTGTGGGGGAAATAATTCACCAGGGTGACCTTAGTGACAAGTAATTTGAGGTAGATACAGAATTTAAGTTCGATTTGCTAAAGTAAAATATGCATAATTAGAAAAAATATAAAAATAAAATAAAATTGAGTGATGGAATTTATACGAAGTAAAATGTCTAACTAAAATTTTCAAGTTGTAAAAATAATTTGTTTATTTAATACTGCTATGTTTACATGCCGTTTTCATATGCCTAAAGCACGGCATTGACAACTAGCCAACTATCAATATTTATTTATGCTGCATATTATCCAATTAATGTAATTTTTTAATATGATATTTATACAAAATAATCTCTGACTAAAATAGTTACTATCATTATCGGAGATAGAGACTTATATCGGTATTTTTTTTTCTAATATAATTTATTTTATATTTAAAATTAATATTTGAATCTGAATTACTTATTAAGAAACTCAAGCAGTTATCATTTAATTAATGTATATGTTTATGAATGTAGCACTATATTGCAAACAAATGCTTATGAATATTGTCGAGCACCATAGCGTCTTTGTCTCTGCTGAAATGAACTTAATGCATCTACAAACTCATCCTTCCCAAAATCAGGCCAAAGTTCCCGATTAAAATAAAGTTCTGTGTAGGCCAATTGCCACAACAAAAAATTACTCACTCTAAGTTCACCACTGGTTCGTATAAGTAGATCAGGGTATGGAAACTCAGTGCAGTTAGTTTCCAATTCCTGTTCAATTATGTCTTCATTGATGTCATCCAAGTGAAGATGGCCATCTTTTACTTTCTTGGCCACGCTTTTACATGCTTGCACAACATCATATTTCCCACTGTAGCTCACTGCCACAATCAGTTGAAGTCTTGAATTGTGTTTTGTGTTCTCCTCTGCAGTTGCTATCATTCTAATTAGAGACTCGGGCAACTTTGATGAATCTCCAATCACAGATATTCGAATTCCTTTCCTATAACAAAAATAAAAAGATTATGTAATGACAATAAGTAATAGAGTGCCCGTGAATTTAGTATCTGAAACTGCTATCAACTTTCATTTTGGTTACCTAAAAAATTAAAAGGTCACTTACATATCTTTAGATATCTAAAAATGTAAATTCCATTTCACTTTAGTATTTTGTTAAAAAAAATTCATTAAAATTAACTAACGTGTTTAGGTAACATGGTATTTGTCCACATGATGATAATTGATAGTACACATATATAACACGAAAAAATTTAATATATACATGATAGTTGACATTTAAAAAAGAATTAACTAAATGACTATGACGAAAAAAAATTACACTTTCAAATATTTAAGTGACATTTTTATTCTTTAGAAAATTAAAATAAAAGTTTAATATACTTTCGTGTATCAATTGGTAGTTTACCTAAAAAAAAAAAAACTTCATATAACAGTACTTTGACTAGATTATATGTTTTTAATTCCAAAAATTTGGAGTGAATCTTTTGTTTGTCCTAGTAAGAAACTATAGAAGTACCTCTTAAAAGCTTGAACTTGAGAGTTTATTGCTCTCTCAAATAGCCTCATCAAGAAATCAACCTCCACCTGTACCACCACCAATAATGCACTACTACTCAGCAAAATTACAATTACTAATTGCAGTACTTGGAAATGTGAAAAGAGTAAAAGACATGAATGACCTTGGGTCGAACCCAGTTATCGGTAGAGAACGCGAAAACCGTGAGAACCTTAATTCCCCAGCTAGAGCAGAGCCTCACCATTCTCCTCAGCGACTCCACCCCCGCCTGGTGCCCCGCTGGCGCCGCCAACCCCTTCATCTTCGCCCACCTCCCGTTCCCGTCCATTATAACCGCCACGTGCTTCGGCATCAGCTCCGCCGTCAGCTCCGGCGGAAGCGGCTCCGTCGAGTCTCCGTCCAGCCAGGTTCCGTCGTCGTCACGAAGTGCCACGCTGGCACGAGCAGCGGCCGAGCCGCGCTTCGAGACGATAAGTCCCTGCATTTGGTGAGAATAAGAAGAGGGAGAGCGCGTCTTAACGAGCGGAATAGGGAGTCTTAACGAGAACATTGTATTCCTGAATACGGCTATCCCGGTTTAGCAAATTCACCAGCGGAATGGGAATAAGGGATTGGTTTATATAAAGAGGATGTGCGTGCGAAAGTGAGAAACTTAGTGTCGGCAAAACGCTGCCGTATCCGATTAGTAGGTGATTATATTATAAAAATATCTCTGTAGGAAGAAGAGTGTAACTTTCAAAAATAGAGAGCAGTGTAGTGTCATATAATTAAGCATTTCACATGTAATGAAAGTGTGATTTACAAATAATTGAATGAACAATGTTGATTCATTAACAAACTAACCAAATTGTACAAGTGGTCAAATGATGAGAAAAATATTATTTCATCCTCCTTACAATACATAGCAAAAACCACACTTTTTATTATCTAGAGTGTAGACTAATTAATTTAATGAATATGTTTCAAGACGTGCTGGTAGACTGGTAGTAGCTCCTATTAGGATTGTTTGGTCTCGCTCCCACGTGACTAGGAGCAAGCAGAATGCATGAAGATAGTTACCAACTTTTGTTCAAGTTGGATGGCACGGACAAAGAACAAATTCAAGTGGCACTGATTGTCAAACTTCTTAATTCAAAATACCTTAACAAAAAACATTGCTACAAAATTTATATAAAAAACAACAACAAATTAAACAAAGGTTGCTAACAGAAATCACCTAACAATTAATAAAGCAAAATCTAGGTGAGATACCTGAGCTAATTAAATTGAGCACATGACTTAGTAGTTTAGCTTGGTCTAATAATTTAAACATGGTCCTAAAACCATCATACGTACACTTTATCATGTTTCCCACCTTAGTTCATTGCCACAATAAGTTGGAGCCTGGAGTTATGTTTTGTATTCTCTGATCTGCATTGTAAAGACTCGGGGAGCTTCGATGAATCTCTAATCACATATATTTGAGGAGTTAGGATTTTGAACAGAGGAATAGGGAGTCTTAACGACAACATTGTGTTCGTGAATTCAAAAGGATAACACATTTCCATGCAGAGGGTGTCTACGCTTAATAACCTTCTCTTATACTATCCACCTATTTTAACACGTGTAACTTATCAATACCATGGTAACACTACAAATATAACGTGTGAAAATTATGACGCCACAGACAAAGTAAATGTGGTAGTACGATTATAAATGTTTAGTGGGTGGCTACAGTGACTCAGTGAAGCTTCTCGATTTTTCACGTTAACATGCATTAATATAATATGTAGTTATGTACTACTCGTACTTAATACTTCCACTCTTTATTAAAGATTTTATTTTTGTCAGCTTCTTTTTATCTTTCTCAAGTATTAATTATTTTTTTAAAATATTATTTTTAATGACAACTACCTGGATAAACTATTTTTCTTAATAAATACAATTGGTCAATTATAATCACGGAAGAGTGGTAGTTAACCAAAATGACGGTAAAATGAAAAACAGTTTCGTTTAATTATTGTTACCGGCATATTTGTGCCTATGGACGGGTATATGAGTCCGAGCTCACCAGTTTAGTCTACGAATTTACAAAATCCAATTTTTAAAAATCCAGTACGTTTAATCCATGAATTTGCGAAACCCAATTTTTAAAAATCCATATAATACTAAAGTGAATTTGGATCCGAATCACTTAAGCCGCAAATTAACACTTAATCCGGAGGCTCACTTCCTACCCACGTAAGACCTAAGTATGGTTAATTTACTATCTTGAGATTAATATTTAAAACCTTAATCTTTCATTTATAATGTTTCAATATTTGATGTTTAAAATATTTGTACATTTTAGTTTTATTAATTTTTGCTTAAAATATAAAATGAAAGAGTATCACCGTCAACACGCTCACTTAATTATTGTCACCACCATATTATTGTTGTTTTCATCGTCATCACGTTATTATCTTTATAATTATCATTCAATTATTGTTATTATCACAATCATCATGTATCATATCGTCATCGTTGTCACCATTATCATCACAACTATTACACTATCGTTGTCATCAACATCACTATCACCACACTGTTAGTGTCACTGCTACCATCAACACCATTGCTACAACCACCACCGTCGTTGTCACCAAAACCACTATCTCTTTATTGCCTCCATCATCACCACCAACATCATAACCACCACCAACACTACTACTATCGTAGTTATCTTCGTCATTATCATTTAATCATCATTGTCATTATAACGACAATTTCACTAACAACGTTATTGTTATTGTTGTTATCATCATTGTCGTCATCACATTGTTATCATCATCATTACACTATTGTCGTTACCAGAGATAAATTTAGAATTCAAGATTAGGAGGGGCAATAATTTTTTTTTACAAAAATTAAGGATAAAATTTTTTGAAAAAAAATAATATAAAATTTATAAAAAAAAATGGATATAAAATTTGTCAATTTTTAAAAAAAATTAGGAAGTAAAATATACAATCATGTGATGTAAAGATAAAATGATAAACTAAAATTTATAAGATTTTTAAAAATTAAAGATAAAAATATCAAATTAATTTGTTAAGAATAAAATTTATCAAAAATAAAACAAAAAAAAATAAATATACAATTAAGACAAATATTTATTACTAAATATTTATATAAAACTAGATATGATTTATTAATGAAAGAAAATTAAATAAATATTAATTTGAAAATCTATTTTTTTAATAATTTTTTCTTTATCAATATTTTTATTATTATATATATATATATATATATATAAAAGGAAAGGAGAGGAGGGATTAAAGCCCCTTTTAAGTCTGTCATTGATTGGTCATTATCACCAATATTATTATTTTTTTTTTTTAATCATCATTTTATTATCGTTAATGTGACTATTTTTGTTTAAATGTATTCTATAGAAAACAAAATGAAAAAACAATATATTATTCTAAAGAACTTAAACGAAACTTCATCAAAATTCAGATAATAAATTATCACCAAGATACTACTTGAAGGATTAAATTAATCATTTATTCTCATCATTTTAGATTTTGAAAGAATCAAAATCAAAGTTTTATTTTACAAAGATTAAAACTAAAATTCATTTATATTACAAGAATAGAAACAATCATTTCAGATTTCCCCGAAATAAAAAAGGGTACAGAACAAAATTAAAAATTGCTGATCAATTTATAGGGACTACAAATGTATCTAAATGAACACAAAAATAGTGACTTATAAAAGTGTTTTTCACTGTTTACTAATAAAAGAACTTTTATTATTGTTAGTTTGACTTTTAAGACAATTGATATAAAAAGTAAGAAACTTATTGTACATAAGTTTTTTGTATTTTTGTTTACTGCAAATATTTTGTAGTCATATGATAAAATATAAAATTATTTTCAATTGTAAAGGTATAGACTATTTTTTCAATAAAAAACCTATAACATATAGAAACTTGCAAAGAAACAAAGTGGTATATACATTCGTTTATATTTATTATAATTATAATTATAATTTTTAAACAAGATATGAGATCAATAGTATTTTAATACTCTTTAAAAAAAAAATTTAATATTTTTTTATATAAATTAAAATGTGTATTAAAAAAAGTGTGTTCTGTTACTGATCTGTGACATTTCTCTAATATAACTTGTGCATGACGTGTGCCATCCAGAGCCAATAAAATAATCGGTGATTGTCGTCGTTGTCGTCATCATCATTGTGTGCCTTTCTATTTTCCCGCGTCCATTCGCCGTCACCGTCACAGAAAACGTTTCCCCTTCTCTGATGGCGCCGGTTACTCGAAGAACCGCGTTCCCCAAGGTTCTCATCGAGAGAGACTCTGACTCCGAACAGAGTTCATCCGAAGAAGAAGAAGAAACACTCGAAGAAGAAGATGGGGTTTCTACTATAAATGAGAAGAACACCGAGAAACTGGAATTGGATTTCGACGCAATCCGAAAAGGAAAAGCCCCCATCACTATTAGTCTCAGAAAAGTTTGCAAGGTTACTTCTTTTTTCACTTTTAAAATCTATTATTCGTTACAAAGTTGCTTCTTTTCTTCTCACTGTGGTGTTCTAGGTGTGTAAGAAGCCTGGTCATGAAGCGGGGTTCAAGGGTGCCACTTATATTGATTGCCCCATGAAGCCTTGCTTTCTGTGTAAAATGCCTGGTAAGTAAGCATTGGTGTTACTCTTCATTTATCAATTAGCATGGTTATCTTTGTGCCCTTTGGTTAATTTGTTTGTTTTCTGACATGATCGACCTTGTTAAGCCATTGAATTTAGAGTAAATATTGGAGTTATTAGCATGTTTGTTTTGTGCTCCCCAAACTAACTTTCAAACGAAAACTACAAATCTTAGCTTCTATGTGCCTTTGTTTTAGAGTTGATTTGGATGTGGATGAACTTTCATTTCAAAGTTTATTTGTGTAGCTTTTGAGTTGAAGTACTTTTGAGTGCATTGAAAAGTGAGAATTGGAACCAATCCAAACATAATGGTGCTTTGGAACATGTGCCAGTTGCATCTAACCACATAACAAACATAATGTGAAGGGTTTTTACACTTGGCTAACTACCTTAAAAGTCATCCTAGCATGATTTCTGATTGGTTGACTGTGTAAGAATTAAAATGCATAGAAATTAAACTCTGAGTTTGTTGTGTTTTTTAATTGAAGGACATACCACTTTGACTTGCCCACATCGTGTCTCTACTGAGCATGGAGTTGTTCCAGCACCCCGCAGGAGAATGTCCAAACCTTTGGAATATGTGTTTGAACGCCAGCTGAGACCATCCCTTCCTTCAGTAAACATAACTTATTTGATTTTTCTTTTTTAGTCTGCTCAATGTTGAGAATCGAGTTTGTTGTGTATGTTTATTTTGCTATTTGCTTTGTTACTATGATCAGGCAAAACCATGCTTGACTTATGAAGGTAATACACACCATATTTAGTTTGGCTCTTTGGCCTATCTAAATAAGTTAGTCAGTGTTGTCAACATTGAAATTATGCTTAAGCAACCATGATCTGCCGATTTTATCTGTTATTCCTTTTAGTTGTTTCTGGCATTTGTAGGAATTTATAACTATGTTGCAATGCTCGTTAACATTGTCACCTCAATCTATTTTTTCTTCAATGGAGTATAGTATATCCTTTTAGTCTCACCCAGCTAATTATCTTGTGACTTATGTACTGAAATATATGTGCTTAAAGTTGCAACAGTTGATAATATTCTATGGACATCCTTGGTATTAAGGCATTTATAATTCCATAATGTTTATGTTTCTATGTTCCAGGTTATTTATCACACATCCTAGTATTTCAAGGATCTGATTATGATATTTTTGTTTTGTTTTTTGTTTTCTATGCTAGATCAAGCCCAAATATGTGATCCCAGACCAAGTGAATTGTGCTGTCATCAGATATCACAGTAGACGGGTAACATGCTTGGAGTTCCACCCCACAAAGAATAACATCCTGTTATCTGGAGATAAGGTTATTACTGCAAATTATATTAGTTTAGATTAATTTTTTGGCTGCCTTTGTTTTGACCACTAATTTCCTTTTCTTCCTGCACCGATCCTAAAAGAAAGGGCAACTTGGAGTATGGGATTTTGGAAAAGTATATGAGAAGGTAGTCTATGGAAACATACATTCCTGTTTAGTGAACAATATGAGGTAAGTTGTTTTCATGAAACCATGGTCTTCTTATAATTGTCCCATTACCTTCCGTCATCTTTGGGTTTTTTTTTTTTTGTCTTAGCCTGAAGTCCAAATGTTAGGTTCTAAATGGAAAATTTTGTAGGTTTAATCCTACAAATGACTGTATGGTCTATTCTGCATCCTCGGATGGAACCATTAGTTGTACTGACTTGGAGACAGGAATATCATCTTCTCCGATGAACATGAACCCTGATGGATGGCAGGTAACATTTTTCTCTTATTTTGTGACCTCTCTCTAACTGCTTGACTACTTGGATTTGCCTAAGGTAATTAGGGAGCACTATTTGTGAATTGTAACATCTTTGAATTTGGACAAACTACCTATTATGATGTTTTTTGTTGCCCTGCCCTCCACTTCCAGTTGGGGTATGCTGTAAGATTGAAACTTTTAATTGTTCTCATGATATTGGTGATCTTTTTTAGTTTTTTTTGGAGGGGGATAGCAGGTAGTGGAACTAGGGTAGTGTTACTGTCTCTGAGAAGGAAGTGAGAGAGCGAGCCAATTCACCCTGGTTGGATTTTTGGCTTTTAACTGGAAAGATCTGTAGTGGCATAATATTTTTTGGCTTTAGCTTATAGTGTAAAAACTTATCTTAAATTTTGGCAGTAAAATTTGTTTGTATATGCTTTTTTTTATTAGGGTCCAAACACTTGGAAAATGCTCAATGGCATGGATATTAACTGTGAGAAAGGTCTCGTTCTTGTTGCTGATAGCTTTGGTTTTCTTCACATGTAAGTAACTTCTTTGGGTCTCCTCCCCTTGAAATTAGTTAATTTTAATTTTAATGCAAACAAGTTGGTTGCTCATAATATTATAAATTATTACATTACTTTCTGAAAGGTTATCCAGTATTTATGATTCCCTGTTTATTTGTTACACTACAGCAGTGCAGTGTTCTTAGTTGCCATTTCTATGCTTGTAATTAGTTATTTTCTCTAAAAGGATAAATTATTACTTAAATGTTCCATGTGCACGGTATCATCTTTTTACAAACTTTCTAGGTGTGCACATAGTCCTGAATTGAAATTTGTTCTTGCACCAATTTTGCTAGCTATGAATTTTGAACTTTTTTCTGATTTTCTTTTCATTGCATGGCCATTTGGGAAGGTGAGGAGTTAAAGTGCAATACAATTTCTGCACAGCATCTGTTAGGAGCTTGTTTAGGAGAGCACCATGTTAATATCCTATTATTTTAATGAGCACATTAAGAATTTGAAGATGTTAGAAAACTTGATATTTGCAGACAGCAAGACCTGACTTTGTTCATTATAAATGGTTTAGAATTTTTCATGGGAGATGATAGCATATGAGAACCTCTATAATTGTTTTTTCTTGATCAGTGAATGAAAATTGTAGCCTTATAATTTGTAGCTGTGCTTTTCATTTGTGAAACAAATTAACCAAGGAAGTATACATAACATCCTGTGGCATATGTAGGATTGACATGCGCTCCAACAACAGGAGTGGTGATGCAATTTTGATCCACAAAAAAGGAAAAGTTGTTGGTATCCATTGCAATCCAATTCAACCAGACATCTTTTTGACTTGTGGAAATGATCATTTTGTGAGTGTTTCACTTTTATTCATATATTTAATTTGTTCAGTTGATATTTGAACTTGCATTGCCTGCTGGATTTTCTAACAGTTGAAATGTGCAATGGTTTCTATATTTTAGGCTCGTATTTGGGACCTGCGTCACATGGAGGCTGGATCATCCCTTTATGACCTCAAGCATACACGTGTTGTTAACTCTGCATATTTCTCTCCAATATCTGGAACCAAAATTCTCACTACATCACAGGACAACCGTCTTCGTATATGGGATTCTATCTTTGGTAACATGGACTCTCCCAGCCGAGAAATCGTACATAGTCATGATTTCAATCGGCATTTGACACCATTTAAAGCTGAATGGGATCCAAAGGTGAGTTTTTTTCTTCTGAGATTTCTTCCAGTTGTTTATGATGTTTACTTTTGTTCTTCTGCCTTTTAGGAACAATATTTTTTATGTAACTGCAGGATCCATCAGAGTCCCTTGCTGTTGTTGGCCGTTATATAAGTGAAAATTATAATGGAGCTGCCCTCCATCCCATTGATTTTATAGATACAAGCACAGGGCAATTGGTAGCTGAAGTGATGGACCCAAACATCACAACCATTAGTCCTGTGAATAAGCTGCATCCACATGACGATATCCTGGCAACTGGGAGTTCTAGGTTTGACTTATCTTTTTTTATAATGAAAATGATGAATTCTTTTGCTGATGAGATTTACTCGTCTATGGATGAAGTTCAAACTTTTTAGCCTTCTGTGATGATGCAACTTCTAAAGTCAAAATTAAAATTTACAAGTTCTCTTCAGATTGGTTACTTGGTTCTTGGACTTACCTGGCATAACTTTTCAGGTCTCTGTTCATTTGGAAGCCCAAGGAGAAGTCAGAGCTTGTTGAGGAGAAGGATGAACGGAAAATTGTGGTTTGTGGAAAAGCCGAGGAGAAACGTGGTAAGAAAAATGGCAATCTTAGCGATGATTCTGACGATGAAGGATTCAAGTCCAAGAAGTCTAAATCCAAAAATACTGAGTGGAAACTGTCTTGCTGCGCTGCTAAGGATAATCGCTGAGTAATGAAGTCAGAGGTGTATTTTTTTGAAGGTTTTCCAATCCAACTACTAACCCTGCATGGTGGCCAAACAACTCCCTTCCTTGTTTTGGTATTTTTGAAATAGGATGGGTTCTGTTGTTATTATTACATTCTTGGCTTTTGATGTTTTTTGTTGAAGTAGTGATTGTGTATTTAATACAATACAACAAGCCTTATGCCACCATTCTTGCTTTTGTAACTTGTAGTGCTAGCGTATCATATTAGAAGATACTGCACCACAGTATTTTAGGATATAGTAAAAGGTTTTGTTGGAATGTATCTTGTTTTGATGTTTGTAAAAGGTAAAGTCCCTTCAAGCTTTAGAATGGCATCTTATCTTCATGCTTTAGTGCAAAAGATGCAGCTTATTTCAAGGATAAAACTTCATAAATTAAACCACCACGTATTCGTAATCCTTATTAATTTTACGTGACATGTATTCAAGTTTTTTAATTTTAAAAAAATATTTAATAACATTTGATTATGTATCATATAGAGATTGGTTGGAACTACAAATCATGTGGTGGTTTAAGACTATCTAATATTTTTTAATTCTTTGATGGTAGAAAAATACAATAGGTTAGTACATACATGAGACTTTTTTTTTTAATTATTTCTAAAAACTGAAAATGAAATGTACTATCGGGAGTTATTTGAAATATTATTAGTTAAGTTATAGTCTTCAAAACGAAATTGGAAGATTATTTAATCTATATTTACTATGTATATACTTTTCTTTTGTTTTTAAGAAAGTCACAATTATGGCGTTTCATTAATTTTAAAAATCAAAACCAGATTCTCTTTTTAATTCTCAGTTTCAGTTTTAAACATGTTTTTTTTGGTTGAAGGAAGCCACAATTAGTAATCAAAGATGTAATATAACTAAGAATAATGTAAAAAAATATGATTACAATCAAATAATCTTGATGTACTCGTAAGAACATGAGTAATATGATTGGTGGACCAACTATAAAATCTAAAATAAGGGTGAGCCCATACTCAAAGGATAGGGGGCAACTATAATGTTAAAAAATCAAATATAATGTTAAATAATCAAATTTCTTCAAAAAAAGATAAAATGACTATTGGTTATTTTAGGATAACAAATAATCTTCAGATAAAATCTTTTTTTTTTTAAATCAGTTATAAAAATTATGATAAACTATCTTTTTAATCCCTTAACTTTTTGAAATATTTTGTTTTAGTCCTAAAATTTCCAAATTTTTTTTTGTTGATTGGTATTGTTTTCAAACTTTTTTTTATTTTTAGTCATTTTATTTATTTTGGCGGTTAAGTGAATATTAAATAATTTATAGTGATTTTTAAACCGTTATAAAATGCTTCAAAGCATTTGTTGACAATTTAAATTAAAAATCATTAAAAATTATATAATAAAGCATTTTCTAACTTTTGTTTAATGCATAGTAAAAATCTGTCACAAAAATGTTATATATTATCTATTTTAAAATAAGGTTTTATCATTTTATTAGATGTCACGTGACAATCCCATATAAATTTTACATTTAATCATGTTAAATAAAAATATATTTTTAACAAATTAATCTATTCAAATTTTAAAATAATTTAATATTATTATTAAAATTATTTATCTATATCTACTAACATAGTTAATTATAAATTCAAATATCATCATTCTTCTATTATCTATATATTCATGTTTTCTCCTTCCATCCCATCAAAGTTTTTTTTTTTCTTCTATTCTCCTATTTTTCTGCATTCTTTTATATTTTTTTTCTTGTTTCTTCTACCTTCTTTTATTTCTTTCACTTCTTAATTATGCCTGTATACTCATTTTTTCTATCTCCATGCATTATGATTTTTGTTAGTTTTATTTGTTTGGGGTTATAATATTTATTCATTTGTTAGTTTTATTTCATTTAGGGTTATCATTTTTATTTTATATAATTTCAAATTTGTCTCATTATTATTATTTTATGACACTTCTAAGTTATTATTGTAATTATCTTATGAATATAACAACTTTAAATATTAAATGTAACAATTAATTGGATTTAAATTTAAGTAAATATCAATTTAAATTTAAATCAATTATTTGGTATTAATTTTATTTTTTTAACTAGATTTTTTTTAAAAAAAATCTTAGTTTGAGATCTTAAAATTTAAAAAACAATTATGGTTTTTAAATAGTAGTTGATAATAAATAAATAAATAACTGAAAAAAGTGTAATGAGGTAGTTTAAATTGATTAATGTAATTATTTTAAAATTATAATATTTATTATTATCTTAGTATCATTGTAATTGTTTTAAGATTATAATATTTGTTCTTGTGTTAGTTTGACTTTGTTTAGGGTTAAATTTTTATTTTATAATATTTTAATAAATTTTATCATCTAATTTAAATAAAAAATAATTTTTAAATTTGTCTCATTATTATTATTTTATGACATTTTTAAGTTATTATTGTAATTATTTTATTGTATCAAAAAATTGTAATTATCTTATGAATATAACAAATTTAAAGATTAAATGTAATAAGTCTAAATGGATTTAAATTTAAATCAATTATTTGGTATTAATTCATTTTATTAACTAAATTTTTAAAAAAATATTAGTTTGAGATCTTAAAATTAAAAAAAAAAACTATGATTTTTAAATAATAGTTAATAATAAAAAAAATGAAAAAAGTGAAATGAGGTTGTTTAAATTGATTAATGTAATTATCTTTAAATTATAATATTTGTTATTATCTTAGGATTAATTGTTTTAAAATTATAATATTTGTTCTTTTGTTAATTTGATTTCGTTTAGGGTTATAATTTTTATTTTATATTATTTTTAATAAATTTTATCATCAAATTTAAATAAAAAATTATTGTAATTATTTTATGAATATAACAAATTTAAAGATTAAATGTAACAAGTCTGATTGGATTTAAATTTAAATAAATATTAATTTAAATTTAAATTCATTTTTTGGTATTAATTTTGTTTTTTTAAAAATAAATATTTGTTTAATCCGAAATCTTTAAATTAAAAAAAATTATTGTTTTTAATTAATAGTTGATAAAACTAAAAAATTAAATTGATAAATGTAATTATCTGAAAATTATAATGTTTGTTATTATTTAAGATTATTGTAATTATTTTAAGATTATAATATTTATTAATTTGATTTTGTTTAGGATTATAATTTTGATTTTATATTATTTTTAACTAAATTTATCATCTAATTTAAATTAAAAAAATGGTTTTCGAATTTGTCCTATTATATAATAACTAGATATAAAAATTTCTTTAAAATAAATGATCCAGTGTTACTCTCCCATGATGCTAAGATTATTCTATAATCTATAATAATTAATGAAAAACAAGATCTTTATAAAACCTAAAAACTAACTATAACAATATAAAACGTATGAAATGAAAATTTTCCAAAGAGTTTGTGATTCCCATTCTTTCTTATTTCATTTAGTACTATGTCAGTATTAATTTAACTGATATAGGGAGAGGAAAAAGAAAGTTAGATATTAAAGCATATATATAATTGTTGCGTTAGGCATATATCGGACCACTGTGGTCTCTTAAAAAACATAACTTATTTTTTGTCCATGTAGAAAGACCAAAGTACAAGAAGCAAAAGGATAACAATTAAAATTATTTGTAGGACGTGTTTTACGTACATGTGAAATGAACAGTTACATATTGTTTTTAATATATTATTAATAGCTTTTTTATAAAAAGAAAAACCCAAGAAATTATACCAGTTTTTCAAAGCCTCTTGTACTTTGGTCTTTGGACATGGTCAAAAAGCATTTTAAACCAAAATTCACAGTAATGACTACGTATTAAATCCACACGGCAAAGTAGGAAATGAAATCATCAGAAAGAAAGCAACACTTCCTCATGTGTGCTTTTGAAACTGTTTGGCATATGATCTAATTATAAATAGCCTTTCTTTTTTTCTTTTTCTGTCCTTTGATCCAACCAATATTTTGATCTCATCTTTTTGCCCATATCACATGTGAAATGAAACGTGTTAGAACTATTTATAAAACGTATATGTTAATTGTTATCGACAGCACTTAAAAAATAATGCAAAAATAAAAATAAAAGAATAATTCCTCCAACCAGAATTAGAAAAGTAGGGCAAAAAGACAAAAATAAATAATACATAGTTTTATAGTAATTAAGAAGGTATCATATAATCATAATGATGCTTATATATCTATGTGCTAAGAAAAATACAGTAGTATTTAGCTGCAAATAGTTATTCAATCAGAGCTATGAATAGTTAACGTTGAGCTCGACATCTAGGTCAATAATGCTAAGTCAATGTTATATTTACTTAAGTTAATTGATTTATAAATAATATCAGAAGCTTCGATTCGAAAGAATAGGACAAAAAAGACTCCAAATTGTTAAAACTTAAAACAAAAGCGTGATAAAAAGAGTAACAAACTCTAGCGCCAAACACGGGGGCATTTCTGTCTTCTCGCCACATTTCCAACCTCGCTCAGGTTTTAGCTTCTATTAAATCAAACCACTCACAGCTTTTTCTTCTTCTTCTTACGCACAGTACTTTGTCATCTATCGCTCTTCTGCGATCGAAAACTGGAACCGCGTGAAGCACGAAACGGTGGTTACAGAGAGAAGCAGCGATGGCGGCTTCTGACGGAAGCGAGTACTTCGAAATCGGATCGCTCGGGAGCGAGAGCTTCGCGAGAGCGTTGAATGCCGAGACGGTGGCGGAGGACGAGGAGGAGCTGCAGTGGGAGGCGCTCTCGAGGTTGCCTTCGCAGAAACGCATCAACTACGCTCTCCTCCGCGCCTCCTCTGCCCGCCGCCAACCCCTGACCAAAGGCTCCGACACCGGCACCAGCACAGGCACCGAGAACTTACTGGATGTCAGAAAACTCAGCCGCTCTAGCCGCGAACAAGTCGTTAAGAAAGCACTCGCAACCAACGACCAGGACAACTTCCACCTCCTCGCCGCCGTCAAAGAACGCCTCGACAGGTACTTTCCGCTTTTTCAAATCTCATTCACTTTTTTTTTTGGCGTTTTGGTTTTTTGAAAAATTACACATCTATGACTCTATATTGCTATTTTTGTTTTTTTACTCCGATAGGGTTGGATTGGAGGTGCCGAAGATCGAAGTGAGGTACAAGAACTTGAACGTGACCGCGAACGTTCAAATCGGTTCCAGAGCTCTTCCTACTCTGATTAACTACACTCGCGATGTCTTCGAGGTTAATTTCATCTTTGTTCTTCTTTTTGCCATTTTTTCATGCGTATTTTACTAACAAACTGTTGCGTGTGGTTGCGTGCAGAGTTTCTTAACCAAGTTGAAGATATGCCGACCTAAACGGCATTCCCTTACCATACTGAACGATGTGAGTGGCGTCATCAAGCCTGGAAGGTGAGCGCACTCTCTAGTTTCGTCCTTAAACGTTGCACGTTACTCAATTACCGAGTGAATCGGTTAGTCAGTTAGTTATATATACATCACGGAATGTGTGTGAGATACTCAGATAGTGGTAGTTATTATTAAGGTAATACTAACACGGGTGTGAGTTTCCATATTTGATAGGTTTAGAGCTTTCATGTGTTTGTGCGCGGTTGTAACACTGTATTGTAATATTAATGCAGGATGACTTTGCTACTTGGACCTCCTGGAGCTGGCAAAACATCCTTACTTCTGGCTCTCGCAGGCAAGCTTGATAACAGCCTGAAGGTGATGTATATATTTTTGTATTCACAAATAAATGAATATACTGTGGTGTGGTATGTGGATATGCTATTCACTTTTCCTCTTAGTGGAAAACTATTACTATTTACTAACACCCTTGTAAACGAGGGAAAGAAAATTTCAACTCATCTTTTTGTAATTTGTATGATTCTCCTCCCACAAACTTGTTTATAATTGTGAGAAAGATAGGGAAAAAAAAATAAATTTAGGATATGATGAGTGGCATGGTAAAAATAAAATAAAATGAGTAAAAAATTGTGTTGGTAAACAAAAGTAAGAATAATATTGTATAAAATTTATTAAAAAGTATTGTATAAAACTATAAGATATATTTTAATAAAAAATGAAATATTTTTTTAATAAATTTTAGCTAATAATAAAAATATATATTTAAAATTAGTATGTTACTAAAAAAAAGAAAAACAAATATATATATAATTTTAAGTGCTTGTAAGATTCTATCTCTCCCTCTCTCTCAATTATTTTTCGTATTTTTTTCCAACAGCATAAGCAAAATATCGTTCTCATCACTATGACCATCGTTATCCCCGCCACCACTAGCACTACCAACATGGTTATTACTGTCGTTCTTGCCATCGCTAGGGCCACTGTCGTTGCCATCATCATGGTTTTCATCCCCGTTGTTGCCACCACCACCATCACCGACAACGATGGTGGTGGCGACAACAACGGGGACGATGACCATGATGACTGTTAAGAGTTGCTACCATCATTATGACCACTGTCACCACCATCAACACGGTCATTATCGTCAGGGTGATGGTATTTTGCTTATGTGCTTGTGTTATTGGGAAAAAAATGCAAAGAAAAAAACTTATTGAGAGAGAAAGGGTGGGATAGGATCTCATGATGATGCACTTAAAATTGAGATTTTAATCTGATGCGTTTATTATTCTTAATTTTAATCCAAAAATTATTATTGTTTGTTCTCATTGTTCTTATTGTTTGACTATAAAATATCTAAAAGATTTACTAAATATCTAAAAATTTTAATTTATCATAGATCTATGAATCTTTTATTACTATCGTCTAATCAGCTGCGTTTCTTCATAATCATTATTGTCATGCGGAATTTCTCTCTCTTTCTCTCATTCAGGTACAAATTTATTAAATGCATGAGAGAGATGTGTGAGAACAATTTTTAAATGAGAAGATTAAAATTAAAAATAATAAACACATCAAATTAAAACTTCAATTTTAAGTGTATCATTGTGAGATCCTATCCTGTCTAGCGACGACGGCGACAACAATGGGGACGACAACCATAGTGATGACAATGATGATGCCCTCGCACAACAAGAACAGAGAGGTGATAATCATGTTAGTGGTGGTGATGACGATAGTAACCATATTTGTAATTGTGATTATTTTACCTTTTTGTTTGTGTAGTTGAAAAAGAAAAAATACAAAAACAAAGGGTAATTGAGAAAGAAAAATGGATAGGTTCTCATGATGATTCACTTGAAATTGAGATTTTAATTTATTGTGTTAATTATTTTTAATTTTAATCTAATAATTTTTTTTTCTCATTATTCACTTGAAACTTTATATATATTTAATTTAATTTGATAAATTAACTAATACTTTTTTGCATAATATATGAATGAGTACTTTTTATTAAGAATGACTTAAAAGAAAATAATAAATATTGTTATTATTAATAATAAATATTTCATTCATTAAATATGAGTAAATTAAATAATTTTAAAAAAATTATAAAAAATTATTTACATTAGACACATATTATTCATGAGGCCTAGTTGGCCGATCTATCTCGGTTGGCCATGACTCTTTTATTTGAGTCTGGACCAGTGATTACATGTCTCTCAATATATCCACCCACAACAGGATCTTGCACCAGTCCGAGTGTAGGTCCAGGAACATAAATTAAGAAAACAAAAAATAGAGATGGATAATTATGAGATTTTGTAATAAAGGTTCATGGATGTTGACGCATGTGTTTGCGTAGATTGCGTGTTTTAATTTGGTTGTTTGTAATGGTGTCGTTCTCCCTTTCTTATTTAGCAAAATATAAACCATTGAGGCGATGACACTATAAGCCAACATTTATTTTAAGAAAAAACGTGCTCATTTTAAAATGCGCCACTCGTATAATTTTTTTTTCTAACTGTTATGTTTCTACAGACAACTGGTAGTATAACATACAATGGGCATGAAGTAGATGATTTTTATGTTCGGCGGACTTCTGCATACATTAGCCAAACAGATGATCACATTCCAGAGATGACAGTACGAGAAACTTTGGACTTTGGTGCGAGATGTCAAGGTGCACAAGCAGGTTTTGCAGGTAAATTCTATCTCCGGCTCTTTTCACTTTTTAGACATACGTCTTCCAATGATTTAAAATTTAATAAAAATCATTAATTTTGATAAATTTTACTTATTATGGATACTTTTTTTTTATTTAGTTAAAAATATTTTTTAATAAATTTTATCATAGAAAATGTTCGAAGAGAGTGTTACTAACCATAGTATTAATTTTATTAGTTGAAGATTTACTATATATATTTGACAATTAAATTTCCACAACAAATGTGCTTAACTCTCGAAAATTTTCTGACAAGTTTATTAACTGCTTTCTTCCCCTTCTGTTTTTACATTTCCATACAGCATATACGAATGAACTGGGCCGCTTAGAGAGTGGAAGGAACATACGACCTAGTCCAGAACTTGATGCGTTTATGAAGGTACGTGGCCATCCTAAACGTCTAGTTGTTGTGTATGAAAATAACGACGAATGCCTGCACGTCTCTACTTACGTGAATTTTATTTGATTAACTTCACAGGCATCATCTATCGGAGGTAAAAAACACAGTGTGAATACAGATTACATTTTGAAAGTGCTTGGTATCGATATATGTTCAGATACAATAGTTGGCAACGAAATGCTTCGAGGGATCTCCGGAGGCCAAAGGAAGAGAGTTACAACAGGTCTCTCTCTCTCTGTTACTTTAGTACTTGTTTCTGTCCCAGGTCCTTTTTTTTAAAAAAATTTCTTTAGGTTAATTTAATGTTTCTAATTATAATTGTAATGTATTATTGAGGCAATCAAATGGAATCTTATGAAACCAAAATAAAAAAGTCACTAATTTTATACTAGTATATTGCTTCTTTGATTCATTAGGAGTTTCTAGATAGTCCAAAGAATGACGAATTTTATGAATGTTTTAACTGGCATCTGAACTAGCTAGAGGACTTCAAAACACGATGATGACCCTGATTCAAGTCGTGCATTTGCAGCAAACAATGACTTCTTGTATTGCATCTTTTAGGAGAAATGATTGTTGGTCCAAGAAAAACACTATTTATGGATGAAATATCAACTGGTCTTGATAGCTCTACTACGTTCCAGATAGTAAAATGCATAAGGAATTTTGTTCATCAGATGGAGGCTACGGTACTCATGGCTCTCCTTCAGCCAGCTCCTGAAACATTTGAGCTATTTGATGATCTGGTGCTTCTGTCAGAAGGTCACGTGGTCTATGAAGGCCCTCGAGAAGATGTGCTCGAGTTTTTTCAGTCATTAGGTTTTCAACTTCCACCTCGCAAGGGAATCGCAGACTTCCTCCAAGAGGTACATATATATAAATATAAATGTATATCTTATTCACATATTTTCATGATCAAATTAATGCTTCCCTTAACTGTTTCTTAACTTCTTAATTTTCTTTTGTCAGGTGACCTCTAAAAAGGATCAAGCACAATACTGGGCTGATCCTTCAAAACCATATGAGTTCGTCTCAGTTGCTGAGATTGCACAAGCCTTTAAAAATTCCAAATTTGGAAAGTATATGGATTCCATGCAAAGTCATCCATATGATAAATCAAAATGTCATCCTTCAGCTTTGGCTAGAACTAAATTTGCCGTGTCAAGATGGGATGTCGCTAAAGCTTGCTTTGAACGAGAAGTCCTTTTGATCAGAAGGCATAGCTTTCTTTATATTTTTAGGACCTGCCAGGTATGAATATTTGATATTCAACTCCTTCTGTTTTCCATTTCAGAATTGGAAAATTAATTGAAAGTCATATGATATGGTCGCAAATATAGAGTTTTGGAATCTAAACCCAACATTTTAAATACTTTTTTTTTTTTTATTATTGTTTAGTATTGTTAAAGAACATATAAAATAGTTTCAAACAAACAGAAATTTTAGGATTTGTTTAATATAAAATAATACTTTTTGTTTTTATTTTTCCTAATCATTACAAAAACAAAATCTTATTTTTATTTTATTCATCAATTTACAAAAATATAAAGAAAAAATAGCATTTAATTTTAATTATTTTCATTGTTTTTATACAATAATTTTAAAATAAATAAAAAATTATAACTGTGTTTACATTTTCTTTTGGGTCCATATATATGTATTTACATTTAATTCTTTTGTTGCCAAAGGTTGCTTTTATTGGATTTGTGACATGTACAGTATTCCTTCGAACAAGGTTACATCCCACAAATGAGGTTTATGGACGCCTTTATCTTTCTGCTCTATTTTTTGGGCTGGTTCACATGGTGTTTAATGGTTTTTCTGAGCTGCCTCTTATGATAACTCGGCTACCAGTATTTTATAAGCAAAGAGATAATTTATTCTATCCTACATGGGCGTGGTCTCTTGCCAGTTGGATTCTCCGTGTACCGTATTCCATTGTTGAGGCTATTATATGGACTGTTGTTGTATATTACAGTGTTGGATTTGCCCCATCAGCTGGAAGGTATCTTAGTTTTATTATATCTTTATGCTGCGGACTTTTCTTTTTAACCCTTTTAATCATTGCATTTTGTTAAATATTTTTTCAGGTTTTTTCGCTACATGTTATTACTTTTTTTAATGCATCAAATGGCATTAGGTCTCTTCCGGATGATGGCTTCTTTTGCACGAGATATGGTTCTTGCCAATACATATGGATCAGCTTCACTACTGGTTGTATTCTTGATGGGAGGATTTATTGTACCTAAAGGTAGGAAGCACTGCAAATTGGTTAAAGAAAAGTTAATAAAATTGCTATTAATTACTATTAGTGATTTGGCTGTTATTCCTTCAGGAATGATTAAACCATGGTGGATTTGGGGCTACTGGTTGTCACCCCTTACCTATGGACAGCGTGCTATTACAGTTAACGAATTTACTGCTTCAAGATGGATGAAGGTATTCCATTTGGCCATGTAACTTTGTTCTTATTTTTCTTTTACTTTAATTCATGTGTTAATACCTTTATTTGGGAAGGTGTGAATCATCACATGTAATCTTTATTTGGGAAGGCTTTCTAGAATATTTATGGTTTACAATGTTAACTATCTGCAGCTATCCGAAACTGGGGACAACACAATTGGTTACAATGTCCTTGAGTCAAACAGCCTACCAACTGGTAACTACTGGTATTGGATTGGTGTTGGAGTTTTAGCTGTCTATGGACTTATTTTCAACAGCATGATCACTTTGGCCTTAACCTATCTGAATCGTAAGTTTTGAATAGTATTTAATTTCCCAATATTTTTCCATTTAAGAACATGTTTTTACTCTTAATATTTAATTACTATTCCCTTTAGGCAGGGAATTTCTTTAGTCATAGATATTAATTTGCTTATGTTATCTTTATTTAATCCCCCTTTTCTTCTGTCATATTGCTTTTTAATGAAGCAATTCAAAAAGCACGAACAGTTATCCCTTCTGACGATGACTCGGAAATGAATTCTTCCAGAGGCGGTAATGACCCTTTGCATGAATAACTGTCCAGATATTCAAACTGTTAATGTATTGAGTATTGACAAATTAAAAAAAAAATGTCTCACTATCCATCACTTGGTTGCTCAGCCAGTAATGGTGCCCATGAAATGAGTATCCGCACCACCGGATCCGCAAGAGAGCAAAATAATAACAAAGGAATGATTCTTCCATTTCAACCACTCACAATGACATTCCACAATGTCAGTTACTTTGTTGATATGCCAAAGGTGGGGGGTTTGTAATTTGAAATTTTATCATTTCCATGAACTATTTCTAAAAGAATATTTTTTAACAGGAGCTAAGCAAGCAAGGCATACCCGAAACACGGTTGCAGCTATTGTCAAGCGTGAGCGGAGTTTTCTCACCTGGTGTTCTTACTGCATTAGTGGGGTCTAGTGGAGCTGGAAAAACCACTTTAATGGACGTATTGGCTGGCAGAAAAACTGGAGGCTACATAGAAGGGGAAATTAAAATTTCGGGCTACCCAAAAGAGCAACGAACATTTGCCAGAATATCAGGATATGTTGAACAAAATGATATACATTCTCCTCAAGTAACAATCGAGGAGTCACTATTGTTTTCTTCATCTCTTCGCCTTCCAAAGGAAGTTGGAATTGCTGAAAAACGTGTAAGTTGTTTCATGCATTTCACATTGTATAATGCATCCTGAATTATAGCCAATTTTTTTATTTTTTTATAAGCAAATATTCTACAGGAATTTGTTGAACAAGTGATGAAACTAGTGGAGCTTGATACTTTGAGATACGCTTTGGTTGGTATGCCAGGTAGTTCTGGCTTATCAACTGAGCAGAGAAAGCGGTTAACGATAGCAGTGGAGCTTGTAGCAAACCCTTCCATTATTTTTATGGATGAGCCTACTTCTGGACTTGATGCACGTGCAGCAGCTATTGTAATGCGAGCTGTTCGAAATACTGTTGATACTGGAAGAACTGTGGTTTGCACCATACATCAACCAAGTATTGATATATTTGAAGCATTTGATGAAGTTAGTCAATTACAGATTTTTTTTCATCTGTTTTCTGTTTTGATAACTAGTGATGCACTAGCTTCTATATATCAGTCTAAAGCTCAGTTTTTGCTCTATCCAGTTACTTCTTATGAAACGTGGGGGGCGAGTAATATATGGGGGAAAGCTTGGTGTGCAATCACAGATAATGATAGACTACTTTCAGGTGAGGTTAAAATTCAGTTTTGTATTGTTGTTGCTACTAAAAGAGTGATATTTCACACTGTAATTTCTTTCATTGCTACTGAAATTCAGGCTTTCGTTAATTTGTTGTTTTTTTTGTTTTTTTTTTGTGCAGGCAATAAGGGGAATTCCCCCGATTCCAAGTGGCTACAATCCAGCTACCTGGGTGCTTGAGGTTACTACACTTGCTACTGAAGAGAGAATTAATCGAGATTTTGCAGACATTTACAAGAATTCGAATCAATACAGGTGCTTCTAATTTGTAGTTTCTGCTATTGCTTAAGTCTATTTTCTATTCCTTCTTTCTTTTCTTTCTTTTTCTTTTTTTTGAGGTTAGGTTGCATATGAATAAAAGGGTTTTCTTCTAGAAAGGGAACAAAACCATATATAATGTTACAATTTGAACAAAACTGTTTAATCAATAATGTTTTTTCTCAGGGGGGGTGGAGTCTTCTATTTTGCAATTTGGACATCCTCCTGCAGGCTCTGAACCACTGATATTTGACACCATCTATTCGCAAAACCTGTTTAGCCAATTTTCACAATGCTTGTGGAAACAAAATCTTGTGTACTGGAGAAGTCCATCGTATAATGCCATGAGGTTATACTTCACCACAATAAGTGCTTTGATATTTGGTACCGTATTTTGGGACATTGGTTCAAAAAGGTAACCGTTCTCATTTTATCCTATTTTATACTTTATGTTATCATTTGTTGTAAATGGAATTGTCTTAAAATATACTAACATTAAACCAAAAAAGAGACCAAAATTGCAATAAAAAAATTTATTGAGCTGCTTAAGTAGAAAAAGGACTTAGACTTGATAAAATGATTATTACTTGGGATCTTTTAGTAATGAAAACAAAATCACATATAGTTGACTCCACTTGGATCAGTTTGTTTATGATGTCATCAAAATCTCTAACCGCTATACTAATAAAACAGTTGTCATAATTATTTCGTAGGGAATCTACTCAAGAGTTATTTGTGGTTATGGGAGCTCTTTATTCTGCATGCATGTTTCTTGGGGTAAACAACTCCTCTTCTGTACAGCCAATTGTTTCAATAGAAAGGACAGTGTTTTATAGAGAGAAAGCTGCTGGAATGTACTCTCCAATCGCTTATGCGGCAGCCCAGGTAATAAAGTCTCACAACACTGGAAATTAATTCATTCCATGGTTTATGAAAATTGCTTGTAGCAATTAATTGCTTAATATGATTGCAGGGGATTATAGAGATACCATACATTGCTCTTCAGACAATAGTATTTGGTGTAATCACATATTTCATGATCAATTTTGAAAAGACAGCTGGTAATTAATATTTCAGCTTTCCATTTATTGCTTTATATTATTTGGAATCCACCTCACAATCTATGAATAATTTTTGTATTTATTGCAGGAAAGTTTTGTATGTATCTTGTGTTCATGTTCCTAACGTTCACCTACTTCACCTTTTACGGCATGATGGCTGTTGGTCTTACACCTACCCAACACTTAGCAGCTGTTATTTCTTCAGCATTTTACTCCTTGTGGAATCTTCTTTCAGGTTTTCTCATCCCAAAAGCGGTGAGTAATGCCATATATACATATACTTGCAGAACCTTTAATATTGTGTATTGATTTCCAAGTAGTGTTGTTTCTCTCTTGTTCGATCACTCACTCCTTGCAATTAATGCCTCATCGATCAGAGTATTCCAGTGTGGTGGATTTGGTTCTACTATATATGCCCAGTTGCATGGACGTTACGTGGTGTTATCACGTCTCAGCTTGGTGATGTGGAAACCAAAATTGTGGGACCTGAATTCGAGGGAACCGTGAAAGAGTATTTAGCTGTTACTCTTGGATTCGAAGCTCAAATCAGCGGGTTTTCAGCTGTGGGCATTTCAGTGGTTGTGCTTCTTGGATTTATTTTTATCTTCTTTGGTTCTTTCGCTGTATCTGTCAAACTCTTGAATTTCCAAAAGAGATGAGTCATAAGTGAATGATACTATTTAGTTTGAAAAATATATGTACGATAGAACTAAGCGCCCTCTTTAACATCACATTCACACTACGTAGATGATTCTGGCATTGGTTATTGAATAAAATGCCATTTCATTCGGCAAATGAGGTTTTTCTTCTTCTTCTTCTTTTTTTTTTTCTTTTCTTCTTATTTAGCTAATTGCCAGAGGAATTCAAATTTTCGGATTTAATTGGATTCTTCTCTTAGTATAATGTCAATAACCTTGTAAATAATTAGCCTTGCATCTCAATACTACTTTTTATTAAAAAGAAACAAAGAAGGTTTTATTATGAAATATTTTTTTTACATCCTATGCAAAAAAGAAATTCTTATTCATTGGCACGTGAATTAAGTACATGGGAAATGATAATATCTATAAAGAGTAAGAAGGGAAAGACAGAAAATTAAAACAAAGGAAAAGTACATAGGCGCGATTTATAGTCATTGTTAAGCCTTATTAGGAAGAAAGAATTATATAAAGCATTGAAATCTCTACTTTTAGTTTATGATGATGTTGCTCAAAGCCTCAGGCAAAGGCACCACGAATAAAAATATATCCTTCTTTGCAATTGATCCCTGAGACGATGTTCAATTATCCATTGTTTATCTTAGCAGGGGAAACAGTCATTCAAGTGATGATGGCTTCAAAGGATGGTTTAGCTCCAAAATTGGAGTTAGGAGATTGCCCTGTAACATATCAAAACCATGTAAATTCAACAATCATACTAGTTAAAACTCTCTTAAATATCGATTCAATGTATGTAGTACGTATACTTACCGATTAGAGGAGTTTTGAGAACAAAAAAACATGCACCAATGACAAAGTAACAGAGAGTAAGAACCACTCCTTTCATGTAGTGTGAAGTTCCATCCTGTAAGGAAAGACAACAAATCATATTATTAAAAGAAATAAGAGAGAAATAGTGATGCACTCTCACATCGTAAAATAAGTAAATCTGTTAATTTTGCATACCTGTAAAGTGAAAGCTGTAATTATAATTGTAAAAGCAAGACATCCAGTTTCAAGAAGACTGAAATCCAAATCCATTTTTATTCCCATTATCCATGCAACAACTACACTTAATGGAACCTGAAAATGATTAGTCATTATAAGAATCGTCAAAATTTGTTGGTTAACATTCCTAGACTTTATTCCAAGTATGATCATATATTGTATAATAGTGGTACTAATAATTCAGACTTACCACAAACATAGAAATTTGAGTTGCAGATCCCATAGCAACACCCAAAGATATGTCCTGCATGATCAAATTAACCACACAGTGCCATTAATTCATTAAACTTAAAAGCCAATTAATAAACTTAAGCCTATATACAATTTGGCAAACCGTACGTACCAACTTGTTCTTGTAAGCAAATATGATTGAACCAGCATGTTCTGCGGCATTTCCAACAATTGGCAGCAAAATTATGCTAATGAAGCTTACAGAAATGCCCCAAGAATCTGAAGCAGCCTAGTTAAGTATATAAAAAAAATTGCAAACCAGTTAGCCATTAAAAATTTCATGATTATCAGAATCATTATAACTAATTACATTACATATTATGCTTAGATAGATATAGATACCTCAATGGTTCCCACAACATATTCAGAAAGTACAGATATGACTAATGTCATACCCACCAACCAGGTAAATGCACTCCAAAATCCTATCACTGCCTTCTCTTCATCGTCGTCCACCTGTATATCAAACAATCAAACCCCACACCTAAGTAAAGCGGTTGCATGCTGAAGATATAAGATTGGTTTAGTGGTTAAAAAATGAGAAATTAAGGGTGAAGGGAGGAGGGAGCATGAATTCGAATCTCTGTTGACATTTCTAACCAAAAAAAAAAACAAAACTAAGTAGCATTTGTCGATACAAAAAACAAAAAACAGTGCCTATTTGGGGTGGAGGGAAAAGAGAGACTTGATTCGTAGTATGAGAAGGTTTACTATACTCATACATTTTGCTAAATCAACTAAGTTAGACTATTTTATTATTACTTATTTGATAAAGGAAATGATATAGCTAATCATATTATGAAGTAAAAATGAAACATGAATAAATTGTGGCAAAAACAGAAAATGCGAAATTATGAATGACCATGACTCACCTCTTGTGCATCAAACAATTTACGATGGGTTTTTAATTGGAAGAAGATATAAGCAACGTATGCTAGAAGCATAACAATGCTGCTTGCTCTGGACAACTGAAGAGTGCTTGTGGCTATAGAATGATCGCCCCCTCCTAAGGCGTATTTGAACATCAATGGCAGCAAATGGCACAGCAACCCCAGCAACAAAATCAGTGAATTTACATCTGCCTGTTTCTGTTCAATTCATTCATTATCAATTATTAAATAACAAACACTATTTCAAGCGTGAGATCTTATTTAAGAATGATTGATTCGAATATCATTCAAATCAGCGACTTGTTGGTGTTTACTCTCAAATTTGAAGAGACTAATTAAGGACTGATGCTTACTCTGTCATATCTTTGCTCTCTCTTGAGATTGGCTAAACCACCACAGAGGAGTGAACTGCCAAGAACCAAGAGAAGGTTTGAGAGAATGGAACCTAGAAGGGACAACTTCACAACATGTACTTTGTTCTGGTGAAGTGCTAATAATGCTATGATCATCTCGGTTGCATTTCCACATGTTGCATTCAAAAGCCCTCCAACTGAATCAATTAACATCCATCCACACAAACCAAATTGATTACTTTTCTTTAATATGCAAACTAGTTAAATCTCAGTGCATATATAATTAATTTTTGGTTCTATATATATAGTACCTGTTGGACCGGTGAAATATGCAATTTGCCTTGAAGTTCATGAGATCGAGGTGAAGTTTTTGAGTAATAAGAATTAAAAAAAAAAAAAAAAAGTTAGAACTTAGAAACATAAATAAAATTGTAGTGAGTGTGTAGAGTTAGGAGAGGTGACATGAAAACTTACTCAGTGAGGAAGCTGACACGTTCAGCAAGTGGAGCAAGTCCAAGCAGGCTGAAAGCAAAAATCCAAGGCTACGAGCCAAAAATGTGATTATATTTTTATGCTGAATAAATCAGATTTAGTTTCTTTACTTACATATTTTTTTCTTTTTTTTGAACAAATTATAATTAATGTAAAAACTTCTCTGTTAATTAAAATTTTATTTTCTCCGATAATTTATTGGTAAAAGTTCAACATTTTTTTTAAATGTTATATGATAGAATTTTTATAAATTATTTATTAAAGAAAACAATTTTAATTTATAAAAAGAAATTTATTTCTTTTCTTTTAAAAATTTATCCAAACATGTCATTAGTTTGCATGAATGATATATACTCACCCTTCCAAAGCTATAGAAATTAGCAACAACGGCCAAAGGCACCGCCGGAAAAAGCACCACAAGCTTAGTGCCGAAGACAACCTCTTGCAAATTGGTCATGAAATTCCTTAGCATTTGGAAACGAGAGTTACTATTTGTCAACACCACAGCTACTTCTGACTTCTTTCTCACCATTGGTGTCATTGCATTATTGTTGCAAACCTCACTACTGTTGTTGTTCTCCAAATCTTCCTCCATTGCTTGTTGTGATGATGTCGTGGCTTCAGAGTAGGAGTTCATGTGCATTAATTTCAGAGTAGAAAAAAAAAAACACACTAAGGTTTGAACTTCTAATTTTCTCTATCGGGGTAGTGAAGTGTTGTAGTTGAGCTTAAATATGTAGGACAAGAACCTTATTGTTATTGAATTTAATTGGGTTGAATGTACTATGTCTATGGAGTACGATAATTAAGTTGTGTTATAGAGGAAAAAAAAAATATATTTTGGTTCTTTCATTGTTTACACATAACCAAGGTGCCATATATATATGGTGGCTTTCCAATGTATAGCCATGTAGTGCAAATGAAGCTTCTAGGAATTTTCGCAACCTCACGTATGGGTGAACAAATGTTATTTATGTGTTCATGGGAAATTGGGAATCGGTGCTAACTTTTGTTGTAGATATACTACATAAGATACTAAACAGTACGTAAAAATGAAATTAATAGTGGAAACAAAGAAGGAAAAATAACAAAATTTATTTACTTGTAGTAGTAACGGGGGAAAATCTCGTACTTGCACGAATTATTTACCTACGAGGCATTAACGTTGGAACATGAATCTTCCTATGTTTAGTACATCATGTCCACTAGTTTTCCAGTTTAGTGTGTATAGTTTGTCATTTATTTTTTGGCATTTTGTAGAGTTTGGCATTTTGAATTTCATTGCACTGGACAACGGGAAATTCATCTGTGAGATAAGTTGGTTACTATTTTTTATTTATTTATTAGAATCAACTCTTTTTTTTTTACATAAATTCATTTTGTTAGAATTCAAATACTATTATGTTTTAATAATATAAGTAGATCAGTAATTGAATTTTTTTAAGGGTAACAATGTATAATTAACAGAACAAAAAATAAGTTATTCATTTAAGGCTTTATGCTCAATAATGATGTAAAAACAAAAACAAACAAAAATGCTCAATGATAATATAAGATTTTTAAATACGTACTAATAACGATAAAAGATGTTTGCAATTCATTCCGTTCAAACCAGTTCTAGATGGTTCAAAAAAAAATCAGTTCTAGATAATAAAAAATAAAAAAAAAATAAGTTTAATGTCAGGCCCAAGACTAAACCATGGGCCATGGGAGCTCTCCATTTGGAAATGGGCTGAGCTGTTGAATTTGAAGTAGACTCATTTATCACTTTTTTTATCTGTTTTTTTTTTCTTTTCCTCCTATTTCTCTTTTTATTTTATTTTTATCTACAAAAATGGAACACAATATCATATATATATATATATATATATATATATATATATATATATAAAATTTATAATACTCACTTTCTCCCTTTATTCTTCTTCAATTCATCCCATATCAGGACATTTATTACTAGTGAAAAACTTCACTAGTTTGGTAAATATTATAATAAAATATAATGCAAACCTTTTTCTTAAATTTAAGTTTTTTAACCTAATGTTTATTTTAGTTATACTCAAGAATGATAACTCAACCTAAGTCTCGTAAATATTCAATAAAATTATTTATAATGAATATATTTTACCTATTAAATGAATTTTAGTTAGGGTATGATTAATTTAATTATATATTATAAATTTAAGTAATCAATTTTTGTTGAGGTTATATTTCAAATTTACAAGAACTAAAAATATACATTTTTTTTTTTACAAAAAGACCAAAAATAAAAATTTTGTCCTTTATTTTACTTATCATGTCATGTTAATTTAACCTTTATCCATACTAAGTTTATTTGTCACTATTTGTGGTTGATGTTAATTGTATTATTACTCTTATTTTTATAATTATTATACGTTGAAAGTTTGCTCTGGAGTAGTGTTAGAATTTAAATTTTTGTGGTCTAAAGTGTACTTGGTAATCCTCTTGCATTCCTTTTTTTTTTTTTTTTCTTTTTCTTATTTGCATCTCCTTCTTTTCAAATATCCAAAACGGCAAAGCCTCCATCACCACAATTTCTTCCTTTTTCCTCCATCGAAGTAACTGTTTGAGGTAAATGTCAGATTTGGTTATAATTCCATATTAAATAATCCAAAATACACACACACACACAGCACTTCTGAATTGCTCATTCTAAAATTATACAGTACATACAAATTAATTTGAAATATGAGTTTTTTTTTTTCAGGCTATATATCCTGCAACTTGCATGGGTAGGTTGCATGTTTTGCCACCTCCTTTGATTTCAATTTGACTAAGGTAAACATGAAAAGAAGAAAAAAATCATATGGAGCTCTATCTGTTATGATATTCTTCCCCCTTTTGTATAGAGAAATTGATTGAGCATGAGTGTAATTAATTTTATATTGTAATTTAATTACAAATAAAAATAAATAAATTTATCATTTTTTATAATTATTTTAAAAGTTAAATCTACCTTAATCTTTAAAGCGAAAAAAATAATGCACAATAATATAAAATAGTTTTACGAGTGTAATCTTTCATTTATTATTAATTGACTTGTATAAAATTATTTTACAAATTATTTAAATAATGAATTTTGATTGATTTATAATATAAAATTATACTTAGTACATATAAATATTAAATTCATCTTTGAAATGCTATTATTATATCAATACAAAACTTTACCTTACGTTTAAATTAAACATTCACTTTTAACAATGGAATAAATAGTAAATCTATGAATGTTTAAGATGTGTGTAGAATGTTTAAGACTGTAAGATTCATAGAAATAAAAATAAAATAAGTAACTTACCTAAATAATCATGAGTAGTGGAGATATTCTTAAAAAATTTTCATGATTAATTTAAATTTATTAAAAATTATTAATTATCTTTTATTATTTAAGTTATTCTCATCAAAATGGATGATTTAAAAAAAAAAAAAAAACTCAAACTGAACAAAATCTTTGAAAGAGAATATAGATAGAATGCTGTTAGTATTTACCTACATTAATTTTATTTTAAAATAGTTATTATAAAATTATTTTACAAGAAAGAAAGCGTGTATATATATGAAACACATACCATGCAAGAATGACGTGGAATTAAAATCTTTTGACTAGTCGAAAATGAAGAGAACAGAAGAGAATAACAAAGTCATCCATGATATTGAGAATAGTTTGGTTGGTGCCTGGTGTCGGCTCTGGAGCCACCATAACGTGACACCAGAATCTCATTCTGGCGCGCGTCCACACTGTTTCATTCATTCTTCTTTCCTCTTCTCAAATGCATTTTCCCATAACAAATAAACCATAACTTTTCTCATGATCGACCTCCGATGGTCACAGACTCCAAACCCACAACCATCCCCCGCCGCGGCCTCGTGGTGGGCAACTACTGCCATGACGTCCTCCATCGCGACGGCGATCCCGTCGCCGAGACTCTCGGCGGCGCCGCCTCCTTCATCTCCGTCGTTCTCGACGCCCTCAACGTCCCCTCCCACACCGTCTCCAAGGTGGGCCCCGACTTCGCCTACGCCGCCGCCACATCCAACCATCCCCCGCTAACAATTCCATCTTCCCAAACAACTCTCTTCCACGCCCACTTTGGTTCGGCTCACCCGGACCGCCTCTTAAACCGCGTCCGAACCTGCCACCCAATCCGACCCTCTGACCTCCCGAACCAACAAAAATTCGCGTTCGGACTCGCCGTCGGGGTAGGCGGGGAGATTCTCCCCGACACCCTCGAGAAAATGCTCTCGATCTGCGACCATGTGTTCGTCGACATCCAGGCTCTGATTCGCACGTTCGACGACTCCCTCAATAACGGTCGCGTCGGCTACGTGGCGCTCAGGGACAGCGGCTTCTTCCACCTCCTGCCACGCGTCGCGTTCCTCAAAGCCTCTGCTGATGAAGCCGTTTTCATCGACGTCGAGGAGGTCAGAAAGTGGTGTTGCGTGGTCGTCACGCACGGGAAGGATGGCTGTGAGGTGTTCTCTCGAAACGCCGCGTTTAAGGCTGCGCCTTTCGAGGCTGATCAGGTCGATCCCACCGGCGCCGGCGACTGCTTTCTCGGCGGTTTCGCGGCCGGGATTGTGAGGGGATTGGCCGTGCCTGACGCCGCTCTGTTGGGAAACTTCTTTGGCTCCTTGGCTGTGGCGCAAGTGGGCCCTCCCACGTTTGACTTCAACTTCATTCAGGTTTTGTTTTGTTTCTCTCATCAAATTGATTTAGTTTGTGATCTTGACAAAGGGGTGTTTTCTAATTGATGAATGTTATTGATTAGTTTGCGATTTTCCTTCAAATTCACTAGCTTGCAATGTCTAGAAGAAAATACATGTTTAGGTTTTAGTGGAATTGATTTTTGGATGTTGAATGTGATTGGGATGTGTGACCAATGTAATCCTAGCCGCGGATTCTGCATTGGAATGTATATCATGGTAGTGCCAACCAAAGCAGCACTTAGTTGGAGGATGATACTGTTTGATTGCTAGCAAAGTGGAAATGAATGAACTTTCAACGTTTTACATTTTCACTTGTATGGAAGTTGTATCAATGGAAGTTCCATTTAAAAATATGGTTAGTTTGTTTCGTGGGAATCAATTCATAGTTGTCAATAGCATACTGTTATGGTTTGTTGGAAACTTAGGATATGCTATCTGCTACTTATTATTTGGGGATTTTGCTAGCTATGTTATGTTAGAATTGCCTACTTGTGAATGTTGCTTTTTGTTTTCCTTGTTATCCTGTATGTAAAATAGGGTTTAGGCTGTCATTGTAATCTTTGAAGACAAGGTTTTTCTCTGTTGTTTTAAAGCATATTAACTCTCTATATCTCTAATGTTTATGAAGAATATCAAGAATGGAAGCTCAAGCATGCTTTTAGCTCCATCCCATAACCATATCCCAGAAATAGTATGATTACTCCTCTGGAAGCTTAGTTTGAATCAGTTGACAATTTAAAAATGCAGGGGAAATTTCCACTTGCTGAAAAAACTGAATATATAAATATTTCACAATCAAATCTCTCCAATACAAAAAAAATATATAGTTTGGAGAATGGGTATGATCCATTTTATTAAAACTAGAAAACCAAAATACCCAATAAAACTCAAATCCTACAGCCTTGGAAAAGTTAGAAAATTCAAAATAATTCACATGCTTCAATCTCCAATATGGCACAGGCATGATTCAGGGTTGATGATATCCACGTAAGAATTTAATTATTATTATTTGGTGGCAGTCTGTTTACTTTGTTGTGATTGAATTCATTTTAACTGTAATTACCTGTTCGAGTTATTTCTTTTCTATGTTTACTATGGTCTTAGTCGATCTTTATAATGAAAAAACATGCACACCAAATGTAGTGAATATCAAAGAAGAATTGAATGAAGATTGGAAAAAACACATGCCAAGATCAAAGACATGTGCAATTTGCTAGAGTAGATATGTTTTGTAGCATATTTCTTGTATCTCTGAAGCTTTGGTCTTTAATCAAGCCGAATGGCATTGTGTGATCTATGTGGACGACCTCACCTAGTGGGATAAGGCATTGTTATTGTCATTCAATTGGTGCTGTATTCTTGTTATCTAATCAGTTGTGTCTGTATCAGTCTGTTACTGTGAATAGTTGAGACCCGAGAGTTTGTTTACATATTCATCTGCTCCTCTTAGCAATGTAACCATATATGTTATGATGCATCCCTCACTTTTGTTCATATAATACAAAATTTCAGATGGTTAAGGATGAGATGCGGAAAAGGAAGGTGCAGGATATTCCCTGCTTAGGAAGAAGAGATGATTCGCCAGTGTTTCAGAAGCCACCTGAACAAGATCAATTCCATGCATCTCTTGTTACTGCCAAGGCCAAAATTGTGTACCAGATTCAAGAATCTGGACGGAATCTACTAAGCTCTCCTAAAGTGTTGGAGCAAAATAATGCTAAGACTAGACTTTCACTTACTTCTGTGCACGAGGAACCAATTCCAGGCGTTGATGGTAAACCCTAATATGGGGTGGTTGGAGTTCCAAATTTCCCTGCAATTCTCCAGTGTCCTTCCTTTTCATATCAAAATCAAATAGGATCTCTTAGCTTCTTCCAGGAATCTTTCATTTTATGGTGCCATTTGTACACCTAAGTCTCACGTGCAGCCTAATTTGTAGTTCCACTTGTACCAAATTACCAATAAATTATTCTTTAAAAGAAAATCGAGATTAAAATTCTATTCATGTTTGTTCTGTTGTTTTGCCAAGGCTCGTTTCTGTTATAACTGAACTTAGCACTATCATTTAGAGCAAATTATCTTTAATATGCTCGGGTTGACTGGCTATTGTTTGGGATTTTAACATCTTGATTAGATGCTGTATAGTGTGTGACCTTACATATCAAACTAACTATATAATGCAAACAAAAATCTCGTAAATGGCAGTAATACATGATTTTTAACATTCCAAAATTCATCATGCTTTTGCACATCAACTCCTCTATTCATGTGCATCTTTTGCACATACTCTTTATCAACTCGTGCAAAATGATAACAGTTTGATTCATCTTTGGCAGAGCACACATGTATGTCTTGGAGGTTCTAGTTCTATACATAATGTAATTCTACATTTCTACCACATTCTAAATAAAATAGCATTAAATTGAATACAAAAGTAGTGTCTTGTCTAAAAAAAAAAATTTATAGAATCAAAATTCGAAAAATACAAACTTATATAAATTAAAACATTTTTATTTCTCTTTTCTAAATTTGTTTAAAGGGGTTTGTGCCGCGGTGCCGTCTCTCACCGTGAAGCGTGAACTGCACCTATTCTCTTCTCTCTCGGACCCGCACCTCCGTCTCCGCCGTCAGGTACTCTTCCCTCTTCTCTCAACTTCAACTAATCACTTTGGATTATGCTAATTGCTACAGATTCCGCATATTACCACTTTAATTTGCGCATATTAATTTCTTCATGCTATCATTCTCCTTTTCACTTTGTGTGTAACAGTTGTTCTTGTTCTCCACCACGCAAACGAAGATGGCAGATTCGATTTGCAGAACACTGAGGGACGGAGCGTTAGAGGGAGAGCTTGCGCCTACTCTCACAATCAAGGACTCTCTTGCTTCACCTTTCGCCTTCCATGTATTCTCTCACACTCTACTTCAACTCTCGTCACACGTCGTGGCACAAAAATCTCAGTCACAGTCAGTTTTACTATCCCCCAAAAAAACAAAAAACATTATGAACTCTTTTATCTCATAGTTCTTATTTTAATCTCAATTTTTTCTTGTATAGGGGTATAGTAATAGTTGCACTTTCTCGGAGTCCCTCGTCTTATGCTGCTTTGTTAAAGATTAATGGACTGGATGTTGCTTCTTCTAACAAATGGTAGATATTTTGAACTTAAATTGTTTCAAATGTCTCTGTTGTTGTTTTATGTATTAACTGCATTTCTTGTGTCTTAGTTACCATTACCTTTTTGGTGTTTTTTCTTAATCTTAGATGAATGGCTTGTTTGGGTAGGCTTCTCTAGAAGCACTTCTAGAAAAAAAAAAAAAAAAAAAAAAAAGCTTCTCCATAAGTTAGATTTAGCTTTTGCATTAGTTAATTTGTAGAAGTTATCTCATATAGCTTCTCTAAAAAGACAAGAAAGCTTCTATAAATTAGTTAATGCAAAAGCTAATTCTAGCATATGGAGAAGCTCATTTCGTTTTTTTTTTTCTTATTTTCTTCTCCTAGAAGTGCTTCAGATAAGCTTACCCAAACATACCCTAATTTGGATTTGTTGAATTCAGAGTTATGTGTTGTTTTGCAGGATTCACGTTTTGGATTGTTTTACAGATCCTCTTGGTTGGAAGGATAAGACAAGGAAATCTGCAAATGTGAAAGATCCTTCTCAGCAAATTTCGCTTGCTACTACTTCTTATAAATCCGTGAAGGATGTCAATAAGTTGTTTTCGGTGATCACTGAACTGGGCAGAGGTATTACAGATAAATTGTTCTGTAACTAACGTTTTTGCATCAGATAATGGGTTTTGAGGATATGGTTTTTTAAAAGTTATTTCTCTTTTTAAATAATTTTTCTAATTCATATATACCTGCAGGATTGGTTGGAGAAAATACATCCCGCTTCTGTGTTGCCATAGACTCGGTAAGTTTTCATTCCATGGTTGTCAATATAAGATAGAAGATAAACAAAGCAAATACCATTGCCACGACTTAAAATGAAGTTGAATTTAGTTTGATGGTGTGTTGGGAATGAATATTCTTTGTGCCTCAATGCTGAACATGTTGCATGTACAATTATTTTGCTTAGTAATCTGTATCTAATAATATATTATATAACCTGTTTGTGTGTGCCAGTTTCAGATTTTCCTTTTACATCTAAATTTCTTGTGCATGAAGATTTTACAATAACTTCCAAATTAAAACTTTAACATGACAATACAAAAAACAAGAACTTCCTGCTTAAGGATTTATGTGTAATATTCTATTTAAGACTGCATGGTTTGTTGGTTTCTCTTGTATTATCAGTGTCTGCATCTGTCATCCTAATGGATTCTTTGTTGGATATTATCAGCTAAGTGAACTGTTGAGGCATGCATCTTTGCAGTCAGTTGCAGGCCTTCTAAGCAATCTACGAAGCCATGGTATTCCCTCTAGAACTATTTTGAGTAAAGTTCCTTTTATAGTATTGTGTAACTAGGTGTTATTTAATTGAGTAATTTTTTAGTACTATCTGAACAAGTGGGGATGGTTGATTATTTCAGCAAATAAAATTTATAGCATGGATTGACTTGATGCATCAACAACTTCTTCCTTAAATTTGTTGCTGTTCTATTGTTGCAGATCAAATTTCAAGTATTTTTGGACTATTGCATTCTGACCTTCATGAGGAGAGGGCTGTGGCTGTTCTTGAGTACATGTCCTCCATGGTGGCCAGTGTAGACCCATATCATCATTCTGCAGATGGTCAGAAAGGATGTTTAGAGAATTCCCTATCTGAGCAAAACTTTACCAAGGGAAAATTTAATATCAGGTTCAAACGCAGAAATGGGCGAGTTAGAGTAATGGTGATCTCTTTCTTCCTGTCTATAAGCTGATTTGGATGGACAAATATAAAAATTTGATGCACTGATATAATATCTCTTTACAACTATCCAGAGTGAAGAATTTAAAGTTGAGTCTGGAGGAATCAGCTTTGCGCCTGTTTCATTAGTAGATGGAGCCACCATTGCAGGCCTAGTGCCAAAGGTCAGTCTATAACTCTATATAGGTTCCTGTAGATGGAAAATTGGTACTGAGAAGAAAAAGCCAAAGTACTAACAACCATTTTGTAATTAGATATTTTAAATAGTTTTTGAAAGGATCTACAAAAGAGATCTTTCGTTTGTTGAATTCACTCTTCACCCTAAGGTTTTGCAGTTTTGGTTGAATGGAGTACATAGCATTCAGAAGGCCTTTTTCACTTTTCAGATGATAAAATTTAGATGCTAGGAAAGATGAAATCAAGCATAAATGTCCAAGTTCTAACTAGTTCCCAATGTGCTGATTTGGTTCTTCACTTTGTCGGTTGAAGTGCACTGCTGGGTGCTTCTAACAGTACATATTTACATGGTATATTTTCTCCATACAAGACTGATTATAGAATCAAAGTGTTTTATGTCTAATTTGCAATGGGCACAAACTGTCTTGGAAACATCTCATTTGCTGAAGAAATGCATACAGATTCTAAGTACTTAGTTCGTTCACCTACTATAAACACGAATGAAGATACTTTTGGTGACAGAGTATATCTGCATGTACATAACATAAGCACGGCAGTCAGAAAAAACTTTCAGGAAACTACCAGAGACCAAGCGAGAAATGTGTTGTGATATGAAGTTGATTCCTTTTAATTGACTGCAAACAAATAATAAGAAGAACCTTGATGTGTTTAACAGGTACAATTCAATCTCGAGCTGTCAGAGAAGGAGCGAATTGATAGGTCAAATGTTGTGCTTCCTTTTGAACACCAAGGTATGAAATTGATTTGTATTTGTTCATTTTTGTACATTGTTCGAATTACATTTAAACTTATACTTTAGTTCTTTATTCTTTAAGGAAATGGTAAACCAATCCAAATTTATGATGGTAGAAGATCCCTTGAAGAGAGCAACAGCCAGGCAAATCCCATTTCAAGTGGCAAAAAGGAGGATTCTGCCATGGGTGAAATTATATATTTCCGTGATTCAGATGATGAGACGCTAGATTCTGATGAAGACCCGGATGATGATTTAGATATATGAATATACTCTTGTTGATAACTTTTGTATCCCTGACTTCAAAGGATAGATTAGTTTTATGACTGAACAAAATGGAAAAAGAAAAATCCGATACTGTTTATTAATTGCTGAGAAGTGAAATGCATATTGTGTATCACATTCCAACATAGTGTGCAACCTATCAGGGTGTTCGCGAGTTGAATTGGGCTGGATTTGTATAAATTTTTAACTCAACCTAATCATGAACGAGTTGGGTTGGATCATCAGGTCAGTTATGTATTTTTTTATTTTTTAAATAAATTAAAATTTTCTAAAAAATTAGAATAGATTTTTAAATTTTACTCATTTTTTTAGAACAAAAATCATTTTTAATCACAAATGAACATAATCATATATTAATGCACAAAATAAGTTAGATATAATAACACTTTCAAATTTAATTATTGATCCCTTCGACTTTAATTCATCTAATCTGAAAAGTTCAAAATAAAATGGCTATTAATCCAAATAGCAAAGTTCATTTAACTTAATATAATTGAGAAAATTCAAATATTATAACACTAATACAAAATAAACTAAAAATAAATTTGCATTTTCTTGGATAGTTGACTAGTTGTAAATTCCATTGTTAGACAATTATAAGCTCCATTGTTGAAGCACTACAAGTCAAAGGATAAGATTTATTAGTCTATTATAAATAGTCTAAAGTTGCTAAAGAGGCAATGCATAGCGAAGGGTGACGCAGCAAAGGGCAAGAGTAGTAGAGGGTCATGTGAAGTGGCTGCAGTGACGCATGAATGGCCACGATGATGTAACAACGGAGGGAGGCAATGACTTGCGGTGATACAATAACGGAGGGTGACAGTGACTTGCATAGAGAAGATTCATATTTTGAGGGGTTTTTTGAAAGTAAGGAGGTATATTGAGAGGATGAAAGTGTTAAATGACTGAAAATAAATTTTTTGTTTTGTTATTATTATTATTATTATATGTTATTCGGGTTGGGTTGGATGAGTTATGGGTTCATATAACAAAACCCGTTATCCAATCTGTAAGTCATCGGGTTAAGATTGGATTGTGTTGGGTCTAACTCAAATACTCTATCAACCCATTCAAACTAGATTGAGTCGTGGATTACCCATATCCATAAACACCCCTACAACCTACTGAGGAATCTGACTTAGTTACCGTTTAGTCTAACTTATTTTTAACTTATAAATAAAAGTTGGACCAAACATCAATTTGTAAAAACTCCTTAAGATAAAAGTTATTAAAGAAAAATTAAAAATAAGAAGCTTTATAATAAGTCAGTTATACAAAACTTATTTTCATATTCTCTCTTCGAATTTCATTAAGGCCAACTTTTAAAATAATTAGTATTTTTTTATTAGAAACTATTAATGATTAGTTTGTTAATTTTTGTTAGTGGAGAGTCGAACCCAAGACCTTAAATTAAATAAATAAATAAATATTAACAAAAAAAATTTACTTATTTTTTTAAATTCTTATTTTTAACTTTTACTTAAAAGTAACTTATAAGTTAAAAATAAACTAAACAAACAGAACCTTAGTTTGGATGATTTTGTCATTTTATGAATGTTTCTGTCTAGCTTCTAACAATGGAACGGTGGACATGTAATATAACGAATTTACGAGTGAAAGTCCTCCTCTATATTAAAATTGAAGAAAATTAATAGTTGAGAACTTGAGATTATAATTAACTTTAAAATATTACATATAACAGAATAAATATACTTTATTATTCTCTAGAGTGCAGTCTGGTTTAAAGTTTAATCTTTCTAACCAAATACGTTTTGAGTTTAATGGTGTATATAGGTTTTTATACAAAAATTAATCTAATTTATTTCCTAAAAAATCTTATATATTTGGTTTAGTGTAGGCTAAATTATAAGTGCTCGTGACCTAACTTATTTCTTCTCATAGTTTGGTGTAAAATTATTTTAATATATGAGTATTAATCTTTTGCTTAATTATCACAAAAGTTCCTTAAATTAATCTCTGAATTGATGGTTTGTTTAACAAACACGTCATGGTTCACGCTTTGCATTGTTGCCCAGATGGCACTTTCCTTCGTTTCACTTTCTCGTTAGCAACGCGGGAAGATATTTAATTATTAATTTATCTATCCTCGTATTCAAAAGTCAAAACCCAATAAGATAGTTATCTCCTTTCCGAACAGTCTGTGACTCACAATCCCTGACCGTCACCAATAAGGACATCTTTACTGGAATTTCGTGTGAGTTATCGTAGTGTCAAGTTTAATTTCGTGTGAACAATGTTCGATCGTGCTTGAAATTGAAATTCGTCGGCGATGGACGAAACCGCCGAAACGACGAAGCCTGATGGGCTCAACAACGGTACGAAGGTCGCTGGAGAGATAACCGAAGAAGTTTACGGAGGCGACGACGACGAGGCTTGGGACTTGCTGAGTCGGAGCTTCCGGCAGGCGCAGACGGTGCTGGATGAGAACCGTGCACTGATCGATGAAGTGAACAGAAACCACGAGTCGAAGATTCCTGACAACATGACGAAGAACGTTGGCCTCATTTCTCAGATCCAAGCTAACATCTCCAAGGTTCGCTCTATTTACTCCGATTTATCTGTAGATTTCTCCAACAATGTTCGCCAGCGCCACGTCGCTGCCGTGACCCACCGCCATCGCGACGGCGACCTCGAAGAGGATGAAGATAAGGAGGAGAACTCGGATGATGCTTCCGCTGAGCACGTGCCGGTGAAATCCAAGTAATTCTTTGTTACTTTACACAGTTCCACATGCTGTTAGATTGTTATTGCGTTGTCCAATGCATCCTAGGGTATCATGTAATGTAGTTGATGAAATTTGAAATAGAATGATTCTGCTTGTGTTAGTGTGAGGTTGTTTGGAGAAAAGATAATACTAATGAGCTGAGTTTTATAATTTTCTAGGCTTGTATGTGGTGTTAATGGTGGTGACTTTAGTATTGAGAAATCTGTGTGCTCATTCGTGTTTGTGTTTGTTGTAAGGATGGTTCAATGGATAGCTGCGGAAATGCATAGCACATTATCCGCCTACAAAATTGAGGTATTTCTGTCAATGTTTGATTTGGTTTTTTTCCATGGTTGCTCTGTTTTTTTATTCTTTTGTTTCAAGGGAGATCACAATTCACAATGATTGAACCTGTGCATCGTGTTCGCCATGGTAAAGATGGTCACCGCAAGTGCCATGTGAGCTAAGCTATTAGCTCACTGTCTCATGCCTGCAGCCTGCTTTGTTATTGTTGCTATTATTCTCTATTTTAATATGCTGATGAATGATGATGTGTGGTAGTTATCGAGTTTATTGGTTGTTTAGATTTATGTGAATTCAGAATTTGTATGTATGAAGAGCTTCAATGCAAGCAAAACTAGTAGAAGCTAGTTTACAAGGAGGCTTCTAAGAACTGAATAATGGCCTTTGTTTTGAATGATCTGCTTTTCAGCTTTAATTTGAAACTGAGACCTACCCATCTTTGATGAGTTTCCGTCATTGTGGTGTTTCTTAAAATTACATTGATTCAACATCTCTTAAAGCATCTTCAATGGGAAATGGGAGTTGCTTATAAAAAAAATCTTATTTTAATATGATAAATGTGATTTTGGGTTGCTTAACATTGAAGAGAGTTACTTATATAAATAACTCTTGTTTATGAATTGCTTAACTTTGCATTAAATATAGGAAAGAGAAATGAGATATTTGTGAGTTAAACAACTTGTTAATAAAAAATTCCATTGAAGAGAAAATTAAGTGAGTTTGTTAGGATTGAGGTGGCAAAATTGAGTTGCTGATACCAAGATCATTGGAGATGCTCTTATTAGTCTTTTTCACACGTGACCGAGCTTCTTATACAAAGTTTTCATCATTCTCCTCGATAGGTGTTACTTTCACTCCTAGATACAACAAATATTCATAATCTTTTTCTTTCTTTCTTTCTTTCTTTCTTGTTTGTGGATGTATGTCTATCCATTCATCCGCCTCAACATTCTATTACACTTGCCTTCTTTCTTTCTTTCTTTCTTGGTTATGTTCATGTTAGACGTGATAGAATCTGTTTGGAGATGATTGTCAGTAAAATTGGCATGTCTTGACTGGATAATTAGTTGCTTTGTATTTTTCTAATTTCTTGATGCCATACATATAAAACTTTAAACTTGTCTAAACTCCAAACACAAGATCAAAATTACACAATACTGGTAGAAATAGATTTGATTTGAGGCCTGTCTTCAAGGATTTTTGTAAATCTGGCTAATGAAACATCACCCATTCATGGATGGAAAATGTTAAGTGTGAGTAAGCGTTTACAATATTGATTTTCAGCATGTTTGGAACGGTGTTTAAACTCACATAAATGAGTGTTGGAAGTGAAAGTTGTTGAGAGTAGATTCAACGTTGAAGGCTGAGCAAAAGTGATTTTGCAAAATTAAATTTAAAGTGAAATGATTTATTTGAATGTTTTTTTATTTGAAAAGTCAATAGTAAAATTCAACATAATCAATTCTATGGGTCAATGTCGAAGCTTTGGTGACAAGTTGTTTCTTGGGAACAAATAAATTGGTACGCTTGATGGAAGAAATACATCTTACTCAAGGAGGAGGTAGTGAGTGACCTTGATTGGGAAAATGAACTAGCCGGAGACGAAGAGTTCGTAATAATTTCAAGAATGTCAAGCCTTTCAAATAGATCTTATTTATCTCCACTAATAATATCTCACATTTTGTTCTCATCCTCATTATAATCCTTACTCCTTGAAGGGAGACAAATTTGTAGGTATAAAAATCAAATCGCTCTCTTAGAATGAGCCTATTTTCTTTCATGGAAAATAGATAAAGGAAGTTTGAATATTATAGAACCATACATTATCTACCATAAGTACAAGACGCTGTGTATCCAAATAGTACCACGGTGTACTCATAGAGTACCTGATTTATTTATTTAAAAAAAATATAATACATACCCACAAATATCAAGGGATCCAACTCAATAGACTGATTAAAATAATTGACTGATGAGGAGCGTGAATATTGTAAATACTATGATACCGCATTAAATTTTTATGGATAAAAAAAAAATACCTGTACCAAATACACATGCCTATTGTTTTTCTTCTAACTATAGCTTTACCCACACACAGATGACAGTGAATATTCCTAACGTTTAATAAGATTATTCAGAGGAGATCGATTTTAATTTAATATTGAAATGTATCATTAAAGAAAGCACAATGCATAAAATAAAGCAATCTCTTTCTTCGTTACAGAGATAAAGTTAACAAAAGAACTATTAATTCATTTTCAGTGTTTTGTACAATTGTACCTGTTCCTTACGAACATTGTATGAGTATAAATTCTCACTTAGGCTCCAAGCCATTCCTGCGGGTCATTTTTTGAAGGCTGACACCTTTAATTTTTTTTGATCTATATCTCTGTACGTGTCTCCCCTTCAATTGACATTATCCAAAACAACAATGGCCACCACATCTAGACACCTCTCTCACAGTAGAGTGCCTAAACAACACTTCAAAGTGTGTTTTTGTTTCCGGAGAATGTTTAGGCTCAGGGGGACTGAACCTCCTAAAGAAATCAGCATTGTTTTTGAAGACTATTCACAGAATCGCATCATGAGCATGGATAACCTGTGCCATTTCTTGGATCAATTTCAAGGAGAAGAAGATGAAGGTGGTGGTAGTGGTGGTGATGCCATTAAGAAACGTGCTCACGCCATTTTTGACAGCCTCAAGCATCTCAACATATTTCATAGGAGAGGCCTTCATGTTGAAGCATTCTTTCGTTATCTCTTAAGTGACCTTAATGGTCCCCTTGCTGAGGTAATCTGCACCCACCTTAATGGTTCGAAGGATTACTTATTCTTCTAAGGCTTTTTTATTTGGGTTTGTCTGTCTTTTTTAGTCTCTCGAGTTAAAATTTGTATTTTTTAATCCTTGAAATTTTCAAAATGTTTTTTTAATTCCTCATAACTGATTTTTGACAGTTTAGATGTAAAATTTGTAGCAATTTTCTTACAAATTTTAAAATTATAAATGCAAATTTTAATTTGGGAGACCAAAACTCAAATTTGAATTACTTTTTTCCTCATATATAGTGGTGTATTTTGGTCCTCCAGGTGCACCATGACATGAATTCTCCCTTGGCACATTATTTCTTATACACAGGCCACAACTCCTACTTAACTGGAAATCAGGTTAGCAGTGCTAGCAGCACTTCCGCAATAATAAAGGCATTGAAGAAAGGAGTAAGGGTCATTGAGCTAGATTTATGGCCAAATTCCAGAAGCAATGACGTGCTAGTTCATCATGGAGGGTACGTAACGTAACAATTTTATATAGACTTTGTTTCACGTGCATTAATTAATTATGCAACTTTCAATTAATGTTGGTATTATACCTGAAAGTACTAATTGATTTTTTTACAAGTGTAGGACTCTGACTTCATCCGTGAAACTCAAAGCTTGTCTGAATGCCATTAAGGACTATGCATTTTTTGCCTCTTTATATCCTGTTGTTATAACTTTTGAAGACCATATAACTCCATCTCTTCAAGCCAAAGTGGCCCAGGTTAGTTTATATGGTTCATTACATCATCATGGTTTGAAATGTAATTGCATTTTTTTCAGTGATCAAAATAAATATTAATTTTTGAATGCATGCAGATGGTGGATGGCATATTTGGAGATACTTTGTTTCGTCCTCGTGAATATTCACAACAAATGACACAATTCCCTTCTCCGGAACAATTGAAGGGAAAAATCCTTATTTCAACTAAACCACCAGAGTATGATGATGATAGATCTGGAGTCAATTACAAGGTAAAAATAATTTCAAGAAAATTTGCTTATGTTAACAAAGTGTAGGTAATTAATTAAAATTGTTGTGAAGAAATAATTAATTACTTATTTATGCCTATAAAATGAAGTAGTTTTAGTTTTTGGTTGTGCCTCTAATAATTTTTATTTTGATATTTATCTTTCTAAAGTGTACTTTTGGTCTGACTATTACATGACATTAATTAACTACTTATGTATCTAACGAAATGTCACATGACCATTCCAAAAATGGTATCCAATAATACTTATATGTCATGTCAACATATGACTACAAAAAAAAATTCCTAAAATAAATGGGATTTGTTTATATATCCTGAAAGGAATACTAGTATTAAAAGTAATAATTTCAAAATATGGACGATTGAAAACTAAAGTAAAACATTTAGATAGATCAAAACCATTTTTTTTAACCAATAGGTCAAAACCATAATTTGCTCATTTTAGAATGATAAAGTTCGAGGAGATAAAAACCAAAGAAAAAAAATTAAGAACCAAAACTAATATTAGATCATTTTACAAGAATAAAAACATATTTTATCTTTTCTTTTCTTTTTTATAAAATAAAACAAACAAGTGCTATATATTTATAAGGCTTTTCTGTAATCAGCTTCCTTGTGTTGTGTTGTGTTGCCTTTTTGTGATCAGGATGATTCAAATGAACAGGAAGAGGAAGATGATACTCTTGAATATAGGGATTTGATTTCCATTCGTGCAGGGAAGCCAAAAGGTAAGTTAAAAAACTGGCTGATTGATCATGATCATCATGTCAGGCGTCTTAGCTTGAGTGAGCAAGAGCTTGAAGATATCACCAAAAATCATGGAACTGACATTGTTAGGTGATTTCTTTAATATTTTTTAATTAGACATATATACTAATTAAGCAATTTTATTAATATTATTTTTGGTGGTTGAATCTAAGCTCATACTGAACCTAAGCAATTTTAAAATGAAGTTCATCAATATTTTCTTTAATTAACCATGTTATTCACCATTACAATAGTTGATATATATAGTTGCATGCTACAGATTCACCCAAAGAAACTTGCTTAGAATATATCCAAAGGGTACTCGTCTGAACTCGTCTAATTATGATCCCATGATTGGATGGATGCATGGAGCTCAAATGGTAGCATTTAATATGCAGGTTAGACTTTGTTTTCCATATATTTGGCAATTGAGAATGAAGAAATTTTGGCAATATGGATGCAAAAAATGTCAATTATAAGGTTTAAAGGAGGTTCTATGTATGTTCTCAGAAAAAGGAAGCTACATTACCAACCTTTTCTACATTCTTATTAGTTCTTGCAATGTTAAGAAATTCGGTTTCTACTTTCTATTATTTAGCATTATGAATAGAAATCATAACAGGTTAATTTCGTACGTGTTCACTTGCAATTTTTTTCCTTAAAGGGTAGTGGGCAATATCTTAGGTACATGGAAGGAATGTTCAGAGCCAATGGTGGTTGTGGTTATGTTAAGAAACCAGACATACTGTTGAATGATGGCCCCAATGATGAGGTTTTTGATCCAAGAGCATTCCGACCAGTCCAGAAAATTCTTCAGGTAAAGGAAACGTTCACATCTATTCATTTTTTTTAATAAAAAAAAAACACAAAAAATCTTCCATTCTCATCTAATTTAAAATATGAATTAAGCAGGTTTTGGTATACATGGGTGAGGGGTGGCATTCAGATTTTGGCCCAACACATTTCGATTTTTATTCTCCTCCTGACTTCCGTGTAGAGGTAATAATACTTTTGATCAAAATAGAAATTAAGAATTGGAGTAAAATTTAATCATTGGTTTTTTTTAGGAGTAGTGTTATTTGTACATAACATTTTCAAAATCTTTCTCCCACGTCTCAGTTTAAAAATGTTGGCAAAATGACAATGGATATTTTCTTTAAAAAAAAAATACCTAAATGGATAAATCTTAAAATAATTTATCAAATTCGTCAACCACCAAGTGTCTTCCAATTTTAGGGAACGTTTGACCGATGATCTGTACTAACCAGTATAATAATTTATTTTGTGATTTGCCTACTTTAGTATTTTCTTTTAAGAAAATATTCAATTTCATCATCTTGCCAAAAATGTCATCGTGCCGTTGCAGTTGTATGTAATTAGGAATTTGATCTCTCGTAGATACTTATGAAAAAATATTTGTTGAAAGAGATCTATATCTTAAATAAATTTTCCTACATAGAGAGATTTGTTCTTCAGTTTAAATGATCTTGTATATCTTTCAAGTACAAAAACATCATTTTTTTTTTTAACACAACTAGAGCCCTCAATATGGCTCTCAGGCCGGCCCATCTGGTCTTGCATAACGACCCTCTTTTTATTTTGCCCATTTTATGAAGTGTCTTCATAAGCCGTATGGGTCTTTTTGCCCTATGGGCTTTCAAATGTGTAGCCTATTGACCCTGTGGGCATTTTTACTTTGGTTCATGTGGGCCAGGATCGGGCCGGACCGAACAGGCTATTTTGATTGCCCTAAGCACAGAAACGTTAAAATGATTACCAAACGTGACAACCACATATATATATATATATATGTAACATAACAAATGATGATGTATGTTGAATTCAGGTTGGTATTCATGGTGTGCCAGCTGATAAAGATACAAAATACACAAGAACAATTGAAGATGATTGGGAACCAGTGTGGAATGAGGAGTTCCGGTTTCAATTGAGAGTTCCAGAATTGGCCCTATTGTACATCAGAGTTGCTGAGCGTGACTTCTCTGGGAGACATGATTTCGGTGGACAAACATGTCTACCTGTCTCTCAACTAAGACAAGGCATTCGTTCAGTTCGTCTGCGTAACCGAAGCAGTGAACTTTACAAGTCTGTAAGGCTTCTCATCCAATTTCATTTTGTTGACACTTACACCACCACCACACCACTCCATTCAAATTCTCATGCTGGCTACTAATTAACTGCTTCGTTACTTATGTGCTAATTGTTGTCATTAATTAACACCATTTTCGTATATCAGAAAATTAAAGAAATATTTATTCATGGACTGTTGTTATTGTGTGTTTGTGGCTTCTTCTTAATTATTACAGAGTGGTTATGTTTTAATTAACATTGATTATGGGATTGAAATAAAATCCTGGTTTAAACTCCATGCTTATATATATCTATGTATTCATATTATAGTTGCCAATGGGATTGGCTCATTGCTCAAACTCTTGATAATTGCTTGGCGTGAGGTTTGAAATTGAATTTACAAGTCCCACGTTGATAAGTAGTACTATAGACCCCAATAGCTGCATCAAGATGAATAAAAATAGTTTAGTTAATTAATTTTAATTAATATTTTCTCCATTTCAAAATTTTGGATGTTTAAAATTTTTGTATATGGATTAGAAAAATATTTAATTTATACAAATTTGGATTAAGTTATCCTCTACTGTTTTACAATTTTCTATACTATTTCCAACTACTTTTTTATATTCCTAGAAAACAATTTTCTATACTATTTTCACTAGGGATGACAATGGATAAAGTATGGATAGGCTACTATAATACTCTTCCTCATATCCACGTATACCTGTACAAGTAGCAATTTCAATCCTCATCCCCATACCCTCCCTCTGGGATACCTATATACTCATACCTGCACCCACGACTTGCACTTTCATATATATAAAATTGAAAATTATAAAAAAAAAATGAATATATAATATTAAAATCAAACAAACATTGATTTATCAAAATTTAGGTTATAAATAATAACATTACAAAAATAATCATCCAACTTAAAGATTATAAATGTTTTAATCTAAACAAAAATTCTAATTAGACAGGAAAATTAATATATTTTTAAAATTAATTAGTTTATAATTATATATTAAAAATAAAACACAAATAGATATAATATTTTGACTTCATCATCCAAATCAATTTCTTCATATTTTACAAATGCTTATTTCCATAGTTTCTATATTACTTTGAATCACTAATACAAATAGAAATTAAAATATGGTAGAATATCAAAATTAACATATAAAAAGAATAATTAAAATAATAAATAGATAATTAAACAATTTTAATTAAATAATTTAAATAATAAAATTATAATTATATTAATTAATATGTATATATATATATATATATATAAGGTGTGGGACAGGGTAGGAACTATAATATCCATACCCGCACCCATCACTGTGAGATTTTGCAGGTAGATTCTATCTCATCCTCAATGTGCGGGTTATTACCCTACCCATGTAAGAATTTTTTTACGGATGCTTGTAAGATCTGAATTTATATTGTAATCCCTAATTTTCACTAAGAAACCTAATTTTCACTAAGAAATAACATTAATGTTTCATTATAAGTACTTTGTAAATCTCAAAGTTATCAATACTCAATTAAAAAATCTTAATTAGTCAACTACATATAAGGTTACAATTTGAAAACAAAATATGCAGTTACGTATTAAATTTTAAAACGAAAATAAAAAGTTAAAACACCTAAATTTTGAAATGGAGGGAACAATGTCTTAAATTTAAATTTTGTTAGAAATGCCCATGAAATTAAATTACTTAAGTGATGATTATACTTAACCACATTACTCATAACTTAAAAACAAAAAAAAACAAAAACATATGGATATGACTTATGTTGTTAATAGACCGACTAATGCATCTATCTTCATGAAAAATGAGTGAATGTCTCGTCAATCAATTAAGGGTCTAAAAATTAGTGATTTTTTATTAAAAAATTAGCAGTTAATGCATTAGAAAGTGGATCTATATTTTTTGTTATATTTAAGACAATCTTATCTATGGATTGGACTTCTCTCCTAAAAATTATCAATACAAGAGAGAATAACTCAAACACTTTATAGGTCTTTTATGGTATGGTTATGGAGGTTTTTTAAAATACGAGTATGAAAACGAATACAATAATATTTCATCTTGACTTTATTCATTGTCATTTTTAGATAATGCAATCTGTACTGAATTATTGGTTCTATCTAGTGTAATCCAGTTCAAAGTCAGGTTAGACAAATAAAAAAGCAATTTCAAGAAATAACGAGACTGATAGTAAATTTGGTTTTTAAGTGAACTAATCAAAATTATCAATTCAAACCAAATTTATTAGAAAAAAAGACTTATACAAAGTTGTATAAAATTATTTTATATCGTTACTCAATTATACCCATTCATTTATAATAATACAGTTAACTTTTATAAATTTATTTCAAAGTCATTACAACTGGAAGTTATGATTAATATTTTATTCAATTTATTAACACTACCTTGTACGAGTTCCTCGTCTCAAGTAAAAGATTTTTAATTTACATTATTTTGATAAAATTTTAGCTAAATTAAACTAATCGGTTCAATAAATCCATTTTACAAAGGAATAATATCTTTGAGATACATTGTTCTTCTTGTGTAGGGAAGGATATGACATTTTTTCTTGTGAAATCCTAATCTTGAATTAAAAAAAAAATGAAACTTAAATGTTAAAAAATGAAACACATTAATTTTCAATAGTGAAATTTTTACATTAGAAAATCCAAATAAAAATTACACTTAAAAAAATCCATTCTTATTCTTCTTTCCATGTAAACGGCAGAGGATGTATTTTATTGCAATCAAATAAATTGATTTGTTTAGAAAGTGCAACATTTAAATAATGCACGGGTCATATTATTTTAATAAATTTTCATTCATTAATTTTTAATCATTATTCCAAGGTCGATATTAATATAATAGAAATAAAAGAACTAAACGAATGAATTGCAAAAGAACTTAAAAGATGGGGTGGATTAGCTTAACAGGAGTGTATGTTAGCTTAACAGTAGGTGCCAAGTGCACATCACAACAATAAGAAAGCCAAAAGAAAATGATTATGAAGTTGACAAAGGACATTTGACATTGATGGTAGTTACCATTCCAAACTTATATGAGAATTTAACTTTTATTTCAATGAGATGGATACATTTTTAAGAGAAAAAAAAGTATAGTTATAATCATAGATTAATAGTTTCTTTAATTTATTTATTTTATCATGTATCGTCAATCGAGAGCTAAAACTAATTTATCAAAATACTAAGATTTTTCAACTTTTCATATTTTAGAAAAATTAAATCTTATTTTGTCATAACCTTATCATTAATTTTTATAATTAATTATCCTTATTATAATTACAACGTATCCTCTACACTGTTTCACATTCATATCCAAAACCTACTACATTATATGAGGAGTTAACACAACATTTTTAAGTGTGTGTTTGAATTATAGTTAGACAGATCAAAATTCAATTTATAAAAAATATATCTTTTGTTTCGGCATCAAATATCTTGTTGGTTCAGTTTGGAGCTACTCAGCTGACAAATCAAAACACATTCAAAGTTCTAACTACTTGCAATTTACTTATTTATTTACTTAGAAGAGACGTTTTAATTGATTATACATTAAATATATTTTAAAAAAATAAATAATTATAATTTTTTAATTTTAAAATATTTTTTAGAAAAAAAAATACTTTAACCATTATAGATATTAATTTACACTCATTTACTTTTAAAAAAATGTTAACAAGTTACAATTTTAAATAATTTTAAACAAAGAAAATAACTTACTAATTAATATATATATATATATATATATCTTTTTTTATCATAATCATTTTTTTTCAAAATAAATTTTATCATAAATGAATAGAAAAAATATATTTTCTTAATTAAATATTAAATTACTATAATATTTTTAAAAATTATTTTAAATAAAAAATAAAAAATATTTTAATTCAAATATTTTTATGTTAATTATTAACCTCTTCCGATTAAGATAGAAGTTATATAGATAGACATCCGATACATTCAAACTAAATTATAAAAATAAAAAATAAAAAAACAAAAAAAAAACATTCAAACCTAAAATAATGGTCCCGAAATAATGGTCCCGAACAAGTTGTGCTCATTTCCTTTCCTTTTTTGACATCTTTCCCACCATTTAAAGGTCTTTTTCACGCTGAGAATAGGAGAGTCACATCAAACCAAAATCCATATCTTATCGTTAAAGTAATCAAAAGTCTATTTGTGGCTGTGGCATATATATAGACTCAAGAGTAAATAAATACATAAAATCTCCTCAAATTATGTGGAAAGATAACAGAAGCACAAAATTTACGAAGATAAAATTAAAAAACAAAACATAATAACAAAATCAAAGAATTAAATATATATATATAATTTATTTATAAAAAAAAAAAAAACGTTTATCATACAACAGATGGTTAAAGACTTGATACGCGAATGCGATTAGTAGAAGCCAAGACTTGGAGGGATTAATCAAGATAAGATATGGAGTTTTCTTTTCTTTTTAAATAAATCTATAGATAAGATGTGTTTAATCATAGCTATCTACGAAGCAACATGTTTGTTCTTGGTGGTATATACGTAATGCAATCAATCATGTATGCTAAGACTTAGAAATTTAATTATAATACATCCTTCTAGTCATAAGAAAATTATGTACCTAAATCAGTTTTACACAAGAAAATAATAATAAAAATAAATAAAAGCTAACATTGACAAACAATCCATATTTTTTTCTTTTATTATAATAAAAACAGAAAAGAAAGAAAAATGACTATGGTAGTGTATTATTTTCCACCGACAAAAGATCGATAAAACTCAAGACATTGACAATAACACTTTTAGAAGATACTTTATTATTAATTATGAGAGTACCATTTCGAATAATTTCAGATGATGGGGGAAATAATTGTGTGTCTAAAAGGCATGACACTTGTCGACTTAACGATTGACATAGATTTATTAAAAAAAAAAAAAAAAAAAAAACGATTGGCATAGATAAAGTTTATATTTCGGTACCAAAACAAAAAAGGTTTATACTTTTTAGTTTTTGTTAAGAATTTTTTATGGTTATGATATAAGGTAGACTGTGTTATTTAATTAATTGAAACCTTTTATTTGTAAATAAGATTGAAAAATAAACAAATAAAAAGAAGTCCGTCATAATTATAATTTTTTTTTATGATCAATGGTGAGGATTCAGTGTGTTTTTTTTTTTAGATTATACGTATATCTGTTTATCATTTTAGGTACTTTGTGAGTAAATTTTATGGAGTATTAAAACTTTAATGAGTAATTTAAAATGTTTATGGTAAGTTATCTCTTATTTCTTTATAATTGATATCTGAATTATAGTGCATCTCAATAAATCATTTTTACTATAAAAAATATAATTTTTTTTTATTGAAAGTGGTATATATTTGAAAGTATTAGATTACATAGTATATATGTTTTAAGAGAAAAAGTAAAATTAGATATAAAGTGGAATTATTATTTTAGGTAGAGGGATAACAAACGAATAAATCAAATTTTTTTTTCAAACCATTATCTCTTAGTTTATTCCTCAAATAATAAAACTATGTAAGTAATTTTTTAAGAATTAAATATTTATTATTTTAGTTGTGAGGTTCATAAGGTTTAAAGTTTTAGGATTTTGGATTCAGAGTTTTTAAATTCAAAAGTTCAAAAATTAGAGTATTTCACTATTTATGTTTATATGATTAAGGTTTTGGTTGGGTTTGGAATTTATTGTTTTAAATTTTTAAAATTTAGGATTTAGTGTTTTTGATTAATAATTTAGGGTTGATATATAAGATTTTATGGATTCATAGTTCAAGATTTCATCATTTATAATTTATAATTTTAAGTTTGATGAACCTTAAATTTTAAAATCATAAATTATAAAAATTATAGATAAAAAATACTGCATCCTAATACCTCAAATCAATAATTATAAACTCTACTTATTGAAATCTTAAATCTTGATCATAAAATTTTAAATTTTAAATTATAAAGGATTCTAAAATAATAAATTATAAACCTGAAACTTAATCTTATCAAATAAATTTTAAATAAAAAAATATCAACATTATTATGAATCTGTACCTGGATTCTGTAACTTTAAACGCCCGAACACGAATTATTGTGTTAGCAAAGAGGATACACTAATGTATTTTTTACTTAGTTAACAAAAAAAAAATGTATTTTTTACTCTGATCTTCCCTAAACATAGTAATATGCAAAGTGTTTTTGGTGACACAGAGAGTACAGGACCAAGAAATATGAATTTCCAAAATAAGAAATGCCCACTCTGTGCAGAAAGAGAGTGAGCTTGGCTCTATCCTATAAGATTCACCACCTTACCTAATAACCTAGCTAGGTTGAATAAAGTGGATCAATTATGAAGGAACCTGCACCACTCACTAGTTGTAGAACCACCTTATTTTGCTTTCCATTTTTATTGCACAGCTCTTGTAATGTAGTCACTCATAATGGAAAAAACCACCTTTCACGCACGCGCTGTCAATTCTCCTCCCTCATTGGAGGGTGAAACCCACGCGCTCTACTTTAGACCTATAGTGCTCTCATTTTGATTCTCTTACGTACGAATTAACACAATTTTGGAGATTTAGTAGAGTTTTTACTATTTATAATAAGAGTGAGAGAATATGTTATATGTGCACATGTGTACTACAACGCATAATCCAACTTGTTTGTTTCATACAGTACAATAACAGAGTCTTCAACGAACATGGCTCAATAACCATAGTACCATACTCTGCACTCTGCAATCAAATCATGGATATCAGAGACAATTTTCAACACATGCCGGTAATTTAATATTCTTTTTTTTTTTAATTTCAATTTTGATGTGACTAACTAATTTCAATATTTTATTTAAAAAATAATTTCAATTTTAATTATTTAATATATTTTTTTTTCTAATTTTAAAGACTAATATACCAACACTTGAGAAATTCAAGCACTAAACGAGGGTTTACTTGGTCTAGCATGAAAAATTACTTGTCTTTTTACTTTGTCAGTATTCTTTTCTTAAGAATTAATAATTGAGCACAATACAGTAAATGGCTTATGAAGTTTCGTGTAATTATTCTATCATACTCTATTTTTTTAATCGTTATTTATCTTTTTACTTTGTCGACAATCACTTGTCTTTTTATTTTTTTTCTTTGTAAATGTTAGATGTGACACGGAAAACTTTAGTTGAATTAAAATTTTCTAGTTTTAGTTTTGACTGTTTCAGTTTGATAAAATATTTCAAAACAAGACAAAAACTACTTTAATAATTAATAATTTGTTTGTAAAATTAAACCACCCTTTTTGTCAATCAGCCCCTATTTATTTATTTATTTATAAGCAATCATCCCCAATTGTTGATTTTTACTGTTGGTTACCTCAAATTGACTCATCAGCTAGTGTTTAAAAAGTTTTTCAGTTTTTATTTTTAAAAATTATTTTTTAAATAATTTTTAAAAAGAAAAAATTTGTTTGATATTTAAAAATTATTATAAAAGAAAATAAATTTAAAATACATGAAACTTGTATGTGAAAAATATACCAGAATTATGTAAAAAATATAAAATGAAAGATATGAAACTTATGTAAAATTATTAGCATGAAATTTTATGAAAAGAAAAAATAAAAAATATGAAATTTTATGAGAAGAAAAAAAGAAATAAACAAATAATTTTTAAAAATTAATTAACCAATCAAATTTTATAATTTTATAGTTTTTAAAAATTAAAAACTGTTTTTAAAAATTAAAATCAAACAGACCGATCACTAGATTTCTAGAACATGACCGATCACACCCCACGCTTCACTTGCTCAAGTTTTCACTATTATTTTCCTCATAGAACTAGAAAGCTAACGTGGTTCGGTTCGGTCCAACATTTTGACTAAACCATTTACCAAACTTTTCATCAATGCCTCACTCACTCACATAACTCTTTCAAAAAAATCAAAAGGTCCCCTTACTAGTGGATTTCCGACAAACAGTGTAGTGTTCAACTCTCAATCAAGCACCACTCTGTTCAAAATCAATAAAGCTATTCATAAATATATAAATAACACAATTTGTCCCTTTCATATCTTTTTTCTCGTCCATATATAATTAGAGTTTAGATGTATATGGAAAAAGTTTGTGATAAATACTGTACATACGTGGATATAGAAATATAAAGTTATTTATTTTAAAAAATTCCCCAAGTTTCTTAAGCAACGTTTTTTGTTTTATTTTTCTGGTCAAACAAATATCCCCCACTAAGTAATACGATAATGATGATGATACCCATCTCACACAGCATTGACATGACTTGGACAGCTATAAAAATCAATTTGTCGATTAACCATTCATCTATTATATCTTTCTTGATTCGTGAACACATCAAACCAAATCTTTTAGTACTAGTATTATTACTTATCTTTGCTTTTATTTTATTTTTCTCCCTTCTTTTTAATTGTGGTTAGACTACTTCCAACGCACCTGACCCAAATCACTTATTTTCCAGGGAAAAAGAAATTCATGTAAAAGTGGAGCTAGACGTTTAATTGTTTTTGACTAGAACCAAAGGAATTAGTAAGATTTGCACTTACTACTCGACAACCATTTAGGGTATAGGGTCTTAATTATTAACATAAGCATTTTTTTTATTAAAAAATTAGTTGAGTTGGATCCGAAAAACTTATTAAGATCATAACATATCTCTTAATTTATTGAATATTTATAAAAATATATACGGATGATCCATCAACAAAATTTTCACTAACAATGAGATTCAAACTATATTATCGTGGAATACAGGTATCATCTTATCAATTGAACCAAAATTAATTATTAACATAAGTTGCTAATTCTAACACGGGATGCCAAAGTTTAAATTAGCATTATTCGTTCAACTTCCTGTTTTTACTATAGCCTTTGAGAAACTCTCTTGGTAGATTAGGCTGAGATTTGTAGTATTTCTTCCAACTTTTTGTTCACTTATTAGAGATACTTGTGTTTAAAGTGCATTCAGTTGGATACTAAATATAAATATATTTTTTTCCGAATCGATGAACTTTCTATTCTTTATTTTATTTTATACAAAAGCAGATTACACACTGAAAAAAAAAATGGTCTAGCGTAATCTGTTCCAACTTTTCCTTCTTGCCTTTTAGTATAACTCCTTTCTAGCTCAACTCAACTCAACTCAACAGTCAACACCTTATCAAATTCGCATCTTCAATTTTTTTTATGCATATCTTTTTTTGTTGAATTTTATTCGTATATTGATTATTTATTTATTTATTTATTATTAAACATTCACAATCTATTCAGTATCTTATACTAACTTTTAAAAATAAATTTAAATATTCAAATATTAATCTTTATTGTCATTACTATTATTATAGTTTTTTTTGTTATTATTATTGAAAAAATGATTTAATTAAAATAAAAAGATGAAAGATGGAAAGTAATAAAAATAATAAATAATTAATTTCGTTGATGAAAATGTAATGCTTTTGACATATTTATCTCTAAAAATGATAAATGAAAATTTAGTACATGTATAAATTTACAATATATTAATTTTATAGTAAAATTTCATTTATTATATTTAATGTATGCATTTTATGTTGTATCTTAATACTAATTTATTAACAAAAAAGTTACTTTAGTTGCTGACTCAGCTAAAGATACATTCAAATAAATTTGATATTTAAAAAATTTATAACTTATTAATAAATAAGTATAAGAATAATGTCACTTAATGTCATTACAAACCTAGAATGATATACATATTGTCCATATAATCTCTAGATTAAGATAAAATTGATACAAACATTAAATATAACGAATGAAACTTAATAATATAATTAATATACCACACTTTTTAAACATTCACATTAAAAAAAATGATTTTAAATTTTCATAACATAAATTTTCGAGGCATTACATTCTCAATGAAAAAATTAGTTATTTATCCAAATAAAAAAAGAAGTAAAGAAGGACAAAAGGTCCCTGTAGACTCAAAAGCTTGATAATGAAATCCATTTGCTTCAGTGGGCACGGCATCTCTCGCTCAACAACTATGAAAGACAAAAGCACTCGCAACTCGCAAGCCCAAACTAATTTTGTTCATTCATATGTCTAAATTAATTAATAATTAATATTGTATTCTTTTTCTAAAAAAATATTGCCAAACCTTTCAATCAGAAAAATGTGTTATATATTTATTATAATTAATGAACCTCGTGGGAGATTTTTCTCTTTTCTTTTATACACAATTTTTATTTTTTATAATTAATTTTACAAGAAGAAATGATTGATTTAGAAATATTATCTGTTATTCTGTTAATATTCTTTATAATTATAAAAATACATTTGGAAAGTTTTAATATTAAACTAAAATGTTACATTTTAATAAATAAATGAAAATGTATTGATCAATTGATTGAGCAATGTACAATATATCAAAGTTCAATCCCTTCCTTTGAAAAAATCATAATTACTGAATTTGACTACTATGTGATAAATAAATTTACTATCAATTCAAAGTTAAATGAGATTATATTTATAATGTATTAAAAATTAAAGTTGGTGATTAGTTTCAACGCAAGGTTTAACTTTATGTTAGTGGGTTCTTTCTATACTTTTTGAGTGATAGTGTTAAAGATTCTTAAAAAAATTAAAATGACATGAATAATTGCATTAATAGTCATTTCAATTCCCTTTTAGTTTATGAGAACTTTTATTTGAAGTGAAGACAATTTTACTACTAATTATATTTATAATAAAAATCCCAACATAAAATTACTATTGTTATTATTATCTTATTTACAGAAAAATCACATTATTTGAATTCATTTTTATTCTCAGTATTTATTAGTATAAAACATATCATTATTATTGATTGAAAGTTGAAAGTTGAAAGTTGAAATACAATGCAAGCTTGAACTGTTCAAGTTTCTAGTCTAGTGATGAATCCTTTGGCTAACAAGTCCACTTTTAAAAAGATAGCTTTCCACATTCACAAAAATAACTCATGATCCATCAAACACAGACTCAAAAGAAAGAGACCATGCATAGTCGGAGTTAAGTTCTGCACGCCTTTCATCGCCATGGCCATGCCCAGAGCTGAGAATAGAATCTATGCCCACCATCTGTTCGCTCACTGAATGGCCCAACAGAAAAGGGTCCCACCCTACCCCAAAATAATAACACAATAATACAATACAACTTCCTCTTTTTTAAACACAACACCATCACCCCTCCCTCTTACTCTGCTCCTTCATCTTCTTCACCAATTAATTATTCCACACCAAGCCTCACCAATTTTCTATTTTTACTTTTTTTAATCTTCATCATCATCATCCTCTACTAAAGTCCAAACCCGAACACTTGCTTCCCGGATATATCAGATAACGCTGCATTCTTTTTTTTTTTTTTTTTTTTTTATAATTTCGTCTCCTCTCTATATTCTCACTTAATATTATTATTTTATTTGTTATTATTTATTTAATATATCCCACACTCCTCTTATTTCTATTGTTATTGTTATTATATATGCTTGCCGGCGATGCCGACGCCGGTCAGCATAGCGAGGCAATGCTTAACCGACGAGGCCGCGCGTGCACTCGACGATGCGGTCTCCGTCGCTCGCCGCCGCAGCCACTCCCAGACCACGTCGCTCCACGCCATCTCCGCGCTCCTATCCCTCCCCTCCTCATCCCTCCGAGACGCGTGCGGCCGCGCGCGCTCCGTCGCCGGCACGAGCGCCGCCAGATTCTCCGCCGTGTACCCGCCGCGCCTCCAGTTCCGCGCCCTGGAGCTCTCCGTCGGCGTCTCCCTGGACCGGCTCCCGTCGTCGAAATCCGCCGCCGAGGAGGAGCCGCCGGTGTCGAACTCGCTGATGGCGGCGATAAAGCGGTCCCAGGCGAACCAGCGGCGGCACCCTGAGAGCTTCCACTTGTTCCAGCAGAGCCAGCAGGGAACGACGACGGCGACGTCGTTTCTCAAAGTCGAGTTGAAGCACTTCGTCTTATCGATCCTCGATGACCCTATCGTGAGTCGCGTTTTCGCTGAAGCAGGGTTTCGAAGCTGCGATATAAAACTCGCGCTGCTCCAACCGCCTCTCCCTCCTGTTCAGCACCGGTTCAACCGCTCCCCTCCGGTTTTTCTCTGCAACCTCGAACCGGGCCGGCCCGACGAGAATATTCGCAGGATCGCTGAGGTGTTGTCCAGAAAAAAGAAAAGAAACCCTCTGCTTATGGGCGTTTACGCGAAGAGCGCTTTAAAGGGTTTCATTGATATGGTTCGGAACGGGAGGGGAGGTTCGGTGTTAGGTTCGGAGTTGAGGGTGGTTTGTTTGGAGAGGGAGATTGGGGAGTTTGTGAGAGAGGGTGGGAATGGGAAAGAGAAGATTGGTGTGAGGTTCAAGGAGTTGGAACAGCAATGTGAGAGTTTTGGTTCTGGTTCGGGGGTTGTTGTTAGTTTCGGGGAGATTGAGGTTTTTGTAGGGGATGACGTGGATGTGGATGTTGATGCTGTTAGGTCTGTTGTTTCGGGGTTGACGAGGTTGTTGGAGATTCGTGGTGAGAAGGTTTCGTTGCTGGGAGTGGCGGAAACTTCTCATGCTTATTCTAAGTTCTTGAGCTTGTTTCCCAATGTGGAAAGCGACTGGGATCTTCATTTGCTAACTGTCACTTCCGCCATTCCTTCCATGGAAGGACTCTACTCTAAATCCAGGTTTGTTTTCTTTTTAAAAAAAATTAAAAATTGGTGTCTTTTTTTATTTTGGTGTTTAAGTTTGAACTTTTAGGACTTCGTGTAAACTACTCAAAATGGTTACTTGTCGTGTTTTGGCTGAAGGGAAAATGGGAATGTGTGTATAGTGTTCAGATTCTTGCACGTTGTTGATTCGTGTAAATAATAAATGTTTCGGAGTTTCGTGAGGAGCACTGCACGTTTGTAATTGTGACATGGGGATGGGGTTCACAAGTGCGGTGGATGCCATGCGCAAATAAATGTTGGGAGTGTGACTCGCCTGCGTGGTGTGTTTTGTGAACTGAATTTACGGTTTTTTGCGTTTTTGGTTGTTTGAGATCTCTGTTGTCTTCCTTGTTCTTCTTTTTTCTGTTCCTTTAAAAGGGGGCGTTTGGTTGAAGTGGAATTTTTCTGAATGTGTTTTGCTTTCAACTCTGATTTATCCCGCTAAACTCCAAACGTATGTTGTGTTTATTTGTTTTTCTTAAATTTAGAAGATACTGCAATGAAATTCGGAATTCGGTTTTTTTAATTGAAAAATAATGAGTCACATGCAATCTGCTGTAATGTACTACTTGTTGGGTAGAAGTCAGGTCTGAAACGATTCTATAATGAAAGATGCTAAATTTGAGTTTTCATTACCGTGGTCTTATATAATAGCATGTAGAAAACTTCAATCATAAATTGGAGTTTTCATTACCATGATCTTATCATGGTAATGGTATTTACAAAACTTGATCAGATGTATTAGGCAGTCCCGGGAGGTGTACTCACCAAAACCTGATGTTTCATAGGATTCCATTTCTACATTCCGGGGCCCCTTTTCATTTTGCAGCTGTTTTTGATACCCTTTCTTGTTATGTATTTTAGATCCAAACAGATAGTTAGAAACTTAAGTAAATTTTTCTGTCTGCTGCTGTGAGTTCATCAATTTCAGTAGCCTATTGGCCATAGTGTAGCATCATTTATGTGGATGATGCCTTGAAATCTCTTTCATTGTGCACACTTTAGCTTCTGACTATTTCATGCCTATTGGTTCTCACAGTTCCCTGCTCATGATAAACTTACAGCTTGATGGGGTCCTTTGTTCCATTTGGTGGGTTCTTCTCTACACCTGAAATCAGAAGTCCTGTAAGCTGTACAAATGCACCTTTTACCCGTTGTGACACATGCAATAAAAAATGTGAACAAGAAGTTGCAGATCTTCTGAAGGTAGGTCCTTCATCTAGTAGTAACTCAACAAGCTCACCCTGGTTACAAAAGGTTGTTAACTTCGACACGCATAGAGGGTCAGATGTAGCAAAGGTTTGTTTTGAATTATGTTTGCTAATTATTGCATTTCTCTTGTCCGAAGCATACTGAGACGTCACATGCATATACACATACTGCATGCAACATGGTGGGGGCAATTGCTGTACTACTAATACATGTATAATAATTTAGAGGTATCCAGTATAATGCGAACCTGCTTATGCATGTGAAAAGAATACTATTTGAATACAAAAAAAACATAATCATATGCAGCAAACCAAATAAATGCAATGTCTCTCTGTCTATTTTCTTCCTCTGAGCTTTCTTTTGTTGAGCCCATGGTATTTGATGATCAAATTGAAAATTATATTGAACATGTGCCTTGAGATGATGGATTTACTGAACTCAATGGATTATATCTTTCTGAAAGTTTGTGAAGATAATAGAGCACTTGCTGTATCCATATGTATATTTTCCAGCATAGCTTTGGTCTTACTGCATGCATCTGCTAATGGATGAAAGGACTTGTTTATTTTTAGTACTGGCACAGAAGATAATCGTACTTGTTCCTTTTATGATAATTAAGAACATTTGCAAAAGTTATTCTTGAACACTTTATCAATGAAAGGATATTATTTTTTATCAATTGTATTAGTTATATTATCTCATGAGGAGCCTTAAGTTTTCTTTTCTTGTGTTTATATTTCTTACCTTGCTTAAAATTCTTGGATCCACTTTCTGTATATAATCATGGGTTGCATCACTTGCGTTTTCATTGCTTTAATTGATGGCTGCATGTATTTAAGAATGAGCTCCATCATCCAGTGCAGACTAATGAAGAAAACACAAGTTTGAATGATAAGATCTTGGGATTTCAAAAGAAATGGAGTGATATTTGTCAGCGTCTTCATCACGCAAGCTCACTACCTCAATTTGATATTTCTCAAACAAGGTCCCAAGCTCCAGCACTTGAGGCTTTACGGTTTGGTCCAGGTTTTAAGGAAAGCAGCACTAAAGATCCATCACACAATGAATTCCAATATTCAAGTCAAATTTCCTACAGGCCCAAAGAGTTGCATAGTATTTTTCCATCAAAACAGTTATCTGTTCCATTGCCTTCTGATGCAGTCAGTGTTAATACTAGAACTGATCATGTTCCAAAAGTTTCAGAGAAGCTGCAAATTGACTTGAAGACCCCTTGGATCACTCCTTCCCTTATGGCCAATAAGAGTGTGGTTGACAACAAATCATCTTCATTCCCTACTCATGTGACCACAGATTTAGGATTGGGAACGTTATATACATCGACTGCTCATGAACCAGATACCCCAAAACTACAAGATCAAAGTAAGCATCTTCAGCGCTTGTCAGACTCTGTTTCAACTGATTGTGATGGTATGAATGAAAACACTTCACACCAAATTGCTAGATCTTCCTTCTCTGGTTCAAATTTGGAAGGAAAAATTGATTTAGCTGATTTCAAGTCTCTTAAACGACTTCTCACTGAAAAGGTCGGCTGGCAGGATCGAGCCATATGTTCTATCAGTCAAACTTTGTCCCTTTGTAAATCTGGTGCAGGAAAGCGTAGAGGCTCACATGGTAGAAGAGACATATGGTTGGCTTTCCTTGGACTAGATAGACTTGGCAAAATGAAAATTGCTTCAGTTATTGCAGAGACTATATTTGGAAAGTCCGAAAGCCTAATCTCTGTGGATCTGGGCTTACAGGACGGATTTTACCCATTGAACTCGGTTTTTGAATACCATAAATCACATTGTTTTGATGTGCTTAGGAGGAAGACAATTGTGGACTATATTGCTGGGGAGTTGAGTAAAAAGCCTCATTCTGTTGTCTTTCTTGAAAATGTACATAAAGCCGATGTTTTGGTGCAGAATAGTTTGTTGGAGGCAGTAAGAACAGGCAAATTCCCATATTCACATGGAAGGGGAATTAGTATCAATAACACAATCTTTCTATTAACCTCAACTGTCTGTAAAGGTAATAGCTCTTTTGTTTCGGAGGAATCTAAGATGTTTTCTGAGGAAAGAATCCTGGAAGCAAAAAGATGTCAAATGCAATTATTACTTGGACAAGCTTCTGAGGATGCCAAAAAAGTTGGTAGCACAAATGTTGTTAAGGTTGTACCTAGAAAAGGGTTTTCCAAATCATCATCTCTGAACAAAAGAAAGCAGGCTGATATTAGTGATTCCAAGGAGAGAGCAACAAGCAAGATGAAGAAACAAGACAGTGAGGCATCTCGATCCTTTCTTGATCTAAATATGCCTGTAGAGGAGGGTGAAGAGGGTGCCAATGACGACCATGACCATGATGGTGAATCCTTAACAGAAACCACAGATGCCTGGTTGAGTGATTTCTTTGATGAAATTGATGAGAAAGTTGTTTTTAAGCCATTCAATTTTGATGGGCTTGCTGAGCAAGTATTAAAAAGAATTGACATGCTATTTCGAAGGACATTTGGATCAGAGCTTCAGCTGGAAATTGATTATGAGGTAATAACACACATACTTGCAGCTGCTTGGTTATCAGACAAGAAAAATGCAGTGGAGGATTGGGTTGAACATGTTCTTGGCAAAGGCTTCTTTGAAGCTAAGCAGAAGTACCTTCCTGCAGCTCAATATGTAGTGAAACTGGTCAATTGTGAATCCATTTTTGTGGAAGAGCAAGCCCCTGGTGTATGCCTTCCAGCTAGAATTAACCTGGACTAAATTTTTGCTCACTCTGTATTATTGTAATCAGTTGTAAAATGTAGCTTTTAGGATATATATAATATGTAATAACATTTGGTAGTTGGTAGTGGTGTTCAGCTAATTAATCTCACATTTTTTTTTTCTCTATCACTGTGTTGTAATTTCTATGGTAAATGAATATGTAATTTTCTATGTAGTATACCTATTTAATACATCTTTTTATCCTCGGTTATCTATAATCCAAGTCCAATAAAATGTTAGTTTGCAAGTGATACTTGTGTAGAATGAAGTGTGTGGGTGCCATCTTGATCTAGAATTTATACCTTATAAAATCCATTTATTTCGTAGTGTATTCATTTGGCCACTGATGATTGTAACGAGATGCTATGATCAAGATTCCATGGATAGGATCTTATTATGTGTGAAACCACTTCAATTTCCATTCTTAGTTTTGCATGAACTTTGATCACCATAAGAAATTAGAAACATCAAATCTCATTTGGAATCCTTTAACTTATGAGGAGGGCCAGGTGCTCTTCTTTAATCTTGATGTTATTCACTCCCATTAGATATTTTCCAATTCCAATTGTTCTCATGCTTTGAGGAATCATCTTCTTGTGTGCATCAAATAGGCCTTATACGTCTATAAAGTGGCATATACTTCTGGTTTGTTCCATCTATTACAATGGCCTTATAACCAAGGGCTTGCGGTTCAATATTCACTTGATATTGATAGTACATTCTTTTAACATATTTTTCCTCACACCTCTTTTATTAGGCAAAATTGATCTTTTTGAGTTTTATTGACTCGAATTTTCAAAATATTATTATAAATGTTTCTATTTTAACCATTTGTACTTATTATAATTTTAAAAATTAGATTCAGTTCAATCAATTGGACTAAGTATTAAAAAAAAAAACATGTTACTTAGCCCACACAAACATGATAGAAAAACCTATGATATATTTACCTTTTAATAAAATATGAAATTTTGAGAAAAATAAGAATATTTACAGACGACAAAAATCTTCTAGAAAACACCAATGTCCGCATCACAAGTCGATAACATCAAGGATTTCAACGTCCGAAATTCTTTTTTTAATTGTTAGCATTATCTCGATGGAATTCCTCCTCCCATAATAAATAATAATAAATGAATAAAGTACAAATAATAAATAATGATCTTCCTTCGAAACTAACTATCCACCGAAGCAATACTTACGAGACAGACCAATAAAATATGTTCACGTCGTCAGCAAAGGGGAACCGTGAGCTTTGTACGTGTAAAAGTTGGTGACGTAAGATAAACTTCTCCAAGCCATAAAATCCAAAAACGCGAAAGGCATGAGCATGACACGTGGTTATCCACTATTTGAAGGAGCTTTCGATATTATGCGCCGCCGGGCCCACATGTCTATGTTTTCCAACCCTTTTTATTTTTCTCATTTCACTCCTGTTAAAATTTGGGTTCCATTATTTTATTTTATTTATTTATTTCAAACAATTTTAATAATTTTTTATTCTCAATTTTTTTTAGGAAAAGGAATATTACAATAAGGTTTATAAAAACAATATGGATTTTATTAATTTCTTGTTATGCAATTTTTTTTAAATACTCATTTAATCTTTCTATTGACAAATATTTCTTTAATTTTTTTATATTTAAAAATAATTTTTTAAATTTTTACACACTTCATTTTATTCTTGTCATAATATTTTTAAAGAATTAAAAGAATAAAATAAATTACTAATATTTAAATCACTTAAAAATCCCTCCAATATCCAACATTCAAATAAAGATATATTATCTATGATACTTCTTATTTAAGCATAAAAAATATTATTACGTGATTGATTAATTTTTTTTTATAATTATTATGTTTTTTAGATTTCACATGTATTTAATTTAATGATTTTATTTTTTAATTTAAATATAAGATTTACATAATTTAATAATTTTTAATAAATTTTAACGTGAAAAATATAAAAAGTGATTTTATAACATTTTTTAAATTTTATATTAAAATTTACCTCACCACACTATGCTTCATAAATAACCCTCAACTCAAGTGCCAACTAACTAACTGAAGTGATTTTTCAAAAGTTTAAATGGTATTAAATGTTTTAAATAAATAAAGTTGATGATATTAATTATTATTGAACAAATTTTGTACAGTTCAATTAAGGCATTAAAAAAAGACAAGTACTTTTATTCATTACACGATTCTTATCCTACGATAATAAATATTTTTCACCTTTGATGTCGAATTAAATATTTCAATTAATGTGAAATTATGATTTTTTTAAAATAAGATATATTGAGATTTATTAATTATTACATCACTTTAAAAAAATAATTAAAGATTAACTAAATCATTTAAAGAACATATTGAAGATCAATATAAATCAAATATAAATTTTAATATAAATCCTTTTCATAATTTAAGTCTCACTAATTGTTTATTATTAATTGATTGTAATTAATGAGTTAATAATAATTTTTTAAAAGAAAATATAAGTTTCTATGTATGAATTTAGTATTATTGTAAGTTAATTATAACCTATTATTTTAATAAATTTTAAAATAATTTTATAAAAATAAATTAATTTATTATAAATAAAAGATTATAATGGAAAAAATTATTTTAATGAGTATCTTCTTAAAAAAATTATTATTATTAATAATTAATAATAATTAATGAGACCTAAAGTTGTACAAACTTGTACATGGTAAAAATAACCGTTATACATATGTGATAATGTGAATATCATAGTTTCATTGGTAATTATCATAAATAATAGGTATATAAAATAAAAAATAAATTAAGAAACATTATTTTTTATGTATTTTTTTTTACATATTTTTTTTTATCTCATTTCTCTCTTTATAGTATATCATTAGTAATTTTAGGCATAAAAAATCTTACTATTCTTTTTAATATAGCGAGACCCATTCGCTTAATTTTGTTTTTTTGGAAAAGTAGTTTTAAGAATGTATAAAAAGTAATTTAAATTTTACTACTTTTTTTAAAAGTAAAAGTTTCATTTTAGTGCTTTCTTTTTTATTTTAAACACTACTTAAAAATAAAGTATTCAAACCAACAACTCAAAATAAGTAACATTTTTTTTTTCTATTTTTGATAGTTAAATGTCTAAAAAAAACAGTGAAACAACGTTTAAAAACAAAGACGAGGAACTGGTTACTGGTAATGGTAAGCAGCTAGGTGGGTTCCACTTATTTTGACCCAAAAAACCTTAAAAGGAAAAAAATAAAAATAAAAATAAAAATTAATATAAATACAAGGGAAGAAGAAAAGTCTTTCACTCTCTCTCTAAAAGCATTGCAAGTTTTAAAGAGTAGGCACAAAACCAGAGCTGTGTCTTCCTAGTTTTGTGTGTCTTCTGTGTGTGTCTGTATCTCCAAGGTATGTTTCTTTTGTTCCTTCTCCTTGTTTCCTCTTTAAAAATCAATCCTTTATTACTTCTTCAAACTCTTGTGTGTTTTTTTTTACCTTGGTTGTCAAGAAAAATTCAGTAGATGATGGGTTTTTGCCTGTGTGTGTTGCTGATTGATTATGAAAAATCTCAGGTGTACCGTGTTAAAATTATGTGCTTTTTCTCTCACCAACAATAAAACATAGGACAGGTTGTACATGCTATTTTGTTTCTCTGTTTGCAACGATTTCTGGTTTCTGAATCATGCTATTTGGCACCTAACTGTGAATAACTGAAAGAATGATCCTTTTATCAATTTGATGTATGTTTGTTGGATATAACTTTCCAATCGTTTGTTTGCTCACAAAATGGGGATAATCTGCTACTTGATTTGCATTTATCTGTTTTATTTTTGTTATCTTAGATTGAGTTTTCTGTGCTTTATATTTAAAAGTTTTTTTCTGGTATAATAGCGTATTGAACCTGTTCTCTGCTGTGATTTGTCAGATTCTGCTGAGGTCTTAAGGGAATATATTACATATATCCATGTGCGGTGTTTCCAAGGAGAAACCTTCTCAAATTGGCTTGGTCATGGAGTATGAGTTTGGAAAAGAAGGGATGCATCATCAGATTTCAGCCTTGCTTGAGTTTTCCGCTGCGGATGATCTGATTAGTTTCATTGATGGGGTTGAGAAGGAGAAGGAGGGTCATGATGTTGATGGAGTGGGGTTGTGGTATGGAAGGCGTGTTGGCTCGAAGAAATTGGGTTATGAAGAGAGGACACCTCTCATGGTTGCTTCCATGTTTGGAAGCCTCAGTGTAGCAACATATATTCTTGGAACGGATCATGTTGATGTTAATCAAGCTAGTGGCTCAGATGGGGCTACTGCTCTTCATTGTGCTGTTGTTGGGGGTTCTGCCGCTTCTGTTGAGGTTGTCAAGCTTTTGCTTGATGCATCTGCTGATGTTAGTGCTGTTGATGCCAATGGTCACCGGCCAATTGACTTGATTGTCTCTGTGGCCAATTCTGTATTCAATCAAAGGATAAGGGTGCTGCAGGCACTCCTGGAGGGTACAAGTGATGCTGATCAGGTATATCTCGCACTTCCAGAAGTCATGATTGACCAAATTGAGGAACAAAGGCAAGATATGAACACACCACGTGTTTCCAAAGATTATCCCATTGATCTAACCCTTCCAGACATAAAGAATGGGATATATGGTACTGATGAGTTTAGGATGTTTACATTCAAAGTGAAGCCTTGTTCGAGGGCATATTCTCATGATTGGACTGAGTGCCCCTTTGTTCATCCAGGGGAAAACGCAAGGCGGCGTGATCCAAGGAAGTATCACTACAGCTGTGTCCCTTGCCCCGAGTTTCGGAAGGGATCTTGCAGCAAGGGTGATGCCTGTGAGTATGCACATGGTATTTTTGAGTGCTGGCTTCACCCTGCCCAGTACCGGACACGGCTGTGCAAGGATGAGAGTGGATGCACAAGGAGAGTTTGCTTCTTTGCTCACAGGCCTGAGGAGCTTCGCCCCTTGTATGCCTCTACTGGCTCTGCTATTCCTTCTCCCAGGTCCTATTCTGCCGGTGCTTCTGCATTGGATATGGGTTCTATGAGTCCAATTGCTCTTGGTTCTCCATCTGTCTTGATGCCACCTACCTCAACACCACCTTTGACTCCATCTGGAGCATCTTCTCCCATTGCTGGGTCCATGTGGTCTCAATCTAATGTTTCAGTCCCTACCCTGCAGCTTCCCAAAAGCCGATTGAATTCCGCATCAACTGCAAGAGACATTGATTTAGATATTGAACTGCTTGGACTTGAACATCGGCGCAGACAGCAGCTAATGATGGACGAGATATCTGGTCTTTCCTCTCCCAACTGGATAAATTCGATGCCTAATAGTCCATCTTTCCATGTTCCTTTGAGTGATCACACTGGGGAGTACAATAGGCTTTCAGGGGTGAAGCCTGCTAACCTTGAAGATATGTTTGGATCGCTTGATCCATCAGTTTTGTCTAAATTCCATGGAATCTCACTTGATGTTGCTGGAACTCAGTTACAGTCTCCAACTGGAATCCAGATGCGCCAGAATGCAAACCAGCAACAGCTAGGAGGCTATTCATCCAGCCTTTTGACTTCAAATGGGATTGGATCACGGTCCTTCAGGCTTGATTCATCCAGTGAAGCAGCCAAAGTTGCCTTGAATCCAAGAGCTGCTGCCTTTTCAAAGCGGAGCCAGAGCTTCATTGAGCGCAGCATGGTGAACCAACATTCTGAGCTTCCTTCTCCAAAGCCCTCTAACTTCTCTAACTGGGGTTCACCCGGTGGAAATTTAGATTGGGCCATAGATGGAGATGAGCTGAACAAGCTGAGGAAATCTTCTTCCTTTGGAATTCGAAGCAGCAACAGTCCTCCAACAAAGGCTTCAACCAAAATGCCATCAAACGTTGATGATGAGCCAGATGTGTCTTGGGTTAACTCACTTGTGAAGGATGCTCCACCAGAATCCGGTGAATATGGTGCCGAAGATCAGCGGAAACAACTTCAGTGCCACAATGGAACAGCAGATGCAATTCCAGCATGGTTGGAGCAAATGTACTTGGACCAGGAGCAAATGGTGGCATGATTGTAATTTCGTGTCTTGCTTTAGCAGCTCCTTTTGCAACTCAAAAACAGTTTATTTATTTGATGATTTTTATTTTTTAAATTTTACAAACTTTAGTTAGATGACAATTTGCAAAGGGGATGGTGAAATAGTCTTACCAAGGCTAGGGTATAGAAGTTGGGCAGGACGCAAGTTTTCTGCTTCAGTAGCTATCAGTTACTGGGTTCATTGATTCCAATTTTTTTCCTGATCTATTTTCTTTCTTATATATGTTCTATTGAGTTTTAAGATGTAAGTTGTAACTTTCCTGATATAGTATTCAATATAATGAGACAGGAATAATTTTATTAATACCAATTCTCAATTTGCATATCACATATTCATGGCTTATTCATCTTATTCTCAGTGCAAGTTTCTTGGATGTTTTGCTGTGTTTGCTATAAGTCACCATTCTTCTCAGAGAAATGTTAATAACACCTACTAACATACTCATTATTGAATGAAATTTATGAGAAATCACAATTTTGTAGGTTCTACCAAGACTTTAATGAACTTTCACTAATACTAGAAAGTAGAAATGAGTGTCAATTTCTTATTGTTGCAGCAATAGAATAAGTCAGTCAGCGTGTGTATGTTTTGACCTTATCACAAGTTCTAATGCTTTCAAATGGATAAGCAATAATGTCTCTGTACGGGGCAAACGGATGTTAAAAGTCTTTGCAAACAAAATAAAAAAGAAAAACACTATTGTTAGTCAATATTGGCGAGTTTGATTTTTCCCATTAGCCATACACGAATGATTTAGTGGGTCCAATCTAGTAATAGCTTAGGTGAACCAACGCAGGCCTATTAAATGGTTCAAAACTATATGTGACACTTGTAGTGTGCAGATAAAATACCATATTTTAGATTTTTGAAATTTAATAAAGATTTTTAGACACATGATAGGTGATATGATTTCACATAAAGAGAGATATCAAATGAAAGAGTGTCAAATAAATATTTAAATAGGTATTTGGTACTGTTGGGATGTTTAAAAATTGAGACTTGTTAAGACTTATATAATATCATGATGGACCTTTTCTATCTCAAATCTGTTCTAAGCTGACTTGTTGATGCAGTTTGTTTTCATATAGAGTGAAGTAGACATCAAGGATTTTGTTTGCACTTGGGTAGTTAGCACCTGCTTTTAAGTTACCTTCATATTAAGAATCAAGATAGTTTCTTTTGACACTCACTTATTGTGTGTTTTGTGTTTTCTAAGATCTTTTTCCATATGCTCCACCTACTCCTTTGTGGATTCTGCCTGGTAGTACTTTTTGGCAATCAAAGTTATGAATAGTGTGGAGGATTGTAAAGCACTAAGAGAAAGCATTCTCAAAAGCTTATTAATTGTATTGCACTTGGCTTTTATCATGTGGCTTTTAACAACCCTTTTTGATTTGGACATTGAACAGTTTCACTAATTCAGACTTTTCTAAAAAAAATTTGGTCCATAATTGTCAGCTATATTGACATTGATTTTGTTAATGGCAAATAAGCACTAGGGTAAGGAGTAAAAATGGGCTGCTTGTATTTGACTCCTTAATCCTTATAGATTTTATTCAAACTTAAACTGAAAACTTAAATAATAGAAGAACTTGATTTGTTGCATTGCAAGCTAAGGTATAAGTATCGTCATTAGATTCTTTTTAAATCAAGTAGTCATCGTTAGAGTAAACTCAAGTAAGTTCTTAAATAAGATACCATGTAAATTTTTCAATGATTAAGAATATAGTTAATTTGAACCTTTTTTTTACCATTTAAGCCAACATGAACACCATATAAAAAATTGGCTAATGTTTACATCATGCTTATATGTTTCTTCACCCATATTTGGCCCATTGTGTAAAAAATCTATCTCTCTATTTTTTTTTATTGATAAATCTCTCTCTGTATGATACATTTAGATAGAGAAGGAAGAGACCAAAACAACAGATGAGGTTAAAATACAATTCAACCAAGTGACAAATTAAAAAAGGTGAATTCGGTTTTCGTGTTGATTGAGAGATTGTTTTTTTTAGTTTTTATTCAAAATAATTGTAGCTTTTTATTGTGTAGAAAAAACCCATCCCTACACTACTCTTGTAATTGCCTCATGGAACTGAAGTGGACTTATTTGTGATGTGTGAAAGTGTTTAGGTGTGGTTTGATTTGTTTTTGAATAAAAAATTGTTCAAATTAAATTTAAAATAAAGTTGTGGTTTGGTTCGATTTTGTAATTTTTTTAAATTTATTATCATAATTTAATTTTTTTAATCAAATTTACATAATTATTATTTTATATTTTTTTTATTAAATTTTGATTTACATATTTTAGTTTAAAAAATATTATTTTTATTTCTATTTAGTATTATTATAAAATGATATTACCAACTTTTTTTTAACATAATAATAAATCATGTTTCATTTTATATTTAATGTTATTTAGTAATATCAATATATTTTTTTTTATAAGATATAAAAGTAAAATATGTATCATAATATATTACAAATTTATTATTAAAAAAAGTATATTATAAATTATATATTATGATCATAAAATATTAAAATATTATTAGTTAGATAATACTAAACATTTAAAAGTAAATTAGTATGCGATTTTGTTCAGTTTTTATAATAAAATCCAAAAATCAAATCAAACCGTAAAAAATATGCGATTTTGGTAATTTTTGGTCCATGCGATTTTTTTATTTGATCAGTTTTTGATTTTTTTTGAGCGATTACGATTTAGTTCAGTTTGGTTCGATTTATGAACATCCCCAATGTAAATTACATTCTTAAGATGAAACTTTGTTATTTCCACATCAATATATATATATTTTTTAATAATTTCAATCTTCTTTATACTTTTTTCTTGTTAGAAATTTAAAGATAGAAAAAGTGTCTACAAGGTAGCTTTAACATTTCAGTGGATACAGCATTTTGGCTTATTGTGTAGAAAAAAGAGGGGGAAAAGAAAAACAATACTATTTTGTGTTTTCATACTTTTACTAGCTAGTGAAATTGGAATTGACTTGCTAGCTAGTGCCTTGTGCAGTGTATATTAATATAAACTTTTATTTCCACAACAATACTTTTTAATCATTTTCATACTTCTTTAATTATTAGGAAGTTAAAGATGCACAAGAGTGGTTATAATAAGTTTAAGTTTTTTTTATAATAATGATGTAAATAAAATTACTTTATTAGGATCCCAGCTAAAAGCCAAACAAGCCGCCATCCACAAATGGAAGTGCCTTCAGCAATGAGGAATGTTTATTGGGTTAAGTGATCCCATTTTTAACGTGCTTTTGTTCCGTACATTATCCTAATAATTTTCTTATTTATTAAATAAAATAAAAATATTAAACATTTTAAACATTTCAATACATTAAATAAATATGGATATTTTTTCACTCATAAAATAAATATATTTTTAAAAATTTTTGTTAAATATATTTATTTTGTTCTAATAAAATATTAGAAAGATTTTAGACATTGCAATGAGGCTAAGGCTATGGTCTCGTGCCATGTGTCACATTTAGATAAAGTACGATGGAAACACATCACAGCATTGAAACTAGCAAAAAGGATGAAGAATCTTCCTTGATGAAGAACCATGTGACAGAGACAACAGAATCACAATTGAAACACAACGAGAGGGAGAAGAGAATCAAAATCTTTTTACCACTTTCATTAATTTGCCTGTGTTACAAATTTTGAAGTTCCAATGCTTTCAAGGGATTCCCAACAAGTTGATCTATGAACTCATGTAACAACTTATCTAAAATTTCTGACTCAAAATCAGCACACACACTTTCAAAATCACCTGGTTTCCTTAATCCTTCATCTAACTTAGTTGATCCCAAATCATCTTCAACAAGCCTACAAATTCCCCCCCAAATATCTACCCACTCATTGTTCTTTGACCCTTCATGTTTGTTGTTCTCGATTGTATTAACCTTCATCTCCTCAATCATCAAGTTACTATCACAATGCAGATCTTCAAGATGGTCATTTTCAAGCTCTGGTGACAATTTTCTCCTCCAACTCGTATCAAAACCAAAAGAATCCACCTTTGCAACTAGTTTATGTGTAATAAGTTAGCAAATTTAAAACCTTTTAGTTGACATGATGAATCTAAAGCTATATACACAACTACTAAAATCATACAAGGAAAAATTGATCAAATAAGATTCTCATACAAATCTTACCATTCTATAAATATAAAGATAGTATTAACTAACTACATGTTTATTTAGAAACTCATCAGAAAGCAAAACATTACATTAATTACATCCATTTAGTAAAAAAACTTGGAAACTACAACTATTAGTTTCTCTTATTAAACATGGAAAGTCACATCATATATCTGTAACATGCAACTAAACACACATTTAATGCATTAGAAACTAGAAATATAAAACATATTTAGTACTTAGAACTATTCAAAATTGGATTCAACTTAAAAAAGGAAAAAAACCTGTTGCAGGAGCTCCACGCTCAAAATCAAAGATAGAAACTGGGCTTGAATCTTCTGAACTGCATTCAGTGTCCACCTTCTTTTCTGCATAACACGTTTTCTCCTTCTTTCTCCTCTTCACTTTCCCACCATTGGTAACTTCCTTTCCCACCATTTCTGAATCAACGCACTCCTTTTCAGAACAAGCAACATTGGCAGAAGAAGAAGAAGACATGTCAGACAAGTTCCCCTTCTTCTCATCATCATGATGCACCTTTTCTCTCTTGTTTTTCTTGAACTCACCTCTCTCTTTTGAATAACCCTTTTGTTTTTTTCTCTCTTTGGACCTGAATTCTCCACCACCACATCCGCTTTCGAAGCTGAGTACCAAGAAGTTCTCGTTTTCATGCAAGTGGAAAGTTGGAACCTCACGAAATGATGAAGAAGACTTAGCACGCTTATGAAGATCCTCCTTTTTGCATTCCCCTAAGTAGTCCACTGAGTTCATGGATTTGCTACGTGGAAGTGAAGAACTTGATGTTGCTTCAATGCTTGTTTCTCTTGTTACTCCCATTGATTCCAAACCCATTAACCTTTCTACTATCCCAGGAGTAATAGTAGTAGTAGTAGATTCAGTAGTGTCTTGGTCAGTCTTAAATTCTTGAACTTTGCCACTCATATTTGAGATTGAATAATCAAGTTCTCTGATTTGGTCTGATGGGTGTGTTGGAAGGCCTCGAGAGCAGAGAATCCTGTGAAAGATGGCTGTGAGACACCCTGCAGAGGCACTTTCGGAGGTACACAAAGATGGGGTTGATGAATTATAAGATGATGTCAAGAGCTTCTTCATGTTGAAGGATTTAGTAAACAAGCAAAAGAAATAAAGAGAATGATTAAAAAAGTGAAATGTGGTTTCTTTTTGGATTCGCTGACTAACCAAAGAGAAAGAAAGGCAATGGTTACTTATGGGATAGGAATAGAATGGGAGCAATAGAAATAGAAAGTGTGATTTGAATTTTGTTATATGAGAGAGAACTGAGAAGGGTGGCGGGATTTGCATTTGAATGTGTGAGAAGTAGCAAGTTAGAGTGTGTGTGGGGTTACTACTTTGCTTTTGGCCATTGACATGTCAGTTCTTACTTCATAGCTAAATTTGTCCTTTTATTTCCTTGCTTGGTGAAAACACAAGCCCTCTCTTGGGGGGCGTTGAGTTGCCACTTTTACTATCGTCTTTGAATGTGTATTTGGAAGACATGCATGACTTGAGTTTAGGATGTGTCAAACGTGATTTAGCATATTTGAAAACTCATTGTAAACATAGGAATCACGTTTGAAATGTGAAAGTAATAACTACTAATTTTTGAAAATCACATATAAAATATAGAACCAAACATGGCATTAGTATGATTAGCATATTGAGTGGTCTAAGCTTGGCAGTGATTGCATAGTTTGTAGTTTTGTGTGGAGGGTGAGACATGTACAGAATAGTTGGTAATGTCAGTGACCTGACCAAATTCTTTTGGGTTCTGCAGCCGAAGATACTGACTTTTGGTTGTGTTGGTTCCAACATAGACACTATTTTGGTTTTTTGGAGAGGGAAGGAAGGTTGATAATAATAGTACAATGATATGTGCTAAGAGTCACCACTAAGTTCCCACCAGTTCTGCCAACTGTGGTTTCATTTATTTTGTTTTATAATAAAAAGGAAGTCATTTTGAAAAATAGTGTGTTTGGTTTACTGTTTTTGAAACGTTTGTTTATCCATTTAAACGTTAAATTAAACATATTTTTATGTATTTGTCTAAACAAATAATGTGTTAAGAGTTAGACTTAGAATCCTCCGAGACTGCTCTGAAATTTTTAAAAACGCTTCCCACGTCACAAAAAGCCAAAAGATAAAAACCATAACTCATGTTTTATAGTACACTTTATAGGCTGGCCTAACTTTCAAAACTCTAGAACCTGAAAAAGGTAGATTGAAATGAGAATTTGGATTTCAAACTAAATCAAGAAGTTAATTACCCATTGGTTGAAGTAGGTAAGATTTTAAGTAGACTTCATGAGTTACTATAACACATCCTTGATCTAACTAATTAAGGTTTGACATTCTCTTTTCAATGTTTTTTCATTTACAAGTTACAAAGTGCAGCAAACTAAACTATTTATTAAGATTTTGATTTGGAGCTTATGTCAACGTTGTTATCATTAAATAAATAAATGTATACAACAAATTCAACATGTCAAAGCAAACTTATTTAATAATAGACAGTTTTCTATCTTTTACTTGTAAGTTTGGTTAAAGGTTACTATTTTTTATTTAAGCTCTTGTTGTAACAATTTAGATGTGTGCAAGAAAGAACGAGGTGATAAATCAGTTTGGGCCATACTTTAATCAGTTTAATGGACTCGGTCATCAGGGCATTTATTTCCTGCACCTCACAATGCCTCCAGCACCCCCAAGTTTGTGTATTTTGGGGTGTGCAGGACATAAATGCCGGTCATGAGTTAAAAGAAAAGAAATCAGTTTGGCCCAGGAGGACATGGACCATATGCTGTAACTCAAGTTCAAAAGGTGACAAAAGAAGAAGAGAGGACACGAAAATATAAAATAATATTATTTGAAAAATGTAGAACATAATATTTTAAACATCTTTAAAATTTGAAAAAAAAAATTAAAAATAAGAAAACACAATAGGAGTGTATTGAAAATTTGAAAAAAATATGAAAAACAAGAGTAATGTCTTGAAAATTTGAAAAATAAACAAAAAATTAAAAAAAACAAAAGTAATGTATTGAAAATTTGAAAAAGAAATGAAAATTTGAAAAATAAGAAAACACAAGAGGAATGTATTGAAAATTTGAAAAATAAGAAAACACAAGAGGAATGTATTGAAAATTAGACAAAAATTGACCATTTAAAAAAATATGAAAAACAAGATAAATGTCTTGAAAATTTAAAAGAAAAACAAAAATTTTAAAAAAAATGAAAAAAGTAATGTATTAAAAATTTGAAAAAGAAATGAAAATTTGAAAAAACAAGAGTAATGTCTTGAAAGGTTAAAAAAATGTGAAAAATTTATAAAATATGAAAAAACAAGAGGAATATGTTGAAAATTTGAAAAAAAAAAAAGAAAATTTTTAAAATATGAAAAAAAGAGTAAGATATTGAAATTTCTCAAAAAATAATTTTTTTTAAATTATGAAAAAAAAAGAATATTGTCTTGAATTTAAAAAAAATGAAAAATTTAAAAATATTAACAAACAAGAATAATGTCTTGAAAACTTAAAAAAAATGAAAAATTTTAAAATATGAAAAAAAGGAAATGTCTTAAAATTTTGAATAAATATGAAAATTTTAAAAAATAAATATAAAAAACAAGTATAATATTTTGAAAATACAAGATTAGTAGAAATAAGTCATAATGTTGGTAGATGTAACCTAAATGTTAGTGTTAAGGGTTTAAGATTTTAAGATCTTAAGATTTCAACATTTATGATCTAGGGTTAAAGATGTTAAGATTTCAAGATTTATGTCCAAGGATTTATTGTTTAAGGTTTAAGACTTTTTGTACATAGTTTTAGGATATAGGGTTTCACGTTTTATGATTTAAGGTTTCATTTCGTGGTTTATAATTTAGGGTTTATTTTCATGGTTTAAGTTTTAAGATTTTATTGTTTAGGATTTGAAGTTTCATTTCATGATTTATGTTTAATGATTTATTGGTTTAAGATTTAGGGTTTTATGATTTATTATATAGGATTTCATTTTATGAATTAGGATTTTATAAATAAAATCATAAATCAAAATCTTAAATATTTAAGATTTCATACAGGAAACCTTAAATTTCACTATAAATCCCAAAATATTTAGGGTTTCATTAATGAAATTCTAAATTTCACCCTAAATTAAAACCCTAAAGATTTAGGGTTTCATTAATAAAAAAAATATATTTAGGGTTTCATTAATCAATCCCTAAATTTTACCATAAATATTTAGGATTTGATACATGAAACTTTAAATTTAAACCCTAAATATTTAGGGACTCATAAATGAAACCCTAAATATATAGGGTTTCATTATCAAAATCCCAAATTTCACCATAAATATCTAAAGTTTCATAAATAAAACCCTAAATCATAGATTATTAAACCCTAAATATTTAACCATGAAATGAAACCTTTTCTTAAATTATGAATTCATTTAATGAAGTCCTAAATATTTAAGGTATTATATATGAAACTTAAATATTTAAGGTTTAGATTAATGATTTTATTTATAAAAGCCTAAATATTTATGGTTAATATTAATGGTTTTATTTATGAAAGCCTAAATATTTAGATTTTGATTTATGATTTTATTTATGAATTCCTAAATATTTAACATTTCAATTTAGGGTTCCATTTAAAAAAATCATAAATATAAGGTTTATGATACCCTAAATATTTTTGAATTTCATAAATGAAACCCTAAGTATATATGTTTTCATAAATAAAACCTTAAATATTTAAGGTTTAATAAATAAAATTTTAAATATGTAGGATTTCATAAATAAAACGATAAATTGAAATCCTAAATATTTAGGGTTTCAATAATCAATCCTAATATTCCACCATAAATAATTAGGATTTCATAAATAAAACCCTAATTATTTAGGGTTTCATTTATGAAATTCTAAATTTCATCATAAATATTTAAGATTTAATAAATAAAACCTTAAATTGAAAACCTAAATATTTAGGATTTTATAAATGAAATCATAAATCATAAAACCTAAATATTTAACCATGAAATGAAATCCTATATTTTTAGGGTTTCATTTATGAAATTCTAAATTTTTATGGTGCAATTTAAGTTTTTATTAATGAACCCAAAATTGAAAACCTAAGTATATAGGGATTCAAAAATGAAACCCTAAATATTTATGGTCTGATTAATGAAATCTAAATTTGAGAGCCTAAATATTAATGGTTTTGTTAATAAAATCCTAAATTTGAGCCTAACAATTTAGTTTTTCACAAATGAAACCCTAATAATTTAGGATTACATAAATAAAACCCTAAATTTAAACCCTAAATATGGTTTCATAATTGAAATCATAAATTGAAACCCTAGAAATTTAGGGTTTCATAAATAAAACCCTAATTATTTATGGTTTAAATAATGAAACCCTAAATATTTCTAATTTAATACATGAAACCCTGAATATTTAAGATTTAATAAATGAAATCCTAATTGAAAACTTAATTATTTAGAGTTTCATAAATAAAATCCTATATTTGTAAAATTTTATTTATGAAATTTTAAATTTTTATGATCAAATTTAGGGTTTAAATAATGAAACCCTAAATAGATAGTGTTTCAATTTAGGGGTTATGGTATCTTAAATATTTAAGATTTCATAAATTAAATTCAAGATTGAAACCTTAAGTATTTAGGGTTTTCGTCAATATTTTAGGCTTCATTAATGAATTATTAAATTGAAACCTAAATTAGAGTTTTGTTAATGAAATTCTAAATTTGAGCCTAACAATTTAGTGTTGCATAAATGAAACCCCAAATTGAAACCTTAATAGTTTAGGGTTTCATAAATAAAATTTTAACAGTTTAGAGTTTTATAAATAAAATCCTAAATTTCGCCTTATATTATAACCCAAAATATTTAGGATTTCATAAATGGAACCATAATTATTTAAATTTTCATAAATGAAATCCCAAATTAAAACTCCAAAAACTTAGGTTTTCATAAATGAAACCCTAAATTGAAACCATAAATATTAAAGATTTAACCAATGAAACCCTAATTAAAACCATTACTCTAAATATTTAGGATTTTATTAATGAAATCATAAAACCTAAATATTTAACCATAAAATGAAACATTATATTTTTATGGTTTAATTTATGAAATTTTAAATTTTAGGGTGAAATTTAGGGTTTCATTAATGAAACCCTAAATAATTAGTGTTTCATTTTAGGGGTTAGGGTATCATAGATATTTAGGATTTCATAAATTAAACCCAAAATGAAAACCCTAAATATTTAGGATTTCATTAATGAAATCTTAAATTGAATCTTTAAATATTAAGGATTTTTTAATGAAATCCTAAATTCTAGCCTCACAATTTTGTTTTTTCATAAATAAAACCTAAAATTAAAAATCTTAGAATTTAGGATTTTATAAATTTTGTCTTAAATTTTACCCTAAATTTAAACCATAAATACTTAGGATTTCATAAATGAAATCATAGATGTCACCCTAAAAATTTAGATTTTCATAAATAAAATCATAAAATCTAAATATTTATAAATGAAATCATAGATGTCACCCTAAAAATTTAGATTTTCATAAATAAAATCATAAAATCTAAATATTTAACCATGACATGAAACCATATATTTTTAGGGTTTTATTTATGAAATTAAAAAAAAATTAGGGTTTAAATATTGAAACCATAAATAGATAGTGTTTCAATATAATGGTTGGGGTATGCTAATATTTAAGATTTCATTAAATAAATCCAAGATTGAAACTTTAAATATTTAGAGTTTCATTAATGAAATATTAAATTGAAATGTTAAATATTCAAGGTTTTGTTAATGAAATCCTAAATTCGAGATTAACAATTTAATGTTTCATAAATAAAATCCCAAATTGAAACCATAAGAATTTAGAGTTTTGTAAATGAAACACCAAATTTTGCCCAAAATTGCAACCCAAAGTATTAAGGATTTCATGATTGAAACCCTAAATATTAAGGTTTATTTAGGATTTCATTAATAAAATCTTAAATTGAACCCCTAAATATTCATGATTTTTTAATGAAATCCTAAATTCTAGCCTAATAATTTAGTTTTTCATAAATGAAAAACCAAATTGTGCCTTAAATTTAAACCTTGAATATTTATGATTTCATAAATGAAACCATAATTTGAAACCTTAAGAATTTAGGTTTTCATAAATAAAATCATAAATCATAAAACCTAAATATTTAACCATGACATGAAACTATATATTTTTAGGGTTTTATTTATGAAATCAAAATTGTTTAGGTGAAATTTAGGGATCCGTAAGCAATCAAGATGATGAATCCACATAGAGTGGAATTTAAAATTGCTGACAGCTTTTGTAGCATCCAATTCCCAAGTCAGAAGCAAAGGGTTGTGGTCTGATTTAATTCTAGGAAGAGTGCAACAGCTAATGGTTGGCCAGGTGTTGAGAAGGGGGGTGTTACAGATGGATCTGTCCAATCTCATCCCAACTTGCTGCTGTCCCAATCTACCATTATGCCAGGTTAATTTTCTACCCTTAGTGGGCAGATGCATTAGAAGATTGGAATTGGTCCAATTAATGAAATCCTGACAAGAATTATGAGAAGGAGCAAGGCCTCCACTTTTCTCATAAGCCCCAAGAATTGCATTAAAATCACCTATGTATAGCCAAGGACCAGCATTGGCAGCCTGCAACAAAGAAAAATCATCCCATAGAATTCTTCTAGAGATGTAGTTAGTAACACCATATACTCCAGCAATATGTATAGGTAAATTGTGCAAAGTAATTTTAATAATAATGAACTGTTCAAAACAAGATAAGAGGAGAAGATTAATTCCAGGTTGGCACAAACACCAAATAGAAGGGAGGATTCTAGTATTGACAGCAACAAGTTCAAGATTAATAAATGAAAGAAATTTAGGAGGTAAATGTGAATGAGGAATCTTAGGTTAAGCTAAAAAGACCAGTAGCGGTTTATGTAAATTACAATTTTTTTCCAAAATTAGTCTAGAGGCAGAGTTACCTATTCCCCTGATATTCCAGAACAGAACAGTCATTGCAAACTATTGGTTTTGCACCCACGGGTGTTGTACTTTTTTCTGTCAGCAGCAGCTTGTTTTTGCTTCTTTTTATTTGTCTTAGAGATTACATGGGTAAATCCATCATCAGAATTTTCAGGATCTTCAATGTCCTCAACTTCTCTGTGACTCCAATGCTTATGAAGATGAAGCATATCTGCTTTGGCCTGAGAGATGTGTCTCTGGGGTTGCAGGCACCTCAGAGCTTGATGTGTGTAAATTGTTTTGTGCATTAGAGGCACAGAATACAGGGTCCTGAAAATTCAAAGATTTGTTAGACACAGGATCTTTAAAGTATTTGATAGAATTACCTTATTTAGGTGAATTTGAATGATGTTTTGTTGAGCTGGTATTAGAGTCATTCAATCTATAATTTCTTTTGGAATTTGAAGCAGAGCTACTTTCGTTCTGAGAATCTTTAGGGTTGGGTACAGGGCAATTTTGGGGGTGTGGAGACTCAGGAGGAGACTCCTGTTGTTTTTCAGAAGCAGAAGGGGTGACATTAGTCTTAGGATCAGGAGGTTCAGGATCTACATCCTTAGGAGGACTACAGGGCCTGGAATTAGAATCTTCCTCAACAGGTTTAGGGACAGGCTTAGGAATAAATTGTCTTTTGGGATTATCAGCAGGATTATTTTGCTTCTGCAGTCTGTCACTGAGTGACCAATGATTTTACAGTGATTACAAAACTCGGGTAAACGCTCATATGATACCTCAACAAAAAATGCAAACCCTTCTTGTTCTACCAAAACTTGATCAACTAGGGAATTGCTGAGATCAATATCAATTAAGATTCTGGCATAATGCCCAAATGACCTGTTGGCAGTAGAGTTATCTAGGGAGATTGGGATTCCATTGCCCAAGCAATGGAAAAAAGAATATTGGAACGCCAATATTCTTGAGGGAGTCCATAGATTCTAATCCAACTTTGAGTGTTTGTTTGTCTTACCGTGCTCGGGTTGAAATCAGTTGTCCATGAGAAGAGTCTTAGAATTCCAGGGCTTAGGTTCCAAGAACCACTTGCCAGGACCTGACGCATGTCTTCAGAGCTTGTAAAGGAGAATTCAAAGAATCCTCTTCCAAGTGAGGTCATACTCCATTTACCAGGAACCTGCTAAAGTTTTAGGAGTTTTAGTTTAATTTCATTCATACGGGGAGGGGTGTTACCTTTAGAAAGAATGAGCCTGCCATGTAAATGGTTTTTGCAACTATCAAGGCCTGCCCTGTACTCCAATTCAGGGATTTGAATCGCAATTGCGTCCCCTTTGATACAAGGGGATGGTAGTTGATCAATTGGAATGGAGCACGTGTTCTTTAGCGTATCAGAGAATGATTTCCGTTGCTGGGGTGGTAGCGTAGGCGCGTTAGTACCGGCAGCCACGAGAGCAATGTTGGCCAGGCAGCTCCAGGGAAGTGAACCCTTTTTCTGTTCATGGTATTTGAGTCCCAAGGGTTGCGTTGTCGTGGCGTTCAAATCAGAAAAACCCCATGGCAAAACATTATAGCGACTTGCCATAAGGGAAAGAGAGGGAACGAGAGTCAGAATCCAAGGAGGATTCGGAGCCTATCAAAGACGACGATGCAGCACCGCCGTGGCAAGGAACACGGCTGCACGAAAGGGCTACGCGAAAGGGTTGGAGTCTTGGAGCATACGATTTACATTTTTACCTTAAGAGGTTTAGGATATAAAATTTCAATAGTTTATAATTTAGGTTGATTTCCTAGTTTAGAATTTGAGATTTTATTTATAAAATTTTAAATAGTTATATTTTAAATTTAAGATAAAATTTAGGATTTCGTTAAGAAAATTATAAATAATTAGGATATAGGTCTAAATTTTTAAGATTTTAATTTTATGATTTCATTTATGAAATTTTAAATATTTAAATATTTAAAATTTTATAAATGAAATATTAAATTAAAATTTTAAATATTTAAATTTTTGTTAATTAAATCCTAAATTCAAGTATAAGAATTTAGTATTTTATAAATGAAATTCTAAATTAAAATTTTAAAAATTTAGGATTTCATAAATAAATTTTCAAATTTTGTCTTAAATTTAAATCCAAAATATTTAAGGTTCTATAAATTAAACCTTAAATAAATAGATTTTCATAAATAAAATCATAAATTAAAATCCTAAAAATATAGATTTTCATAAATGAAGTTCTAATTATTTAATGTTTCATTAATGAAACCCTAAATATTTAGGATTTAATACATAAAACGCTAAATTAAAACTCTTAATATTTAGGATTTAATAAATGAAACCCTAAATATTTATAGTTGCATTAATGAAATCATAAAACCTAAATATTTAACCATGAAATGAAACCTATATTTTTAAAACTTTATTTGGCAAATTCAAAATTTTTAGGGAGAAATTTAGGGTTTAAATAATTAAACCCTAAATAATTAGTGTTTCAATTTAAGGATTAAGGTATCTTAAATATATACGTTTTCATAAATGAAATCATAAATTGAAACCTTAAAATTTTATGTTTTCATAACTAAAACTTTAACTATTTAAAGTTTCATTAATGAAACCTTAAATTTTACCATAAATATTTAAGATTTAATAAATAAAATCTTAAATTGAAACTCTAAATATTCAGGATTTCATAAATAAAATCCTAAATTTTAGGTTTCCATAATTGAAATTATAAATCATAAAACTCTTAATATTTACCCATGAAATGAAACCATATATCCTTAGAGTTTCATTTATGATTTATAAATATGTAAAGTGAAATTTAGAATTTCAATTAATGGTTTTATTTATGAAAGTCTAAATATTTATGGTTGTATTTTATTGTTTTATTTAAAAAAATCTAAATATTTAGAGTTTTAATTTATGGTTTCATTTATGAAACCCTAAATATTTAGGATTTCATTAATGAAACCCTAAATACCACTTTAAATATTTAGGGTTTCATAAATGAAATCACAAATTGAAACCCTAAAAATTTAGAGCTTCATAAATGATATCCCAATTATTTATGGTTTTCTTAATGAAACCCTAAATTTTATCTTAAATTTAAATCCTAAATATTTAGGATTTCATAAATAAAATTTTAAATCCTAAACCATGAAATGAAACTCTATATCCCAAACCATGGATGCAACGTTAAATCTTGAGACATGAAGTGAAACTCAAAATTCTAAACCATGCAATCCTAAATCCTAAACCATGAAACCTTAAACAATGCTCCACAAAACCCTAAAATCTTAAAGTATAAAGCATACACCATAAACACTAAATCATAAAAACATAAACCATGTAATCCTAAAAACCTAATTGATGGACCTTACACCTAAATCGTTGACCCTAAAATCATAACAAATAAACCTTATACCTTAAAATCGTGAACCATAAACATTGAAACTTAAAAAGAATGAACACTAAACCATAAATCATGAAACCCTAAACTTAAAATTTGGTCTTAACCATAAACTCATGAACTAGAAAACACTCAAACAATAAACCATAAACTTTAAAAGATGAACTCTAACCTTAAAATCGTTAACATTAAACCCTAAAAAGGTTAACCTTGAACACTAAATCATAAATCTAAAACATTGAACCATGAACCCTCAATCATAAATCCATAACTTATAAACATTAAAGTCTTAAACATTGAATCTTTAGCTTTCAATCTTGAATCTTAAATCATAACACGAATAAAATCTTAAACCGAGGACATTAAACTCATAAACTATGAACAGAACCTTAAAACCTTAATGGTTTTTGTGCTTTGACTTTCTTTTAGCTTCTTCTATGGTCTTTCTTATAATTTAATTAAATATAATCATTTATTTATATGAACTTAAAAATAAAAGAAAAATCATTACATTCTATAAAACTTAATAATTGATTACAATAGTATACAAAATCAAAATGGTAAGAATTAATGATTTAATTTTGTTGATTAGTTAAATAGAAATATATACTTATTAATCACTAAAAGGACAATTTTTTACCTAACTCAAAAGTATTGTATACTTATTAATCATTAATTTTACTCCCTTATTTTTATTGTTTTATTTTAAAATATAACACATGAATTTGAAAATACAACTAATATTATTGTTTATATAAAAAAATAATTCAGTACCATTTACCTGATAAATTATAATATTTCATTTATAATAAGTCAATTAATTTTTAAAAAGGCATAGAATTGTGAGAAAAAAGAAAAAACTTATTCCATCCTCTGGTCCTACCATCACTGTTGACCAAAGAGGTTATGGAACACTTCTTACACTCAATGAGTTTGGCTTGTGTTCATTTTTAGTGGCTTGTATTCATTTAGCGGCCCCACATCAGTTCCTTGCATGAATAATCATTATGCCCTTAAGTCTATTACACTACAACCAACCCCCGTACCTCCACCACCTTAAAGCGCATGTCCAAGTTCAACGACCGTATATTTTTATTTTATACTCCCTCTCCTCTTGTAATTATTATAAGGTATAATTTTTAAAAAAATATATTGATCATTTATATAAGATATTTTTAAATTCTTATGATTATTAATAAGAGTATAATTAGTATAATAGTAAAAAAAATCATTAAAAACAACAACATTAATTATTTTTATCGATATAATTGATGTTCAAAATATTTTATAATAAATTCATAAGGAATAGAATACCATATCATTCTTTAGAGGAAATTCTATTTAAATGGAACGAAATTATTATGAACTAATAAAATCATTTTTTTAATATTTAACACAACTATGCGTTAAAAACTCAAAATCAAATTCAAAATATCTAATTATATTAAAACAATTCATATAGTTGAAATCACGTGATACCAACCACCATATATTACTTAGTAATTCATTGTTTAATAATCACTAAATAGATCTCCGTTGGTACATGTTTATGTTATATTTTAAGTAATTCTGCTATTAAATATGTTTCTTATATTTATATATCAAGAGTTTTATTTTATTTTTTGCTTTTATTGTACAGCTGAGGACCCACTTCTTCTATAGTGACTTCATTTACAAGTACAACAGATCTTCAACGGTGGAACTCAAATTGGATATAAATTACAAGAGACAAATTAACTTTGGGTTGAAACTTTCTACAAATCACCTCATTTTCTTGGTAATTGCTTTTCAATTCTCGATTAAACAATACAATCAGATATGTAATTATTTATTTTTTCCAATATTATATAATAAATGTATGTTGGCCATGTGAATGCTCTGTGCAAGTAGCAAGTAGTAGAAAACAACACAGTTCACAAATGAAACTGACACTTCAATATTTATTACCTCACTAATTTGAAATAAATATTTCATCGAGGCCCACTATATATTCCTGTCTCTCTATGCAAGCAAACTTTGCAAGTTGGGTGCAAGAAGAAAACGTTAAAACTCCAAAAACTTAACATTGAAAAAAGAAAAAAAGATTAAAATTTTGAGTAGCTAGAATCCAATAGAAAAACCCAAAACTTTTTGAAACACATCAGTCTCGATGCGAGTGATAGAGCAGAGGATCCGTCTGATAGTAAACAACATCTCCGGTGTCACTTACGAAGTGGTCCTGTCTCATACTCTTTATTAAATACTTTATTAGATGAAATGGTAATGCTGCAGATCTTTCTGGCTCTCGGTAATACTCCCCAAGAACTGGTTTTGCTGCTCTTGTCTGCAGTCAATTCAAAAAAATATAAATGTTAATTTATTGTTAATCCCAGTCGTAAAATAGTTTGAAGATCATACACAATTATGCACTTATAATGTCGATAAATAATCTAATTTTCAAAGAGTATCCAAAGAATTATTAGTGCGTACACTATTTTTTTTAAAAATAATTAAGTATATTTTTAATCTTTTAAATTAGATGTTTATTGAACAGTAAGAAAAATCATCACAAATTATAAATTTTATATATCATATTTAATAATAAAAAATTATCAAAAGAAATAAAAATAATATTTATTATAATTAAAAGAAAAAAAACTTTTAATTTGAAATACTAAAAAAAAAAATTATATTTAAAGGACATGAAATTAAAATAATAACCAATTCCTTATTTTAAATCAAATGGGTGTGAACATGGTTTAAAAACAGAGAACATTACACAATCATTTGAAAGAAAATGACTAAGTTCCAGCAGAAAAAAAAAATGTACTGCTAATTGTATTCTTTTAAGGTGAATGAATGAATAATAGTAATAATAAAATGTTACCGCTTCAATGAGGTGATAATGAGGAATTTGAGGGAAAAGATGGTGAATAACATGGGTGCCAATGTCATGGTGAATGTTGTTGATCCATCCATAGTCACGATCCACAGTGGTGAGACCACCTCTTAAATAACTCCATTCCTGTTTATATCAGTACATCACAAAACGCGTGTTATTGCTGCCCCAGAAAGAACATACATGTTTTCATAAATATTTACTTGTACTTGTATTTAAGATCGTGACATAAGTTAGTCCCTTAACCAGCAAAACAAAAGATTAACAAATAATAATAAATACAAATTTTGTATTATTATTTTTTAATGTTTTTTTTTTTAAAATTTTCAAGGAATATCTTTAAGGCACTAAGTAATATTTATTATGAAAAAATGGAGTATAAATGAATTCCAATTGTAAAAACAAAAGAAATACTAAAATTGAAGTTCCTGTAACTTTTTCATTGAATAGTGATTTTGTCATACTTCACATGCACTTGATATGGGTGGAAAGCAGAGAAAAAATATTAAAAAAAAATGAGAAACGTGACTAATAACGCATCAAAAGAAAGAACAGATATAATATTCCTTTTATTCTTATTCTTTTGAAGTTTTAACAACAATTTTTTAATTTTAATTTGACTATCACTTTAAGATGTCGATGTGTAAAAAATGTAAAATAATAATAAGAATATAATATCTTAAGAATATAAGACAGGATTTAAGGGACACAACAGAATCTTTGAGTATTGGTAGGTGAACTACATCACTTCACACCAAACACTACACTATGATCTATTATTTCTATATATTTTTTTCTCTTTCATAGTATTTATATTTGCCTTTCTTTTTCTTCCTAGTTGTCTTGTCTAAAACTTAGGTATGCACCAACCATTTAGTATGGAGTCTTATTAACCAGTGTTCTTGTCCTGAAGGCAAGGAAACTGACCAATGAATGACACTAATTAATGAATTAAAGAAACATATATTTAGTTATTTACATTTCAACCAAAAAAAAAAAAATTCGTTTATTTCCTTAAGAAATGTTTTAAAGGCATTGGTTAGTTAACATTATTTTGTTACCTCGCCGCGATACCAAGGTAGTTTCTGGTGGTGACCATGGTGATGCAAGTATGTGACAAAGTCCAGCCACATAACAAATATCTGCACATGTTCAAACAATTATTATTATATAATTAATGGTAGTACCTACTACTTCCAATTTTCAATTAGAGAATTGAAAGAAAGAAAGAAAAAAAGGTAACAATGTAGAAGGAGTAATTTACCCAATATGGAATTGCATAGAGCTTGATCACTAGAAGTGGACTAGTTATGAAGGAGGAAATGATAAGCAGAGAAAACATGAGAATCCAACACAGTGTTGATATTGCTATTCCTTTTCTCTCAGAGGGTGGGAACAGATTGCTGTAGGGATTGAAGTGAGACCCTTCCTTTCCAGGGCTTCTTGTAAACTGAAAATGAAGGAGTTCACATGAATCACGTCACAAAGAAAAGTCATTGATTAAAGTTAATTTCATTTTTTAAAATCGTGTATCTAAACATAAACATGCTCATATTAATAATAATAATAATAATGTATGTATTGTTGTCTTCCAAGAAAAAGAAAAAGAAAAAGAACACTCACCAAATAAATTGGATACACAAACAATGGCAATGGCACAGTGTATCTAGCGAATCTTGTCAAGTTGTCTAGATTCTTGTAAATCTTCTCTGTTAACTAAGATAATGACATATAAAAAGAACCAATGTTCAACAAAACATCAGCCTCATGAATTTTAAAGGCACCCTTTCTCTTGGGCCTACCAAATAAACATATGTAGTAATAATAATTGAAACAAGAACAACAACTATAGAAGAAGCAATTAATTAATAATCACATACTGGAACCCATGACTCATCCTTCTCAATGTGTCCATGGTTCTGATGGTGAGTCCTGTGGCTAATTCTCCTGCAAAATCCATCAGAAAAATAAAAATCAAATTTTGTTTATCAAATGAGATTTGGTTCCAAATCCAAAATGTGTGGTTAGTTTTTCACATCTATTCAGAAGCTGATAGTTACAACATCCACATCTCAGATGTGATTGATTTTCTCATTTTTCAAACAGATTTTCAATAAAAATTCAATCAATAACAGAGCTTCCAATGACAAAACTGAACAAGAAAAAGTGGTGATGTGAACGAACCATCCATGATAAGGTACAAGAATGGAGGAATGCAAGATGTGTCCCACCACGCTATTCAGCAAAGGGCTTTCTGAGAAGCTTCCATGGCCACTGTTCAATTCAATGCAGCAGCAGAAGCAGAAAATGAATAGCAAAACTTAACCACACACACATAAAAAAGATCTAAAATTTAACTTGTACAAAGCCAATGGAGGAGTAATAACAATGTGGGTGAGTGAGATTCATTGATAACAGAAAAGCAACAAGATATTACCAATCATGTCCGAGAACAAACAGAGCCCAGAACATGGTGCCCTGAACAGGCCAATAGAGGAGCCAGAGGAGCCAGTGGTTGAAGTAAATTGCTGCAGCGACGAATGAAGAAATGAGCAACAAATCTCTGAGAACATAGCTGAGGGATCTCCATGGATTCTTCACCCAGCAATGTCGAGGTATTGCAGCCCTAATTTCTGCAATCTTGAAGGGTGGAGGAGCACTGGGATCAAAGGCTTTTTGGTCGTACCCATTTGCATTTGCAGCATAGCCCATTATTGCTGCTGCTTCAGGGATACGTGGTAGGTACTGCGTAAAAACCTAGAAGAAGGAATAAATCTTTGAAAATTTCACCCTTGGGGTAGTGCCTTTATATAACCACAGGATGTAACAGTAACAACAATAAATAAGACTGAGTTAATACTAATTACTCACATTTACTTCTATTGCTTCCCCTTCCTTTCTCACCCTATTTATATTTGTTGGTTTGCCTAGGGTTAAAAAAAACAACAACTGATGGTGTAGGACAAACCAGCGAGGATGATTCTAGAAACAAGGTGAGTGAATCTGTGATGGTTAATTTTAAGTGGAAAAATCTTCGATACAAAGTTTTAGTTATTTTAATCTTCTTGCACTCATTTTGGTGACAAATGAATGGATCTATATGTGTAAGGGTGGTGAAAGAGAAACTACTACAAATTAATCAGATGTGAATTTTTTAGATTACATGTAATTAAACTATTCAAAAATGATCATAATAATAATAATTTGTTTGTCCTTAATTTTATCTCGAGCTAGTTAGTTTTAATCATAACTGAATTTAAAACAGGAGTTGAACAAGAGCACGTTTTGTTTTATTTTGTACTTTGACAGTGTAACAATCCAAATACGGTTAATTGTCGGGGGGTAACTAAGTGTATATTTGATTTAAAATTAAAAATATTACGTAATACATTTTAATGTAAATTTAATAAATAAAAATAAAAATTAAGAGTTTTGATTTTTTTTAAATGTATTTTTGTTTCAGACATTTTTTTTTTAAACTGAAAATCAAACATATAGGTGTGATCCCATATCAAACATACGCAAGTAATTAATTGCTTCCAACAAAAATTGTGGGAGTATGTAGTGAAAAAAATGATAGATTTTCGCATTAAATTCAATTTGAACTATTTATCAGTACTTTAGGAGACACTAAAATGTGTCTTTTTCTTTTTAAATTTAATAGTCATAAATGCGTAAAATTATGTAAAATTTGATTACATAATCTATTTTTTTTAATTTTATGTAAAATTAATCATTTTACATAAAAAAAAAAATTATATCAATTGAATGAGTCATTGAAAATTTTTCATTAATATAATTAGGCTGACTCTATTGTCAATACATCTCTTATCCTATAATAATGGTTTTTTACGCATCCCAAGAAAAAATAATAAAAAAATAAAAGAGAAGAACATCATCTTTATAAAAATAAGGTTAAAATATATTGTACTAACTGTAGTTCCTAAAAAAAGGGATATGTTTGAACAAAATTTTAATAGATTTTTTGTCAAATGTTTTTTTTTTTTGTCTGAAATTAAGTTCGGAGGAGTCTAATATCTATGTGACACTTTTCTTTTTACATGTCACTCCCTCATTGGATTAATTATTGAAACTCTTACAAATATTGAGAATTAAAAATCGTCCCAAGTTGAAAAAAAAAAAAAACGCCACAAATTTTTAACTCATCTTCCTTGTGATAGGTGATAGGTTGCAGATACGTGGCAGCGCTGTGGTTTTTCCAACAGGGGCCGCATGGTGGGAGCACGATGATCGCAAAGTGTGGCCACGATGGTCGATGGTGATTTAGCGTGGTGAAATCGCACAAATCTGAGGATGGATCATGAGTTGATTGGATGCGGAATAGAGAACCAAAAATTACTAAAAATATTATTGAGACTATTTTTGAATATATCTCGAGTACGAAAAATACTATTTAGCCTAAAACTAACCTTATAATCATTAATTCATTTATTATAGTTTTTTGTTATCATTAATACTCCACAGTCCATAAGAGATATAAATCGAAAAATGAAAATATTATTATATTAAATAATTAAAATAACAATTATTTGGAGACTTATTTTTTCTTCTTATATACGACAATAATTATAAGCTTGAATGAATGATTATTTAGTGTTGTTCTGTTTTTTTTATTGAGCTTTTATGAACACCTTAAATAATTATTGAAAAAAGAATGGCCCTAATTACAATAATAGAGATTTTGGAATGATCCATTAAACTTAGAGAATACTCTATTTAATCTTTGTTACTCCATTAATTATTTCACCACAATTAAAAATTAGTTAAATAACTTAACTAATAGTTAAACTCACTTTATATTACTTTTTTTTTCAAAATAACCCATAACATTAACTAGACATACTTTTATTTTTTAAAATATTTTTACTGCCTTTAATTCTTTTAATCTCTCTCTTCATTAACATGTTCATTGTTTTAATTTTTATTAGCTTTGCATGTTAAGAACTAAGAAGTAAAATAATTTGAGAACACAATTTATTAAATAAATTGAGAAATAAAAAGTGTAAAAACGAAATGTCTGATGTCCCCCTAGTTTGTGCAGATTTTTTTTTTTACCTTTAATTATAAAAAAAAAATATTTTTCTTTTGAATTTAACTATTTTCAAAAATAAAAATAGTGAAAACAAATTATTGTTTTTAAAACATTTGTAAAAGTTATACTCAGGATATACTTCTTCTAAAAAAATTGAATATATGTTAACAAATTCATTAATTATATAAACTAAATTATTATTTAGTATAAATTTTAATTTTATTAAAACTAAACCTTTATCTTCTCCCTTTCAAATGATAACATATTACTCCTTCCATCCAATAATTATTTTCATCTTAAATTATTTTTTCATACAGACAAAAAAACTAATAAAAAATAAAATAATTTTATAAAATTAACCTTTTTTGTATTAATGTTTTTTTTTTTTGTATCCTGAGTTGAAATAAGTGGTTAGAAATTCAGAGATAACTCTAGTCTTTTTCATGAATGATGCTGGTTTGATGATTCTTTCTCACACTACTAAAAATCTTATCTTAACTCCATCTCTGAATGAAAATTCTGGTGGCATTTCCTTCCACCACTTCTTCTATACCCAAAAAGAAGATAAGGGTACTTCGAAAAAACCGTGGAAATGGAGAAGAGCCTTATCATTCTACCCACTAAACCATGGCCTCACAGTTCCACCCAATTGGAGTGGCATGGCTCAACAAGGGCCTTTGCAAACTCCAACAGTGTCTCCATGACCCAAAGGCCATACCCAAAATTAATAGATACCCAATTGAACCAGCTATGTGCCAATGGTCCCCTGAGTGAGGCTCTGGCAATTCTTGACTCTCTGGCTCAGGAGGGTTCCAAGGTTAGACCCATTACCTTCATGAACCTGCTTCAGGCTTGCATTGACAGAGACTGCATTTGGGTTGGTAGGGAGTTGCATGCTAGGATTGGGTTGGTGAGAAAGGTGAACCCTTTTGTGGAGACCAAGTTGGTCAGCATGTATGCCAAGTGTGGGCATTTGGATGAGGCACGGAAGGTGTTTGATGAAATGCGTGAGAGGAATTTGTTCACTTGGTCTGCTATGATTGGTGCCTGCTCCAGAGACCTTAAGTGGGAGGATGTTGTGGAGCTTTTTTATGATATGATGCAGCATGGGGTTTTGCCTGACGAGTTTTTGCTCCCGAAGGTTTTGAAAGCCTGCGGAAAGTGCAGGGATATTGAGACTGGGAGGTTGATCCATTCGGTGGTGGTTCGGGGTGGAATGTGCTCTTCTTTGATTGTGATCAATTCGATTCTGGCTGTGTATGCTAAGTGTGGGGAGATGAGTTGTGCAGAGAAGCTTTTTAGGAGAATGGATGAGAGGAATTGTGTTTCCTGGAATGTGATTATAACCGGGTATTGCCAGAAGGGTGAGATTGAGCAAGCTCAGAAGTATTTTGATGCAATGCAGGAGGAGGGAATGGAACCAGGATTGGTAACTTGGAACATTTTGATAGCCAGTTATAGTCAGTTAGGGCATTGTGATATTGCTATGGATTTAATGAGGAAGATGGAGAGTTTTGGGATTACTCCAGATGTATATACTTGGACTTCTATGATTTCTGGGTTTACTCAAAAGGGAAGGATAAATGAAGCTTTTGATTTGTTGCGGGAAATGCTTATAGTAGGGGTTGAGCCCAACAGTATTACAATTGCTAGTGCAGCCTCAGCATGTGCGTCAGTAAAATCACTAAGTATGGGATCAGAAATCCATTCTATTGCTGTTAAGACTAGTTTGGTTGATGATATTCTAATCGGTAATTCACTAATTGACATGTATGCCAAGGGTGGCAATCTGGAAGCTGCTCAAAGCATTTTTGATGTGATGTTAGTGAAAGATGTATATTCTTGGAACTCAATTATTGGAGGATATTGCCAAGCTGGTTTCTGTGGCAAAGCCCATGAGTTATTTATGAAAATGCAGGAGTCTGATTCACCACCTAATGTTGTTACATGGAATGTGATGATCACAGGGTTTATGCAGAATGGTGATGAGGATGAGGCGTTGAATCTTTTTCAAAGAATTGAGAAAGATGGGAAAATTAAGCCAAATGTAGCATCATGGAATTCATTAATTTCTGGGTTCCTGCAGAGTAGACAAAAGGACAAGGCATTGCAGATATTTCGGCGGATGCAGTTTTCCAACATGGCTCCCAACTTAGTTACAGTGCTTACTATCCTTCCTTCCTGTACAAACTTAGTGGCTGCAAAGAAAGTGAAAGAAATTCATTGTTGTGCAATACGTAGAAATTTAGTGTCTGAACTTTCTGTATCAAATACATTCATTGACAGTTATGCTAAGTCAGGAAATATAATGTATTCCAGAAAAGTATTTGATGGATTGTCCCCAAAAGATATCATCAGTTGGAATTCTCTGCTTTCAGGTTATGTTTTACATGGCTGTTCAGAGTCTGCACTTGATCTTTTTGATCAGATGAGGAAGGATGGACTTCATCCAAATAGAGTTACTCTTGCGAGTATTATCTCAGCTTATAGTCACGCTGGAATGGTGGATGAGGGGAGGCATGTTTTCTCCAACATCAGCGAAGAATATCAGATTAGATTAGATCTGGAACATTATTCTGCTATGGTCTATTTGCTTGGTCGTTCTGGTAAGCTTGCCAAAGCACTGGAGTTTATTCAAAACATGCCTGTTGAGCCTAATTTCTCTGTATGGGCTGCCTTGCTGACTGCCTGCAGAATTCATAAGAATTTAGGAATGGCAATCTTTGCAGCAGAAAGTATGCTTGAGTTGGATCCTGAAAATATGATAACTCAGCATTTACTTTCACAGGCATATTCTGTATGTGGGAAGTCATGGGAAGCTCCAAAAGTGACAAAGCCTGAGAAAGAAAACTTTGTTAAAATACCTGTTGGGCAAAGCTGGATTGAAATGAATAACATGGTCCATACTTCTGTTGTTGGTGATGATCAGTCAAAACCATATTTGGACAAGCTACATTCTTGGCTAAAACGGGTAGGTGTAAATGTCAAGGCACATATTTCTGACAATGGACTTTGCATTGAGGAAGAGGAGAATGAAAGTATTAGTGGTGTACATAGTGAAAAACTTGCATTTGCATTTGCTTTAATAGATTCTCATCACACACCTCAAATTTTACGGATAGTGAAGAATTTGAGAATGTGTAGAGATTGCCACGACACAGCTAAATACATATCGTTGGCATATGGGTGTGAAATATATTTAAGTGATTCAAATTGCTTACACCATTTTAAAGATGGTCATTGTTCTTGTAGGGATTATTGGTAGAGCAAATAGATGGGGTAGAGAATCAATGAATTCAGGAATATGTAAATCTTTCTTATTGTATAATTGTTCTTGATGTAAATAAATCTTTTGATGGTATCTACATGAATAAAATAAAGGGATAAGATCAAATTTACACCAAATCATTACCTCTCTGTGCTTGTGTTCGTTGAAAGCTCCTCTCTCCTCTTCTTCATTTGGCAAGTTTGTGAAGTATTTTCATTTTCAGTCTTTCTATTTTAAATCAGTTTTGTGTCCCAAACATCAAGGAATTTGATTTGATCCTTCCCCTTCTTATTTCTTAAATCTTGTTAGCATAAAGAAAGTGAAGGAACATGAAAGCCTGTTATTCTGCAACGCAATTTTGAAGGGCTTCCGTGGTTTAGGTAGCTCATACTTGTGCAGTTTTAAAGGGCTGTGAATGGTGAAGAAATGGACACTAGTGAAGATGATACTTCAGTTTTTTCAAGAAAACATGTAAGATTAAGAAAAGACGGGGAATTTGAGGAGAAATGGACACTAATGCAGTTCTTACTTCAAAGTTTGTCCAATCTCAGCTTATAACTGCTGCTTTACTCTTGGGTTTCTCAGAATTTCTGACATACTTGTTTGCAAATGCATGGCAAAAGGGAGTTATATGTGGATGATCTTAATGAATTCAAAATTATATATAATTCGTGCTGAAATTTGGTAGAGTTGAGTTAATACACTCATCTATCCAATCAATGCTATTAAAAAATTTCAAGATGTTTAAAGTTTAGGATTAGTATATTACTACTATGATAACTATTCTAGATTAAATATCAATTTAAATTACATTTGAGATAAAGCATAATTAGGAAAGGGAATGGAAGTAACCTCATATTTTATGGGACACAGTTAACTAATAAAAATACGGTATAGTGCAGAATTAAAAAAAAAAAAAAAAAGGATTTCTGATCCATTCACTTGAAAACCGAAAAAAAAATCTAAAAAAGAAAAAAGAAAGGACTTGTATTAATACATTTTTTTTAAAATAGTAGCAAAACACCCAATAAAAATGAAATAATGCATCTTCTATGTATAATAATTATCCAATCCTCCATATTTGGGAGCTTCAGTTATAATATGTTTCACTTTCAAGACATCAAATCAAAAGCAATAAAATTGTTGAGATTTATTGCAGAGGTTAATTAAGGAGGAAAAGAGAAAATAACATAAACTGCATTTTGGCGTAAGTACTAAGCAGTAACTGTTCACATTATAGAAAACCCCATTTGGTTACTACAATGCAGGAATTTGTGAGGCTTTTCAGAAGAAAAGATTTTGAAAGTATGTCCTGTTGGTAATTTCCAACGAGAAGATATAAAAAAAATTATAAAACCAATCATTGTAGTCATTTCATGTTCATCTATAAATTAATGATTGGAGCGACAATACTAAACCTGAAAAAAGATAGGTAGAAGTAATAGAATATAAACAGTGGCATCAATGAGCTAGCATCCACAAAAGAGCATTAGATTCTTCCCTGAATAGTTTATAAGAAGCACCTTATGAATAAGCGTGGTGTAAAATTCTAATACAAAGACCATAACTAAAAAGGGTTAATCAACAAAGTATAAAAGGGTGTAGAATATGCAATGATCATTAGATATCATATTAACAAAGAAATCTGTACCACTCATGGCACCAGACCTCTGAGTGCTTCTGACTAAATTCTAGATTTAGCAGGAGATAATATGCTCCTTTCTTTTTTCCAATAACTTAGTGCAAAAAATGGGAAATAAGAATACAAGATTGTGGACAGAAAATGATTACTCCTTGACCATAAAAAGTGCATGAAACTTTCTCTATATAAAAACAAGGGTATGATATCTGTGGGGAATTTGATTCTCTGCCTTTCAATCCTTTCCCTCCATGGTGCAACCTGAATTAGCTACATTATTTTTCTACATAGTACTTTATCTACATTATTATTTTTCTAGACAAAGTCCCCTGCCACAAACTCACCCTCTTCCACCATAAAAGCCTCCTATGCCTTCCCCTAACTGCACTTACATTACCACTCTAGCAGTTTTCTTAGTCCAAAGTTTGTCATTCTTATCCCCCCAAGTAGAAGATGGTAGAACATGCATACAACTGCTTATGTTACATAGGACTACTCAATGCATATAGATTACCTCAAAGTTTATGTTCAACAAATTTATATGTTTTAAAAGTTTAAAGGTGATGACACTGACATTTTATATGTTCAATCACAGCCCACTGTTTGGATAACTTTTAAAATAAATTTATAAAAGTCGATTGATTTATCATAAATGAAGGATTGTGATTGAATTACAGTGTAAAACTTAATATATCACCTTTAAACTCATGTTTTAACCCCCTTTTTAACACCTTTGCCTGATGTTTTGGGTGCAGAGTTTTGAGGATTCCACAAAGAAACATCAGTCAGTTGGACCATGGGGTGCCAATGGAGGGTCCGGTTGGGATGATGGGATATACTCAGGAGTGAGGCAATTGGTGATAGTTCATGGAGCAGGCATTGACTCTATCCAAATTGAATATGATAAGAAAGGAACCTCTATTTGGTCAGAGAAGCATGGTGGAAATGGAGGCCGTAAAACTGACAAGGTAAAGGTTCCATGTCCTTAGCTGATCTAGTGTCATTAATGAGCAATATTGGCACCATAGAATATGTTAAGGTGGAAAGAGGGCATATCAGATGAGAGAGAAGTGTTAGGGAGATTCTTCCTGAGACTCTCTTTTGAAAACTTTCTATCATTAGTTAAAATTTATTGAAAATCACCAATTTTATTTACATATTAAATGAGAACTCTTTCTTATTATGAACTATATAATTTTGAGTCATACTTCTATAACAAAGGTTAGTTAGTAGTCACATAACCACTTAAAGAAGTCATGTGCATTTTTTCTTTTAATCTTGACCATTCAAGTATGATCCAATGGTCTATACTCGTAGTTCTCATTTCATACCTAAAAAGAGTACTCACATGTTGAGTTCTCAAGTTGGAAGATGGTATTAATTAAATTTTGTGCATATAATAACTAACTACTAATGACTGTGTTGCAGGTGAAGCTTGATTGTCCAAATGAGTTCCTAACTAAAATTCATGGATACTATGGAAGCTTAAGTCAAAGGGGGCAAAACTTTGTTCGGTCACTGAGTTTTGAGAGTAACAAGAAAACTTATGGACCATTTGGTATTGAACAAGGGACATATTTTTCAGTACCATTGAGTGGGGCCAAAATTGTTGGGTTCCATGGAAGGTGTGGTTGGTACATGGATGCCATTGGAGTCTATCTGAAGTCCTCAAAACAACCAAATCCATCCAAAACTTTGGCTCATTCCCAGAGCCCCATTGCTAACTTTTCTGAGAATTTTGGTTATTCTGTGATACAAGGAACTTTGAACGAAAACTATGATATTGTTCTTGCTGTGAAACAAAAAGATGATTTCAATAAGCCTTCAGCAAACAATGTATCTGAGAAGATTTCTTTTGTCAAAGAATCCAACATTATTGAACACAAAGAAAAGGTAAGAAATGTTAGCTTTGAGCTTAAAACCAATTCGCCTTAAGCGAAGTTGTCCAACAGATATATAAGCTCTGCATTAGTGAATACTAATTATCTCATTATCATTTGAAGTAGTGTTCCTTAATTTCCACTCTAACTCTCAATTTGGCTTTTGTAGCAAATGAATAATATTTGAGTATATCTACATTTCAGATGGCTCATGTGGAAAAGTCAACCCCAGAGGTTGGAGGTGGTGTAGTCACATGTGGACCTTGGGGTGGCATTGGTGGACATGTATTTGATGATGGAACCTACACAGGAATCAAGCAAATCAATTTGTCACGCAATGTTGGAATTGTGTGGATTAGAGTTTTGTATGATTATCATGGGGAGACTATATGGGGATCCAAACAGGGTGGAACAGGAGGATTTAAGAATGAAAAGGTGAACAAAGAGCATTTAGGCAAACTTAGCTTACTCTACTTAGAGCATGTTTGGATATAAGTTATAAGTATTTTTGAGAGATTCTTTACTGGAATATAGAACATTTTTTAGTAGAGAAGCAGTAAAAAACACTTTTAGTCTTGTATCCAAATGGACTCTTAATAAACAAGGAAAGTTAGATTAATTTCTAATCTATTTGTGACATCATTTTGCAGATAGTCTTTGATTTTCCATATGAAGCCCTGACACATATATCTGGCTACCATGGACCTTTGATGTACATGGGGCCTGCTGTTATAAGGTCACTAACTTTCCACACCACCAAGAGGAAGTATGGACCATTTGGGGAAGAACAAGGAACTTATTTCACCACAAAAGTGAAAGAAGGTAAAATTGTTGGCATTCATGGGAAGAAAGGTTTGTTCCTAGATGCTTTTGGAGTACATTTGGAGGAAGGTAAAGTAATAGTGCCTGTGGCAACACCTCCCAAGGAAATAGGCAGTGCTCAATGGCCTAACAAACTAGTACTTGCTAAGGCATCAGCAGCTGAAGAGGTAATAATATTATTCCTATTTTGATAATAAACTTTTAGAAGATATTGAAGACATAAGAATTTGTCTACCTCTTTTATGAGTTATGCTTTTCATTATGGTCACTTTTTCCTAGGTTGCTTGTGGTGTGATGAAAGAACCAGCTCCATGTGGACCAGGGCCATGGGGTGGGGATGGAGGTAAACCCTGGGATGATGGTGTCTTTTCTGGGATTAAACAGATTTATTTGACCAAAGTATCAGAAGGCATATGCTCCCTTCAAATTGAGTATGATAGAAACAGGCAATCTGTGTGGTCTGTGAAACATGGTGGTAATGGAGGAGACACCATGCATAGGGTTTGATTCTCAATATCCACTTTCTTTATGCACATTTCACCTCTTCCTCACTTCCTTAAACTACTAATCTTTCTAAAACTGAACTCTTTATCATTTTATCAAATTGGGTGTAACTTGTTCTGTTGTTCATAATAATAAGGATCTTGCTAGGCACTACTTAAGGAATTAATTGGGAAAAGTTTTTATTGAAAAAAAAATTATATGATACTGCATTTAAAAATTATAAAAAAACACGTTTTTGCACATTTCAAAACACCAAAAGCAAAAGCTACTCCCCTGTTGTTTTTCAAAAAAATGTGAATTACAACTACTTACTTTCAACGTAACTGACTTCCAAACAGACATTTTTATAATGTTTGTTTTGTGGTCGAAAGATCCTAAACCAATTTTCAAATGGAAGTTATAAATATTGGCTTCTCACAAAACGGAGCCTTGGAATGCATGTCAGTTGCATCCAACCACATAACAAAACATAGCTTTTATCTTATTACTTTCTTAACCATTAGGACAGTGGTTAGCATATGTCTGATATTAATAATAATAATCATTAAGTTTGTTTTTAAAATCAACCTAAACTAGTCCCCTTCAAATATGAGATTTGATGTAAAATGATTGCTGCAAAGAACAAAAACAAAAAGCACATGACATGAGCATTCCTAAAACTTAAGCTTAATAATTGTGATTTCAGATACAACTGGAGTACCCACATGAGGTGCTGACCTGCATATCTGGCTATTACGGGTCAATTGCAAAGGAAGAGGGGCATGTAATCATAAAGTCACTGACTTTCAACACCAGCCGTGGCCAGTATGGTCCATATGGTGAAGAAGTTGGGAAATTCTTCACCTCAACCACTACAGAGGGCAAGGTGGTGGGTTTCCATGGGAGGAGCAGCTTCTACTTGGATGCCATTGGGGTCCACATGCAACACTGGCTTGGAAACCAGAAAACTTCAAGGTCCTCCTCACTCTTCAGGCTCTTTTGATCCCTGTTTCTGACCAAAGAAACAGTTTGTCATTTCCACTAGTGTTGAGGATTGAGGAGAGTTTGAATTTTTTATGCAATAAGTGTTTGAAAATTTGATGTAATAATAATACGTGAAGAAAAATTGAAGTGTAAGCAGATTATGACAGGGTTACATACTCGGAATAGTGTTTGTGACCAACAGAATAATTTGCTATACAAACATGAATCATACATGAAATGTGTTTTAATTTGTTATTAAACCTTAACTCCTCAAGGTTTGGCTTGATTTAAGATGTTTTCATTTGTTGCAGTTGTGCCAATATCTTAATTTGTCCTCTATTCTCTCTGTTTCTTTTTAGATCAGAATCCAAGTCAAGAACATTCATGATCTTGATAGGACTAGACTATTTGAATTAACCTCGGGCTGATGTTTAATGCTACTATTGGTTAACTCAGGTTAGGTTCTTTGCTAAACATTACACTTACTATGAGATGATCTATTTAGTAAAAGTCTTGGAGTTTAATTTTTGTTGGTACGTGAGAATTATTTGAGTTAACAACAATTACAATAACATAAACAAAATTCGTCTTAACATAATAGGTCAAAAGATATCGGTGATATAAAAATAATTACTATTATTAATTTCTCATACTACTATATAAAAAAAAACTAGAAACATCTCACCCACGTACACATGTATAAATATATAGTTTTTTTTATTTAATGAAAAACATATAGATTTTATATCTCTAAAATATGAACATATAATGAGGTAATTATGAATGAGCATGAGCGTGTTTATATATACGTTTTTTTAAAGATAACGAACATTTATCATAAAATTTTAATGTCCGTTAGAAAGATTTTTAATCTGTGAACTAAGTCTTTAATTGAAATTCAAACATAGCTTAAAAAAAAAAAGGACATGATTTTGAATTTAATCTTGAAAATAAAAATATAAATTGAATAACAGGATATGAATCTCTTAAGCACTATGTTAATTAACATATTATAGACATATTTTTATATTAGTATTTTATGTTTTATACAAGAGAAGAAAAAATCATTACCAAATCATAATAATATAAAATACATGTAGTTTTTTCTGAAAAACAAAAAAATGAGCACCTATACTTTTATTAAATTAAATTGGAGTTGTATGTAAATAATAAAACTTATTTACTGAGAACCCCTTAATCAGCTATACCTCCTCCAGCAGCCACAGTCGACCACCACAAACTTCTCAGTATGGATCGTGCTCAGCTTCTGTTGCTGGGTATTCCTCTCTTCCTCTTCTGCTCTGACATCTTCTCTCTTTTCACTCCACCACCACCGCCGCCACCTCACCATCACCACCACCACCATCACCATCCACCGCACCACCATCCTCACCCACCGCACCACCATCCCCAGCCGGTGACAATAGAGTTCCCTTCCGAGGTAAATTTCATTTCTTTCATATAAATCCTTCTTCTTTTCACTGTTACCAATAATGGGTTGCGTCTTGTTTTCTCAGAAACCCACCAGCAATTTTGCAACTCCAGGTCTCGGCAACACTGTCCACATCAATTTCTGCTCTTCCTGCTCTTACAAGTAAGTACTTTTTTTCATCTTATTCTTAGTATTATCCTGCTGCTGTTTTTGACTGTCGATGCTATTTTAGAGGGACAGAGAGAGAGAGAGAGAGAGAGTTATAAAAAAAAGAAAGGTTTTTGAGCTTAACTAACTCATTTAGTTTGTGGGTAATAGGCGAATTGACTCAAAAAAAGTTATGTATGACATTAGGTTTGTGGTTAAAGCAAAGCATCAAGAGTGCGAAATCTTAACTGGGTTGTATATTACTTATATCATGTGCTTTGGATTTTGGATTAGAGTTTAATGATATAGTGTCATTCAATCACAGCCCTTTATTAATGGTAAGTCAGATGACTTTGGATTATGAGTGGTTAGCCAGAGAATGCCACAAGTATCGTTCTATCTCTTATTGTTTTCATGTTTTGTGCTTCTTAACCCTCTGTTTTTATACAGAGGAAAAAAAGTGAGGGGGATAGGAAAGTTTGAAATTTGAATTGAAGAAAATGCATGGTTGTTCATGTTTTCTCTTCACTCTATTTTCTCTCCTCTCATCCAAACATACCGTAAAGTTGGTTCATTGCTTGCACATGGTTTTGTGTTTAGGATGGGGAAGTTTGTGTAAATGGATGATTGTGTTGTTTGTGTGCAGGGGAACAGCAGTGACAATGAAGAACATGTTGCATAATGCTTTTCCTGGAACTGAGGTTATTCTTGCAAATTATCCCCCAACGCTTCCAAAGCGTCTGCTAAGCAAATTGGTTCCAGTTGTTCAGATTAGTGTTATAGGGATTGTTGTTGCAGGGGAACATATTTTTCCAATGTTGGGTTTTGTTGCACCTCCTCCTTTGTATTACAACTTGCGTGCGAATAGGTTTGGAACCATTGCTAGTACTTGGCTTCTTGGGAATGCCTTGCAGTCATTCTTACAGAGCTCTGGGGCTTTTGAAATTTACTTCAATGGCGAACTGGTTGGTGCCCTCCTTCATCTTTTATTTTCTTATACTTTATTTAGTGTGTTTGGTTTAATGTTACGTTGAACAAACACACATTTCCAATGCACGTTGTGTGAGAAGTAGAAATTCGAACCTTGTGATTCAATGACAGTTTGGAGGTCTCCCAATATTAAACCAAACATGCACTTATTAATACACATTTCTTTGCTAGTTAAGTAGTTTCTGATCTTTCTCTCTGGTAAATGCAAATTTTGTGAGTCTTTGCTAGCATGTTTAATCAGTCATAATTGGCTACATGTCTCACATGAGTTGTTTGATAAACATTTTTACCACTTCACTTGATTCCTCCGTTACTTTAATTGCTGGTTAGATTCATGCTTTTGAATTTTTACTCATCCCTTCAAACACTTCTGCCCTTGAAGGTTTTCTCTAAACTGAGAGAGAGAAGGTTTCCTGGAGAGATCGAGTTGAAGGATCTGATTACCAAAAAAATGACAAATTCTATACGTGTTCATGGTGTTTCAGAATTGATGTAACTGGAGACATATTTTGAACTGGCATAAATAATGTAACTGGACCTGCCATTGCACTATGAAGTAAAAGTTGATATACAGATATCATTGGAATATCATGTTGTAAGGTTTACAGATGTATACTGAAACATGAACTTTATGTATTGAGAGAAGCAAGTAGTTGCTGAAGGCAAAACTCAGTTAATAGTTTGTGCAGAGTTTAAATGTTCTATTTTTTTTTTTTTCCATTATGATATCTTTTCATTATCAGCTCAAATAACTTCATCTACTACGTGAAAAATTGAATGGAAGGAAAAGGAAAATTTGACTAAATCACTGCATTTGTGAAGGGGACAAAACTTATTCGTTCACAATATATTATTGTCAAATTTGATCATACATACAATTGGGGAATCGTCTAAACATGAAAATAGGTTTATGATGACACGTATACACTCTTTATTACAAAAGACCCAAGACAGCCAAATTTAATTTATTATTGCCTTCCCCTTCAAGCCAACTTCCGGGTTCCGATTAACCCTCTTTTTCATTGCCACTGTTTTATACAAATTGAACGTGTAACCAATATCATGAACTAGTACAGTTCTTGCTGTTCAGCTTACTCAAATTCATCTCTTGAGATACACTGGCTTTTGAAACATGCTACTCCAAAATGATCCAATTAAATGCACGTGACCATCTTATTGTTTTACTAAAAGCCTGCAATGCAACAAATAACGAGAAGTATCACCTGAAGGGCCCTTTTAATATTTAACATTTCTAAGTCTTGATGAAAATTACATGCAGGGTATTTATTTACCTTAAAAAGTTTCATATTCTGCTTATATCACGGCCAAAAACAAGAGTAGTAGCCCAGTTGATAGCTACATAGAATCTGTTCCTCCAGCTGATGACTCGAGTTAGATATGCGGAGCGCCAAATAAACCAACTAACAAAACCTGCTAGAGATAACCCCTTGCCCTCCTGTATGAGACACGTGAATGAATCAAACCATACATAAATGGGGGCTTAAGATGGAGAGGTCGTAAGTTCAAATCTCCAACTGATATTTCTAACAAAGCTAACATTTGTCGATAATAAAAAATAAAAAATAAAAAGAACAGAAGTTTTAAAGCACCAGCAAAAGCTCAGGAATGAAAGTCACCTTGTTTTGTCTGAGGTCCACTAGAGCCTTGTAACTCCCTATAGATGCCATGCTTCCCATGTGCTTGTAAACAAACTGATCCCCAAAGTCTGCATCTTTTGCACTGTTTGCACGGCCTCCATTGGCTTTACCTATTTTGTTTAGTAAGATTGCTAAATATTTACCTTGCCTTTCTGCCACCTGTGGTTCAATTCAATTTCAAATGGCAATGCATTAAATTGGTAAAAATAAGCTTCCAGGCACAAATGAAATATGTAACATCACTTCACTCATAAACCACTAACAGTAAGCCAGTAAAACACATTCAGAATGAAATCTCACATACTTGGGCTAAAGCTGGTAGTGTTGGTTTTCCAGTACTTTCAACAAATCCACTGCAGTCACCTATCGAGAAGATATCCTCTACTGTAGGAACACGAAGCCACTCATCAACGCCAATCCTGTGAATTAAAAACTTTTAAGAATTTGCTTTATGCAAATACAGACCATACAGTATTCTATAGTTATAGTTACAACGAGTAAGATCTTTGGACAAACATAATCTTGCTTTAGTGACAGACAGATCAAAATACAATGTCTAATTATGTATTCATAAATCAGCTGCTAACTTGTAAATTTGAAGCGGCTGGCAATAGAAAGAAAATAAGTGCAACTATATATGTTGAGTAACATGAACAACCTTCCACCAGGAGCTTTAGGAAGATCCAAGGAGTGAATAATAGCTGATGGACCAACTCCAGTAGACCATACCAGCAACCCATATGGAACCTCAGTACCATCATTTAGGATAATTTTCTTCTCTCCAACATCTTTCACAATGCCACGGACAAGTCGGACTCCTGACTGATAGAAACTTCAATATGAGAAGATATAAAAATAATACTGAAAAATTTAAACAGCTAGCACATCAATCAGTTCTCACCATACTTATTGCACTACGATGAAGAGTCCCTCAATTATATGAATGATTCCAACTATCTTTGCTAGAAACATTGTATCGTGATTCATGATTATATTTTGTCTTTCGATAATTAATTAATAACATAGTGACAGACTACATTTCTTTAAATAGAAAAGTGGGTTTAGTTTTTCTTTTGTTTCTATTCAGAAGTTTGAGATCAGCAGGAATATATTCAACAAACGGAATAGTAATATAGCTCACCTTTTTCAATTGATTGGTGGCATACTGCCTGAGTCGGTCATCAAAGGAAGACAATATCTCATTGGCCTAAAATTGCATGAAAAAAATTGTTAAGAAACACAAATCACCTTAAACGACAATTAAGGCATGAAGAAAAATGACAACTTATTATGAAAAAATGGCTTCCAGGAAGGAATTCTAGGGTGTTTCCAACCATTATGTTGGGACAAGAATTGTAAGACATGGGGATATACAATGGAAAGAGCAAGATGTTTGTTGCCATAGGACATTGCAAAATATACAAGTCTATTTGGTTGTATCACATATATAATGCTACTAACTACTAAGCATACCTCAATTAAAGTAACGTGGATGTAGTCCTTCACATGAGAATATCTCTGACGGACATCTCTTACAATAAAATCACTAAGTTCACCGCTGAATTCCACTCCAGTGGGACCACCTCCCACAACCACACAGTGTAGCAGCCTTTGTTTTTCCTCTTCTTCAATCCCTGCATCGAAATCAAATACACATTGCATACGTGATGTATAACAACCATTATTTTCAATTTCAAGTGACTTTATAGCAAAATTGTTGTAAACCTGGAACATCAGACAACATCAAGTTGAGGAGCAACTTGCGACGAATTTCCTGTGCATGGTAAACTTCACGAAGAAAAATTGCATGCTCATAGACTCCATGAATTCCAAAAGTGGTAGGTTGTGCTCCTAATGCAATTACCAGCTTATCGTATGAGATTGTAAACCTCCAAGGATCTGGTGCCTGCGCCCCTTCAGTTACAGACTCACAATGCACCTTAAAAAAAAAACATTTTCTCCTCAATTAAGCCACATTGTGAGTACCAATGTTTCAATTAATAATAATACTAGTAATTCTCCCAAATTAAGCCACATTGTGAGTATCCAATCTTTCAACTCAAACTATTAAGAAATAGATATGAAATTGAATTTTCATTGGGGCTTCAGGTTCCAGGAGCTGCTTTAATAGTTTTATTTACAAACAGTGTACTACCTTCGAATGATTTCAAAATTCAAGTTTCAGAACACATTCCTTCACCCATTAAAGCAAGAGAATCTTTTACACATTCCACTTGCCATAAAGTTATGACCTTTAATTCAATCAGGCGCAATAATATGAAGATCAAAGTAGTTAGTTAGGTAACATACCACATGTTTATCAGCATCAATGGCAGTACAATTGGCGAGGAAGAAATAAGAACCGGGTTCTCTGGAGATAGCGGGTTGGATCCTGGCGATGGGTTCGGCAACGGTTCTAAACTCAAGAGTTCCGACGCACGTGGAAGCCAAGAGAGGCGTGAAAACCATGTGGTTGCGCGGGGACACGCAAACGACGTCGTAGGTTGTGGTGTCGAGTCCCTTCATGAGGCGGCACCCGGCCCATCCGGAACCCAGAACCACCACCCTGGGCTTCTCGTGGGCCTGAGTGGGCCTCAGACCCGCATACGGAACCGCACCGGTCGAGGTGGTGCTGAATCGTGACAGAAGACTGAAGCGTTGCGTGGTTGTGGTTGTGCTTGCGGAAAACTTGGAGGAGAGGTGTCTGAACCAGGACATGGCGAAGAAAGTATGAAACTTTGATTAACAGAGGTTGTTTTGTTTTACGAGGATGATGGATTCATATGAGATCATGATTCATGAGAGAGAAGATGTTCCATTCCAATTCCAAAGATGTGGGCTTGATGTAAGAGGCTGCTTTCGCGGGGGATGGGAGTGTTTGACGTTGTTCTCACTTCTCACGTGTCGGTGTCGTTGGCTTAAATTCATTCATGACATGGTGCACCGATGCATAAGCAATGCCACTGTGCTGGCTGCTAGTAAAATGTAACTTACCCCACACGTGCTTCTCTTTCTCCCTCCGATTATTTATTTCTAAATTTCTAGCATCAACATAAACTTTTAACATGACAGCCAATAGAAAACTTGGCAGTTACTTTTTTTTTTAATTTACAAAGACAGAGTTACATTTTTATTTTTTTTTACGATAGAATAACAAGTTTCTTTATTTATTTAAATGTTTTTTTTATCTTATTTGACCAGTTGACATTAATTGTTTTATTTATTTATTAATATTTATTTACTTAATAAAAGTTAGCATGAATCATTTATCATTTATTATTTATTTAAGTAATTTATTAATATTTTTAAACGGTTCGATTTATCTTATTCATAGTCGTACAATCATTTTCTTTATCTTTGTTCCTCACCTTTCTTTGGTCTTCCTCTTTTTTTTCTTTTTCTTTTCCTCTCTTCTTCTTTCTTCTCAAACGTATATATCTTTGTTGAAATTAAAAAAAATTATATATACAATAAAGATTTAAAATATATTAATTTAATAAAGAAATACATAATTTTTAAATTTGATTCTCAAATACTAATATTAATTAACACAACATAAATCTTGAATTCTAATAATTTATTTTTATTTAATATTATAATTATATTAGATGTAATATGTGATTTGAATAATTTTAAAAAAAAAGAATCATATAATAATTTTTATTAATATATTTATCGTATTTTTTATATAATTTGTGACTATTTTAATTTTATTTTTTAAAATTATATATTTTTCATTTGACATATATTTTTTAATGACATACAAGATAAAAACTAAAAAAAGAATTAGTAATTTTAGAAATTTAAAAAAATAATTTTTTATTTGAAGAATTAAAAAATAATTATTTAATTTAAAGAATTAAAAATATATTTAAGTTATTTTTTAATTTCAATAAAATGTGTGTGTGTGTGTTTTTTGTGAATGAGAGAGAGAAAAAAAAAAGAAAAAAAAAAAAAAAAAGGACTTGAAAACGTGATTCACCCGTAAATCAATAATTTAAATGTACCACCTCTTCACCTTAACCTACTCCTACAATGATGTGTTAGATTTCAAATTCAAACAATAATAGTATTCCTCTTTAACCTTATCAGTTATCACTAGCAACAGCAGATGAGTACTTGAGTTGCGTTTGAGAAAATGGAAGGGGAACATAGGGTAAACTTTGAAGATGCGTGTGCAAGTTTTGTGTCTTTGATTGACAATGAATTTGCAGCCTTTTTGTCTGTTTCTAGAATCAAGAGAAGGGCTGGAGTGCTATTAGGGGCAGTGGATCCGATCCTTGAGAAGGGAGGAGTAACAAAGGATCAGCTTTCGGAACTCAAAAATGCACTATCGAAGCTACAACAAGATATCTCTGATGAATCACATGGACTTGGATGCTTATCTTCTTTCAACCCAAAGAAGATCATGTTTCGCCGTAGGATTCGTGGGAGCTTGAACGAGATACAAGCAAAGATATCTGGTGTAGCTGAAATCAAAATCAAAAGCAGCATTTCTGGCATTCAGGCAAGGCCAATTGAGCCGGTCCAAAATGATAATGATGATGATGGTGTTTATGGACGGGATTGTGATAAATACAGAATCATGGATTTTCTTCTTAGAGATGCACGTGTCTCTCGCTTCCCTTCAATCTATGCCATCGTTGGACCAGGCGGGATAGGAAAAACAACAGTTGCCCAAATGGTCTACAATGATATTAGGGTAAGAAGCCATTTTGACGAAAGAATTTGGGTTTCTGTTTCTAACAATTTCTCTATCAAGAAGATTATGTGTTCCATTATAGAATCTGTCTCACGAGAAAAGTATGGTGTCTACGATTTAGACGTAGTAGAAAGAAAAGTGCGAGAACTGTTGCAATTTAAAAGATATTTGCTAGTTTTAGATAATATGCAAACAAATCCACAATTGGAGGAGCTAAAATCTGTGTGGACTTGTGGATCCATAGGTACTTTCATTTTAGTAACCACTCGTCATCTAGATGTTGGGGATAAGATGAAAACACCCATGGTTCATAGTTTGCATCCTCTATCTCCGGAATACTGTTTCCATGTTTTCACAAAATATGCATTTGGAACTTGCCATATGCATCCCAACTTTAAAGAGATTGCGTACAGAATGGTAAAGAACAGCATGGGATCTCCTCTTGAAGCACAAGCATTGGGAAGACTAATGCGCTCTAAGAGGGAAACAGAGCAATGGAATGAAGTTTTGCGAAATTGGTCTTGGGATACTCCAGGTGATAGAGAGGATTATGGTCTGAAATCTTTGAAAATGAGGTACTTTGATTTAACACAAAGCTCAAGGTTGTGTTTTGCTTTCTGTGCTATATTTCCCCCAAATACAGAAATCATGAAGGAAGATTTGATTCATCTCTGGGTGGCCAATGGGTTTATTTCATCTGAGGAAAATTTGGAGATTGAAGAAGTTGGCCATAAAATTTGGAATGAACTGTACCAAAAATCATTCTTCACAGATGTCAAGATAGATGATTATTCAGGGGACATTTCTTTCAAGATGCTTGATCATGTCCATGATTATGCTCGGTCAGTTAGTGAGGAAGGGTGTGTGATTTTGGACAGTGTTAACACGAATGATTTGTCAACAAGCACGCTCCATGTTGGTTTTGGCTCTGATTTGTTATCATTCAACAAGGGAGCTTTCCACAAAGTTGAATTTTTGCAAACATTGTATCAGTTTGAATTTGCACCTTATAACACAATCTCTGGTTGTTTTCCAACCAACCGTTCTCTCCGGGTTTTAAGTACAAGTTATTTCAAATTATCATCACTCAAAAGCTTAGTTCATTTGAGGTATTTGGAACTTTATGGTCTTGAGATAAACAGCCTCCCTAATTCAATTTACAACCTGCAAAAGTTGGAAACTTTGAGATTGACATCTTGTCGCAAACTATTGTGCCTACCAAAATACTTGACTCGCTTACAGAATCTCAGACATCTTGTCATTAGTGAATGTCATTCATTATCTCGTATGTCCCCTAACATGCACAAATTATCTTGCCTGAGAACACTGAGCTTATTCATTGTTAGTTCAAAGACAGGCCACAAATTAGAAGAGGTAGGTGGCCTGAACCTGGGAGGAAAACTACGCATTGAAGGCCTAAAAAATGTTGCTGGATCATCTGAAGCTAAAGGGGCCAATTTGATGGGTAAAACTAACCTACATGAGTTATGCTTGTCATGGGACAACAGTGGTGAGCCCAAGTCAAATGCTACTGCAGATGCTATTCAAGAAGTACTGGGAGAACTTCATCCTCCCCCACATCTCAAGACATTGAGAATATATGATTATGAAGGATCAGGCATGCCAAGTTGGATTCAAGAGCTTGAAAGTTTAGTTTCTCTTGAACTCTTTGATTGCAAAAAGTGTCGGCAGCTTCCACAACTTGGTAAACTACCATCTCTGAGAAAACTTGAAATATTTTCTATGGACGATGTGCAGTACTTGGATAATGATGAATCTTCTGATGATGTGAGTTTCCCATCTTTGAAGCAACTTGAGGTTCGAGGCTTACCAAACTTGCAACAGTTGTTGAAAGTGGAAAGAGAGAAGATGTTTCCCCGTCTTTCTAATGTTACCATCGATGATTGCTCTAATCTTCTGTTGCCATCTCTTCCATCCATTGAACAACTCAATATAAGGGGGTGCAACCATAAGTTACTACAGTCAATCTCTGGATTCAATGGTCTTACCTTCCTTAACCTTTCTGGTGGTAAAGACTTGACATCCTTCCCACCAGGAATGGTGAGAAACCTGACTCGTCTAAAAACTATGGCCCTATGTTATTTCCCAAAATTGAAAGAATTGCCAGGTGAACTCATCAACCTCAAGGTTTTGGAGCGTATGGAAATCAAATGGTGCAGTGAGCTTGAGTCTTTACCAGAGAAAATATGGGAAGGTCTACACTCCCTTCAATATTTGGAAATTGCTTACTGTGAAAGATTGAGATCCTTGCCAAAAGGTGCTGGAGAAGTCAAATCACTTGAGGTTCTGAGAATTGAAGGCTGCCCAGAACTGGAGAAGAAATATAAGGAGGGAACTGGAGAAGACTGGATTAAGAAAGCACACATTGCAAAGGTAATTTAGTTGCTAGTTGTCACATCTCCACCCTATCTGGTAGGCTCTCTCTTCCCTCTCCTGTCTCTTTTCTATTGCAGTTTTCTTCAAGCAGTGACACATACTAACAATCTCTTTCATGAATTTACAGGTTATGGTGCTTGAGTCTTGTCTCTTTGACTATGTGAGTACTGAATAGGGGTTCTGCTTGGTTATTACATTCAATAATGAACAGTGAGTGTAGACTCAAGCTTGTGTTTTTCCTCCAGTGTTTAGCTTCTAAGTTTGAACTAATTAGATAGAACATTATTAAGTTTACTTTTTGTGGCAACTTTGAACTTCTGGCAGGATTGATTTGTTTTGTTGTGTGTTTTATCTCCATTTCACTTGGTGGGAATAAGGCTTTGTTGTTGTTGTATGTTTTATCTTCACTATTGTCTCAGGTTCATATTGATGTGATGTTTGACAGTTTGATTATCATTTTGAGTTATTTGTGGCCAAACCTCTAATCCAATGAATGAGTTGTGATTAAAAGAAGTTGGATTCTTGAATATTGTTGCTGAAATGTTTAACAAAGCGTTATTTACCTGTAACTATTTGTTAATTTGCAAGAAGAAATGTGGAAGGAATCATTCCTTGTTGAAACGGGTTTATTTCTAATTTCATATACTCCTTGTGTAAAAGTCTCCCTGTAAGAAAATACTAATAGAACACAGTATCAAAAGACATAAGGAATAGTATATTATTATCTTGAGAAAATAGAGGCTGCTTGTAAAGTGCAATTTTTAGCTCACAGTCATCTTCATCAAAATCCTTTGATTTCTTTTTTAAACTTTCCTTCATAATGTTAGTGTTCAGGATTTACTTTTATCAGATATACTAACAAATTACCTGAGCAACTTTATCTTGAAAATCTAGTGTAAAATGGTCTTCCAAAGTGAATATGACAGGCTAGGGAGACGCAGGGAAAGCATTTTCTTCAATGGATTTTTACATTTAATAAGCTCCACAAGAGTTGTCAATGTCCTACATTCACTGGTGAACGCGGTTCCGGGTTCTTGGGAAACTCTAGAAAGTAGAAACTAAAGGAACATTTGCAGAAGTTAATTATTTAGCATTATCAATTAAAACATAAAATCAAAGAAAAAGACAATTTAATATAGATATAAGATTTGAATACATAGTAAGTGTTCAATTTGTGATTTTATATTTTACATTAAGTCTTTGGGAAAACCCATGAAGGACAGAAGGATCCTTCATTTGCTGGATATGTCACTGCACAATGGGAGGGACCCTGTTGGAATGTGCCCCTTTTAAACAATAGTTCCGGTCTCCCAATTTTAAATCCTTCCATCTTTTAAAATAAACAATTTTAGTTTCTCATCCAAATTTTAAAGATTGTTAACATTGACTCGCATAATTTTAATTTTTTATTTTACTTTTATTAAATTATATTATTTATTCATCATTTAAATAAAATTAAAATTAAAATGATACTGGTCAACGTTAACAAATTAACTAACTGCCAAACTTTAAAATTTAGACGGAGATCATAATTGTTGATTTTGAAAAATTGAGTACTAAATGTTTCAATTCTAAAATTGAGGAATTAAAATTTAAGCTTATGAGATGAGAATTATTCCCACTTTTATACTTTTTTTTTTACCTTATCTCTAGATGATGTGAAACTTACCTTCTTTCAATATGTTTAAAAATAAAGTGGTCAAAATTATAATTTAACCTAAACAATAAAATGTTTTTTTAAAGTTTTTACTAATGTCACTTACATTAATGTCCTGCCTTTGAATTTCAATGTGGCATTATTGATTTACAACCATCGAAGGTAATGGCAAAATCTAATCCAATCTAATAGTTTTAGCTACTAATACACTTGTACAAGCTTATACTTTCTTGATATTCAATACCTCTGATCTAAAAGTGGAATTAAAAATCTCAAGTAGGAGACGAAGTTGCATAGGTAAGAATATGACCACAGATAAACTTGCCATGGAAATGACAAATTTTACTATCTTGAAATGTCCCGAATCCTCAAGCATCATAGCAAAGGCAGAGCAAAATGCAACCATCATGGTCAAGATTGAACATATGAGTGCGAAAAGGCCAAACATCAACTTGAGTGGCAAGGATTTAAGGAAATCTCTTTCAGCAAAACGAGATGTGAGTATTCCAATAAAAGTCATCACAGCAGTGGAGGAAGCAAAGAGTGAGATAGCATCAGCCACCATATAAGCTGTGAACATTTTTTTGTGCAAAAACATGGGAATGCCAGTATTTTGATCATTTCCTCCAGGAAGAGTAAATGCTGCTGCAAACACAATGGTTATGATAAGAGTCCCTACTATTGTGAAGGATGTTGCTGTCTCCTTTGCCCATTTCTCTGCGTCCTTCAACAATTCTTCATGTTTCTTGGTAAATAATTCTGTAGGCTTCATGCCATCTCCATTCACAGCTTGTTGAAACTTTGGATGCAAAATTCTTTTCACTGCCTGCAGCAATTACATCAGATATATGACAAAAGAAATAGTTGGCATTATGGCTTAATTAATTACTAGAACATTAAAACCTTATGGTTGACATTTGTTATCACGTTGCTATCAGAACCAATGAATGGGACATTTTGCCTTATTCAATTTCTTTATTAAGATTGTTGAATCACATCATGTGATCTCTATATCAGCAAAAATTAATTTAAAAAAAAAAAAAACACATTAGGAGCTCTTAACTAAATTTTGATGTAATAATAATACTACTCTCACACGTGACACCATCATATAGTGTTCCATGATGTCACGGACTATGTTGCTGTTAAGACACTGGTGATGGTATTCACCATATGTTGCTCATGGTAATCTCTAAACATATGAATTACATCAAATTCAAGACAGTGATTGCATAGATTAGTAACAATAGTAGCTAATGGTAAAAAGGATGAAGCATAAGTGTAGCATTTAAGTGCTTTTAGATTTGTTCTCTAATCAGAATTGGAGTTTTATTTTGTTAATCCACCCAATAAAAGTCAAAATTAAAGATAATTTTCTAATTCCCATTTTAATTGGTAAACAGCATTTAATGCACATAGATACTTATCTAAGTTTTCTCCCTCTAAACTATTTGCAAAATATATTTAATATGATATTTATTTCACCAATAATAGTGCTATCTAGTATCTAAGCAAATATAAAAGAACAGCTGGGAGGCCATGTGATATTTTTTACAAAACTAGAAAACTAAAGCAAAATAACTAGTCTTAAGTTGTGTGTGGGATAAATAACTGCACTTTGAGAAAAAGTAATAACCTTAAACCATTGAAGTTCTCTTTGCATCTGCAAAGCTGGACCCGATTTGCGATCAAGCTCGGCAGTGGGCACTGAAGTCCCTATCAAATGTAACATATTGTTACCAAATATATCTGTTCGAGAAATAATCACCTTTCCTTGTCCTTTCAAGCCATTTATGAGGTTGAAAATGTTTTCTCTACGATACAAAATGGCATATGAAAATATGCCTCTTTGATTTTCATCAATAACCCAATAAAGATCAGGATTAGCCTGAGTCAACTTTATTATGAACTCTGCAATTCCACTTTTGGATGCTTCCAATAAGGACTCGTAAACTGAGGCCTCTCTCAGCTTTGCTTCATCAAACCCCATGATTCCTTTAGCCATGCTATTAAGAATCTCAACTGCACGATGGTGAGTCAATTTTTTCTTATGTGTTTTCTTTATCCCTACTAAAGGAAAAATGATGAGAGGAATGTAGTTATAAGAAAATGAAATTACTATTACTAATATATACTGGATAGAAGTAACAAGTTATATAAGTGTATGTTTGGATAAGATTCGCCGTGGTTCAATTATTAATTTAGAGTAGTTGACTATTAATCTTAATATTTGACTTTTGAAGTTAAGACTAACAATCAATGACTTTAAATTTAAGCTAACAGTCAACAAGTCAACAACTCTAAATGGTCAACTGAACCAAATTGTTTGATTTTAAAAGTATGAGATAAAATGTAAGAATCTGAAAATAAGAAACAAAAATTACAAATTTAGAAAAGTAAAAGATTAAAAGTGCAATTAAGTTAAGAAAAAATATCAAATATATTTCTTTATAAATTAAAATTAGTTTATGTATTAATTAATTTGTGAAAATTCTCTGGCCTTCTTACAAGTTACAGATTTTAACGATTTTGGTGCTACTAATTTTTAATTGTAAAATTTGGTCATTTTAGTCCTCTTGCTTGATTATTATTTAATAATTATAATTAATAAAGTTATTAAGTTAATTATAAATTCATTAAAATGATTAACTGTTGAAAGGGATTAAAAGTGATTTTTTAAAAATATTTTTTAATGATTGGTAATTAATAAAAAAAATTCAGTGTGAAAAGTATTTTTAATTAATTTAATAACTTAATTAATAACAAATTATTAGTTAATAATTGATGAAGAGACTAAAATTGTCAATTTTTTAAACTAAAAGAATCAAATTTTACAATTAAACATTTGAAAACTAAAATTACCAATTTTTCACACTGGACAAAAATTATAATTAAATTTTCATTTTAACTCAAAAAAATATTTTTTTATAAAAAAAAAAAAAAACTGTCCAAACACACCATAAAATTAACATACACTCCATACCAGGAAGACAAAGAAGTATAGTAATCATTAGATCCCACAGAAGAGACAGAAGACCTGAAAAGGGATTTGACTCAATATATCAGTCAAATGTTAAATATAATCAATTTATCAATTATATAATAAATAGTTAAACACACGAGCCTTAAAGTTTCAAATTCTATTTTCTATAAATACATTTTTATGCGATTTTAATGGACATTTAACTTTAAGTGCTTATAAATGTCAATGTTCACCTAATGTTTTCTCCTCCTTCACACTTTCATATGATCTAAACACTTTGAAAAGAAAAATTAAGGACTAGTTTGAAACCCACCTGGTTTAATATTCCTTCCTCCATCTTCATTCTTCAGATCACCAATCTCCTCATGAGTAATGGGTATGACTACAACAAATATTTATGAAATCCTATAAACAATACTTGCATAAGAAAATGAATTTAATTATATGAACAAGAAGTAAATGTTTGAGTTCAAATGTACAGTGTCATACAGTATAACATAATTTTACGGGTCAACCATCATTTGTCCAATAATATAAAATTATATTAATCTATTGTTATACTACTTTTAAACTCAATGGTTTTTTTTTTAGTGTTACTTTAAGAAGAAAAAAAGTAACGAGATTAGTGACTTAATTAAATCACAACCAAAATGTTTTTTTTAATAATTATAAAATATTGTATTAACAAGTATTCCCTCTGGTCTTTATTACAAGACATACTTTTGAAAAAAAATCTTGATCTTTTTATGAGATATTTTAGAATTTTTATAAAGTATTTATTTTTTATTTCCATTAGTTGTACTTATTAAATGTTTTAGTATTTGTGTTTTTCTCTTTTATTAATTGTAGTGCATTATACTAATGAATATTAATAAAGATATACTTGTTACAATAGTAAAAAAAATCATTAAAATCAATTAAATTAATTACTCTTACGTGTGATTGATGTCGAAAGTTTCTTGTAAGAATTACCAGAGATTATATTACTTGAGAAGTGGGTATATAACTAACAAGGGAAAATTTGTGGAGAGGAAGATGACTTACCTTTATAATAAAGCCACTGTAGCCCGAATTTTGGGGGATTTACACTGGGGAATGCACAAGGTTGTAGAGCCAATGCAAATAAAGGACTAACACCATCAAATTTCATGGTGAGAGGTATTCTTGGATTACGATTGAGCAGATCCAATGCAACGTCTGATTAATTGTGTAAATATAATTAATATCAATAAGTAATTAAATAAAATAATCATCTATAAGAAAAATTAATTGATGTTGTATGCTAGGAATGGAGGTCAGGCAGTCTAATAAGTAACATCATTGATCCAATTACACTTTGATTCCAAATAGACATATGTTGGACTATTGGGATTTGGTTTAGGAGATAATTAAATCAGTAAAAGAATATTTTTAAATTATATATAAAATTTATCAAAATTGATTTGTTGGTATTAACTAAAGCTGAATCAATAAAAAAAAAAAATATCCAGAGGTTAATTAGTTCTTACCAAAGATTTCACTAGTGATGCATCGGGTAAGAAGTAAAGCACTGGTATAGCCACTGTCCTCGTTGAAAACTTGTTTAGGAGTATTCTGATAGAGATATTTGGCCATGTTTTTATTGCCTTTAACCGCAGCCAAAACAAGTGGTATAAGCCCCTCATTAGTCTTGATTGTTAACAAGTCCTCGTTTCTATCAACCATGCATTTGGCCACTGAGATGGTGTCACTCAACTCTGCAGCAAGAGCCAGAGCCGTGTACCCTCTTGTATCACGTTCCAACAGAAGCCGTTTTGGCACTTTGTTTACTAGCTTTTCCACCATGTCCTCTTGTCCTGTGAGAACTGCAACATGAACAACAGTCTTGCCCAGTTTTGATGTTTCATACATTGCCTTACGATTGTTGCTCACAAAAGTGCTTGCGGTGTCCCAATCACCTCTTTGCACACCTCTATGTAGTAAAGGAAGTCCTGACATTTTGTTGAGAAAGAGAAATGTGATAAGAAAATTTATTTTTCAGTCGATATTAATAATGTTAATAGAAATTTGGAGGGAGAAAAAGAGAAAAAGAATTGAAAAATATTTCCTGTGGTGTCAATTTTTAATAGACCCAATAATCAATTAAAACAAATAAATGACTAAAATAATTTATTTTTGAAGAAAAGTGTCATCAACATTTTCAAACAAACAACGAGGATAAAGAGAGAAAAAAGGAGTTGGAATTGGAATACCTTGCTCTATGTCAGCATTGGCTCCTAGTCTAGACTTGTACAATGAGGCCAAGGTATTCCAGGCACCTTTGGCTGTGGTAGTTTGTTTGATCTGAGAGAAAGTTTCTGATCCGCAAGACATCTGAATAATATGCAAAGCCTTGGCGTTCTTCTTTTTCGTCACTTCGGGAGCATCTTCATCTTCTATATCGCTAATCCATAGATCCTCGCTCATGAGATAGTTCTTCGCCATAATGCTCCAATCGTCGTAATTGTCTGGGGTAAGCACTTCGGGAACGATTCCGTTCGATGTGCTACACTTCGCCATAATTGGAGTGATGGATGTGCAAATAGATGTTACTTTACTTATCATACACTCGAGAGCAGAGAGGTGAGACTCAACGCCCCTTGAGAAAGAGACGACACTGGATAGATAGATGCTGCTAAATGATAGCGGCCCAACAACCAGGCCCAAATATTGGATGATAAAAACTTGTACATGAATTTGATATATAAATATCTTTTTCTTAATAATAAGTCATTAATAGCAATAACTTTATATTATGATCACATGGTCATATTTGAATATATAAGAAATTATCCTCGCACATACTCTACACGAGACAGGTTTGTCTATTGTCGTCGTAAATGCCTAAATGGCATAAAAGCACGTCCTGTACCAACGTATGTCTGATCTATTTCTATACCGAGTACACTTTTCTTCTTTCAAATCTAATCACCAAACATTTTTTACTTTATGATTCAGGCTATCAGTCTTGGTCTTTTTCTCTTACGTATGTAGTACGAATTACTAAATACTAACGTAATATCTTCAAAAAAATAATATTATAAATATTTTGTGTATACACACACGTTTGCTTACTTCATTTTTTTTTCATTTAATTCCTTTTCTTTTTCAGACAAACCTTACTTTTAATCATTTTACAATAATTATGAAAACTCATCAATGAATTGAAATAAGTATTTTTTTAATGATAATTACTATTTTAATAGTATTTTTTTTATAAGTTTAATATTTATATATCAGTATAAAATAATTTTACACTGTCAAACAATTATAACTCATTATTTTAATAATTTTTGAAATAATTTTATAAAAATTAAATATCTTACATCATTTTTTTTATTTAGTATTATTATCAATATTTATTCATATCAAACATAAAAATTTAACATTTTGAATTTAATATTGCTGGATAATTTAAAAGAATCTTACCCAGCTGTTACCAAACATTCCCTTAGGATATTTTTAGTCGGATAGACAGACTAATCTTTCAGTAGGAAGATTCAATTCCAATAAGTGTTTTGACTTTCTTCTCTTTTTTATTTATTTTATTGTTTGTTATTTATTTGTTAATTTTAGGATAAAATATATTTTTAGTTACTAAACTATTGTTGAATTGATTTTTTTTAATTAAAATATGTTTTTTTTTCGTTCCCATCATTTAAGAATTATATTAGATGATGATATGTTTTTTTCGATGAGTGATATATATCATAAAAATATTTTAAAAAATAATAATAAAAAAAATCAAAAAATGTATTTTATTAATACTTTTATAACATGTGTCATCCATAAAGATGATACATCTCACATATGACAAATAATAATCAAATAATAATTTAAAGACTAAAAAATATAACCTTGAATAGTTGAGTTATTGAAAATATATTTTGTTCTTAATTTTATAACAAACTAACAAGATTTTATTGCATGTTGTGAATTGTGATTAATGGCAACACTTTTGCTAGAACATTTGAGCAGAATGCTACAACTTTATTCGTATTAATGTTGTTGGTTTGGGAATGGAAGTGCATACAGATAGCTGAGTCTTTACCATGTTGAACCAACAAAATGAAGTGAGTGGACTTGAAATTAATGCATCACTTTTGCTATTCAAAATGGTTTCAATAACGCTTTATAGAGATTGGAGGGATGAAAAGTGGTTTAAATTATATTCATTTATTTTAATTTATAATTTCGTTATCTTTTTAGTGAGTAATCAATTTAATAAATCGTAAAAATAATATGAATTCAACTTGGATCATATTATAAGTTATAACAGTTCTTCAAAATACACCAAATTTAATTTATAAAATTCAAGCTTATCAAAATTAACTTCAGAGCAAGTTGAATTAACTGACACAGACAAATGATAAACTCATGAAAAATATCGTAGAGCAATTCAAAAACAATACCTCTTTTTTTTTAGTATTTAAAAATCACTATTAATGATCTTTAAAGGGGGGGGAAATTGTCAAAGATGAAAATTTTGCTAGTAATAGTTTTCCAACGCCTTAAAAACTAGGTTAGTTAGTATTTTCTGCATCGATAAAGCACTACTGACGTGTGACGCCTAACTAACAGTCATAACTATTTTTGGATAAAAATGTTGAAAATAATGTAATTTACCAGTGATACTAGTATAAGTGTATAAGTGTATAACCATTAATGTTCTCCTTCAAATAAAAAATATAACCATTAATAACTACTAGTAGTTAATTAAGCGATCAAAATTTTGTTTAACAAGATTACGTTGCCAATTTCATTAAAAAAAAAAAAAGATTACACTGCTAACAGCACTTATCATTAAAATTACAGATAATTTGTAATTATTTTTTTATTTTACTGCCAATAATTTACAATTTAAATTATACTGTAGTTAACTGGGGAAGTGTAATAACCAACAGTAAAAACCAGTTCATAAAAAAATTGATGCATGGGCACGATGCCATAAATTTATAAAATGTGAAACGCGTGTATGTACTGATTCAAAGAAAGAAAAATCAGTCAAAGACAAACAGAAACCATCAATCTTCAATTGAAGCAATAAATCAATGTCAAAATCTCATGAATGAGATTACTTACAAGTTTTTTTTTCTTTCACATTCAATGTATATTTTAAAAAGAAAGAGAAACATTACAACAAATCATTCAACTGACAAATACGGAGAAAGAAAAAAAAAGCTAAAATATCATTTTTGTTATGAATAATATACTTATTTCTATTCATAACTATGAGAATATTATAATATATTATTGTTACTATATTTATATTTATATAGAAGCCTTGGTAAAGAATTTTGGAAGTATTTTTTTTTCTATGAATCAACAATTCAAATAAAACTCTTATTTTCTCTTTAAATTATATTATGCAATATATGATCAATATAGTTCACCAAGTATAATTATTTATTTATTTATAATGTGTTTTAAAGACATTATCAAATAAAAAAAATTATTATGAAAGGTTTCAATCTTATCAAATAAGATTTTTTTCTCACCTCGTCAAAAAAAAAAAGAATATATTTTTCCATTCTTTATTAATGAGAATAAATAATAATTTTTATTTTTTTAAGGAAAAAACAAGATTAGTTATTTCTAAAAAAAGAAAATAATTAAAAGTGAAATAAGAACATCGAAATTCGAAAGTCAGAAAGTAGTGAAAAAATAAAAATTTATTTTATTTTTATTTTTAAAGAATGTTTCTTTCTCGTCATTCTTAAAGAATGTGACGTTTTATCGTTTATTAAAATTTCAATGTCTGTTTGTCCCTCGATGATGCACCTGTGGATTTTAGTTGTACGACTTGATATTGGGCCATAATAATCATATACAGTATATATTGCTTTGGATTTACTTTATATGCCTTTGATTTATCTATAACTGATATTACATTTTATCTAAAAAGTTAATAGATACTTTTGAATTTTGATTCATATATTGCGGTTTTTATTAATTTTAAAATGTGTATGTTATTTGCACCGATCAATATTATTTGTTACTATAACTTAACTACGTTATTAAACCACGTGTGGTATTGTTTTGGAAAATTGCAAACAACTGTATTCTTGCTATTTCGAGATATATTATTAATTTGTATATATGAAAAGATTGTTGAAATTGATTTAAAATTACCGTAACTTTTTATCCTTTTTGGGAATTTGAATTTATATATATGATTTTGGTATATAATATACCTTACATCTAAGAAGGATTTTTTTATTTTAAGGAAATTGAAATTTAGATTTGTATTATAATGAGTTCCAGTTTCAAGATATGTATATAAAATCTATATATACAGAGTTTAATGATTTGTGTCAATTAACACTGATTTATGGTTTGATATTGATTTAAAGAAATATTAAATATTATTTTGTCTTTTATGTTTTTTTATTTATCCATTTTAATTCTTTATATTTAAAAATTTTTAATCTTGTTCTCTATGTTTCTTAAGAGATCCATTTTAGTCCATCTAAAATAGACCTTATTAAAAATGTAAAAGGTTGAAATTAAAAAAATTAAAACATAAAGAATTAAAATGATATTTTTTTTTTTGGGGGGTTTATGCTATTTACAAATGTAATTGAAATATGAATAGTATAAAAGTAATTTAATATTTTCTTATTAATTAGTTTAAAGATAATATTTATGATATTTTGTTTTGTTACTGTGCATTGGTGCAAACGAAAAAGTATCTATTAGTTTTATCTATAAATTTATTTATTTTTATTGAAAAACTTGACCGACCATTTCTAATGAAATCCTCATCTAACCTTTCGGTCCTAAATAATATTATCCCTTCATGATTTTCATCACAAATGTACTAAATGTAGGTTAGAAATTTTTGACATTAAAATGCTATGAAAGATGTGACAACATAGTCTCAATCGAACAAAAATTATTATTACGTATATTTATGTATCTTTCTCACTACATTGTTCTTTTGAGAGATAATTATCTTTAGTAAATATTGTTAAAGATTATTTCTGATTGTTTGTCAGTAAAAATCTTTACATAAAAATTAAATTATACTTTCCTTTTTAATAAATATTAAATATATTGACAATGTAAGAAGTACATTATCATTTTATAATGTCATATAAGATGCATGTTTTCTAATTATTTAAGAATGAAAATAATATATTTTTTTGTCCCGAGAAAATATGACTATTGTATCTCCTTAAGTCAAATATTAATCTCTCTTACAAGTTAATTCAAAATCTTTTTACACATCAAATATGAATTATTTTGCTAAATATATCATTTTACACGATTTGATTCCCAAAATTTTATTTTTCATAATTTTTGTTCCTAATTTTTTTTTTATACTTCTAGTCCACAAAATTATTATTTTTTTTAGCAATTTTGATACATTTATTAACAAAATAATGTAAAATTATTTTGAAATTGAGTTCAAAACTAATTTACTTCAAATTTTTTTTCTAAGTATATTTTATTTTAAAATTGTATTTCAAAATCATTAACTAAAAACTAAAAATCATTTTGGATCAGACATTAATTAACATATAATTATCGTCATCATCAATATTATCACTGTCGTTATTACACCTAACTTATCAATAAACACATATTTCCATAAAAGTATCAAAAGTATCAAAATTGTTAAAATAGTAATTTTAAAAGACTAAAAAAGTGATGAACAAAAATTAAAGAATCAAAATCACAAAAAATAAAATTTTGGAAGCCTAAAATTTATAAATAGACATGCAATATAAAAAAAATTACAAAAAAATAATAATTATTTTATTATTTTCTTTTCTGCCTTTGAATAACATAACAAAATAATTAATATATGTTTTTTGACTAGATATAAAATAACTGATAATTAGATCTCATTAAATTTGTATTTTTTATTATTAAATATTAAATAATTTAATAAAATATAAGAAAATAAAATAAATACATATATAGAATTTGCATATTACCTAATATGAATTGTCATATAATCAAAATAATGTTTTTGATATTTTGTTAGTGTTAAAGATTTTTACATTCACAATCGATTAAAAATTGTTTTAAATATGACTTTCAAACAAATAATGACAAAGGCCAACACTTTTACCACCTAGGCATAATTGAAATTCTCAATACAAACTCATATATTTAATTTTAAATAAAAATTATTGATTTTTACAGTATCCATTTATAAGTTATATATATATATATATATAAAAAAAAAAGTGTCAAAAAAATGTTTTTTAAACACCCACTCAAGATTTTGGTCCCATTTGATCCTCCATTAGGTATCTTTCATCTTTTCAAGTGGATTCTATGGATGTTTGTTTCTCTCTTATTTAGTATTTTTTTTCATGAAATGAAATGATAATGTCAAATAATTTTAGTGAGTGATGGGTACATAAGATATTTATATATTTTCTTAAAAAAAAGATATTTATGAATTGATTGACAATATAAAAATAATTATTTTTAATAATAGACTATTAAATAAATTTATAACTAGGTAAATAAAAATTTATCTATAAACAAATATAAATTCTTTGATTGTCTGTTTTGAATAATCAATAATATGACAATAAATAATTAATATTAAGATTTTTTTATTTATTTACTTTTAGTAAATATTAAATAATTTTTTTGAAATACATTTATAAAATTTACAATACTATCTAATTATAAATTTTCACATAGTTAAAAGAATAAAATTTTATTACATTATCAATGTTAAATTTTTTATACCATCATTAAGTTAGAAATCATATTAGATATATCACTTTAAAATAATAATTAAAAAATCAATATTCTAATCATAAATAAAAATATGTGATTAAAACTTTTACCGATTAAATTTTAATTAAAATATTGTTTTTCTCAATTAACTTTTACGATAACTACTCTTTTAAGTTACATTCTGAGTAATTTCTAATTGTCTAAAAATATAGAGTAATTTTATATATTTATTCAATCATAAATTACTATTAGTATAATTTTAAAATAATTATTGAAAAATTTAACATAATTATTATATATAATGGATTAAATTAATGATAATACAAAATTATTTTACATAAGTATACCATTATTGATTGGTGCCTAACACACTTTATCTTATTTGAAATTGTCAAAAAATCAATCTTTAAACATTCAGTATTATATTAAATGGCATTTATAAGCAGATATACACAAAATTATCTATAAATAAATATTTAATTCTTTAAGTAGTATTTATTTATATCTGGACAAATATAACATAAATACTCGAAGGTTGCCCCTTTCACGGTTTCACCGCTTTCTCGTTCCACTTCCCCACCTTAGTATCCCTGTTTTTTATTTATTTATTTATTCAATTCAATTCAATGCAGTATTCAACTCATTTAAAATTAATTAATACAATAAAAATATTAATGCATTAAATAAATACATTTATTAATTATTAATTGAATACATTTTATTGTAAAAGAATAAGGTGCATTGAATGAATGTTCACAAAAAAAATAAAATTGAATGAATGAATTGAAAATTCTTTTCTTTGCCCTCAAGTAGAATAGACTTAAAAAATGTGTAGTGGGGGTCCATGACCTACTTGGAGGCGTGTCCTCATGCCACGTGGCCTCCAATCGTAGGTCGGCAGCGCCCACACGGTGCACCCTCCCGCACTAGACCGCGAACTTTCATAACTCCTCAATCTTCAATAGAAGGGGTCTTTTAAGAGAGCGAGGAATAGAATCGCGTGAGGACAGAACCACGTTCTCCAAGTGCCACGTGGGATATCATGCAATGAAGTGCCAGAGTGGACCAATGAGAACGAAAGGACGCAGAGGGTGCAGGGAACAGAGGATTATAATTCGCCGTTGCCAGTTTCATGTGTGAGAGTAGTAGTAATAATAATAAGTGATCATACTCAACACAACACAAAACAAAACAACTGAACTGAGAGTTGTTTGTGTTTTCAAGAAAACGCATGAACAAGAGTGAGTGGTGACAGACCAGGATTTGGGCATGCTCGTCTAACGTAGTGGGATTGTCTGTTGACTCTTTCTTTGGCTCTGAATCAACCGTTTTTCAAGAGGGTGGTGGGTGGTGTATGCGGCATTCTCCATGTCTCTGAATCACTCTCCAATGGATTTTGATGGTGAGAACTCTAGTGGGTGCAGTACGCGTAAAAAAGGGTCGAGGAAAAGAAAGCTTCTTGTCAACGAGAGAGTTGAGGTAATGCTATCTAAATTCCGTTCCTTTTTTTGTTTTTTTGTAAAGATATATATTTTTTTGTTTATGGAATTCTGGGTCTTCATTTGGTGATGGATTACTCAATTGTTTTGTTCTCGGTGTGTCGGTTATCTAGCTTTTGTGTTTTCATGGGTTCTGTGTTTTTTTTTTTGTGTTTCTGTCTGTGTTTATGGTGGTTATGATCCTTTGTTGTTCTGTTGTCAATTTCTGGTTTTGATACTTTTTCACGATTTTCCCTCTCCGATTGTTGGTTTTCTCGGTTGAACCCTCGTTCATGGTTTGCTTTGAATCCTCATGAGCCGTTCATGCAAATGGTGAAAATTGAAATGAGGCACGGTTCACTGTAACATCACGTGGAATCAATGTTATTTGCAAGTCCTGATATTTTTTTCTCTCATTGTGATTTGTGTGTGTGAGTCCTGGTATGTTTTTCTTATTGTCATTTGCGTGTGTCTGTTCGTTTTAATTACTGCTTTGTGGTAAACGTGAATGTTGTGATTCCTTAATCTGAAATTTCCAGTTCAAGAAATTAATTTCCTTTTTAATTTGATTTGATTTTCAGGTGAAGAGTGTGGAAGAGGGATTTCAGGGTTCATGGCACCCGGGGAAGGTGGTCCGTTGTGAGAGGCAGAAGCGTCATGTCAAATATGACAACATTCTAGATGATGGTGAATCAAAGTATCTCGTTGATGTGGTGCGTGTTTCAGCTGTTTTGGATGGTACTGCTTCTACTTCAGATGGTAGGATTGAACGTGGATTCCTTAGACCAGTGCCTCCTCCGGTGGCTTTTGGGGAGAATGACCTTCCATTTGGTCTCTGTGTTGATGTGTATTATGCAGAAGCCTGGTGGGAAGGCATTATGTTTGACCACTCCAATGGAAAGGAGGTGAGGAGTGTGCTCTTCCCGGATTTGGGTGATGAAATTAGGGTTGGAATTCATCAGTTGAGGATAACTCAGGATTGGGATGAAGCTACTGAGAATTGGGAGCCGCGAGGGAAGTGGACGTTCATTGAAGTGGTTGAGGAGTGTGAGAAGGAATCCGTTGTTGCAGTTTCACTGAAGCAAATATGGTATGATGTAAGGGCAACAACGGAGTTTGACGACAATATAAAGCACTGGACTTGTAATGTGAAGGAGTTGTGGAGAAACCCTGTATATGAGGTGATTGGTGACTACTATGTTCTCACACTGCAACAAGTTTTCCCAGCCTTAAACCTTCCGAAGGATTTCCTGAAAGTAACACCAGAACTGAAGTCAGTTGAACTTACTGACAACATTCATTGTGATGCTGGACAAAGTGATGTATTTGGTTCTGACATTGATGATAGCCCTATGGAAGATGGTGATGCGCCAAACTTGTTTGATAGCAACAAAAAATGTGGTGGCATCACTCCCCTTCAAGAGGAATATGATAAAGATCCTTCGGTGGATGAGGCATCTGAAAAGGAAATTATTTTGCAGGAAGAACCTGCATCTCCAGTTCAAGAGATCATGCCTGAGACTGGTGGTGAAGAAATGCCAGGTGCTAGCGGTTGCGGAAAGAAGAGAAAGCGTAGATGCTCGGAATCCATCTATTGGAAACCGCTGGTACTGAACAAGGTTGAACTCTGTCCTGATGTCATAAACGAATACATGCGTGGATGTGGGAGCAAGACCATTAGGGAACATTTGAAGACTAAAGTGCGGAAACATCTTGCATACCTTGGATGGAAAATTGAGTGGGCTGAAGATAAACATTTTCCTGGGAGAGGACGCTACAGGTACACGTCACCTGATGAAGCACAGGACCAGAAGCCTTACACTTCAATTATTAAAGTTTTGACACATTTGAAAATGGAGTCCAACATGAACACTGTGCAGCCCCCAATTGATCACAACAGGATGCATTCTACAAATGACACTAATCTTTCACAACTGCTTTCAGATCTACCCTCAAATGACCAGGATGTGGATGATTGTCCTCCAAATGGGAAACCTTCTTATGTTGAAGTTGCAGTTGAGCCAGAGTTTTGTCCTCAAGCTGTTGTGAAATATTACTTGAAAGCATCAAAGAAACATTGGGTTGATATAGGAAAATGGAGACTGAAAGCTAAGAAGCATTTGTTAGCAGAAGGATGGACCTTTGACTACCCAACCAAGAAGCGTAAGACAACTTTGTACGTTTCTCCCCGAAATCAGTGTTTGGGCCTACTTCGCGGTGCATGCAGAATATACATTAAAGAAAAGATTCCTGAATGGACTAATTCTGGCATGATACCTTCGAATGGGAACAATGATGATCATGTTGATACTGATGATCTATTACTAATTTTGTCCCAATTGCTAAAAGAAGAACCCGAGTTGCTAACTGCTTCACCAGAAAGTAGATCAACTGAGAATAGAAACCTTAGACACACCAGGAATTCAAAGGCTTCCATGCCAAGGAGCCACAGGAAAGAATCACCAACACGGGTGCTAAGATCAAGCAAAAGAGTGCAGAAGGTGACTGCCTCTAGTCTGTCACTCCAGAGACCTCAAAATGTCCTTTCCTGGTTAATAGATAACGGCGTGGTGATGTCAAGATGTAAGGTCTATTACTGGACAGAAGAAGGAGGCATGAACTCTAATCGGGCTGAAGGAAGGATAACTTATGATGGAATCAAGTGTAGCTGCTGCTTGAAAATATATGGTCTTGGTGGCTTTGTAAATCATGCTGGTGGAAGGGGTGACTGCAGACCTTCTGCTTGTATCCTTTTGAAGGATGGTAGGTCACTCTTAGATTGCATGATAAAAGTGATGCATGATCATGGAACATGGGAAGATACGGACAGACCATGCAATGAATTATTTGATGGCGAAAATGACAACATTTGTTCTGTCTGTCAATATGGCGGTGAACTTATTTTATGTGACCGATGTCCATCTGCATTTCATAGGACGTGTGTTGGTTTGGAGGTATGTTAACTGTTTTCCTTCTCAATTATGCCACTTTAAGTGCTATCTTCTTGATCTATTTCCTTTCCTTTTTCCCCTTGGCGATTACTTCAATTCAATACTTTCATATATGAACAACTGGTCTTGGACATCTTGGTTTTTTCAACGGGCTGGTTTCCCTCTGCATGTGTAGGATATCCCTGATGGTACATGGTATTGTCCATCATGTCGTTGCGGGATTTGCGGCCAAACCTTTATAGAAGCGGAAGTGATTGAGGATTGTGCATTACTTGATTGCATTCAATGTGAACATATATGTAAGCCGATTTGCATATTTGCTTCAATATTTCATCCATTCCTTTTGTTTGTTTTTGTGGATGACTGCACGTGTTGATCAATATTGTAATGTTTATGATATTTTTTGTTAACCCTATGTAGATCATCTTAGATGCTTCATCAAAGGTAGAGAAAAATATCAGTGAAGAAGATATATGGAAAATTGGTTGTGTGGAAAGGAGTGTTTTGTTTTTGTGGATGACTGCACATGTTGATCAATATTGTAATGTTTATGATATTTGTTGTCAACCCTATGTAGATCACGTTGGATGCTTGAAAAGTAGAGAAGGATTGGAGTTTAGAAATTATAAGGAAAATAGGTTGTGTGGAAAAGAGTGTGAACAGGTACATCAAATTCACCTCCCTTTTTTCTTCTATAATTAGGAGAATTTTAATCATAATTTGCATATAGAATTAATAAATCTGCTTTATCTCCTTTCAAGTTTTATTTTCTTTCCTTTTCTCTTCTTCTATTAATTGTGATAGTTGCATTCCTTGAAAGCATTACTTTACCCATTTTTCTTTATCAAAACAAAATTAAATTGTTGTCAATTAATTCCCCTTATGTAATTCTAGGCAACTATTCGACATGAGATTTTATAGAACTAATGCTTTCTAGTCCGATAGTGAGTTCTTTATTCAGGTCATATGTGCTTTTATTTGTGGTTTTCATTTAATAGCTAATGAGCCAGTCAACTATGGAAGATTTTGGTTATGGATATGTGTTAAAACATCACAAGAAGAACACATTTAAATTTATGGCTTCGTGTCTTCATTATATACTGCTAGAAATATTTACTTGTGTATATTTATTGCAGCTAGAAGAAAGCCTCAAAAGTCTATTAGGAAAGCCATTTATAGTGGGTGCGAACGATCTAACTTGGACAATTGTCAAGTTTAGGAGTCGAGAGGTTGATAGCACTAAGAATGATATATTGGCAGAGAAATACAGCAAACTCAGTGTTGCACTTTCGGTGATGCACGAGTGTTTTGAGCCACTGGAGAACCCTTTAACTAATAGAGATATCATTGATGATGTTATATTCAACACTAGGTCTGAAATTCTTACCCTTTAATTCATGTTTGTAATATTTAAAAGAGTTCTGTGCATTTTGTGTTTTGTGTCATACTCATAATTCTTTCTTATAGCACGCTGAGTTGAATCTGTAAATCTTTGCTTGGATCCCATTGATCATCTTTCTATGTTAGCTGGACACTTATTTCAATAGTAAATAGCTGTGGCTTCTTTAGGTCACCATGAATTTTTTTAAATGATATTCAAGTGGGGTCTCACTGGATAGAGTTCGGTTTTATACACTTACGGCTTAGCCTAAAAATTAATAGCCATTAGATATCTGTATTTCACAATTCACAGTTAATTGACAAGATATATGTTTTTGTTTTTAATTTTTACACTATCCATTACACCATAGTCATGATTTATTGTAGATTGTCTGATAAACCAAGAGCAAAGACTTTAGAAGCCTTCTCTCATGCAAATATAGATTGTGAATTTTTTGGATCTAGATTTATCATGCAGGATGGAATTGTTGGAACTATAGAAACATTTAAAATGAGCAGATAATGTGCATTATTGAGTCCCTTCAAATTCATACCATATACTAGTGGATTTGCTCACAAGTGTACATTGTCTATGTTCATTATTTATTATATCCTCGGGGCCAATGGATGACATCTGTATTTTGGAAATTTGTAGGTCGGGCCTTAATCGATTGAATTTCTGGGGTTTCTACATTGTACTTCTGGAGCAAAATGAAGAACTGATTAGTGTAGCAACTATTAGGTGAGTATAGGATTGCACTACTACTAAGTATCAAGCAGTAGGTTTTGCATGAAATGTGATTGCATTTTCTGTTTGAGTTGCAGTTTTATTATATACCTAGTCGTTTCATGGTTTTCTGACTTGCCATTTCATTGTATAGGATATTTGGAAAGAAAGTAGCCGAGGTGCCACTTGTAGGTACCAGAATACAATATCGTCGACTTGGAATGTGCAGAATTTTAATGAATGAGCTTGAGAAGGTAACATAAGAATCATGCAAATGTATGCATATTTTCTAATGCATTGTTTTCTGAAGGAATTCTAGTAAAGCTATCACCAATTTGGATCTAATCTCGTATCCTATATTCCTATAACTATATATCAGCTTCTCATATTGCAATGTCCATTTTGGGAAATCAAGTAACTGCTCAAACACCCTGCTACATAAAACATTGTTGTTAGACATAAGAAGGGAAAGAATTTACATTTGTGTCGATTCACTCTGCAAAATATTCTACTCAATCTTACCATCCCTTTTTCTCTCCATTAGGATATTTCTGTCAACTGTTTTTGGGTTCATTCTTAATGTACTAGCAATTTAGCATGGCATTTTATAAACTAAACTAAAAGCTATTAGCATGGTCCTGTGTTATGTAAATCATACACTTACTTTCTCTCAATTAACTTCTTCCCTATATAGAATCATTTTCTCACTTGAGTTTTTTCTTTTGATCAGAGGCTCAGGGAACTAGAAGTGGAGAGGCTAGTCTTGCCCGCAGTTCCCAGCGTGCTAGAAACATGGACCAATGGTTTTGGTTTCTCACAGATGACGACTTTCGAGAGGTCGCAGTACTTGAAATATCCTTTCCTAGATTTTCAGGAGACCATCATGTGCCAGAAGCTGTTGACAATTAGTCCGTCCCCTGAGTCAGGCCTGACAAGAGGTTTGCAGCTTGACACATTCTGTTGATTCTCTCTTGTTTTAGCAAAAAAAAAAAAAAGGAAGATAATAACAGTTTTACTTACTAAACTAGAACTTTGATCTTTGATGTTGCAGAGGCACAACCAAAACCAGATGATGATGGTGGTGATGGTGTCAAATGTAAAGTTCACTTTGACAAGTCCAATTCAGCATCTGAAGTGGACCAAGATGAAGAAGAGATTGACAAAAGTAATCTACAAGTGGTGGAGTGTGTCCCAACTCTGCCTACTTCCTAATCACAAGTTTATACTGTGGACTAGTAAGTATTAAGCAGGGAAAGCAAGCAAATGAGACTAATAATTTTTTGAGAAACAGACTTAAATTTGGATTTTGTGCTTTTCATTTGTTATCATAAATTTTATGTGTAAGAGTACAGTGTAGAATATGTTGCTAAAATATAAGTACTGTTTTTTAAGATACTTATCTGCTTGCTTGAGAGGATGACATATCCTTGAATTAATGCTTATATAGATGAATTCTTTTGGTGAAAAAAGTTTTTTTTAATGATTTTTTTTACTGGAATTTTTTTAATATTAAAAGATTTTTTCCCCCACAAAAGTTTTTTTAATGATCAAAAGCAGTAAAATAGGGTTTTCTATAAAGTTTTTTATTATTATTATTTTTATCATAAGCAAAATAACATAGTTTACCATAAACAATTATTCCATTATTTTCTAGTATATTTTTGTTTTCTCATTTTATTCCTACAAGTTGATTATTTTTAAATATAAAATTAATTTCTGTAAATAACTTTATATTACTTATTTGTGATTTTACTATTATAGTGATTTTTTAGACACAACATGTTGTTAACATCTTTTTTTGTTGATGATTTTTTTTTTTTTTTGTTAACTTCTCCTAGTAGTCCACATCAGTTCATATTAAAGCTAACAGATTATTGTTAATTAGAGCTTTAATTAGAAATTAAAGGGTGTATGAAGCAAATATAAAAAAAACGTATTTTATGCAGTATCTACTTTTCTTGGTTTCTTGGTTTTTCTCCCTAACAAAAAAAATGCGTACATTTAATTTGATTATCGGAATATCTCAAAATATATTCTCCAAATATCTTACGATTTTAGTATCTTTGGGATTCTGGGAATATGTTGTAGAATCAAACCAATACAGGAAGCAATCCTAGGAGGTTTTTAAATTTATAATGCTTCATAATTTATTAATTTCATTAATTAACTAAGGCTATGAGTTTTAGTGTGCATAGTACTAATGTTTTAGTGTTAGGATTAGGGTAAGGGGTTTCATTAGTTAATTAGGCATGTAAATACTAGGATGAGTTTAATTTTATTAAGGTTTAAGTGTGCGGAGGTTTCCGATATTAATTAGTTAGGGATAGGGGTTAAGGGTTAAGGTTAGGACGACTTTCATTAGTTAATTGTTCCTTTATTAATGTTTTCGTCTTATAGGTTCACTTGATCATGACATTTTTAAAATGAAAATATTGATAACCTTTGAAAATGATAGAATAGATAATAAAAATTATAAATTGATGAAAAATAAGATTATTTACTAATTCAATAACAAAAGTTTGCATCCATTATTACTCAATTAACAACACAACACAAAGTTCTTCTTCTACTAGTACTAGTTAGTTCATATTAATGCAAACAGATTATTGTCAATAAAAACCTTAATTAGAAATTAAAGGATGTATGAAGTAAGGATTTTTTTTTATAATTATGTTATTGGTTCAAACTCAAAACTTTATTTAAGAAAATTAAATCTAGTAATTACTCAGAACAATAAAATATGAAGTAAGGATTTGGTTCCTTTTAAGTTTGTTTTTTTATTAGAGAATAAAGTATACTTTATTAAATAAATAAATAAAAGTCTTTTATGAAGATTCTCGTTTTCTAGATTTTTTCCCTAACAAAAACCGTAAAAATTTGATTAGTATCCCTAACAAAATATTTTATGAAGATTCTCTTTTTCTAGATTTTCGTTTGGCTTTAAAAAAAAAAAACTCTGGTAACATTTCCTTCCTTTATTAAGTGTATTTTATATTTTCAAAACATTAACTTAAAAATTTTAAAATACCAAATTAATCAGTACCAAGTCATTTGATAGATAAGTTTTAGTATTCCAAAAAACCATTAGAAAAATTAACAAAGTGGTTTGGTTTTATCAAATTGATTCTGAATTGGTTTCAGACTGAACCAATTTTTAAAACTGAAACTGTTTTGAATGGGTTTCGAGCCGGTTATTTGTGAAACCAGTTTTATAAATCTGCAGCTTAATATGTAGTTTCTGAGATTATTTGTGAAATAACAATATGCAGCTTCTAGATGAGTTTAATTAGCTTGCCATGGGTTTATACTTAATTTACTTAAGATTACAATGCAATGAGGGAGGATTGGCCTGAAGAGTAAAGTAAGTTGACATTATATGATCCACACAATAAAATTCAAAAAGGGAAAACACAATATAAGTAAAGAGAATTTCTTGCATTTCATGCAAAGCTGGACATTTCACAAATTCTTATTTCTCCCCTATAAAGAGAAGTACTGTAAAATTGGTATAACATTAAGTAAAAGTTTTGTTGGTATTTCCGGAGCATACATAAAGATTTAACAAACATTTAATATTTCAAAAGCTACTATATATATATATATATATAAAGCAATTTAATTAATAAACATTACTATTTTTAGTACCTTTCATGTGATTTCACTATATGAAGCATGAAGTATGAACCCATGCAGGCTACAGCAGGGTAAAAATAAATAACCTTTATTTGATGAGCACAAAACTCCACTTAACTATTAAATTTACTGAACCGCATTAAAAGGTTGTTGCATCATGATTCATGGCCACGTTCATCCACCTTCACATGCACACAGCACACAGCACACAACAGAACCCAAATTTTCTTTAGATTTTTTTGACAAACCTCATAGTCCCACGTCCCCACTCTTTTTTTATTATATCTACATTTCAAATCAGCTACCACTTTTGTTTCTCCTTTCTGCTTTTGCTTCACTTCTCTCTTTACTAGTTTATTACTTATTAGTAGAAGATTCTGCAATGGCCCTTCGTTGCTCTCAAAATTGTTGTGCTCTTTTGGCCTTATTTTTGTCTCTTGTTCAATGCCAAGTAGCTTCTTCTGCTGTTCTGTTAAGCATGAAACAACATGATCAGCAGCATAGCCATGTCCAACACCAGAGACCAATGGTCCAAACCAACCAAAGCACTTGTTCATTGTTCGTTGGTAGTTGGGTCCGTGATGAAACTCAAACATACCCTCTTTACCAATCTTCTAGCTGCCAAATCATAGACCCTGAATTCAACTGCCAAATGTACGGTCGACCTGATTCTGGTTACCTCAAATACCGTTGGAAGCCCCTCAATTGTGAGCTCCCAAGGTACAAACATGCAAACAACATTAATTTGACACACAACACCACTAGAAGAAAATGTGTCCTAAAAATAATGTGTTAGTGTCAGTGTTCCTAAAGTTTTGGTTTTTAACTTAGTTGAATGGTGTCGTGTGATCCATGTAACCATTCTCACATAATGAGATGTGTTAGTGCCAGTGTTCCAGAAGTTTTCAATCTCATCTAATGGGATAAGACTTTGTTGTCGTTGTAGTTTTGTGTTTTCTGATGTCACTGCATTTTATAAAGTTGCATATGTATAATTCAATATAATGTAGTGCGTGTGTATGCTAAGCATAATCTGAAAGGTTTTGTGGCATTCATTGATATGTCATGATGGTAGGTTTGATGGGGTTGAGTTTCTGCTGAATATGAAAGGCAAAACCGTGATGTTTGTCGGTGACTCGTTGGGAAGGAACCAATGGCAGTCTTTGATTTGCATGCTATCTGCTGCAGCACCTCAGGCACAAACACAATTGGTCAGGGGAGATCCTCTCTCAGTCTTCAGATTCTTGGTGAGTCCAATAAATTTTTGCACTTCAATTGAAGCACTCTCATTTAACTTCTCTATTCAAAAGTTAATTATAACTTATTATAAAAGAAGTTTAATTTACTTTCTTTTTCGATAAAAAGTTTACCCAAACAAAGACTTTATTTAGACTATAATGCCACTTACCTATTTTTCGTTGAGATTCAGATTTTGGTAGGTCAATAAGAGGTAAGAACAACACAGTTGTTCCTGCAGTAACTAAATAGTTTGTTTTTTTCCCACTTTGTTAAGTTTCATTTAAAAATGATGGTGGGTAGGGTCATATATTTTGTAATAGGACAAGGAATCTGTTGAAAAGGTGTTTGTGAGATAGTGTCAATTGGAAACTGAGATGTAGCTGTCTATTTAAAAACCTCTTAGTTAGGGGACCCCCCCAAGTGTTGTCAGGCATTAAACTTGTCATGCTGATGCAAATTCCTTACCCTTAGAAGTTAGAATTATACATAGACCATGCAGAGTAAAAAAGCATTTTAGAGAAGAGGTCTTAAATTGGGTTTGATATGGTTATGTGCAGGACTATGGTGTGAGCATTTCATTTTACAGAGCTCCTTATTTGGTGGATGTCGATGTGGTCCAAGGGAAGAGAATTCTGAGGCTGGAAAATGTAGATGAGAATGGTGAAGCATGGAAGAGTGCTGATGTGCTGTCTTTCAACACAGGGCATTGGTGGACTCATCAAGGATCTCTTCAAGGGTAGGCCCTTTTGTATGTTTATTCAATAAAATACTAATAACAAGAAGAGTTTAAAGATTGTGAATTAACTGACTTTTATCATAAATAAAGAGATCTGATTATCAGTGCAGTACCTTTAAACTCATAACAAGAATTTAAAACAGAAATTTTGGATAGGCCCTCTATGTGTTGTTAATATAAAAATTGTAATTCAATCACAAATCTTGTGTATAACAAGTTTGTTAACTTTTACAATAAGTGTCTTAAAAATCATATCAATAGACACAACAATAATGTGTGATTAACTGAACGTGTAAATTTTTGTACATGGACAATGCATGGAAATAAAGCTATTCAAATTAATGGTTAACAGAAATGTTAGTAATGTAATATTTCAGGTGGGATTATGTAGAATTAGGAGGCAAGTACTACCCAGGTATGGATCGCTTAGCAGCTTTGGAAAGGGGTATGAAAACATGGGCTAATTGGGTGGACAAGAATATTGATAGAAGCAAAACCAGGGTGTTCTTCCAAGCAATTTCTCCCACACACTACAAGTAGGGACTCTCCATCTTTGACTCTCTATTATCTTGAACTGCTTTCTTCTCTGTCTTGCATTATTGTGTTGAAACCGAGTATCTGTTTTCTAAGCTTAACAGTAATATTATTATTTAAATTGGTATAGCATAGTACCTATTAACACCTTAGAAAACATAGTTTATTCTGGTAAATAAGAAACAAAAACATTTTGGTTCTATTTAACTTATCATTAACCTACATTTTCAGACAAAGGAAGAAAAATAACTAATAAAAGTAAATCATTGATTAAAGTTTTTTTGTTGTTGTAAATACTGATTAAATCAATTTGAAGATTGATGATTAATCTACACACATGAAGCAAAATGCCAATCTTTCTCCAAAAGTCAAACTGCATTTTCATTTTCCCATTTGCATTTTATCTCTGATGAATTGCATACTTGCATTAAGGGCTGAGAATGGGACCCTTCTTTTGACTAGGCCATAGATTATTGCAAGTGTTTTTTTCGGTCGAAAAGGTTCTTGCAAGTTGAGTTTTCTTCTATCTCGAAGTTGAAATTTTTGGACTTGCTGGTGCTGTCCCTCTCACAGCTTGAGATTTACATTGCACTTTTGCTGAATATGGAACTAAAATCTATTTGATACCAAAAAACTAATTATTTAGTATTTACCATTTTATAACTGATAGGATCTAAAAGAGTCAGTATATTCTTCAAAAACAAAACCATGCTAAGGAAATTTCTAGTTAAGCTAAAACTTCTTTTATGTATTAACATGAAAATGTTTTTAGTACAACACAAAATTAGAATCAATATATTGACAATATTATGACGGCAAACTTAAGTAGCATGCAGCCTTATTAGTTCCATGATTTAATTTATCAAATATTGGTTATCAAATTATGCAAGTGTACTTCTTCTGTGGCCTCAAAGTCATTTATGGTCACATGAGTTTGCAATAGGCTCTTTTATTGCTGCCTTTCCCCCAACAACCCGGTCATATCTTGATAAGGTTGTTTTTCCTAGTGCAGCAAGATTACCGTGATGCATGTCCTGGTAAAAAATAAAGTGTCGGTGAGACAAAACACACATGACTGATACACCATCCCATTAATAACATCCATTCACATGAAAATAGTACAACAAATTCTTATATTATTCTTTTTCTCTCTTTTTCCCCCATTGGGGTATTTCTCTTTTATCTAGTACATGTCAAGTATGATGTGTCTTTTGGTCCCTCTAAAAATCATCTCTTGCATTTTCCCATAAGAAAAACACCATAATATATATATATATATATGGAGCTGAGTAGATATATCCCAAGCCAACAATTTCAAACAACAGATGTTTAATATCAGATATGGGCCAAAAGTAAATGTGCTCATAATCTGATGGGGAAAGGCTGTGACATAGCACATGGACATGTTAAGGGTCTGCAACAGTGAATGGATGAGTCTGTAATAATTTTTAGTATGAACCCAAAAAAAACAGTTTGTTAGTTCTGTGGATAGCTTCACTTCATCCACAGCATTAATTCCCAACCAACTTGAGTAGCACTAATCCATTTAGGCTTTGATATTAATAAGCATTGATAAGTTTTTACATTAACAGTTTAATGAAGATGAAATAATGTAAAATAATTTTGTGTTGAATATGTTTAAAATTATAATAAGTATTCATAAAATAAATGATTATCAGATAATTGATTATCTTAGATAAGATTTATTTAAATAAGTATAACAATTTATTAAAAAAAAAAAGTAATTCAGACAAACATATTAAAAATACACAGATAATTAATTATTTTATTAAAATAAGTAATTATTTCACCAAATAAATTTAAACAAACCAATATTTTATAATGTCATTTAATTATAATTTTTTATTTATGGTAAGTTAATTGTCTTTTATAAAATTATTTTAAAAGTCATGATAGATTATGTTTGATAAACATCCTAAACTATTTAAGACAAACTCATTAATTAACTCAGTTTGTAAAAGGTAAAACAGTGATTTCTGCTTTATGTTCATTAATTATTGACCAAGTTACACTCAATGACAAGTTAACAAGATGGCACTAATATATGCAGCCCAAATGAATGGAATGTGGGTAAGAGTAAGAGTAAAACAACTGTGATGACAACAAAGAATTGCTACGGTGAAACTGCACCAATCAGTGGCACAACATACCCTGGAGCATACCCTGAGCAGATGAGGGTAGTGGATATGGTTATAAGAGAAATGAGAAACCCTGCATATCTTTTGGACATCACAATGTTATCAGCACTGAGGAAGGATGGCCACCCTTCAATTTACAGTGGTCAATTAAGTCCTCAGAAGAGAGCTAACGCTAATCGAGCTGATTGCAGCCATTGGTGTCTTCCTGGATTGCCTGATACTTGGAATCAACTATTCTACACTGCTTTATTCTACTAAATTGTGTATTATTTTGTTCTTTATTTTATTTGGGTCATTGTATTATCTTTAGTAGGTGATGCATTGATTGAGGGTTGCATAATTGCAACTCGTTGCAACTGCGAAGTTATGTATGATAAGGAAATGAAAAAAGTTTCTTTGTTGTTCTATTAATGAAAAGTGTGAATTACAATGCTATAGTATAAATTCCTATCAAAGGTGTTAATGAAAAGGTTTCACTTTTTATTAGTGTGTAACAAAAGGGAGTTCTAGAGGATGAATGACAGCTTATGTTGGACAGAAATAGGTAAAACTGTAAAAGGGTAACGTAGTTAACATTTATCTGCTTGTGACATTTGCATATTTTGTACTTATAAATTTAGTTGTTCTTAATTTACTTGTAGATAAATATTTATCCTATCATAGATTCTTGCTAAAATTGATAGTTTCTCCTTACCTTTTAAATAGATTTACCTTGCCTCAAATAAGATTCTTTAAATGAAGACAAATGGAATTTCCTATACAAATTACAAACCATATTCAATAATCAATATATATGTCTAATCCGAAAGGTATAAAAAAACATTCTGGAAAGGTAAAGGAAGCAACTAGGAGGTGCAGAAGCAAAAGCCAGACAATAATTGTCTCAAGTGGCCCATTAAACAAACTTCTCCCAGCCCCAAACAAACGTTTTGCAACGAAAAACAAAACAAAGAAAAGCTCTAACTAGGCTGTTGTTTCTTTGGGCTTTTAACTGTGCACTACAATGTCCAGGGAAATTTCTTTCTGCACCTCCATAATTGTTTCCTGCACGTTTTAAAGCTTCCACGGACCAAAACACTGTGTATCACTCCCCACTGGTTCAACTTGTGCTGATTCCTTCCCCTTTTTTTGTGAATTACTTTTATGCTGGTGCTTTGTTTCCACCATGAAGGTAACTAGGTAAATAATGTGTATCTTGCATCTCAATGCACAAACTTGGTCCTTCCAATTCCAATGTTATGCCTTAATTATCAATTCTCATTTCTCAGGTTAGTACTAATACACAGTAGTATCAAATAATTTGAGTTCATACATTTTGTGTTCCTGTGAATCGTTTTCTTTTCAGTATCGTGTGACTAGAAAGTCATTTACTTAACACGAAGAATATGCTTCAGCTAATTAAAAGTGAAATAAAATACAGTAATCTACATTACTGAAATAATGGACTTAGCACTCATTATGAACTGATAAAGGAAACACTTTTATTAAGACTTCAAATCACAGCATTCAAGATAATACAATACGCAACACTTTTAGAAAGCCTTATAACTTATATCTATAAAGCTTTGCCAAGATGAAATTAGACTGCAGGCAAATTTTCCACTCACGTTTAGCTTAAGTTATCTTTATTCTCACCCAATTATTCTTTGTTACAGCTTTTATTATTAGCCCTGGATGACAACACCAACAGGAGCAACATCCATAGGTATCAACTTCTCAATTTCTACACCCTTTTGGGGTAAATTGTTCTGGTTTTCATAAGCTGAAATGTGCACTCCAAGTGCTGCTCTACCAGAAGGATCAAGATTGTTAGACCAAGCAGCATCCCACTCAACAGCTTTGGCTGTGCTACATGCAACAGTTGGTCCTCCAGGAACTGTGAGCCTAGCTGAATTCTGGAAAACCAAATCAAAACACAAACACATTTGAATCATGTAAGAGATTCTACATCGGCTACTAATGACTAGTGATATGATCAAAATAGTATATATATGTCGGAGGTATCAGGTAACCTTCACCCTATGAGTTAACTTTTGAAGTTCAGTTAGGCCTAAATCCAAATTCAAAGAAATTAAATGAAGAATTGGTTGGTTAACTTGCCTGAGGGAAGAACCTCTCAAAGATCATTCTGTAGTAATATGCTTCCTTGGTTGTTGGGGTGTTGTGAGGGTAGATGTTACCAGCATTAAGCATCATTTTGTCAGTCACCTATAGGAAAATGTCAAAAGAAAATCAATTATAAGCAAAATAAATTTCAAGACAATAGCAAATCATTGAATTTAAAAAAAAAAAAAAAAAAAGGTTGGATTGGATTGGATTCAATACATGTTTTGCAGCATGGGCCTTAAGGCCATCAATCCAACTATAGCCAACTCCATCACTGAATTGCTCTTTCTGCCTGTATAAAATGTGCTGCATGAAATTAAATGTTCGAATGTTAGCTTGACCAATAAATTTTGCAAACATCTATAGGCATATTGCTGCAAATTACATAGTACCTTTGGCAGATAAGGCTGCTCTTCATCATCAAAGGCTCTCCTCAGAATCCACTTCTCAAGTCGTCCTTTATCTCTTTTTATCTGAACATTAAATTAGTAAATCAGCTAAATAAAGTGTCTTGAATTTTTTTTGAAGTGATGAACCAACCAAATCATATTCTTTACTCATACCATCTTCCACTCAGGGTCAATACTCATTGCAGTATTGATAAACGCCTTGTCCAAAAATGGTACACGGGCTTCTAGGCCCCAAGCAAATGTTGATTTATTGGCACGCAAGCAATCATATTGGTGGAGTGCTTTGATCTGCATACAAAAATTACAAAAAGGTTCTTGCATTAAAAAGTTGTTTCCAGTGTTTCCTGTACAAATCTTAAAAGACAGACAACAAAATGAAAATTAGGTGACAGTTTTGTAATTAAAAAGTGAAAATAGAAAAGAAAACATGATAAATCTATGACCTTTCGGCATGTTTCTCTGTGAAGCTCCTCCTTGTTGGGTGCCTTGTGGAAGTACAGATACCCTCCAAAGATCTCATCAGATCCTTCTCCTGAGATAACCCATTTGACACCAAGTGATTTAATCTTCCTAGACATGAGAAACATGGGTGTGCTTGCTCTAATTGTAGTCACATCATATGTTTCAACATGGTAGATAACATCATCAATGGCATCTATTCCATCCTGCACCACACCATATATCAATTATTTACTAATAAATTGAAGTGCCACAAATTGTAAGCTGAAAAGTACTTTTTCATGTAGTTAGTTAGTTACCTGAACAGTGAAGGTGAACTCATGGTGGACAGTGCCTAAATAGTCAGCAACTTCTTTTGCAGCCTTCAAATCTGGTGAGCCCTATTCAACATGAGTTAATAAAAGATTAATACTACGTTAAATCTTGAATTTAAAAATGATGCAAATAAGAGTGTAAAATAGTTTTATAATCTCAAACAATTACAAACTTTATGTTGATAAAAAGTTAACTTTTATAAAATTATTTTACGTTGTCCGTATATCACTTTAAACTCTTAAATTTTCAAACAACTTTTAATTTGCAATGTTATTCATGGTTTTGATTAGATTGCACACCTCAAGTCCTACACAGAATGAATGCAACTTTGATCCCCACTGCTCAGCAGCCTTTGTGCTGGCCAAGTAGCGAGAAGTGATGGATGCAACCAAAGAAGAGTCCAAACCTCCAGAGAGTAGAACACCAAAAGGCACATCAGTCATCAACCTTTTTATCACTGCCTGTAATCACACTCACTTTTGTTAGCTGTATTCATGAAAAAGTTTTAAAACAATAATTCCTGCATGGCCATAGTGTTATGGACCTAACAAATCAAATGCTCAAGATGTATCAAAATGATTTGGATATAGTTTTGTAATCATAATTAGAGTATCACCTCAGAGAAATATATGTTGACCTTTAATGTTAGTGTGTGATTAGATCACAACTTTTCATTTATGTTAAATTAGTTGATTTTTATAAAATTATTTTAAAAGTTATATAGACCATGAATTATAATTGATGTGAAATTGTTTTACAATGAATCATGTAAGTCTTGTATTACACACTTTGGATACTTTGTTCATGCAAAGATTGTTGCACATAATAAAAAATGAACTTGAGAGTTGGATGAAGTTCCAATTCCAATTGTTCTTGGACTTTATTTTGTGAATTATACCTGCTCAAAGGAGTGTCTCAAAACAAGAGGATCATAAGGGGTTGATGGAATAGCCTCAGAGAACCAAGGAGGATTGTACCATCTGCGGAACCCTCTCTCTTTGCTAGAGTACAAGTGACCAGGTGGAAAACACTCAAAGTGTTCACAATCATCATTCAGGCCTTTCATTTCAGATGAAATCCAAATAGAGCCTGAACACAGAGAGAGTGGTGTCAAACTTATCACACTTTGTCTATCCGTTATTCAATTCAAAATTCAAGTACAAACTAAAAACGCATGAATTCATTTAATTCAAAAGTTGGACGTATCATAACATTATTATTACCATCTAATCCCCATCCAATGTACAAGGAAGTGACCCCAATAGCATCCCGAGCCACTATAAAACTGTTGTCACGGGTGTCCAGTAGAACAAATGAGAAGATACCATCCAACATGTCCACAAAGTCTTCTCCATGTTCCTCGTACTATTCAAAATATTAACATCAATAACAAGCACTTCTTAAGAACTTAAGAACTAGTACGTATTCAATCATGATCACTTCAATTTTTAGCTAGATTAAGAACTTAATGTTATTTATTAGCAAAGTTGGTAAATATTTTAGACAAATAAAAATTAATTTTAATGAAAATTCAGACTTAACTATTTAGTTAAAGTTAGTCCATCTCACTTGATAAGTGCTTATAAACAAATCTGAAAGATTACTAACCAGATGTGCAATAACATCACAATCGCTTCCAGTACGGAACGTGTGATTAGGCAGTTGTTTCCTGAGCTCTTCATGATTGTAAATCTCTCCATTTACCTGTTTTTAAGTCATGATGACGTTTATCATCACCAATCATGAATTACATCCATCAAATTACTAACATAAGAAACAGAAATACTACAGTAACTGAGAAAAAAAACAACAACAACAAAACACTTTGCATCATGACTCATACACATCATCATCATGAGTTTCGGTCGTGAATTAATAAAATTGGCAATATCATCATAAATACTCCTTCAGTCCTATTTTTTTAAAGGTTTTTTAATAAATATTAAGAAGAATAATAAATATAATATTTTAAAATTAATTTTATTAAAATAACCTTTTTTTTTTAATAAATGCATTATAGTTACGTACATAATCATTATTTACACCCACAATCAAGACAAATTAAAAAAATAATAATTAATATTCTCTTGAAAAATAAAAATATCATTTATTTTAAAACATTTTTTAAAGTTTAAAATATCAGTTAAAATGGAACGGAAGGAAGGAGTAACATAAAAGAGATAAAAACAGTATCATGATTCGTGTAGAAGTATTATTGTTGTTTTGTTTATTATTGTTGCTTTGTTTAGGTTGTGGTCTACCGTGACAATGACGGATTTGTCCTCATTAAAGAGAGGTTGATCCCCAGAAGCAGGATCAACTATGGCTAACCGTTGATGTGCCAAATAGCAGTCACCATGTTGATGGAGCCCACTCCAGTCAGGGCCACGGTGCTTCAATCTGTGTGACGTCAACAACCACAAACAAATTTTCAATAATATGCAATTTAATACTATATTCTTAAAAAAAGAAAAAGAATTATGCATTGTTTTATACCATCAATAATGTAATTTAAAATTATTTTATATCATTAATCAATTATAATTTTTTATTTATAATAAGAGAATTGAATTTTATAAAATTATTTTAAACAATAATTTATGATTAATTAATCGTATAAAATATTTTATACTAATAATATATTAATAATATATGAACATTTAACTCATTCTTAAAATTGTATAACTTGTTATTAATATCACAAAAATATTTATATGATTTAAGAAGTTAATAATCAGAATTTAACAAATTTAGAATAAATAATTATATGGTTAACAAATTAAAAATGATTATCATTTTACATTATAAAATTATTTTATATTTTCATTCAATAGTAATCTTTTATTAATTATACCATTATCAAATTATGCTGTTAATTTTTAGAAAACCGTCTTCAATGACTGATTTGATGTAACGACAATAATTATTAAATATGTAAACTCATTTAAATTTTATTGATATTACAATTTTGGATAGATGTTTTTCTTGTTATATAGTTTTTTTTATTATTGTCATATAGTATGTATTGGTGTAAAAAAAAAAACATAAGAAAAAAATCATTTTCATTAAATTAAATCGAATAATTCTACGACCAATTAATCTCTTTTAATTAGTTGATTTTCAATCGTCATCGACCTTTGGAAGGTTTACACTAAATATTAGTACTACCAATAATTGAATTTCAACCAGGACCCCACAATTAATCATCTCACTTCTTTATCCTATTCATAAACAATAATCAGTGAGTGACTTCAGAATATATATTTGATTTCATATTGTTGCGCACTTAACCTTATCAACGTCATGTATCCAAAATCTCACTGATGGACATAGAGTCTGAATAAATTTGTTAAAACAGAGTTTTTGACAGACCAAGAAGCAGTTAAAAGTTGAAACAAGGTAATGAATCTCGTCACCTAGGTCCCATATTTATTCTATATGTTCGTCTAAATACGTATTTTTCAAAAAATATATATATATTTTTCTCCCTAATTGTTTCTTCAAATTTAAGTGTCACATATTATGCACTGAAACCCTGCAAAATAGACTGATACATTACTGTCATATATAATAATAAGTTTGTTAATTTTTATGGTAAACATAATTAGTTTTTCATTACGGTGGATAATGCAAAAACTTATATCGGTTGTGCATAAGAATTAAAAATACTACTATATAGAAGAATATATAAATGATTGCCTGCGAGAGAGTTCAAGCACGCGAACCCTTTTGGCTCGAGAGTCATCAGAACAACCAAGAACAGCAAGAATACCACACATTGTGATATATATATATGTGTGTGTGTGTGTGTGTGTGTGTGTGTGTGTGTGTGTGTGTGTGAATGAAGAAGAAGAAGAAGAAGAGAAAAGAGCAAGAGCAACAACACCACGTATGATGGGTGTGAAGTTGAAGGCCTCAAGCAATTTGGTATATACACAACTCTTCCCAAGGACACGTATTTATATGCATAATAACATGAATAAATAATTATCAATAATCAATAATAATATATTATATATGAATGATAAGACTCCACCAAGTGGCTCCATGCACGCCGTCGTTTTCCTTCGATTCAGTGTACTGTTACCGTCCACTGGGTGGTGCCTAACCTATAATTTTCTCCTGTTAGAGTATTCATAATTAATTGTTTGTAAAATGAAAGAAGGCACTATGCTTGTTAAATAGGATAATAAATATAAACATGTGTTACTTAAAAAAGTATGATGCTTATTAAAGTAATATTCATTTTTTTTATGAACAAATTTTTAAAATTTATTAGAAATAATTTTTAAAAATTACATATTTAAGGATTAAATAATACTTGTGGTTAAAAAAATAAAAATGAATAATGTGTAAATATGAATCTCATAAAAAAAATAATCCAAATTAATTACACATATTTTGTGCCACCTGTGGAACCGTGCTTCGTTGTTGTGAACTATTATTTTTGTATGTAATAACGTAATACGGTTAATCTATTTTGTTTGTTTTTGTGTTCACACTTCACACAAACAACTACAGATTGTTAACAAATGAAAATAAATAAATAAATAGTTTTTTTTTGTGAAAAAATAAATAAATAGTTATAATTCTAAGTAATTCTATTAAATGACATATTTAAAATAAATTTGTTTTAAAGGATCGAAGAATAATGATTTTAGGCCTTGAGATGGTTAACTTGAAATATTATACTTAATCTGATAAAAAAAAATTAAAAGTGGATAGAACATCAACATCTATATACACACAATTAAATTAAACTTAAAATATTATTTAATAAATAAATAACCAATCGACTTTCACATTATATTAAAACTTCTTGACCGAAACACTATCGATTTAATGCTTTCCTGACGTGGCTTTTACTAGTGACTTCAATGTCAATACAATTGCAACATATTTTTTTTATTATTTTGGTGACGCAATTGCAACATATATAATGAAATGATCAACTTTTAGGATATATTTAAATTTGTAGAATAAATTTAGACCATATAATTATATATGAATAATTAAATTAAATTATAAAGTTATAGTATACTAAATTTACACTTTGGATGACATACTAACACCGTGCTTAAAAAAACCACGGTGCTTAAGTGGCAATGATATCATAGCATGTTGAAGCCTTGAAGGTGGTATGCAAAATATAAGAAATTACTAAAGTATATATGGACGATGGGGAATCAAACCCACTCCCTTAAAGTCCACCAACAACATTAATTATAATCATTGTGCTAACAAATTTGTTTGGTTTATAAATGAAAATTGTATTATATACAGTACTAAATTAAAATTAGTGTTATATTATATTTAATACTACTAAATTAAATAATATTAAAATTAATAAATACTTATCATATTTTTTATGCAAATAATAATATACTTATAATATTAAGTCCATAAATTAATAATAAAATCTAAACACCAAAATTACACATAATTTATTATTATTACTAGTAAATATTATTAGTATTTATTATTTTATTTTTAAAAAAATACAAATTCCAAAAAAACATTTTTTTAACCCGATAAATTATTTTAAAATACATTATATTTGTTAAATGCAAGGAATAAATATGAATAAAATAAAGAAAGAGTCTAAAATAAAATCAAAATTCCATTTTTCAAGGTTGAAAAAGCATACTGAAAAACCTTTTTTTGAGTCATTTGTCTCCTAGTTTTTGTTTTGTTCGCCTTTTACTTTCTCAATGTACAAAATAAAAAAAAAGATAACCAAGATTGAACGACAGCGTGAAATTCATGTATTGCAGAACTTAAATACACAACGTTATGCTCTCTGTACGTGAATGATTGAAGTAAACCATCATCTTCTTAGCCTATTAAAAAGAACCTTCATTTTCTTAATACAAAAAGAAGAACAGAAAGTTTGAAAAGAAAGAAAAACGAGATGGTAATATATCCTTTCCGTGCATCCTTTAATTGATTTGATTAAAAACGGATCTGCCTCTATTTTGAGTTTCAACTACGTCAAAAGATAGGTAATGATAGACATTTTTAAAAGAAAAGAAAAAAAAAAATCATTTCCAGCTATGTTAAAATTTCCAGAAAAAAAAAAGTGATATGATGACAATATAAAAATATAAAGCTATTTTACACTATTAATAATCAATTATAATTTTTATAGAAAAAAATTATTAAAATTCAAATATATGATTGGCCGATGGTTATGAAATTATTTTACACCTATCAAATTAATAAACTCAAATTTAAATACTCCTTTAGACATTTTTTTTTGGGTAAATTAACATTATTTTGGTAAACTTTAGCATCAATTATAGAAAAAAAGATTTTACACTTTCTTCAAATCACAAACAAACATTTATTACAAGCTTAAGCTTGCTAATTTTTATAATATAATTACTTTAAAAGTTACGATATAAATAATTTATAAGTTGATAGTATAAATTTTTTTATAATACTAATAATATAATATATTCATATTAATTACCAATAAGATTCGGCACAATTGGTAGATAATTTGATCATTTAAATATTTCGTAGGGGTTCAATACTTTCTTGGTAGATAACTGGATTCTTTAAAAATAAAAAATAAAAACTGGATTCTTTACATTGATATTTTCTGAAAATTCTTTAAGTTTCTTTCAATATACTCTTATTTTTTTCCTATCCTTATACTAACTTCATTAATAGATTAAAAAATATTATTTACTAATATCTCTTATATATTATATTATTTTTTAATTGTTTAAAAAATATTGTATCATATACCCTTACAAGGGATTAGTCATTAGTGTAAACGTTAAAAAAAAATAAAAAAGTTGTGTGCATATATATAACAAAAATTAATCACCAGAAATATCAATATATATAATTTACTCTTAAAACAAATTCAGCATGCATGATAGAATTTAATAATATTGCACCCTTTCCAAATTAATCCACACACTTATCTGTCATAGAAATGAATATAAAAAGCGACACTTATCCTAATTTATTTATTTTAAAAAAAATTGTAGGGTTTAGAATTTATGGGTGTAACAATACTAACATTATAACAAATATATTGTAGAACCCTTTTTCTGAAATCCACACACATATCTGTCAAAAATGAATGAGAGGCAATCAGGCAACACTTGTTCTTCTGTTTTTTTTTTTTAATAATTTTTCTTTATCTTGTCAGACAATTAATTAATCGTGTGATCGATCTATGATATAGCATAAAATATATACATACAGCTAAATAAATGAAGCCAAACAAAATGTTGCCAGACATATATATGAAAACGCATATGCAAAGTGGTTATTTACAGATCATCCTCTTTTATACGCTTATCGAACTATCACATGCAGCACATTGATATGCTGTCCAACAATTCTGTGAGATCTTATCCAATCTAAATCTTTTTTTTTTTCCTTCTATTCATTGTATATTTGCCGCGTTTCCATGTCGAAAAGGATCGATAATAATGTTAACTAATGCACGCGTATTCATCTTTTTCTGATCTTTCAAATAAAAATAATACTCAATGGAAAGCGGAAGGAATATGAATAGTTGAATACCAGAAAGAAAACAATTAACTAGCTTTTGGACTTGCACACAGAGAATCTCACCTTATCTTCACTAACTGTTACATACATATATACAAAACATTGTGAAGTTGAATTGATACTAGAATCCATTCATTTAATTTAATGTACAATCATCGCGTACATTATGATTGTAATAGCTATGACGTAAAACCACTTCTATACTTAATTCGGTAATTAATTAATTAATTATCAACATATATAAGAATATTCGTATGATTTCATTAGTTAATGATTTTACACTTTTCATCATTAATTTTTTTTACATCATGATATATATCTGCCTTTTTTTCTTCTATTGGTATCAACACAACATAACGGCTGGTACATTTGATATATGTGTGTGTGTGTGTGTGTGTGTGTGTGTGGGATCTATGCAATGTGCAAGGAGAACAAGTTTACAAACACAATCGAGTAGCTAGTTCAATTAGTTTTTGTGGCTTTTAGACAGCTCTTAGGGCTCATTTTCTTTCTCCAACAAGTGAAGCAGTTAATGCTATAGATACAAGTTTGAGGTCCTCATTTATAGTGTCTTTTGGGTTAACTAGGGAGGCCATAATATAATTGATTGAGAAATTGACATGTACTAACTATTATTTCGCGATCGATCGATCGTGTTCTCTAGATATTTTCATGGTGATGAGAAATTAGAGAAAAATCAACCAAACTTAATTTGTGTTTCCAAAACCCCACGAGGTCCTTGTCCATAGAAAGAAAATGAAGTCATCAATAAATGGCACTGTAGACAGAAAACATCGCTTCACGTACAATGCCGTTCTTTTTTGCATCCAATTTTTTAGTGACTTTTAGAGGTTACATAGAGACAATAAGACATAGAGTTCTTTTCGTACGTGATGACAATATATCGTGGTTTAATACACCTTTCAAGTTCGGTTTATGACTTTTGGTATCTACGTTAGGTCGTTCTTTCTTCGAATTTCCCCCCCTATTTTTTATTTTATTTTTAAATTTTCGTTATTTAATTTCCCAATCCACATGATCAGTGAAGTGTCTGATTGATAAGGACTTCCTCAACTCAATAATTTTTTTCTCTTATTGTGTATATCTTGTAGTTGACTCTCTAATATTAATTGAAGTTCTAAATCGATCTGCTGATCATCAATTAGTAAAATTTTTATTAACATAAATTGGAACATGGGAGTGTTTTATTTCACAAAATAGAAGAAAACTTATCAGAACAGTGAGATTTATTTGATTTTTTTACTAAATTATTATTTTTTTAGAAAATAATTAATTCACTATATGAGTAATTAGTGGTTATAAATTTCTTTATCAAACCCTATCTACAGTACAGTATTAGTTTGTTTAAGTTTGAGCAAGGGGACTATTCCATTAAATTTTAAACAACCTACCGAAATAAAATAACCAGAAAATAAAAACTGATAATCTAGTTGACGTTGGTAGTTGGTGTGCATAGTAATTATTGAATTATTGAAGGGGAGTATTAAGAAAACCAATAATAAATTATCTCTCATCAAGAAATTAAAACTAGCTTGCACGTCTGCATAGTTATAATATACAAGTATACAACTGCTATTAAATTAAGATGAAAGTTGTAACCCGTCATTATTCCACCATTTTCGATCGATGCCACCCAAAATTGATTTACCTTGATCTTCAAATTTGAGCTACTAGCTAGAACTGCTACAAGACGACTTGGAGTGCTTGAATTCTTCACTTGAGTATATCTCCTATTTTCCTTGACACGCCACTCCATTCATGATTCCAAAGCTCAAAAGTTTTCCAAGAAAATAGCTTTTAAGTGGGTGCTTACATAGCAAAAAGTTCCCCAAGACAATGAATGAACTTGAATATGTGAGGGATGCCCTTAGTAGTTAGTGCATATACACGTGGGTTCTTAGGATGCACTCGTGGTGCCAGGCCCAATCAACCAAGCCTAGCTAGCTTCATTGATGTAAGTTCTCTGTTTCTTTTGAACAATGAAAAAAACAAGATAAACTAAAATGTAAAATAGTCTTGACTGACAATATAAACGGTGCACGAGCAATAAACTTTAATTTATTCAATTCACTTTTACAACAAATGAATAAGTTCATCTTTTTACGTACGAAGGAAAGCATCAAGTGGATATATACCACTAACGAAGCAATGAGTTTGGTTTGTCTCGTGTCATTTCCTGATCAGAGGACAAATATTGAGTTGACATAGAAATTGATTTTGTACAATAAAATCATATACAAAATTATATAATCATCAAGAGATATAAGAAGAGAAGTCTGAGATAAAATTAATGATGTGATTAAAAGTTTCGAATTCCCGTATTTTCATCCTAAAAAATAAAAAATAAATCTCAGCTAATTATAATTGAGAAAGAATATATTTTCACTAAATAAGCAACTTATTAATAGTAACAAAATAATTTTCGTGTACTTTTAAAAAAAATTATCATTAAAACATAAGTAACACTGAGTATTAACTATACTGTGTTCTTGATACTCTTGTTGTTATTGTTGTACATTTCATTTTATTGTTATTTTAAATTCTTTTGTCAATTAATATTTTAATTTCTCATAATGTTTACGTATTTTGGAAGTTATAAAGTGGGTTGAATAATTAAAGATGAAAGGAAGAAAGATGATTTTTTCCTACAAATATTTTTCGATAAAAAAAAAATGTTTTGTTTTGGTATGGAAAAGTTTACCTTTGAGCATTTTGACGTTGTGTGCTGGCAGCGTTCATTGGTGTTGGGAGTTTGGCAAGCAGAAGTTCAAGTCGTGGCTGTTATTTTATTTGTTGGTTTCATATTTCTGGCATTCACATATCAAAGATGATTTCATTGCTGTCGTAGTCTTTTACCTAATATTTCATTGACATCTTATTGAATAAATTTAAAAATATTTGTTATTACATTACATAAAATAGTACTACCTCAAAATAGTGTAAAACTTGGGTCGAATAAAAAGAAAAGGAGGGAATAACTTCTTTAATTAATGTGATGATGCGTCATTAAATATAAATATTACTATATTTTATAATTAATTAACCTTAGTGACGTCGAGCGAGGTATTCTAACTTAAATATGTAACAATTTGTTCAATCATTTCATGTATTCGTTTTTTTTCTGGAATGTTTTCTGCAGTGGGGAATGCGACAACGATGTAGTTGTTATAGACAACAATATTAGTAACAGCAAGAAAACGATGAAAATAAGACACGGTTCTTTGAGTATATCGTCACTGCATTCATTCATTCAGATATGCTCAATTAACTAGTGAACCAAATAATTTCCTTCAGATGCATAATTAATAAGCGCGCCAATGGAATCACGCTGGCCTTGAAAACGAAAGCAGAAGAAGATAACTAACTAGCGTGCGGCGACACGATGAAGTTGCGTGTGATTAAGTCTAACATTACCACTATAATAAATGTTTAGAATAAGACTGTTCAAGTATTGAATCATGTCTGCTTTTCGGTTCAAGTTCAATTTGTTGCTTTTCTTTCGTCGAGAAACTTCTATCTTTAATAGAGTTTTTCTTTCAATTAAGTTTTTTCCATTCATAATATCTGAATGTTAAATCTTTTTATTTTTTTAAGGATAAAGGATCGAGTCAATTCCTGGTATCACTCGAATAAACATGGTTTTCTTACGGGTGATATTAATGGATTTTTAAGCTACATAAAGGAAATGAGATTGGGCCATTCTATAAAATTCATGATTTGGGTGAAGGACTGAAATTAATGACCATTACCCATCGATTTCTACGTTAGCTAAGTTTGGTTTTTGTCTATTTTGTTCTTTTAGATCCAAACAAAATGTCAGTTATTAATTCCAATGGGGTCATTGGACCACCCTTAACCCTCACATTGCAGTACCAAACTAAATGAAGATGGTATACAGGATCCTTATTGACAAGCACCACAAAAATTCAACAAACCCATCACCATTAATTCACTTAGTGTAAAACATGTTTTTTTGGCTTTTCTGAACAAAAAAAATTAAACTTTAGTTCTTTAACAAAATTTTGCTATATTTTCATCCTTTTAATTCTCAAAATGGATATCTAGTATTGTTAATGTTTTTATAAATATTGTTGGTGATGGTTAGTTTAAAAAAAAAAAAAAAAAACTACGTGTCGCAAGATGATTTTGCCATCAAGGTCAAGAAGAGAATATTAGGAAAAGACGAAGATAAGAGTCCGAGAAAGTAGGCTTTTTGGCCAATCAACACTTGAACTTCAAGAAAGAAAGGATCGATGTGTGAGATGAAAAAAAGTATATTAGAAAAGAGGAGTTAGAGAAGAAATCCTGAGAAAAAGGAATCTAAAAACGAGTACCAAAATATGTGAATTGTTTTCAACAATCAAGAGTGGATAGGTGACTAGGCTTATATATTCCATACATTAGGCCTGTAGTCTTTATTTATTCTTTTCTTTTTACGGTGTCTTTATTTATTTTTAATTACTGCTCATACATTTCACACACACAAAACTAATAAACTCCTGCTCATATTCCTGTCAATGTATGAGAATTTTTGTTTATACTTATCATTTGTATCAAATATGATTACATTATTTACATTTATTTATGATAATATTTAAAAAAATATACCTGTTTTTTTACTTATTATAAAAGTAAAATAAATTAGTATGATATAAAAATATATGTATGATTTTACATATTCGATTGATTCTACTAGTTAGTGGTTGAATCTCAATAATAATCATAAAAAGTTTGTGGTGACGGGTGAATCAATTGATGTTCTTTATCTCTTTATTATCTTATTTTTTATTTTGTTTACAAGTGATGTTCTTTCAACTTTTATTTTATCTACTTTAAGATTGACTTTTGTCATTTTCTTTAATATATATGGAAATTTATAAAGGTGTTCACGATTATAATAAATAATCTCCACATCCAAATCAATCTAATTCGGTTTGATAAGGTGTTTTTGAGTCAAATTCAATCCAAGTAAATTTTAATCCAATGATTTATGGGTTAGGTAACAGATTTTGTTATAAAACTCATAACTTAACCCAACCTAAACTATATATATTAATAAATTAATAATAACAAAAATAAAAAATTATATTTTCACTTTGTCACTTACTCATACACTTTCATTTACAACAATTTTACTTTCATATTTACTATACCACTCATTCCATTCCAATTTAACGAAAACTCTTTTCCAAAATAGAAAGTAGAAACATTGAAACTTTATTTGGCAGTTTTGACTACTCTCACCTACTTAATCGTGGTCGCCTTTACTACTGTCCTCCGCTCAATCTATTGTCCTATGCTACACCTTCGTTGCATCACTTGCATCTCATCTCTTGGTTTGTTTTTGTGCATTAATATATGATTATGTGTATTTTTATTGAAATTTATTTTTGTTCTAAAAAAATAAGTAAAATCTGAAAATTTATAATGATTTTTTAACAAATTTTAATTAATTTATTTTTAAAAAATGCATTATTGACTTGATTACCTAACCTAACCCAATCTGTTCATGATTGGATTGGTTTGAGTAAAAATAAAATCACACAAAACAATCCAACCCAATTCACTAAAAATCAGATTGGATTAATAATTTAAGCAAATCCGACCCAACTCAATATGTGAACACCCGTAAAAATTTGTGTCATGTTAATTATGATGATTTAAGTATTATATGCTAGCTAAGTCTAATATATAAATAAGTTGTTGATTTGAGTGTTGTTTGCTTTAAATAGGATAGTGACTTTGAATTTTATGAACAAAAAAAAATTCATAAAAGCAATTGTATTAAGTGTATCACTAGATATTTCGTATAAATAAATAAAAATGCTTAAATAAGTTTTTGGTTTCTATAAAATACCTATTTTTTTATTTTGGGTCTCTATAAATTTTTTTCTATGTTTTGGGTCCCTATAATTTTTCTTTTTTATTTTGGGTCTCTGTCGTTACCTTTCCTTTGTTTTCTAATGACGTGTCTGTTAGTATATCATGAAAACATATCCCACGTGGCAAGTTTTGGGTCCCTATTAGTTTAAAACAATGTCGTTTGGGCTTAATTTAGAAACCTTTTTCTCATAATGAAGTTCTCTTTTTTGCTCTGAATATGTTACGAACTCGAAAAGGAAAAGATGTTAGGATTTTACGTCATTTTTGTGGAGGGTCAGGATTGTTGCGACGTGGAGGGTCATGGTCATCATTGCGTGGAGGGTGGTCTTCGTGTGACATTTCGTTCATGGCAAGGTTTCATTCACGATAAGTTTCTTTTAGTGAAAAGGCTGTCACTTTAATGATGTTATTTTGAACCAAGAGGGACCTACAAATTGTCATGTGAGATATGCTTACATGCACACTAACGAACACCTTATCAGAAAACGACAGGGATCCAAAACAAAAATAAATAAATTATAAAGATCCAAAAAAAAAAAGAAAGATATTTTATAAGAACAAAAACTTATTTAAACCTAAATAAAAATATGCGGGTTGGGTGATGATAGCAAATCCCAGTTCAACAAAAACGAATACTCATCGGGCCCAAGGAAACAACAACACTCCTCATGATCAAAAGAACTAATAACTGCTGCGGGTCAATAAAGTGTTGGTGTAGCATGGCCCAAGTAAACCCCAGAGCCCCAAAGGATATGTAGAAAAACGAGATTGATATAAATTCGACTAAACAAGCCAATCGAATTATCCAGGCTATTAAAATACTTGCAAAATTGATTAATTATCCACGGTGTGGAATTATGATTATGATTTTATTTATGAGTCTTATGGTCACATTTTCAAAGTGTTAGAATTGGATATTGGATGATGAATTATTTGATTAATTTTAATGATAATAAATGTAATAAGATTGATCAAATTGATGATTCATTATTGAGAGTTTCAAGAAATCAAAAATTTTAACAAACAAATGGTAATATCATTCTCTCACCCTTATATGTATGTGTGTAAAAATAATTTGAATAAAATAACTTAACATCCAACGCATTACTTAATCACAAATCAAATATATGTGACTAAATGAAAAATGGTCATGTTGTTGTAGTCAGACCAAGTCCCATTGTATAGACTAACTAAATTATGTCGTCAAACGAATCAAGTTCTATTATATAGACGAATAAAGTCCTATCGCCAGACAGACTTAGTCTTTCGTCAAAACAGAGAAATAAGATAAATGATTTTACACATAGTCTTTAATCTATTATCACATGAATAGAAAAATAGGAGATCTGAAGAATATGACTTTACAAATTTTCCTAGTATTCTATCTATTTAACTTGAGTTGTTGAATTTTGAATAGTTTTAGCTAAAATTTCTTTTTGTTGAAAAGTAAAATAAAACAAGATTTAGGAAAAGCCATAGAAAAGCATCAAAGTGATATACTAGTCTTATTTTTAAGTGACTTACACATAAATATTCTTAAACACTCAACTATCTTACAATGGTTTAAGAAGCTTTCAATGTTCAAATTCGATGAACTCTCCTATAAATAGAAGCCTTTATGCTCAAGACAAAAAAGGAACAACATAGCAAAAACTGCAAAGTCAAAAGAGTAAACTCATACAAGCATAAGGAAAAAAAGTTTAAGTTAAGGGAAAAATACACTTATAAAGTTTTTAGTCTCTGCCAATTCATATTTTGTATATCCTCTATATGAGAGTTATTGAATCATATTCATTAACTTGAATAAAATGCTAGGAATGACTTAATACTTTGGTGTATAATTTAAGGAGGAGATTTATACTTATCCAAAAGTGACTGATTAGAATACTTATTTGCAATTAGGATTGATTACAGTGAAACCTTTAACATTTGTCAAATGAGAACGAGACATAACTCAGGATTTAATGAAGCAATATAAAACAAATGATGTTTTATTTATGTTGTCTTAAACTTTCATTTATCCATTTTAGCACTAAGTGCCTCCTCAAAAAGTTTTCAAAATATATAATCCAAAAAGATATATTAGTTGTTTTATTTTTGATCTTCTGAAAAATTTCATATATCAATCGACGAATAATATAATTTCCAAAATCATACCTGTTATGAAAATTTGTGAAGTGTTTTAACTTATCCATTATTCAATCCTTCATCTAATATGTCTTTGTGTATTTCATCAAACACACTATTTTATACATATTTCCTCTAATTAGTCTAAATTCATTGAAGTGTGTCTAGCATTTCTCTTTATTTTTTAAATATACTAGTTTTGGACACACTATTTTAGATACATTTCACTAATAAAAAATATAATAAAAAATAATGTGTTATGAATTGTATTTCTAACATTTTTCTTTATTTTTTATTAGAGTTTAATAGGCATATACATGTATTGTTGTTAATATAAAATTCATTACACTGTGACTAATAAAAAATTAAAATCCATATAATATTTAAAATAATCATTATAAAATTCAACAAATATTTGTTATATGATCATTTGTGATTGAATACATGTATGGAGACTTTTACATTTTTTTTAAAGAACTTTTACATTGCTAATGCCTGTATTATTTATTATTTTATTTAGAGAACAAGATATTTTTCGTGAAAAACCTTACTTTCAGTAAGATTATCTCTTATAAAAGAAATTATAAAAATAAAGTACTTCAAATAAAAGAAGCCAGTATGACCAAAACAGCAACAATAATAAAAGAATTTGGATTCAAGTGAACCGAGATTAATATATTTAAATTTCAATATTTTTTTAATTGAGCCTATAATAAAAAGCCTTACATAATTCTTTGGGGTTAAACAGATTGGCCTTTATTTATTTATGTACTTAATAAAATATTATTTTCTGTATAGATAACAATTTTTAAATGGTTGTTAAGTATTTTAAAGTAATCCATATTTATATAGTAAAAATAATATTATACTCGTCCGTGGACAAGTCTCAAAAATAGTTTTATCATTAAGGATATCTAATAAAAGACAAAATAAACAATAGTATGTTCTGATATCTTGAAAATAGTCCAGTCTCTTAATTATTTTTTCTTTAATTTATAACTTATCATTTTTAAAATATATTTTAATCTATAATTTCAAAGTTTTTTTTTAAAAATAAATTAACAATACTCATATGATAAACAAAAGAGTTACCAACAAACAAATAAAATTCTTCAGAAAAAAAATAAAAATAAAATGGTACACAATTTGGAGTAAAAAAAATTGTTTGTTTTTTCAATGTTAAATTCTATATTATTTGGGCCATAAAATAGAGAAATTATAGAAGAAGAAGCCTTCTCCCCTCTAGGGCCTGGGCTTGGGTTGAGGTAGTTAGGGTTTCACTTAAATAAAAGCAGGCGAACCGTTGGATCTCGTGGATCTGATCATAACCGTCCGATCAATCCTTGATTCATTCTATAAAACCGACACTACGAGCTGTTCTATTGTACCGTCTTCTGTGCTATCTCCTCTTCTTAGCCTCTGCAGTCAAAATTAGGGTTTATGATTCGTTAGTCTCTGTTTTGCTTTCGAGTTTCGATTTCGCAATATGCTTCGCTATCTGGTCGATGCGGATTATTTCAATTCCCTTGCGACTCGTTCCCTTGAAGCAATATCGTTTTGTGTTGTTCTTTTATATCCTTTCCAAACCCCCCTTTGGTTTTGGGAGAACATTGGGGCAACTAAATCAAATTTTCGACCCAAGTTTTCATCTTGTTTTTAGGGTTTTCGTTTTTTCGTCGATTGAATATCTGGGTTGCGCTATTTTTAACTGTGATGAGTCTACAGACCTGTAATGATTATGCGGGAATGATCGCATTCATTATTGAACATCTAAGGGACTGAGTTTTTAACGTTGCTCCCAGTTTTTCAATCTCTTAAGATTATAGCTTCGAAAGGTCGATTTTTCCCTCTTTAATTTTTTATTGTGTTTTTAAATGAGTGTTGAATGTTTTAAAGGCTTCAACTTTCTTTGAGGTTTTTGCTTGCACTTTTTCGAATGTGTTTGGCAATGTTTAATTGGAGCCGATATGTTTGTTCCCCTCGCTATCCATTGTTGCAATTTTGATGCATCAGTTTGGACGTCGGGGAACTAAATTACTCTTATTTGTTTCTTTCAGAATTTTGGTCTTTTTATTTGAATTGTTTAAATTGAAATAATGTTTTCTTACTGATTACAGTAGTTTAGGATCTATGCTAGTTCCTAGCTTGAGAATTTTGTGGGTTAGGATGAAGCTAAAATATATAATCCAACACTTGATCTGACTAATTGCGATTGATGTTAAATGTTTTTATGCTTCTGAATCTACATTTGCTTTTCCTTCTCTTACGTTCCCATGAGAGAAAATTGTTTTACGAGTTTGTTAATTGTTCTTTGGCATAGATTGGTTAGTTCATAATGTTACCTTTGTGTATTGCAATTTCCGTTTACTTCCATTGGTAGCATCATGTGATGAAATTGGAAAAAATCTTAGGACACCTTCCTACACAGTAAACATTTCTGTGGATGAGAATAACTTTTCCAAACTGATGATGTGGTTGCTTTCTGTTCCATGATCAGTAGTTTCAATAATTTTCAGGAGTTTTGGCTTTCGAATTGGAATGTAACTATTTTTAAATGCATTTTCATTATCAACCCTTTATCCATTTTTAAACTGATTATTTTCCATCTCTACTTCTGTTTGGGGATCATGGGTTTCTGAACCTACTGTCTTTTAGTTGATCTTACTTTTTTGGGCAATTTTTGTAACAGACAATTCCTGGATACCGGTGGTAGCATTTTGATTGAAATAAATTTTTAAATCAATTTTTCTCTGTTTCAAGGGTTTTCATTTTTTTTTGCGATTGAGTAACTGGGTTTGTGCTATTTTTAACTGTGATGAGTCTACAGACCTGTAATGATTATGCGGGAATGATCGCATTCATTATTGAACATCTAAGGGGCGGAGTTTTCTAATTTTGCTCCCAGTTTTTCAAACAATTCTTTTAGATTTTGGGTTCGAAAGTTTGATTTTTTTTTTTTCTGTTTATTTTTTGATAAAATTGAGTGCAAATGTTTGAAAGGCTTCAACTTTCTGCATCTCCACTGACCACTTCGGTTGGGATATAGGATCTTACTGCTTTGAATCTTTTAGTTGAACTTACTTTTTTGGACTGTTCCTGGATACGGGTGATAGCATTTGATGGAAGTGCCACCGTAAATTTGAAGACATGTTAATCTGAACAATACGAAATTCATTCGGATGCTGAAGTAATGGAATGAAGGAAAGACATAAAAATAATGGAAAGTGAACTTCCAAATTAATTCAAGGATTAAAACCTTTGATATATAGAAATCTGTAACGTTTAAAAAATGGCCCTACAACAGAAACATATATAAAAAAAAATCAATAAAAAGAAGGATCAATCTCACTCAAACCACCGTTAGCTCGATCAGAACCCGCACCCACATACCTGAATCTAGCACCAGCGCCACAAAGCCAGATCTATCCAATCTCAAAACCCTAATCCATTAGTATTTTTTTGGGCTTGGTAAATTTTGAGTTTTGGGCTTGGAGTTCAAAAAGATTATTATGGTTATGATTATGGTGACCATGAGAAAAATATTTTTATGGTTGTATTTGTGCATCAACCTTTTTATTTTATTTTATTAAAAATAAGAAACTTGACTAGGGGTGAAAATAACAACTACCTAAAGTATTGAAACTAAGCTCATGACTCACTATATAACAACTTGGCCCAGATCAAACAATAGGACACTGCCAAGGCCATGTTAATTTAGACCAGCCACAACTAATAAATAATAATTAATTAAATAAAAGGTTATGATAGACTTATGACCTGTTTGGACATTAAAATTATTTATAGGAGAAAAAAATATATATAAAAAAATTAACGACGAGAATTCGTACACATATAATCTGACAACAATACAAATATGTCATAAATAGGTTGTGGTAACAATCTATTTAATCAGGTGTTTCATGTTTGGTTTTCACCATTTACCATAACTTTTTTAACAGGGTAAAGGCATATAAATATAGTGAACTCAAAAATACCAAGTTCTAACTTTTAAAGTTGCAAGTTTCTAGTCATAAGTTAGAACTGTAATTGGAGGAGGGACACCTACTGTTGTGAGAGATGAAGTAGTTGCAAACCTAATAATGGTGACTAAGGACAACATAAAAAAAAAATATAAGAAAACTCAGTTAACGTTGGGAATGTGAACTTCCGAAGAGATGAAGACGGCAACGGTCATGATGCCAAAATCCAAATGAATGGACATGTTCACTCTTTAACGGTAACTTCGCAGAACTTGCTTCTCTCTCTTGGTCCCACACTCTCTCAATAAATATTAAATTAAATAATACAAAAAAATAGAATCTTAATTAATAAGCAATAATGAACGAGTTTAGGGTTAGGCACGCATACGCATTGTACTCGCAGTGGGTAAGTCAAACCTCTAATCAACATCACTATTACATTTTTCTTATTTTCTTCTTTAATTTATTCTGTCACCTATTGTATTTTTTATTTATTTAATTCTTATAACTTTCTCTAGCTTTTACTCGCCTAGGTAGGTCATCACATTTCTAACACCCCAAATTACATTCTTATCCTTTGTTTTATTCTTTTCTCTTAAAGTTAAAGATGCCTTTAATAAAAGACACATTAAAGCCAACATTCAAATAAGATTTTGATTCCATTTACCTTTTCTTTGTTGAATGATGAGAAAAATAAGAAAACCTTAAATTTAAAATCTTACAAGCTTTCTTTTCCTTAACCAAACCTGCCAACTGGTGCAATTAATTTTCATAAATTTTTTTCATTATTTTGATTTAAAAGTATGTCCTGTTTCACAATAAATAGAATAATTTAATTATCATATTGTTATTGAAAATTTATACACCGTAAATCAATTAAAAAATAATCTTGTAATAATTTTATAAGATAATTATAATAAAATTAACAAATTGATCACGTCACAATTTATAACAAACAATTTTACCATGTCAATACAATTTACTTACAAAATCAAGATCATTATTATTTTTTTTATTCAACAAAAAAAAATTAAGAACTGATATTTGATATAGAGTTTAATTTTTATATTCTAACAGTGTACTTTTTTTTATATTATCAATTAATTATAAGTTATCATAAATATTACGATTTATAATTAAATGGTAATATATATTTTTTCCATTGTTACTGTATATACTACTTTAATTTTTATTAGACGGATCATATTATATTAATTTTAACTTAAAAATACTTTTAACATTTTGTATTTTTTTTTCTCAATATTTGAATTTCCATAATTAAACCAAAAGAGACAAGAAGATCAATTCAAAATAAACTTACAACACAATCTTGACGTATTTTATTTTCAACAAGAGACAACACAGAAGAAAGCAAGAAAGGCAAAGGAGGAAGCGGAGGGCAAAACTGAATTTGCAAATTGCAAAAGGAGTAAAAACAAGCTGGTCAAAGCAACGTTTTTTTTTTTTTTTTTTTAAATTGAGTGTGATAGCTGTGTTTGTGTGTGTATTGAAATGTGCCCCGCAATTAACACGCAAATAGGGTGGGTCCCACGGTGACTCCAATCTGACCCAAAACAAAAACTACATTCTAATCTCCTTTATAAACAACACCTCACCCTCGCATTTCAACCTCTCTCAAATCAACACGCACACTAGAAAAGAAACAAACAAAAAAACAGACCAATTCCAACGTTTGAATTTTGACTGAAGACAAAACAAGGAACTCCACCACCACCAACGTTAGGAAAATAAAGAAAAAAACATGTCTTGCTCCGTCGCGGTTTCCAACTCACCGGTGTTCTCTCCTTCTTCTTCCCTCTTCTGCTCAAAGCCCTCCATCATCTCTTCTTCGCCGGAATCTCTATCCCTCTCTTTGTCTCATCTCAAACCTGCGAACTCTTCTACGACGTCGTCTTCATGTTCTTCTCCCTCTGCTGCCGCTGCTTCTTCCTCTCCTTCTTCTCCGTTTCGGCTTCGCCTTCCCAAGCCTCCCACCGCGTTCTCTGCGTCTTCTTCTGCTGCGTCGACATCTCCGAACGGCGCCGTTTTGAAGAGGAAGCGACCCGCTAGGTTGGACATACCCGTTTCCTCTCTCGCCTTTGCAGTTCCTCCCACGCCCTCCGCGGCGGCGCGTGACGTGGTCGAGGCTGATGAAGATGGCTTTGGTGTGTACTGCAAGAGAGGGAGGAGGGAGTACATGGAGGATCGTTACACTGCTGGGGATAATCTTCGCGGAGAACACAAACTGGTAAGAGAAATTTCATTTTTTCAAAAAAAATAAAAAACTTTTTATTTGAGGTTGGTAGTTGGGATTCACTGGCTATGAGTATGTGGTGTTTTTAGGAACTGGGGTTGTGGAAAGTTTGAAGCTTTTGATCTGGGTCTAATTGAAGAAGAGTTTGAATGATTTTGAGTTTTTTCTACATGGTTTCGTCAGTTTTTGTATGATCTACTATTTGTAAAGAGAATAAGAAAACAAAGTCCATGATTTTAGGGAAAGATCATTATGAGTGTGATGTTAATTGAGGATTGATTAATAATATGCTGTCGATGCTAATGCTTAACAAATTTGTTTTGTGATTGCAGGCTTTTTTTGGCATATTTGATGGGCACGGTGGTGCAAAGGCTGCTGAATTTGCTGCAAACAACTTAGAAAAGAATGTCTTAGATGAAGTGATTGTGAGAGACGACGAAGATATTGAGGAGGCAGTGAAGCGTGGGTACCTAAACACTGATTCGGATTTTCTAAAGGAGGATTTCCACGGCGGCTCTTGCTGTGTGACAGCATTGATTAGGAATGGCAACCTTGTCGTGTCCAACGCCGGCGATTGCCGTGCTGTCATTAGCAGAGGTGGTGTTGCTGAGGCCCTCACATCTGATCACAGACCCTCAAGGGAAGACGAAAGGGACAGAATTGAGAGCCTGGTAAGTTATTGGATAGTTAGTTAGTACTATATTTGATACCAAATGTGTTTAGTTTGAATTTGGATATGTGTTGGTTCTTAAAAAGCATTTAAATTTCGTGTCTTGCAGGGTGGCTATGTCGATTTATGCCGCGGTGTTTGGAGGATCCAGGGATCTCTAGCTGTGTCTAGAGGAATTGGAGATAGACACCTGAAACAATGGGTGACAGCAGAACCTGAGACCAAAGTCCTCAGAATTGAACCTGAACATGACTTTTTAATCTTAGCTTCAGATGGATTATGGGATAAGGTAATAGGACTTAACCATTTCATTCACTTTCAATGTTAACATTTTCTTTATGAAAAACAGCATTGTTGAATATTGATTAACTGAACAAGTTTCTATCTTTCTAATCCTTTCAGGTTAGTAACCAGGAAGCAGTAGATATTGCTCGCTCTTTTCTCGTGGGGAGCACCAACAAATCACAATCATCTATGGCTTGTAAAAAGCTTGTGGATTTGTCTGTTTCACGAGGCTCTTTGGATGATACAAGTGTTTTGCTAATCAAACTGGAGCACTATATTTGATTTAAGTTACCTTAGCACACAACAGAAGAACGTAACGTAGTTGCAGTTTGTGACTTTCAACTTTCAACTTTGGTGGTTCCTGATGATAGAGTAGTTGATTCTTTTCTGTATATATAAACCTGACGTCATTATTGGAAATTTTTTTTATCCGCACAGGGGAGGGATATTATTAATTATTAACAATAACATTTAGTAATTATTTTTTTCCATAAGAATAATTTATGTAATGAGCATACAATTGATTATTAATTTAATACATTATTTATTTGGTAATTCATGTGTTGGAAGTTATCTAATTTGTGATGGATTACAGTTTACCCTTTTGAGTACATAAAATGCAAAGTTTTGAGTAGAATGATTCAATCAATGAGTCTCTCTAAAAAATTATCAGTCAGCCAAATTTGGCTTTCGTCTCATGAATTAGTCAAGCTTAATCCAACGGTTAGATATTGATTGACCAGTAGGCTCTGAATCACGAGCTTCTGTCTTACGAATTCGACGGCTTTTCCAACGGTTATATACTTATTGCAAGGGACGAATAACGAGTTATTTTATTTTATCCCTATAAATAGTTTTGGGCCTTGATTTGTTTACCTATGTTACTTCAAAGTTCGAACTCACTCTTCTACAACGTGAATATGATCCCATTAACACGGGCTATTGCTATATTGAGAGATTCATGCTCCATGTTTTTTATTTACTTCTAAAGTTTTAGTTTCATAAAATTGTGTTAGATAAGATAGATGTTCATGCTTTATATATAATATAGATTTATTTCAATATATTCTTGTGTGCTGCATTAGTTAATGAAAAGGCTCACTTGTGCATGGCGACACTTTAAGGTCACACTTAATACACAGAAAGAACTTGACTGTTCTATTATTTTTGTTTATGAAACAAATACTGATCGAGTACAAGTGAAAAACACGTTTTATAACTGTTATATTTATGTTAATTTTGCCACTAAATTATAACTGTATTATTGCAAATGCTTCTCCAATTTCCTAGACTATTTTTTGTTTCTCAAAGTTTGACTCAGGAAAAAAGCCTGGAACGGTGGGAAATGAGTTATGGATGATATTTGGCATAAGGTCCATGAGCTAATAATTATTTAGTGGTATAAGGAAAAATAAAATAAAATAAAAATGAAAACTAATGTGAACGTTATTAATATATGAGCAGCACCGTTGGCAGAAGTTGACCGACCAAATTTCCTTGCCATTAAGACCACTTACTACGTGTCCTACCGATCACCGAATTGAAAAAAAAAAAAAATGTAAAAATATAAAGTATCGTATATCCGCCGCACTCGTTTGTCATGCACACTGAATAAATGGAACCGCTTTATAAACAAATAGGAAAAAGAAATTGTCATATTTTTGAATTTTCAGATCCAAAATTCATTCAAAATATACTATTTAATCAAGAAACGTAGTTTGTGTTTATGTTTACACTAGTTTTCAGAGTCCAGTGATGTCCAAGACAGGTTCTGCGCGTGTTTGGATAATTTATAATCTTATTCTTTGTGGTCTAATTCTAATTAGTAATAATAATGAAGTAATGGTGACAATAATAAGATATTTGTTGTGTCTTGACTTGAGATTGACTTGGGGATGAAATGAATAAGGTTGGTTCGAGGCATTAAGTATTAACTAGGGATGACAATATGGATTGAGATCCTACGGGCACCTGCAAAAATATCCACGCAAGTAGGGTAATAACTCGCATATTTGGGGATGGGGATAGGGCGGGTATCTATCCGCAAAATCTTACGGGGATGGGTACCCACCCCACCCCGCATCTTATGTATATACATATTAATTAATATATTATAATTTTATTATTTAAATTATTCAATTAAAATTATTTAATTATCTATTTGTTATTTTAATTATTCTTTTTATATATTAATTTTGATATTCTATTATGATTTAATTTTTATTTGTATTAGTAGTTCAAAGCAATATAGAAACTATGGAAATAAGCATTTGCAAAATATGGAGAAATTAAGTTAAAATATTATATCTATTTGTGTTTTATTTTTAATATATAATTATAAACTAATTAGTTTTAAAAATATATTAGTTTTTCCTATTTAATTAGAGTTTTTGTTTAGATTTATGTTGAATGATTATTTTTGTAATGTTATTTATTTATATAAATTAATATTTATTTGATTTTAATATTATATAAGGGTGTATTGTATTAGGATTTTAAAAGACTTTTCTAACATAAAAAAGTCTTGAAAATTTTTAAGATTTTGTAGGAAACTAAAAACTGTTAAGACTTTTTTAAAAAGACTTTTGTGATTAGGATTTTATAATTTGAATTTAATAGATTTAGAATATAAGATTTGAAAAGATTTCACATATTTATAAGATAAGATTTTAAAAGACTTTATGGATTTCTAGAAAAAAAAATTCAAAACTACTAAATACAAGCCAACAAGAGTGTGCTTGGAAATATTATTGAACACAGACTAATCACAAATTATCATAAACTGAACCATCTCACCTACTGATAATGTACATGAATTCAAAATTAAAGTTACTGGTTATTAATGCATTTTGAGATATATTTTTCACAAATTTTCATAAAGTGATAATGAAAAATAATAACAAAATATTAGTAAAAAATATAAAATGTTTCATTTAACTCATAAAATCAATAATGTCATCAAAATATAAATCAAATAATTCAACAAAAAATATATGATGATCAAAACATTAATCATTTGCTTAACTTAAAGAATATCCAAAGTTGTGTATGTTTTATAACATCCTAAACATTACTCTTTGTTTCCTAACTTGATTGTTTGCCGCAAGTTAAAACTTCTTCTAGAGTCAAATCTACTTCTTTTATGAAAATTTTCACTTCATTAAGAATTTATGAACTTAAAATGAATGAGATAGTGGACTACATTGTAGGCTTGTAAATTGATTCATAGTGATTTGAAGATATGAACACATTACTATTAGAATCATATGAAAAGTTTCACCTTGAAACAAAAAAATGTGTGACTAAGAGATTATGTCACTGCTTTCAAAGTAAAGAAAATGAAATAAATAAAAAAGTCTGTGATGAGAAAGAAAAGTCTCTCGTAGTTGACTGTGATTGTTTGTTGGGTTTGGTATTTATATGATCAACTAAAAAATTCATAAAATCTACCAAAATCCAATTAAAAAAAAAGTTCATAAAATCTTTATAATTTTGAATAACAGATAACTTTTTTTTGCGTTATTCAAAATCACAATCGAATACTATGGTACCTTACCCATTGTCATTCCTAGTACTAACGTGTATATACGATAGCCACATGACACACTCTCATAAAGGGGATCCTTCCCGGAAGGCACAAGAACGTGTAACGTGTTTGTTTGTTAATGTTAACTGTTTGTTTTGTACACTAATTGGGGCACTCCAAAACAAATAAAATATGAACCTTTTGTTTTGTTTAATGATACGTCCTCGTAGTAGACGTGTCACAGTGTTTTTGAGAAGAAGGGAATGTACATGAAACCAATCATCAACCAACATTTGTAATAGCTATGTGCATGCATGATGCATGTATGTATGTATCCCCGTGCCATACGGCGAATACTAAGCAATTATTCATTAACTTGATTGTTTCAGAGGAGAATCAGTCATCTCCTAATTATGTTATATATTATTGTGTACGTTGTGAAACATGCACGTTGTTTCTTTATATATTTTGGATTATCCTTATTGTTGTTGAGGAAGAACCCGTTTTATTATAATGGTTAAAACGTCCATGATTTTATTTTTCTATGAAAAAAGAGATTTCCGGAGGATTCACTAAGAAAATGTGTTCTCATAGGTATTTTTGTCAATAAATGACCAACATGTAATATAGTACGCAACTAGAGAAAAATAAACATCTGGAAGCATATTCTACCTAATTACAGACTCATGAAACTAAAAACTTACAGAACAAGGGACATGGACTAGTATGAAATCATGAAAGTACAGAGAATAATTATTGACTCTAATATCTTAAGATGACCCATTCAACCGTGTAATTTGTTGTTCATGGATGGTGGAATCAAACTTGCGTTCATAAGAAGATTTTGGGTAAAGTCTGAAGAAACAGCCTCCCTCTGTTATGCCTGTATCATATATTATAGAATTGGTATAATCATTAAGAAGTGTGAGATTTAATTTAATGAACCATATTCGTGGAATCCTGAGATGCGCGTGGAAATTTATAAGTACGTACCAACAACAAGATCGAGAAGTAATTTTTGAGACTCTAATATTCTTAAAAGCAAGATCTGTAAAAAATAAAATAAAGTTATAAGGAAACAATGTAAGTACAACTACATGATGAATAACGATTCTCTTACTATTCCAACAATAGTTACATTATAGTACTAGTTATATCAATTACTTATCTATTTTCTCTTCCAAGAGTTATATGTTTCCAAAGATTTCTATAAACCTTTTTAAGTATTCTTTACATAATATCAATTCAAATGGATTTGGAAGGATATGAAAACTTGATACTTATTTATATATTTTAAGATGTCTTAGAATTTTTATGTTTAATTTTCAGGTTTAGAAGCATGTTTGAAGTAAAAGTACTTGTATAAAAGTATTGAGATTCTTTATTTTGAATCTATATTAAAATGTGTGTACACCATTTCAAACTTAAATCAAACATGCATTTCATATATAAGAAAATTCAATTTTATTTGTATTAAGAGTTTCATTTGTCTTAAAGGAGTGAAGTTCACAATCAATCAATTGACCACAATTAAATATATTCAAAAAGTGAAGTGAGAATTGTAGAAGTAAATTAAACATCATGCCTAATCCAAAACTTTGTCATTAAGTAAATGAGTTTTTATAATTAACTTAAAGCAATACGAGCAAAATGAGTTTTTATATTTTAAAATTCAGTGGTCCATGGGCTAGCTCATTTTGCTTTGCAGCTCGTCAAGGGATGTGCCAGCAAAATTTCAACCAACCATTGAATTTGAATTAGATCAACCTAGCCCAACCTAAAAATATGTTGACCCATAATAGACAAGCTTAAATGGGTCGAGCTAACCCAAATTAACAACTCTAATTAAGCATGTTTAGTATCAATAGAAATAAAATCAACATCCTTCTCTGGGAAATGTTCTCATTCATGGCCAATGTTAAAGATTAGCTTAGTTTACCATTAGTTTGTGCTGAAATAAACACATTATTATAATAAAAGGTAGAATGTAGATTAACTCAATAAGAAAACAAATTCTTCAGAACTTAAGAGAAGGAGATGATCCAAGTCTTATAAAAAGTGTACTTTGACTGTATATTTTCCTTCAATAAAGGTGTTGTTGTCCACTTATAATTTTTCTAAATAGTGAAAATATATTTCAAGTGACCAATTTTGATTCCTCAGAAGGGCCATGTCACTTAGAAAATGATGTTTTCTATAAGTTATTCATTTAGAGTTATCAAGTTTTCAAGGAATGGCTAATTTGAGTTTGAGATTAAGATTTGACAAACGAGACAAGTGAAAAAAAAATTACCAAGTGCCAAGACGTTACAGCATTAGACAAATCGAGTGAAGTATTTCAAAAAAACCACGTCACATGACAATTATTAGCAGTTGTCGAAAAGTAATAATGTTTTGTGTCCAGATGCATGTTAGAAAGTACAAAAGTTAAAAACATTATCAATTTCGATTTCAGTAAATCAAAATACATGGTGTCTTATTCACTGATAAAATTATGATCGAATATAATTGGAGATTTAACTTGATCTATGTCATAATTAGGTTGAAAAGAACAATATACTATTGGTTTATGGAAAAGAACTAACAATTAGTAATTAATTAGAAGTGTCTTACAAATAAAAAAAGAACGATTTGTTACGTGAAAAATAATTATCTACTCAACTAAACCAAAGAAACCACAATCGAAATATATTAAGGATCCTAAAAATTAATTTCCACCATTAACAATAGAATATCTCTTTTTGACATGATTAGTGTAAGATTTAACATGTGTTTTCATAAAAATTAAAGAAAACAAAAATAGTGGCTCAAGATTATTTATTATTTTCATTAAAATCATGACACTTGGCATGTCTTGCTTCTAACTCTCAAAGAAGTGGATGGCTGTAAAAAAAACTCTCAAATTAAGAAGTGGACACTGCAAGAGTACCAACAATTTGTTCCCCTTATCAAAGACAAAACAGGCTTTAATACTATATTAAAATTAAACTGAGCCTAACTCAATGAAACACTAATGTAAGGAAAAGGATCACCCAAATCTTATCTTATAAAGAATATTTCAATCATGTTTCTAACTAATGTAACACATCTTATAAGATACATGTCAAAACGTGGAGCAACTGTACATGAATCTCAAATTAAGTATGTGACTGATCTGAAAATATCAATGCTAGAAATCTCATAAAACACTGCATATATAATTAAGAGAGAAAAAAACCCAGCCAAAATTTTTCAATTTTATTTTCAAGAAAATCTAAAAGATTTGAATAAAAAAATGGAGGAAACAAAAGGAAGTTCGAACACCGAAGGATACCAACTACAATCTTCTATTAAAATAAACAAAAATGAATAATCACCACCGAATTGGAGGGGCAAAGAATATCTTGATCCATTTTGGAAGATAAAAAATGAAATGGAATATACAACTTTCAGTTTTCACTCAAGGATAATTGGAAAATACTTGTGAGCGATGAATCCAAGGTAAATAAAATATGTCACAAAATTATGGATACCATATTCTCTTATTTGATATTTTAAAATATTATATATACAAATGGGTCAACCCACAAAATTTTCCTCCTGCTGGTTCAATGGCATGGGACAACAAATCCACAAAACATTGTACAAAAATTACGTATTATTGTTGTAAAATAAAAAAGCTCATTGGGTGCAATTTAAGTATTATTAGTAAAGAAGACAACAGAAGAAAAAAAGGGAAGTGTGAAGTTTGCATGCTGAGCACAAAATATGGAATGTTTTGAGTGCAAGGGGCACCTCATATGCCATCAATGACTTCTCTTTTGTCCCTCTCTTCCCAGACAAACTCCGGCACCATTGCAATTTGCAACAAACCCGTTTCTCAAATTTTTAAGTCAACAAATTATATATTATATACTACTATTTTTTATTTTTTATGGAAATGCTAGAAAGCATATTGGGGGCTTCTAATCTTCCTATAGATAAACAATATGGATTACACGTCTATATATGCTTCTGTTTAATTATTAAATTAATAGCTCTTATCTGTTCCTTTTTAAGATCAAAAGGAAAAGGAAAAAAGGGTTCAATGCTTTGTTTTTTGTTTCTGTTTGATTGATAGTAGTGGAGCCATAAAGGAAATAGCTGCAAATTTTTCTCTTGCTATATTGCTATTACTTTTATTTTTATCATTGATGTTGTTAAATGTACCCACTTAATTCAATTGCAGTCTTTTGGAAAATTATCCCGTAAAGTTTTAATTTTACAGTTTACCTACTTGAACTTTAACGTACGATTCCATTTTTTTTTTTGCAAGGAACTACTTCTCAGTTTAAAATATTAAAATTATTTAACGATTCTCAGTGCCAGAAATTGTTTGAATGGAAAACATGTTTTTTTTTTTTTATATGTTTGGTATTATTACTACAAAAAAAAAATCAAATTACTAAATGCTCAAAGTTTATGTAAGCAAATTATATAAATTAAAATTGTAAGAAATAATTTTATTATACAAAACAAAGAAAAAATTGTGATGTATTAAGGTATAAAATTATTTTATCCAATTGTACATAAATATTAAATTCTTATACAAATTAACATTGTAGTATAAAATTTGACATTTTTTTTTAACAACACGTTATTAATATTATTCTTATCTTATTTCGTATTTATATAAGAATAAGAAAGAGTATATGATAAAAATAAATAAATATAAGAAAGAGTATTCTAATATTACTGCTTAACGAAACACATTGTATTGAAGATCAATAACGTAACATCTTATGTTTTTCCTTAAAAAAACAACATCTTATGTCTTAATACTAAACATTTTTGTCGATTAGCTGGTTTAAACGCAACACTAAAGTCTAGTTTGGTTAACTTGTTGGTTAAACAAATTATTTCCTTTCATTTCTACTTATACACTATAGTAGAAATGAAATGAAAATGCAAACCTTTTGCTCTTTGGCGATGACAAGCGTCAATGTGTGGACACCACACACCGCGTCACATAAATGATGCAAGTCAAGTCATGAAGCACGTTGCTTAACCCTCATAACCACCACCTTCCTTATCCAAACCCCCAAGTAGTTCACCGAGTAACCACACTACGTACTATTTAACTATTTTATATATTCCACTCTTCTTCGTGTCTTAGTGTGAAAGGATCCAAATTGAAGCTCCTAAGAAACCATTCCTACGCGTCACTTTTTCCTTCTTCCAATCTTGCCACATATTCATCGACTAGTCACCACCGTAGTACGTGTTGTGGTGGGCACCCATTAGCATGCCAAATGGCATGCTTCTAGATTTTCTACTTCTTACTTCAAAAAGCTTCTCAAATAATTATTATCGAATCAATTTTCAATAATCATGTTGAAATTAAATCCCTAGTTTCTTTCCCTTTCTTACTAGTTTCATGCCAAAAGTCATGTTTATGTGTCAAATTTTAAAACCCCTTTCGGTCAATTTCAATTTCTAATAAGGCCCCTCCCATGCAATTACGCGCTGCCAAGTGGTGCAGCAACAAGCCAACAAGAGTTCTAACTTCTAAGCACGTTGAATTAAACATAAACAAATATTTATAAAATAAAACCCTTTTATTTTATCTCGCCTAATTAATTACAGTCATCTAACCCTACATTATTACGTTACTAATTTGGTAAGGAGATAAATCAATGTATATATATGAGTTGGGGTATACAGCACTAATTTTGCTGTTTAAGGTGAAGTATTGCATTTAATTGAGCTTGATATTTGGTAATTTTTCTTTTAATAATTAATTTAGGCTGAATTAGGCCAACCAAAAATTGAGGTAAGAAATAATCTTGACAAAGGCAGGTCTTATACCAGGTGCAACATACTTAATGTGGAAGCCAGGACCCGCGTGCCGAATTTATTTTCCCATTAAATTTTCCATATAAGAGAGGAACATCCCACAAATTAACATCTTCTAAAAGAAGATACGAACTAGATTTTGGGACCTTACGAAAGTCCAAAACTCTCTTCACATACAAACAAAATTTCCAAATTTACAAAAACCCAAATAATAAAAAATCCAATGGAATTGGGGTAATGCACGTCACAAGGTTGTAATTTAACCAAAACCCCTTATTGTGATTGTTGTGACTAAAGCCACACACAAGCATCATGGGCATCTCGAGACATTTACTTGCATCTATTTTACGAGCCTCTAGCACTGTCTCCAGAGCTTCGAGGACCAACAGATTTGCGCCACGTGGGGGTTTCTCCATCCACTTCAATTTTACTACTATCCTCCTACCACCTTTGCCAACTATTAACATCTACCTCTCAACCAGAAAGCCTTCCATACTCCCCACTACAACCACATGTTCAAAATTAATAAATATTCCTACGCTAAAGGACAAAACATATAACTTAAAAAATAAAAAAAAACCGAACACCTCTTCTCACTAAGTTATAAAAAAAATAATGCCACCCATGACAACCATGATGTGCACTTGGATCAAAACAGATTCATCCGAGTTTAACGTGAAAAAGGCTTTGAAAATAACCGCTTCAATCTATTTTATTAAATTAGATATATATTATATTCGATCTGATCTTAAGTGAAATATTGGACTTGATTGTTAAGAAGTGTGGAACTTGACTTCCTTTAAGCAAAAACATTGAACATGAAAATTCTATTTTTTTCCTTAAACGAATTGACCTAAATGTACTTGAATTATATATCCGTGGCATATAATGTTACAGTGACAAGTGGAATTGGAGTTGAATGAATGACAACGATAAGTGATATGGATAAGGATTAAAAAACAAAAACCCCATCCCATAAGAAAAAAACAGTGTCCAGTACTTCATTCCCACAATCCTCCGTTTACGTCAAAAACATTACCGCCCTTTCAGATGTTCATTTCAACGTCACCACCGCTTTTTTTTTTCTTCTTTAATTATCCACTTTCAAAATTTGCCACGCTGTACAACAATAACCCGTTTTCTTAAAAAAACACCAAATGTTATGTTAGACACTCGCTACGTTGTTTATAAATACCCCTCCAAGGAAGCCACACACAAATGTCAATAACTGCACTGAAAAAAAAAAAAAGAAAGAAAAAAGAAGAAGAAAGGAAAGATGGTTTCGTCAGTTTCGTGGGTGAGAGGCAAGTGCGTCGGTAAGGGCGCGTTTGGGGTTGTCAACGTGGCGGTTTCGAAAACCGATGGTTGCGTTTTCGCTGTGAAGTCCGTGGATTTTAAAACGGGGCTTTCTGGTCATCAGGTGGAGGCGTTGGAGAACGAGATTAGGATTCTGAAACGCGTGGCTTCGCCGCACGTGGTGGATTATCTCGGCGACGATGTCACGTGCGAGGGTGGAACGGCGTCGTTCAGGAACCTTCATTTGGAGTACATGCCAGGTGGCACCGTCGCTGACTTGGACCGCGCTGACGTGGACGAGCGGTTAGTGAGGCGCTACGCGTGGTGCCTTGTGAGCGCGCTGCGTGACGTTCACACGCAGGGGTTCGTGCACTGCGACGTGAAGGGAAGGAACGTGCTTCTCTCCGGCGACGGCGCAATCGCGAAGCTCGCGGACTTCGGCGCGGCGGTGGAATTCGAATCCTCGCCGGAGGAGTTGCTGTTGCCGCGGGGGAGTCCGATGTGGATGGCGCCGGAGGTGGTTCGCCGGGAGCGGCAGGGGCCGGAGTCCGACGTGTGGTCGCTCGGATGCACGGTGATCGAGATTGTCACCGGGAAACCGGCGTGGGAGGATCGCGGCGTCGACACGCTGAGTCGAATCGGTTACTCGGACGAGTTGCCGGAGTGTCCGAGCGAGTTATCGGAGCTTGGCAAAGATTTTCTCGAGAAGTGTCTCAGAAGAGAACCGAGAGAGCGGTGGAGCTGCGATCAGCTGCTGCAGCACCCATTTTTGCTTCCCTACTACACCGTAGTTGAATCGTCGCCTCGGTGCGTTCTCGACTGGGTTGACTCGGAGTTCGCCGAGTCAGACAACGAACGTGATCAAGAAGAGATGTTTTTAAAATTTAACAACGCAGAAGAAAATTCAAATTCAGTTATTAAAAATAGAATTAGTAAATTAGCGACAGAGTCGAGGGTAAATTGGGAAACAGAGAGTTGGGTAGTAGTGAGGGAAATTGAAATTGAGTCCAACGGAGAACCAACGACAATGGGAACAGAAGAAGAAGGAGCGTGTGATGATGGTGTTGCTTCCAACAAAGAAGGGGTAAATTGGGAATTTAGTTCGGAATATTCGAATTCTGAAGGGGTAAATCGGGAAATAGTAAAGTTTGGTGGGAGTAAGAGTAACACCGCTGGAGGGGGTGGTGGTTGGAGCTGTCGGTATGGGTATGAGTATAGGATTAATAGAGGAATATTCAGTAGTATTTACAGCTTGTATTATAAAAAATTCATGTGGTGTTATTTATTATTCTTAATATATTATGCTTTTCGATTATTTATGTTGTTTACCTTTTACTACACGTGACTGAAAAGTGTTTGCAATTGAGAGCCAGAAGGGTAGAGTGAACAATCCAGCGTTGAGATCCGATGGGTTGGAACCTTAGGGATGGGACAATAAATTGGGTGTGGATTGAGTGGTGTGAACTGTGAAGTGAGAAATGATGCACAGTTGGACACATGATGCCTCTCTTTACTTTTCTGTCAAGGATATGGGAGATCTTAGCTGGGATGGGAATTTAAGATAAGAAAATGATAAAAAGGTTGAGCAAACCGAATTACAATGAGGTATTTAGATGATCTTAGAGACGATTGATTAAGAGGGGTAAAGTAGGTTAAATTTCTTGATTTAATTCCTCTAACTTTCTTTCTACAACATAAGTTAAGTGATTCAACTTATTATAATTCATCTATTTTATCTAACTTTTTTTTCTCTTATGTAATGTAAGAGATGATGAGTGTTCCACAACCAATTATATACGAGAGACTGAACTTAGTTAGTCATTCATTTTTTTAATCCAAATTAGGGAAATTAAATTCTAGGAGATGGATGGTAAGTTGTCAAGCCAATCTTTACTTATGAAAGATGCTAAAAAAATTCTCTTATACATGAATAATTTAACTTTTCCATCATGTAAAATACTTTGAAGTATCAAGTCGTAGTCATTTAAAGTTAACTTCAACATAAATGAAATTGTTCCCATTGGATTTTGTTAACAAAGAGAAAGTGAAAATTATTGCTTAAAATTTTGTGAAATTTAATTACTTGAGAATCAAGTTATATCATTAGATATGCTATTCTTCTCCTATAAAATATAGGATGTCATTAGCTTACTCTCACTCTATTATGTAATAGGTTTATATGGTTGGATTGAAGGAGGCATTGTTATTATTGTGTTTTAACTTTTAATTGCAAATAAAAAAACACCCCATTTCCCCCACTGAGTGAGTACATATAAAATCGAATTTCAAAATAACTATTAACTCTTATAATGATTACATCATACCCTTCTTTTAGTTTATTTTTATTTTAAAAAGTAGAGTCACAAATGCCTCTTTTCCCTTGGTCATTATAATGGGAATTGATGAGAAGACAAACCACATATATATCAGTGGAAAATTGAATTAAAGCAACACAGAAGAGTGATAAGACCAAACTAAAACCTAACATGCTAGTTTTCCCATTACCGACGTGTAATAAAATTTACCAAAAAAGAGGCAGAAATCAAGAGCCACTCAAAATTAATGAAAATGAAAGATGCCACTTTTCTGTGGTATGTTTTTTTAGTGAGAGGGACATATAGGGGAGGAGTTTATTCTGTTTCAATTGCGGCTCATATCACACGAAACAAACATTAAGTGTGATAAAGGTTAGGAGTATTATGAGCAATATGGTGTGTTTTTTCCTTGTTGAATTTACCATAAATTTTCAAGTTGAGCAACCCACATGTATGTTAGGAAGGACAAGATCACAAGAAGCATGCCTCTTTTTGCTTTGGTCCAACACTTGCATATGGCAAATGGATAGGGAAATCCAATTAGTGAGTTTAATGTTGAGAGCAAAAAAAGAAAAAGGGAAAAAAAGGAGTGGAGAAAGAATTGACATATAATATAATGGAATAACAGAAGATGGAAGGTGAATAGTGTAAGACTTTATTATGTTCATATGTGAGTAATCTAATTTATCTAATGTGACGTCTTGTGTTTGATTTTTACCATTTATTTGAGCTAGCAATAATCATATATGAACAAAATTAATCTTTAGCTTTTGTGGATTGAGTATTGGATTAGTCTCTAACTAAGTGAATTAGAACATACTAGTGTTTTCTAACCTAAGAAAAAAATATATAATAAAATGCAATGGAAGATGAAATTGGATTGATGTGGTTTGGACCATAGTACCTACAACTTCCGTGATATTTTTGCCATGAATTAAGGTCGATGTTACTTAATAACCCATCACTTCAGGTGCCAAACTTATCTACATGTAGCAAGCAGAATGAATGAATGATGTATAAAGACATCATCAAAGGAGGATCAATTAATGCAAGTGCAAAGTGAAGTGAACATGGGTGTTACCATTGTCTTTCTAAAATGAGTGAGCGTTTCTTTTGTAATAATTCAAATGCAGCACAGTTTTTGATTATGACTGAAAAAACTATTTTTTTTCATGAAAAATAGTTTGTAAGATGGATGCATCACCAGTAGATTGCAGAATTCTCGAGACATTATTTTGGTTAAAATTTGAAAAAAAAAGTTAAAATTTAAAATTTTAGAAAGTAATGTCTTGAAAATTTGAAAAAAAAATTTAAAATTTGAAAAAATATGAAAAAACAAAAATAATATACTAAAAATTTGATTTTTTTAAAAAAAATATGAAATAAAATGAGTAATGTCTTCGATTGTTTTTTTTTTTTAAATGAAATTCTTAAAATTATGAAAAAATAAGAGTAATGTTTTGAAAATTTAAAAATTTTATAAAATATGAAAAAACAAAAGGAGTGTCTAAAAGATTTGAAAAAAAATGAAATTTTAATAATATGAAAAAACAAAATGAATGTCTTGAAAATTTGAAAAAATAGAATTTTTTAAAATAATAAAATTTTAATAATATAAAAAACAAGAGGAATGGCTTGAAATTTCAAATAAAATGAAAATTAAAAAAATAATGAAAAAACAAGAGTAATGTGTTGAAAATTTAAAAATAAATAAATTTTTTTAAATATGAAAAAAAAAGAATAATATATTCAAAATTTGAAGAAAATTAAAATTTAATAATATGAAAAAACAAGAGAAACATCATAAAAAATTTTAAAAATATGAAAAACAAGTGTAATGCCTTGAAAAATAAAAAAAACAAAGAAATTTGAAAAATATGAAAAAAATATAGTAATCTCTTGAATTGAAAAACAAAAATGAAAATTATAAAAGAACAAGAGTAATGACAATTTGAAAAAAAAAAAATGAAAACATAAGAATGATGTCTTGAAAATTTTAAAAAAAATAAAAATAAGAACAATGTAAATTTTAATAATGTGATACAACATGATGAATGTTTTGAAAATATGAAAAAACAAGAGAAAACTCTAGAATATTTAGAAAAAAAAAATGAAAATTTTTAAAAATATGAAAAAGAAGAAGTGTAATGGTTTCATAAATAAAATCTCTAAAATTTACGGTTTCAATAATAAAACCTCAAATTTCAACCTAAATATTTAAGGTTTCATAGATGAAACCTTAAATTAAAACTTTAAATATTTAGGGTTTTATATATGAAACTGTAAAATAATATCGTGAAAATTTAAGGTTTTTGAAATGAATTCCAAAATTTCATCCCAAATTCAAAGCCTAAATATCAAGGGTTTCAATAATAAAAACCACAATATTTAGGATTTTGTAAATAAAAGTCTAAATTGAAACCTTAATAGTTTAGGGTATCATAAATGAAATTATAAATTGAAACTTTAAAAATTTAGGTTTTCATAAATGAAACACTAATTATTTAACCTTTCATTAATAAAATCCTAAATTTCACTTTAAATAATTAGTGTTTCAATTATGAAACCCTAAATATTTAAGGTTTTATTTATGAAATCCTAAATAAATGAAACCAAAAATATTTAAGAGAATATTTATGAAATCCTAAATATTTAGAGTTTTATTTATGAAACCTTAAATAAATGAAATCTTAAATATTTAGTATATTATTTATATAACCTTAAATTTTTAAGGTTTCATATATAAAATTCTAAATATTTATGGTTACATAAATAATATCCTAAATATTTAGGGATTCATTTATTTAGAGTTATATAAATAAAACCCTAAATATTTAACCATGAAATGAAACCCAATATCCTAAGGGATTCCTATATGAAACTCTAAAATTTTCAAGTGAAATTTAGGATTTCATTATTGAAATCTTAAATAATTAAGGTTTTGATTAAAAGTTTAATTTATGAAATCTTAAATATTTAAGGTTTAGGGTATAATAAATTAAATACTAAATAATTAGTGTTTCATAAATGAAATCTTAAATACTAAGGGTGAACTTTGTGGTTATGGTACCCAAATAAAACCTTAAATCTTCAGGGTTTCATAATGAAACCCTACATTCCACTTTAAATATTTATGGTTTCATAAATAAAGTCCCAAATTGAAATCTTAAATTGGGTTTCATAAATGAACTATAAATTGAAACCTTAAATATTCAACGTTTCATAAATAAAACCCCAAATTTCACCTTAAATTCAAAATCTAAATATTAAAGGTTTCATTAATAAAACCTACAATATTTAGGGTTTCATAAATGAAATCCGAAATTTAAACTTTTAATACTTAGGATTTTATAAATGAAACCATATATTAAATCTCTACAAATTAAGGTTTTTGTAAATGAAACCCTAATTATTTAATATTTCATCAATGTAACCCTAAATTTAACTTTAAATATTTAAGATTTAATAAATCAAACCTTCAATTGAAACCCTAAATATTCGGGGTTTCATAAAAAAAACTATAAATATTTAGGGTTTCATAAATAAAACCCTAAAATACACCTTAATTATTTAGGATTTCATAAATGAAATCCCAAATTAAAATCTTAAATATTCTGGATTTCCTAAATGAAACCTTAAATATTCAAGGTTTCATAAATGAAACCTTGAATTTCACCTCGAATTTTCAAGCTTTCATAAATGAAATCCCAAATTTCACCTTCAATTCAAACCTTAAATATTATGGATTTCATTACCCCGCTTTATATTTAGGGTTTTATAAATGAAGTCCTAAAAATCTTTAATATTTATGGTTTTATAAATGAAACCATATATTCAAACTCTAAAACTTAAGGTTTTCATAAATGAAACCTTAAATTTAACTTTAATTATTTAGGATTTAATAATTGAAACCCTAAATATTTGGGGTTTCATAAAAAAATTATAAATATAAATTATAAAATCCTAAATATTTAACCATGAAATGAAAACCATATCCTTAGGGTTTCATTCATGAAATTCTAAAATTTTTAGGCAAAATTTAGGGTTTCATTAAGAAAATCTTAAATAATTAGGATTTTGATTAATGATTTTGTTTATGAAAGTCTAAATATTTAAGGTTTTCATTTATGATTTTATTTATGAAATCCTAAATATTTAGGGTTTTGATTGATTATTTTATTTATAAAACCCTAAATATATAGGATATCAATTTAGGGTTTCATTTATGAAACCATAAATATTTAGGGTGAAATATAGGGTTTTGGGTACCTTAAATATTTGGATTTCATAAATGAAACCTTAAGTGTTAAGGGTTTCATAAATAAATACTTAAATATTTAAGGCTTCATAAGTAAAACCCTAAATGAAACCTTGAATATTTAAGGTTTCATTAATGAAACCCTAAATTGGAACCCTTCATATTTATTGTTTTATAAATGAAACCATATATTGAAACCTTAAAAATTAAGGTTTTCATAAATGAAACCCTAATTATTTAATGTTTCATTAATGAAATCCTAAAATTCACTTTAAATATGTAGAATTTAATAAATGAAACGTTAAATTGAAACCCTAAATATTAGGGGTTTCATAAAAAAGAACCATAAATATTAATGGTTTTATAAATAAAATCCTAAATATTTAGGGTTTCATAAATGAAATCATAAAATCCTAAATATTTAACCATGAAATGAAACCCTATATTCTTGAGGTTTCATTCATGAAATTCTAATTTTTTAGGTAAAATTTAAGGTTTCATTAATGAAATCTTAAATAATTAGGATTTTGATTAATAGTTTTATTTATAAAAGACTAAATATTTAGGGTTTCGATTTATGATTTTATTTATAAAATAATTTTAAATTACATGATCAATAATAACATAACTTGAAATCTTAAATATTTTGGATTTCATAACTGAAACCCTAAATATTGAAGGTTTCATAAATGAAATCTCAAATTTCACCCTCAATTCAAACCCTAAATATTATGAATTTCATTAAAAAAAACCCACTAAATGAAGTCTTAAATTGAAATCTTTAATATTTAGGGTTTTATAAATGAAATCATAGATTGAAACTCTAAAACTTAAGGTTTTTATAAATGAAACCCTAAATTTGACCTTAAATATTTAGGATTTAATAAATGAAACCTTAAGTTGAAAACTTAAATATTTGGAGATTCATAAAAAAATCATAAATATTTAAGGTTTCATAAATAAAATCCTAAATATTTAGTATTTCATAAATAAAACCTTAAATTCCACCTTAATTATTTAGGGTTTCATAAATATTCCCAAATTGAAATCTTAAATATTTTTGGTTTCACAAATGAAATCATAAATTAAAACCTAGATATGCAAGGTTTCATAAATGAAACCTCAAATTTTATTGCAAATTCAAACCCTAAATATTAATGGTTTCGTTAATAAAACCCATAATATTTAAGGTTTCATAGATGAAATCTTAAATTAAAGTCTTTAATATTTAGGGTTTAATAAATAAAATCATAAATCATAAATATTTAAAGTTTCATAAATAAAAATTTTAAATATTTATGGTTTTGTAAATTATATCATAAATCATAAAATCTTAATTATTTAACCATGAAATGAAACCCTATATGTATAGGGTTTCTCTCATGAAATTATAAATTTTTAAGTAAAATTTAGGGTTTCAATAATTAAACCATAAATAATCAGGGTTTTGATTAATGGTTTCATTTATGAAAGCTTAAATATTTAGGTTTTAATTTAAGGTTTAAGGTATATTAAATATTAAGGATTTCATAAATAAAACCCTAAATTTCACCTAAATTATTTAGGATTTCATAATAGAAATCCCAAATAGAAATATTATATATTTTGGGTTTCATAAATGAAATCATCAACTGAAACTATAAATATTCAAGGTTTCATAAACGAAACCTCAAATATTACCCTAAATTCAAATTCTAAATGTTAATGGTTTCATTAGTAAAATCCACAATATTTAGGGGTTTCATAAATAGAATCTTAAATCATAACCTTTAATATTTATGGTTTTATAAATAAAACTATATATTGAAACCCTAAAAATTATGATTTTCATAAATAAAACCCTAATTATTTAATGTTTCATTAATGAAACTCTAATTTCACCTTAACTATTTAAGATATAATAAATTAAACCTTAAATTAAAACCTTAAATATTTGGGGTTTAGTAAAAACACATAAATATTTATGATTTTATTAATAAAATCGTAAATATTAAGCGTTTCATTAATAAATGAAATCCTAATATGAAATCTTTAATATTTTGACTTTTATAAATGAAACCATATATTGAAACCCTAAAAATTATGGTTTTCATAAATGAATTTCTAATTATTTATTGATTCATAAATGAAGCCTTAATTTTCACCTTAAATATTTTCGGTTAAATAAATGAAACGTTAAATTGAAACCCTAAATATTTGAGGTTTCATAAATTAAACGTTCCTTATTTATACTTTCATAAATAAAATCATAAATCATAAATCATAAAGTCCTATATATTTAATGATGAAATGAAACCATATATCCTCCGGGTTTCATTCATTAAATTCTACATTTTTTAAGTAATGTTTAGGGTTTCATTAATGAAACCCTAAATAATTAGGGTTTCAATTAATAGTTTCATTTATGAAATCCTAGATATTTAGAATTTTGATTTATGATTTTATTTATGAAACTCTAATTATTTAGGATTTTGATTGATAATTTTATTTATGAAATCCAAAATATTTAGGATTTCAATTTAGAGTTTCATATATAAAACCATAAATATTTAAGATCAAATATAGGGTTTTGGGTACCTTAAATATCTTGGATTTCATAAATGAAACCCTAAATTTCACTCTAAATATTTAGGACTTCATAAATGAAACCCCAAATTGAAACCTTAAATATTTTAGATTTCATAAATGAAAACATAAATCGAAACCATAAATATTCAATTTTAAACCATAAATATTGAGGTTTCATTAATGAAACCCTGAATGATCAAGATTTCGATTAATGGTTTAGTTTGTGAAAGCTTAAATATTTAGGGTTTTGATTTATTGTTTTATTTATGAAACACTAAAGATTTAGGATTTCAATTTGAGGTTTTATTTATGAAACCCTAAATATTTAGTGTTTCAAGTTAGGGCTTTATTAATGAAACCTTAAATATTTAAGGTTACAAATTAAGGTGTAAGGTACACTAAATATTAACGATTTCATAAATTAAACCCTTAGTTGAAAACCTTAATTATTTAGGATTTCATAAATAAAATCCTAATTATTAAGAGTTTCATAAATAAAATCCTAAATTGAAACCCTAAATATTTAGGATTTCATAAATAAAAGCATTAATTGAGACCATAAATATTTAAGGATTCATATATTAAACCATTAATCGAAACCTTAAATATTCAAGGTTTTATAAATAAAATCCTAAATTTTACCTTAATTATATAGGGTTTCATAAATGAAATCCCAAATTTCAGCATAAATTCAAACCCTAAATATTAAGGATTTCAATAAAACCTCTCACTATATTTAAGGTTTTATAAATGAAATCCTATGTTGAAATCTTTAATATTTAGGTTTTATAAATGAAACATATATTCAAACCCTAAAACTTAAGGTTTTCATAAATGAAACCTTAATTATTTAATGTTCATTAATGAAACCCTAAATTTAACCTTAAATATTTAGGATTTAATAATTGAAATCCTAAATATTTGGGGTTTCATAAAAAAAATCATAAATATTTTGGTTTCATAAATTAAAACTTAATTATTTAGGGTTTCATAAATCATAAAATCCTAAATACTTAACCATGAAATAAAACCCATATCATTAGGGTTTCATTCATGAAATTCTAAAATATTTAGGTAAAATTTAGGATTTCATTAAGAAAACCTTAAATAATTAGGATTTGAATTAATGGTTTCATTTATGAAAGTCTAAATATTTAGGGTCTTGATTGATGATTTTATTTATGAAACCCTAAATATTTAGGATTTCATTTATGAAATTATAAATATTAAGGGTGAAATATAGGGTTTTAGGTACTTAAATATTTTGGATTTCATAAATAAAACCCTAAGTGTTAAGGGTTTCATAAGTAAATCATTAAATATTTATGGTTTCATAAGTAACACCCTAAATGAAACCGTAAATATTTAAGGTTTTATTAATGAAATCCTAAATATTTAGGGTTTCAATTTAGAGTTTTATTTATTAAATCCTAAATACTGAGGGTTTCAATTTAAGGTTTAAGGTACACTAAATATTAAAGATTTCATAAATTAAACCTTAAATTGAAACCTTATCTATTTAGGGTTGCATAAATAAAATCCTAGATATTTAAGGTTTCATTAATGAAATCCTAGTTACATCTAAATTTTTTAGCTTTTCATAAATGAAATCCCAAATTGAAATCTTAAATATTTGGGTTTCATTAATGAAATCATAGATTGAAACCCTAAATATTTAAGGTTTCATAAATGAAATCTCAAATTTCACCACAAATTCAAATTTTAAATATTTAGGGTTTCATTAATAAAACCCGCAATATTTAAGGTTTCATAAATGAAATCCTAAATTAGAACCCTTAATATTTATGGTTTTATAAATGAAACCATATATTGAAACTTGAAAATTAAGGTTTTCATAAATGAAACCCTAATTATTTAATGTTTCATTAATGAAATCCTAAATTTCACCTTAAATATGTAAGATTTAATAAATGAAAAATATTTAGGGTTTCATAAAAAAAATACCATAAATATTTATGGTTTTATAAATAAAACCCTAAATATTTAGGATTTCATAAATGAATTCATAAAACCCTAAATATTTAACTATGAAATAAAATCCTATATTCTTAAGGTTTCATTCATGAAATTCTAATTTTTTAGGTAAAACTGAGGGTTTCATTAATGAAACCCTAAATAATTAGGATTTGAATTAATAGTTTCATTTATGAAAGGTTAAATATTTAAGGTTTCATTATTATCAAAAACATATTTAGAGTTTTAATTATGATTTTATTTATAAAATAATTTTAAATTACATCATCCATAAGAACTTAAATTATTCTACTTTTATTCTTTAATATTACAAACCTCAAATATAATTTATTATAAAACAATATTGGTCTAGTCAGTTAGGACCATTATAAGTAACAAATTTCTTTATGTGATATCTAATATATCTGCATGTAATTGTTTTTTATAATTTCATAAATAAATATTTTTTAATAAATTTTATGTTATTTTGTTGAAATTTTTATTCTAAAATATAGTTTAAATTTAATTAATATTTTTATTATAAAATGATATTTTGACTATGTTTAATATTTTTTTTATACTCAAAATTTGCTGATATATATATATAAATGTTTTAAAATTGAATTATTAAATATTTTTTTATTACAAAGAATTGTTTTAAATTACCGCACTAATATTATTATAATTTTTTTTTATAGTAGAGACAACATTTATCATTCACCATAAATGATCTTGCTTGAATAAAATAAGATCATAAATATACAATTTCTTAGGAAAATATTTTTCTATGATATTAAAGTAATGGCTTCTGTTGAAATATTTAAAAAACTGGTTTTATCATCTATTGTGGCTTGTGTTAAAAATCAAAATTAATATTATGATTACATTCATAATTATAGTTTATAGGAACATGATTTAGAGAAAATAAAAATATCATCTAACACTTTACACTCAATTTATCCATTTGTTTCTCCAATTTTAACAGTTTCATCTGACTTTAATATAATTTTCAACAGTAAACTCTTAAATTTGAATGAACGTAGGAAGTTTCCTAATTTGGACTTGTGATTGTGTGAACTGTGAAGTACTACCAAATAAGACAGCTTGATTGTTTGAGCCTTGGATGGTCCTCGATCCAATCATATGACATTACCCCTTTGTTATTTGATCCGAAACAGCTTTTTATATAGCGAAAAAATCGTCAGCATCGTGTGAAATTTTACTTTGTAAGGAAAAACCATCTCAAAATAATGGTAACTTTTGTTCGTCAAGAAAATGCTATTTTTACTGTTAAACTGTTTCCTAACAAGTTTACTTGTGTTAAAAATAAAAAATGGAAAAACATTTTCTTTTTCTAATCATGAAGCAGTCGATTCATACTTCAATTCTCCAAATGAAAATAGATATTCAGAATAAGGTGACTTAAGGAACTGGTAAACAACAAAAACAAATAAAATAAACCAAACTTGTGAGACCATTTCCAATAGTTGATGAATATTTATATACCAAATTAACCGAACAAAATTTGAGTCAAATCCTAATCAGAATACATTTACATGACTAAACGACTGAGAAAACAATTATAAGTGAGAAAGAATCCACTATACATACAGCAACCAAACTAAAGCCTCAGAAGATTCAATCATCTCACAGGATTGATCAGACAACCCAATATATTCAGCAATTGACTTAAGAAATAAGAACCTAAAAACTTTCAATGCAAAAAAGCCGCAGTAGTCAGAAGGCTAAGGTAGGTAGATGCTTACATCCATCGTGTTAAATTCCTTAACCCTGAGGAACTCATCTTCAATGCATGTGGATTCAAAACAATGTACCTAGCTAGCTTCTCCAATAAAAATATAGCAAAATTTTCTCCTGCCTTGAATCAAGAGATCAGTAGGAGCTGCTGCCGCTGCCCATTGGAGGCATGCCAAAAGGGGGCATCGGTGGCATCCCCAAACCACCCATAGGAGGTGTTGTCGGTGGACCATACCCTCCTCCACCCATAGGGGGTGTTGTCGGCGGACCATACCCTCCTCCACCCATACCTGGCATTGGTGGTGCAGGCAAAGCAAGTGGTAGTAACTGGGCATACATATTCTGGAGATAATTGAAAATGTGTTAATTTGATAGTCAAATATATAAGATAAAATATGTACCCAAAAAGAATGATATCATCTGTTGTGGAAAGAATTTGATAGGGGAGAGAGAGTACCTGTTGAGCAAGAACATCCTTCTCTTCCTTCTCTTTAGCTTTCTCCTCTTTTTGTGCTTCAATTTTCTCCTTGATAAGCTCATCAACTTTACCAGTATACTCTCGAATAAACTAGGTGGGAAATGTTGAAAAATGGTTATCAACTAAAGGAAGAAAATTCATCCACTACTAAATATTGTCAAAGAAACCCCAGTGGAAATTTTACCTGTAAGAGGTATGGGAAAGCAAAATCAATCATGCTGTTCATCCAAGCTAGCTCAAGAACAACATCTGGCCGGATTATGTCATAGCAGACAAAGAGGCAAGATGCAAAACACTCTTTCTTCCCCTGGAAAGATACAAATTGTTAAAAATTATGACCAAAGAAGGGCAGCAAGCAAGCATGACAAAGAAAACAATAGTGAGGTGAAGGAATGAATGTATGAAAGCTATTTAATTTGAAGCAGAGGTCAAACCCCACAGTATGACCTGGCAAGGTTTTGAGATATGAATAGAAGAGTTTTGTATTTCAAGGCAGGGAAAAAGAAAATAGACCTGATCAATAAAGTAAACAAGTAAATCCTCTGAGAGTTCACGGTCACCAGATTGAGAGCAAGTTTCCATACAGTCCTTGTAAAGACTGTCTTTTTTTGACAAAGCAATGGACTGCTTCCATCTTCCAGCTTTCTTATAAATATAAGCAGCAACACGCCTCATCTCAAGAAGCTCATGCTTCTCAATCTGCAACATACACATTGTTAAAGGCAATTACTAACCGCCAAACTTTAAGGCACTGCTTGGTTTAACAAAATGTTCTGTCTTCCCTTTTAATTAAAAAAATCTAACCTTGTTTCCATTTCAAAGATTTGTATAGGAAACAATAAAACTTATGATTTCACAGTTTTCTGTTTTAATTACAAAAAAAAAATCTGTTTTCACCATCATATAAACTTTTGAAATCAGGAAACAAAATGAAAATAAAGTGAAATATTTGTAATTAAATGTAAAATTTGAAACAGGAAAAATAACATTTCTTCCAACCAAATGACCCCTAAGTTTCCAAGTAAGATTCAGATTTCAATATTAGCAATTTGTCCAAATAAGACAAGAAACAGAAGATTCACCTTCTGTGCAAGACCTATCTGATCGAAGTTGTCATGCAGATCTATTGATTCATGAAGTCTATCATAGTCCTCTTCCTCAACATAAATTTCATTCAAAGCTTCATTAACAGCAGACACATTATTGCTTTGAACTGCAGTCAAGTATGGCTTAACCAATCGGATGTGGCCTGCCTAAAAACCAGAAAAAATCAAGTAACAAATAAGATTATTGCATAAAATATTTTCAAACAGTTATTAACCTCACCAAAATAAGATTAAAACTGAAAAACTAGAATGAGACATACAGACCTTCCGCATTATATCCACAACACGGGTGTGGTCCACACGAAGGGCAAGTACATTAAGAAGATCATTTATATTATCAGGATGCTCTTGCAAGTAGAAGTGAACAGCCTTATAGTAGAGCTCCACACTTGCAACTTTAACTATAATATCTTTGAATTGCATGTGGTCCCATGCTTCAGGAGAGTGATTCATTACAGTAGTTGCAGCATTATCAAACTCATCATATTGGATGTATAAGTATGTAAGTTCCATCCAATGCTGCTGCTCATCACAGGCTCGAATAAGCTTGGGAATGTTAAGCCGAGTTGAGAACAACTTAATGTGCTCCATTAATTTCTCAGGACGATATCTTGCATAAAGAACTCCCAACTCAGTAAAGATACCCATATGGGCACGCTCCAGTCCGAGTCCACTTTCCATCAGGGATATGAGTTCATTAAAGCATCCTCTGTTCTGATAAAACTCACTAACCTCTTCCAAATCATCCACCTTCATAATAATAAAGAGAATTAGCAATCAAACAACAGAAAATAACAGACTAATCAACAGTCCATCTGCCAATTGTTCTACATTTCCCAATTTTCATGACAACTCATTAACTTGAACATAAAGATTTGCAATATGATTATTAAATTTTTATATTGAAAATTTGAGCAAGGCAGAGGTAACTGAATTATCAGGTAAAGATAAAAAAAATGTTAAAATATTCTAGAAAAAGAATGCCACCTGAATGATGACATTGAGACCACAAATCTGAGCCAACCGGAATTCCTCAGCATCAACACAGGCGAAACAAACTTCCTTCCATGTTTTTGAACTGTTTGCTTTCCTAGCAGCATCAACAGCACCTTGGAATTGTTGAAGCTTCACCAATGTCACTGCTAACTTAGCCCAGTTTGAAATAAAAGCAAATATAATTTTTGCAGCCTCATAGAGAGCCTCATCATACAAACGGTCTCCAACATTTGGTAAATTAGCAACATTTGGCATCAATATAAACTCTTCAATTTCACCAAGTCGGTCAATCTTTGCATATGCATATATGAGCTCACTGTCCACCTTGGGCTCTTTGGTATTCTGCCTAACCATGAGAAGGTACCTTACTAGGTCATGGTATACTTCTCCATCTTCAGAAGCTTTTATAACCTCTAAGAAGTGAGTAGAATCATCTGCACGGATAAATGACTCAATTGCATCACTTACTAAGCCTTCTCGTAGTTGTGCCTTAGCCACTTGGCTCCATACAGCATCTTCTTCAACCCGGAATGCAAACTCCACAGCTCGATCAATGGTCTGAAGGTTATCTAATAGGACATTAACAGCCTGAACATTCAAATTAAATTTTTTGAAAATGGCAAAAGCTTCTTCATATAGGTTTGCTTCTACTGCCACCTCCCCAACAGCTGGGCCATCAAAGTTGTCCAGCCTATTAATGTAATCCATGACTCTTGAGGAATCTGCCTTGATTGCAGTGAGGATCAGCAAATTTTGCAGATTAAAGTTTCCACTGAAAGCAGAATTTTGTAACACAATCTTTTCAAGAAGCTCAATCAACTCATGGGGAAGATCAGCAGTCATAAAAGCTTTCACTGCAGCTGAAACTTGATCAGGACTCTGGCTTTCAGGCAAAGCAGTGGACACCACTTGATCAATCAGCTGCCTTCTAAACTCATTCTCAGGAGTAAGAACTTTCTCCCAGAGGTCACCATCCATACGTTCCACAACATATCTAATACAAACATCAAGAAATAACATGAGAATCCCAAACTAATACTGAAAATATAATGACACATTAACAAAGGACAGTTCAAACACCTGGCTTGGAGTTTGAACAAGGAATTTTTATTGGTAACATTGACAAGCTCATCATCACATTGCCCCCTTCGGTAAGCAACAACAGCAAGAGTAGGATCCCGCTTCTCACAATATTTACCAACAACACGAGAATCATAATATGGGTTGGTTGTAAGAAAATGCTCAGGATTGTTATTGCTGTCAATGATAATTTTACCCAGAGCATTATGCACATGCACATCCTGGCTTCCCTCACTCACAAGATGCTCCAAAAACTGAGTAAGCAAGCGGAGACGATTTCTGCACATAGAAAGTGCAATGAGAAAAAAATAATATGGTAATTTGGGGATGCAGATCGGAAAAAACTTGCACACCTCTTCTCACATTCTTCAACTAAAGGCTCAACTGGAAGAAGAGAACGAACTGAAAGTATAAGACCTTTAATGAAATCTTCAGGGCATTCATCATCTAACAACTGTCCAACAACTAGAGGAGCATTTCCTGGATTCACCTATACCAAGAAGAATAACATAAGAAATTCATGCCTAGAAAAATTTAAAATACACTCCTATAATGAGAATCATAAAAATTAAATAACACCGTCACAACAAATTTACCTTTTGAACATATCCCTCAATATAACGAAGCATGTTGCTGGTGTAGAGATAATGGGTGAGATCTGGAACAAAACCAAAACGATCACACACGTTTATCAATGGTCGTGCATCTGGAAGCTTGGTCTCCATTAAAAAGTTCTTGGTCTTCTCAGCATCATAAAAGTTTGATTCCCGGGTAACACGCTCCACCTCCTTAATTTGTCCAGTTTTAGCAGCTGCTTCAATATACTTGAAGTGAATATCAGGATCCTCACTGTACAAGACAGAACAAAATGCCAAAATTAGAAAAGTAAATAGAAAACTAAAAAAACATTAGTTTGTGTAGAGAATTGATGTCATGTACATTGTTCCTTAAGAAATACCTAGAGCTCAAATATGCACCCAAGAAAAAGTATAGTCCTTCATAGGACTTGAATTGCTCAAAGAGTTTAATGCATGCTTCAACACCCAGCTGTTCACAATATTCCTTAGCAGTCTGCAAATCATGTGCTAGTAAGATTCTTTTATAGAAATTATAAAAATCCCCAAAAAAAAATTGAAAAAAATATCATGGAAACATTATACTGACTACCCAGCCCTAATACAGTACCTGCACAATTATTTGAAGGTTGCCCCTAAGGTTGACCAGTAAAAGATCTTTCATGCACTCTAGCGCCCATTCTTTTGAAAGGGTTCCAAAGAACTCAACTAGAGCCTGAAAATCATTTCATGATAAGAATATATAGCAATTTTTAGATAGATGCAGTCACTTGAGCACTTGAAATCTAAACCTGTGGTTCAATGGCATGTGTGTTCACAATGACACGTTTGATGTCAGGCAACTCGGAATAATGCTGCACAAGCAACACATGAGAAGGTTCAAGAAATTATTCTGACAAGAAATAACAGTCAGTCATAAGAATAGAAGCAAAGAACCTGAAGAGCCCGTATGAAAAGGCCAGCCTTCTCACAAAGCTGAGCAATCCGTGGACGGTCATAATGACTAAACATGCCATTGGCCAATATAGCATCAGCAACATTTGGAAAGGTCACAAGATTAATTTCCAGCACCTAAAAATAGTAAATATTAAAAAAAAACAAACAAACTATGACAATAATAAAGGGGATACCATCAAAAGTAACTGCTTTTGGACTCCACTTTTTTATGCCTATTATACCCTTAAATAATATAAATATCAATAACTGTTTTTATAACTACTCACTATCTAATCATACAGTGCCTCTCTCCCCACCCACTAGTAATAATAATAATAAACTATATAGCACCAATTGGTTCATGGATAGAGATTACAGCAAAGAAAATAAAGGAACCTTTGTTTGAAGATATCCATGTTCTAGTAGGTTTGGCTTCAGCACATCCAATAAAAAGGCAGTTGCCTCGCGGATTAAATTCCTCTAAAAAGCAACAGATGAAACATATAAACAAAAATAAGGGTAAACAATTCCAGCACATAAATAAATTTGAAACATAAGGGAACAATTGGTTCTTGTTTTAACAAATTGTCCCCAATTATCAAAATTAAAGGAATAATAAACCAGTATCTTAGCCCAAGATAGTTATAAAAAAACATTAACCCAAGTTTTAAGAAACGGAAGGCCTGGTTTAATATAGATTCTTATATTCAATTTTCAAGTGGAACAAAAGTTTTAAGAAAGAGAAGGCCTGGTTTAATATGGATTTTCATTTCCATTTGAAACATTACACAAATGGTTTTCAAAAACAAAGTAGAACGGGCTCAAGTAATCAAGCAATAGTACTTCTATATAGGAAAATGAAGAATGCAACAGAAAGGGGGGGGTTGTGTACAACTACATGATACTTCATTCTTTATATGGTGGGTCGAAATATAAATGATAGGAGACCACAATGTACCCAACATAATGAAAGCAATAGAATAGGACTAGATAAACCTGAAGAAAGAGATCAGTTATTGTGTTGTAGTCAACAGGGCAACCCCCCTCCATTTGAGACATCATCAGAGCAAAATTTACAGCACCCTGCAATGAAACAAGATCTAAATAAGCAAATAAAGAAAAAAGTAAACAAGCAAGATAATAGATATTGTATGAAGGTAACTAGGTAAGCATCATAAACAGTATAGAACCATCACCGTTGGAATGCATTTAATTAACTGTCATTCATGATTGCTATTATTTTATGCAGGTTAAATTATGATCAGAAAAGAAACAAGTGTACCATAAAAGAATTTCATAGAAGGTAAGGCATAATCGTTTTAAATTTAGTTCTAAAAGAAACCACTAACCTGAGCATCTGCCCGTAATATTGTTTGCAGAAGGAACATGTAATCAGGTGTGTATCCAACCTTCAGCAAATAAAAGGAAAAAAATACATTTAACATCTACTATAAAACTAAAATAATTAGATTATGCAATGAGACTAAAATATAACTCATAGTACCACTATTTTTATGGTTCTATAAAATAAATCCTAATAAAAAATTTGTTTTGTTACCTGCTTTGAGTATATCAGAATCTTGTCAAATTCCCTCCTCTCAGCAAATGCTGCAACAACTTTTGGTGTGGCTCTAGCTTTGATAAATATTTTCAATGCAAGGTCATTATCCACTGTCTGCATTATATGCATTTCTCATAAGATTAAAAAGATCAGCAAAATAAAAATAAAGCAAACTGAACAGACATTTAATCCCCTCCAAGGAAATAAAAAAATGGTAGTAACATAAATCTGTATTCTGTATTCAAGCAAGCATGTGCTTGTGTGTACTAACATACACGGAAATCCAAGCATCAAAAGCAAATATCCAAGGGGAAAGGGGGGAAAACATGCTCCTGTGTAGATAAGCAGCTTAGGAAGTACTTGATGTAGCTAATTAAATAAGCTCTACTGTCATGTCATAACTGCGGTCCAACTAAATAAGTTTAATAGAGTTTGAATAGACATTTCAACAGATATGTTCTTATAATGGATGGAATTTGATCAATTTTTATGGTTAAATTAAATTAGTCAATACCTATTGCAAAAAAATATAACCTTCTTAAGCAGTATTCAGCTTTCACAGAGGCTTATTTTCATAATAAGTTTCAATTTATAGCTTGCAAAAACAAGCCAATACAGATTATATAGTTGTTTCAAAAGTTATTTTAATAAGCTCATCCAAATTCCAAACGGTGCCCAAAGTTTGAAATTAATGTTAGTGTCCTCAAAGTTAACTAAAGCATTAACCAGAAGTGCACGAAAGATGGAGACTGTTACAGTTTATGTTATGTGGCAGATTATAAAAAGAACAGTTGCTTTTTGTAACTTCATAATAATAGTTTCAAATTTATATGAATGGTAATCAGAATTTTCAATAAGCATTAAGCAAAGGAACATGGATCACGGGAAATAACTTGTGTTCTCGCCCTAACCCTAAAATAAAATTATATATATATGTACTCATAATAAAGTGATAGAGAGAATTAATTTAAGTTTCTATCACACAACCTTCACAAGGTCCCCAAGCTCCTCGCTGCATTCAAGTTTGTCCTCTGCTAGCCAATTTTCCAAAAGATTCTTTTTGTTTTGATTCACCACGAGCCGTGACAATTCCAATGACTCATAAGAATTGAGTTTTCCCCTAGTTAACAGAGTACCAAAGTACTGTAACAGTGGTGGCGTTTGCCCAGCTTGCACAGGTACACTCTGAAAAAAAATTAATAAAAGAAATCAAGAACTAGTGAAAAAAGCATATTGAACTCCCATATAAATTGCCACAATGAATAATCTCCACACAACAGAGAGAAAACACTTAAAGGGAACAAGAAGCACCAGCATGTACAACAGAAAATCTAATAAACACAAAAGTCTACCTGAAATTTAGCAACAGTGTCAGGAGTTCGAAGAATTCCTTGTGGAGATTCTGCAGCGAGCTCTGCAGCTTCCTTATACTTGGTCTGAGCAAATAATTCTTGAAACCGCTTGACAACCTGAGAAAAAGGCAGAAAAATGACAATCACTGTGAGCAAATTATAAAACCAATAAAAAACAAACAACAAAAAAGGCATGCTTCCTAGTTCCCACTTTATCAAATCAACTAGGAAGGAAAAAAAATTCATAAAGATACATTATATGTTAATACAATTAATTTTTTCAGTTTAAAAAAAATCATGGTACCTTGAACTTAAAGCTGTAAAGTTACCTTTTTAGTACTCAACATAAAAAAACTACACACAAACACAAATAATATGCTGTTTATAATTCTCTTGCACTTTTATGCCAGTCACCTTGCTGATAATTGTTCTATATCACATTCATGGAATGCTTTTAAGAAAAATATTACATATTAAGGCAAAAAGCATCCCCAGGAAATTGAAAAATATTGTAGCTCTCATAAAACATTAATGCAACTCAATAAAATCAGCAAGTCTCAAAAGTCAATACGAATGTGTAAAGTTTGGCAACATTGATAACAATACAATATTAACCAAATGTAACTCATGTTACCAATTCTTCTGCACCGGGGAGGTTTCCTCTCTTAGCCAAGCTAACAGCAAGTTCCAAATTATTTAGCTGCAAAAGTTCCAGAAACATTTAGTAGGTTCCAAGGAAATTATTCCCATAACTCGTTACCCAAAAACATAATAATACATAAATTACCTGGCCACTAACAAAAGGTACAATGGCTGCCTCATTTATAGTAGCAAGCAACACCTGGCCACGTCTATTGATGGCATAAAACCCCCCTACTGAAGGTGCTTCTGTGGTCAAAAATATAGGATCGGGACTGATTCGGTTTCTATAAACTGCGGTTGAAGTCTCCAGATCATAGACAAATAACAACCCAAGCTTTGTGATAACATAAATCAATCCATATTTGTTTGAAATCTGCACAACAGAGCATAACAAATATTTTACAAGATGCCTACCAAGAATGGAGGAAAATATTAACTGATCATTGAAGTTTACACTTACCTGCATTGACACAGGAAAGTCATCAGCAAAGTCTGGAGGGAAGAACAGATCTGCTTGTTTCTTAGTAAATGATGGTTTGCCTAACAACAAATGCCACAATATACCAGATGGTATCAAGAAGTATGAGTTTCTAAGGAAAAAAACATTTACTTAATGTCTCATTTTAAAATGATTCACCTGTTCAAAGTGTCAAAAGAAAAGAATAAACCAACTATAAATTAAGAAAAAAATAGAGAAGCCTAAACTCAGAATGCATGAGAAGCAGTTAAAAACAACACCAATAAAAGACACTCAATCATAGCTTTCAATTATATTTTTTTGTGATATTTAGTCCAAAGTATTTTTAGGTTTTACTCCATTTGAAGAGGGTAGTTAACAGTGTACAATGTTAATGACCTCTGGCACTTCATATCACATGATCTCTATTTTTATTAATTAGTTGAATCAATATTCTTAAAAATATATCTACTTGGAAGAAAATTTTCTGAAGATTACATAGGTTAACAATGTTCATATCAATCTGTAGGAACACATCAACAGGTTGGTAATAGATAGATAGCCTATACATTGATCTAGCCGTGCTTATACCTGGCTGGGCACCAAGTTCAATGACATGCATCTTTGATGTAACCTGTCCAGCATTCATACTCTTTGATGCAAAACAAATAAGAGTAGAATCCTTATCATTCCCAGTCACCTACATGTCACATAAATTAAAAATATCAAACAGCGTTGAATTAGAAGCAAAACTAAAATAACATTTGATATCCATATAAATGAATCACAAAGGAGACAAAATTACTCTAAACGAAGCAAATGAGGCAGCATGTGCTTCAAGAGCCTGACTACGTTGCTGATCCACAGAGAAGAGTTGCATGTTTCCTTTTACTAGTTGTGGTCTCTACAGCAAACAAAATGTGATAAAATTATTCTTACAATTAATAATCTCACAAGGTTTGATGTTTAGAAATTTAAATCACATAAAAAAATAAGCTTTGGGGACTTTAATTTTCAAAATATGTGCAATTCTTAACTATAAAATATAACTATATAAGTAGATAATCCATTAAATAATAAAAACAATTCTATTAATAAGGTACAAGAACTAGATTAAGGAGGATAACAATTCTTCTTAAGATAGAAACAGAAACACCCATTAGCTTAAAATGAAAAAATATACATAACTTTATTGTAGTTAGTACTCAAAGTAAAGAAAATCCTTTAAATATTAACTGAGAACTGGAAAAAAATATAAGCACTGCAGACTCTAATAGGTTGGGCAAAAATATACCAAAATAAAAGCTTGGGAGAATATAGATTCAAACCATCAAGTGAATAACTAGAAATGGGTCAAGTATATTTACTTTGTAAGAAAAACTTGAATATCTTATTAATTTGATACATTGGAAAGCCGCCATAATTGGGGTTACCCCTAAACCACCTCAACCATGGTCACCCTTAACTAATCTGCCTTAATTGTGGCCTCTTTGGGTAGCCTTCATCACAGCCTCTGGCACTTACATTGTGCAAGGTGTGAGGGGTGGCACTTACATTTTGCAAGGTGTGAGGGGGTGTTTAGTCCAACATAGTAGTGATATGACCTAAGTAGTGTTTGTAAGGCTCGAGCAGTCCTCATCTTACAAGCTAGATTTGTGGGGTTGAGTTAAGCTCAACACTCAAATTCTAAGCACGTATCAAAGTCTATCCTAGATTGATTGTTGGGTCACCCATATTTTTCACACTCTAGGCCCATAGCCCTAGGTGTGAGGGAGGCATGCTGTTGATATTTAATATCTTAATATTGCATGTGTGTGTAAAACCCTTAAAAATATAATCTAATAAGAGAGGAACGGGGTGGTTTGTTAGATCACCCCATAATTTGCAAAACAACTCTAACTAGGTGAACAAATAGAGATAGCCCCTATAGTTACAACATGTCAAGAGATGATGTCAATGGCATTCTTACAAATGGCCACAATGAACCCATAAGATTGCCAGAAATTTGCAGCCAATATGCTGAGAGGAGGAATTCTAGCACCTAAAATCAATGCCTTAAAACCATTAACAGAAAGAAACTACATACCTCTGCTGAACCAGGAGCAATTCCAATCAAAACCAACCACTTTTCATTAGGATCACAACGATAATTGATAATTTGGTTATTAGCCAGATTTGCTGTTCGGTCAAACATCTTCATTGGCTCACCCTCGGCTAAGATAAGAGAAATGGTACTGATATTAAATACACAAACCTAAAATGTTCCAGTGCATAGTATGAAGTTGGTATAAAAGATGTTCAAATATAAAATTTTGATAGAAAATAGAATTCCATAAGAGAACAGGCAATTAAAACATATGTTTAGTAATGGAAAATCATAAAAACTCACCTTCAACTAACCAATGATATACAGACGTCTGAGTGACAATTCCCAGTGAATTTGGAGTTATCCACTTCCAAAAGACAACCTAAAGGAAATGAAACATCAAACACAATATAATTAATAATCACGTATATCATCCAACACATTATCTTACAAAAAGATATTTACAAGGTAGGATCCAAGGATTTAAATTGCAAATCACATCCGCAATGCAGCCACAACATCTTGGCTGCGGTGGCTGCCACAACCACATAAAGTCATGACTCGTGATTGTGCATCAGATCCAATTGACTGCAATTGGCCATTTGGCCTGCATCAACCCACAACATTGCCACAACAGTAATTTAAAACCTTGATCATGTCTAATTTTAAATCTAAATCATGGACAGATTCACACCTGTTCTTTCATCTGATGTGATTTCATCTTTGCTTTCGTTTCAATGTTGAAAACTTGCAAATGATCCTGAGTGGTGCCGGGAACTTGGGCTGCATATAGAACCTCGTATTAGTGAGACATAAAAAACATATTTACACAAGCTGCAGTTATCCAAATCATTAACTATCACAATGATCATTCACCATGATCAAATGTGTACACACAACTTGTGGATTTTGATTCTTCCCATGATCACAAAATCAGATAACATACATAATAAGGTGCAATTGGGAGCTACCAACACAAATCAGAGCCTCCAATGTTACCTTTGAGCGCAAGAATTCTAGAATTTGGATTCATCAATGCAGAATCAGCGGTTATGGGCCGTCTCAAAGGCTGCATTGGCATGCTCATGTCAATGATGACAACACTGTGCTGAGCTCCAGTTTCCCTGACACAAATGTACTTATCCGATTCCATTGTCACATGAGTAAATGTAATGAATTGCGGGTTGACTCCAACGCTTCCCAGCTGCAAAAGAACACCGAATCGCAAATAAAAAAAAATAGAAACACAAAAAATGTAGAAACTTCACAATGGGGTCACTGTAATAATGAAACGGTGACAATGCTGCGTGGCATTGGGATCTGAAGAAGGAAAGAAAGAAAAAAACAGACAACCCCATTTTCTGAAAATGAAAAAGCTTTGATTTTCGGAATGGAAATGGGAAATTGAGAAGAGGGTAGGAATGGGAAACAGAGACACTAACCGTTAAGGTCTCTTTCATGGTGATGGGGGCGTTTGCAGCCATTGCGTATGAACGAGAGCTTCAGAGAGAGAGAGACAATGTTGAAGTTTAGAGGAAGAAATTTGTTACGCTGCGAGTGCGAGATCTGATGCAGCGAAGCCCAAGAAGAGAGAGAGGGAGGAAGAAGAGAGAAGAAGAGTGTGACGGACGAACAGAACAGAAGAAACCGGGAGGGTATAGTAGGAATTTCAGACATACCCAGTCTGTTATAAAATCTTGGGCCTAAAAATTTCTGGGCTTTGGGTAATCATTTACGGACACACCCACTTTATTTTTTTTAAAACTTATATATATTTCTGGTCTCACAAATTTGAGTTATGTTTTTTTTAGTTTTTCAAATTAAAAAAATACTCTTTGTCATTTTCCATTAACCAGTAAGGGGGATTAAACACTAAACATTGAAAATATGAATTTTGTAAACGAGTTGGAATCAAATCACACAGTGATGGAAACTATGAGATGTCCCTTTTATGATTTAATTCGTTACGAGTTTACTTTAGTTGCTTTTTGTTGCGATTGGCTATATTTTTGTATACTTGGACTGGATTGCGCCACTGATTTGAATCATTAATGGGAGGTGATAGATAAAGTGTATTATCAGCCTAGTTGTTTTGAATTATTATTGGAAGGTGATGGATAACTTATAATAATTATAAATGCATGGATATATTTATCGATAACTTAAAATGAGTTAAATGTTATAAGAATCTAAAATGATAGATATATTATTATTTTATATTTACTATCAATTCGACCATTTACCTCATTGCATTCTTAATGAAAAATGTTATAAAAATATTCAATAATATACTCTTTTGAAAATATTTTATTTAATTGATTAAAATTTATTAAATTAGGTGTTTTTTACCTTCTATTTAATGAATATTTTTCCTAATTTTATAATTTTTAATAAATTTTAATTAATAAGATAAATACTCATTGTGTTTGAGAGTATAAGAATACATTTCCCAAAATGCAATCTTACAACTAGAAACAAAGCACCATCAAAGGGAAGGTACATCAAACAGATAGGGAGCTATATCCCAACATTTTGAACAAATTATATCATGATTATGAAAATTTAAGGGGTGAGATTTAATTGAAAGTGTATTATTCATTATTTTAATTTATTGAGAGAATAATAAAGTAAGGGTTGATTGAAAGCAACTATTGGATAAGGTTGAAGGGGTTTCGTCAACTTCACTCGTGTGCCATCTTTAATTCATTCATAGAGCAGAGGGTAGAACTAGAACTTATTTAAGATTTGGGGCCACTTATTAATATTTGATATAGAAAGCATACCAAACAGTTTTTGCCTACTCGAGTCTTGCCGTTTTTCATTTTTCCAGAACTTCCTTCCATTTTCAAGTTATCTCTTCCACCTTCCTTTTCAAGCATGCAATGCAATGTATGAACAAATATGATTCGTATAAGGTTACATCATAGTTATATTTAGGAGAAACACACATTAATGGGTTTGAGCAACCATCGTTCATATATCGTTACACAACAGTTATGTTTCGGAGAAACACACAGTAATGTTCTGTTTTCTTCTCATAATAATGATTTGATAGTAAAAGTGAAAAATAATGCACTGTTGGCATCAAAATGAAAAACAATTAATTATTTGATAAATTTTTTTCTTATAAATTTGTTTATCATATTTACGCACCCGATACAAAATGAATAATAATGAATTATTTGATAATAAAAACTAATCATAATTTTTCGGTATTCATTTTTTATCACAGTAATTATGGCTTTTAACTCAACTTTGAGTGAAACTTCAAGATATTTTTACAAACTCTGGTCATTTGGACTGATTAATTACGAGATTACTAACATAAAAATCTTTAATTACAGTGACAATGCATGTAAATTAATTTTTCAAAAATAATATTGATGATTTATTAATAGCATTAAATTATTATATTTTTAATGAAAGAATTTATTTTCTAATTTTTTAACTATTGCCTAGGAATAATGATTATTAAAACAATTTTTCATAACAATATTTCGTTGTTGTCATGTGTGTGTGATGCTGAAATCCAATAATTACTCGATGTTGTAAAATAATCATTGCTTTCATTGTCTTCAATTATATACCCAAGAAAATAAGTTGATCTTGCCCCAAGATTCCAAAATATGTTGACTCGTTACTATCAATCACTTGTGAAAGGTCACTTACCATTGTTGGTGAATGATCATATAATCAGTAGATTCATGAAATTTCAATTCTCTTTTTCATTTTCCTCTTGCATAGATTTAGATGTTCACAACAATAAAAGAAAGGGAGAGAGGATATAAATATTAGCATATAATAACAATTTGTTGGCATATAATTGATAGAGCCTATGTCTCAGCCATTAAATGTCTATCTCCATAGGAATGAAAAATGCCAAATGGAATTATTATCAATCAAATAGCATATAGCAAAGTATGGCAGTGGATTTGGATCACCTAACATTCAATTGCATGTGCAGTCAGAGAAAGATAGATACATGGGGTGATTGATTCTATTTCTATAGTTCTTTGACATTATAGGACCCACATATTTTTTTTTCTCTGTACATGTACAAATTTTCACGAAAAGAGAGGTATGCAATTGGAAGATAAAGGAAGACATTTAGAAGTCTTCTTAGGATTTTTTTTGTCTATATAGTTTGGTAGGTTGTAAACATCATATACTATGGCCTATAGGTGCCTAATTCAGGTTTGCCAGACATTGTTCTTAATTAGAAAGGAAATGGTTGCTCTTGGTGAATTTCATTTGGGGAACTATGCACAGGGTAATGAAAAATGAAAAGAAGAAAAAAGGGTTCAACCCTCTATGTTTGGTGGAAAACTTGGCTATTTTTATTATTGGATTTGATCATAAGGTCAATGAAGACTAGACATTCAGCTACTTCAATGTTCCTAGTTAATTATCATGATGCCCCACTTGGAAAATTGAAGTAGGTCATCAATCACCCCTTCCCCTCCCTATCCTTAGACATCTTAATAATATTTTCATTTTTCACTTTTTATTATTTTAATTCATTTTTTAAAATTATACCATTTGTACTCACGTGTTGTCATGAGAACGATTTATTTAATAAAAAATTTATCGTATGAAAATTATTCAAATCAACGATAATTATTTTATCATGAGTGAAATTAACTTTAGACCTAATATGCCAAAAGATATTCTTGATAGAAAAAAAAATTCAAAATGTTTAAAATGGTGGGAAGTGGGTTTTGGAGGAAAAAGGTGCAAGAGTAAAAGTTTAAAATGCTTATATTTATTATCATTAATAAACATTAATAACTAATAACCATCTTAATTTAAAAATAAGACAATGGTTCCCTCTTTTCTTTAAAACTTCGGTACCAAAGATTGACTAAGTAATCTTGCTAGCTCAAACTATTGACAAAACTTGGTTATAATAAATTACAGTGAACAATTTTTATTTTTATTCAAATGTTGCGTTATTGAATTTCCAGTTTAAATCTTTTGTATGAAAAAAATAACAATGAAAAGTTGGCAAATAAAGGAGTCTAATACTCTAATGCATTTGGTAAAGCATTGATGGAACAATGCGTGAGTTGTTATAACTTCTTGATACTTGAAGTTAGATTCTTACGAATAAACAAAAATTACCATGTTATAAATATTCTGAGTCAAATAAGATTATTTCTTGTAAAGAATACATTTGATGTTAAAAAAATTGTTATTATTAAAAAAAAAAATCGTTTCCCAATTCCATTTCAAGGACATTTCATACACTAGAATTGTAGTACCACTTACCAAAGTTATAATTACGAAATGAAATTGGCAGTTACTTTTTTTTAAACAAACTGCCAGTTACTTGAAATAAGGAAAGAGACAAGTACCAAATCACAAAACCGACTAGTTTCTTGTACCAAAAAATACCTATATCTACCCAACAATAGAGCTAACTATTGAATTTCAATTCGTGGTTTAAGGTAGGGTGGAAATTTGTATTTGCTTTTTAGAATATAGAAAATAATTTAAGGATATACTATAATGTAAGAATAGTATTTTCTTTTAAATAAACATATATCAGCATTTACATTTGTTTATATGGCAATAAATTACTTCAATTTTAAATTATTATTTTGTTGTCCTACCACAAGTAAAATCTTTCAGAGTTCATAGACTAAAGACAAATTTTAATCTCGTGAGTATCGTAATGGATATTTAACATGAAACTTTCTCAAATAATAGACCGTCTTCACCCACAATGTGTGAGCGTATAATGTCTAACCGTTAACCCCTCGAATTACTTCAATTTTAATTGAATTCATATGCATCTACTTCAATTATTCTTACACAATCCAGAGAGATATCTAATGTTCACTTGATGGTGAAAAATACTTACTATTTATAGCCAGTATTTGGACAGAAAATGAGTTGTTTATGATTCATTTTGAGGGATGTGGGGAAGGTGTTAGGTTGGTTAATAAGTCTACCAATAGAGAGTTAAAGAGCATTGAATGCATTTTGCAACTTCTTTGGACACACACCACTTGCCTTTCTACTACTTCAGTTCTTCTACTGTTTATTCCCTGTATTCTCTGTCTATCTATCCTTTACTTCTATATATTATTCTGTCTCATCATAACTGACCTCATCTTTGCTTCTGCATCATTCTCACTTTTCCTTCACTTTCAGCCATGAATCCGTCTGAGCAACTAGTGGAACATGGAATGTCTCAGCAGGTACTCTTTTTTCTTCATTTTTTATTCTTACAGTCCAATGTCTAAACTAAAGGAACTATCTATTGTCAACTTTTTTTATTAACTGATCCATTCATTATCCAGTAAATGTCTTCATATTTTTCCATGTTGTCTAAAGTGTTTTTTTTTCAAGATTGAGAACTTCCATGGACAAGTTTGATATTTTGAGCTAGATGGGGTTTTGTGACTTTTGTCTGTTGTATTGACAACTAATAAGATGTTACTTGTATTCATAGTGTTCCCCTAAGGTGTATAAGAAGGACATTGCCATGTTCTTTCTGCTTTGGATTTTAAAGGCATCAGTGTCCTTTTTCTTATGTCTTCTAATTATTTACTGGCTTTTGGCATTGCAGTAAGTCCATATTAACATATTACATTGGATCTTCATTTTGCTATTAATTTCTAACTGCTTCTGATTTCTCTATTTATTATATTTCTTCAATTTTTCATATTTGATTCATGCTTGTGTTCTCACTTCTCAATAATAGAAAAAATCATAATTCTAGCATTTCCCTATTTAAATTTAAAAAAGATAATGAACTAGATGCTGCTCTGACATATGGATTGATTCATGATACTCAGAAGATTATAGAATTCTATCATAGAAATTTTCTTTACTTGGTCATATGGGCTATGTACATTGTTGTATACTACTAATTTGTTATTTTTTCCCGTATCAGAATATAAAGAGAACATCATGTGCAACTGTGCTCACTCTAGCTTACCAAAGTCTTGGAATAGTTTATGGTGACCTCAGCACTTCTCCTCTTTATGTTTACAAGACAACATTCTCAGGGAAATTGAGGCTCAAAGAAGACGATGAGGAAATTTTTGGCGTTCTTTCTTTAATCTTTTGGACATTTACCATTATTGCTCTCTTCAAATATGTTTTCATTGTGATGTCTGCTGATGACAATGGGGAAGGTAAAATCTTGAATCATGATCCTGGTGCTTTTGTTCCAAGCTGCAAAAGCCAATCCAATTATATTTATATGGGAAAGATACATAATTTTATATTCATATTCTTATTAGTCCAAAAATTACACAACTGCTGAATATTTATGCTTTACCACATGGACAAAAGAAAAGCACAGTCTATATCCAGTCATTTTTGTTCTTTTTAACTTCAATATATAATTGTGAGCATAATTTTCCTCCTTTATCTTTAGTTTCTTGAAATATAATCACGCCTAACATGATTTATTAATTAGCAGAGTAATATTTTAGGATCAATTTACCTGTGACTTAGTCTACTATTTTTTTTTTTTTATATAATTAGAGTTGTAGAAATTTCCTGTCACTGCTTCCCTTAACATTGTATGTTCAACAGTTTGCTAAACGAATAATCATTTTCTCTCTTGCTCCATGAGCATCTAAGAACTTCTCATGTTGCTGAGGATAATTAGTTCAATCTTTCTATAATCAATGGTTCACTTGTGCAGGAGGTACCTTTGCATTATACTCGCTTCTCTGCCGGCATGCAAGACTAAGCATTTTACCTAATCAGCAAGCAACAGATGAGAAACTATCTGCTTATACCACACAAGATTCTGCAGACACATGGCTGTCTGCGAATTTGAAGTCGTTTGTTGAAAAACATCCAAGGTTCCAGAAAGGACTGCTGATCTTTGTTCTGCTAGGAACCTGTATGACTATTGGTGATGGTGTGATTACTCCTGCAATATCAGGTAGTTGATCAAGAGCAGCTCCTGAGCTTCTATAAGAACACATTAAGTATGTCATCCATCATTGACTTTGTTATAGTTACATGACTGCATCTGCATGCCTTGAATGGTAGCTTTAGGTGATTTTATATACTCATTGCGAGAGTTATTATTTCTTGTTAATTTCATCAGATAATAACATATTTCAGATTAAATATTTGTATTGTTTACAGAATATATGCTATGAGTCAGTTTGGATAAACTGCTCAACAATTGTAGCTATGAGAAGAACATAATGAATCGAGGAGGTATAATGAATCAATTTGTTTTCTGCAAGTTAAAGTTAGCTTATGTGTTCCAACTTACACAGAAATTAGATGAGAAAACTTTTGAAAAAGTTAAGTTGCATAAGTTAATTTTAATTTATGAGAGAAGTTTTATTCATTTTATCTCTGTAATTTATTTTATTTTCTTCTTCTTTAAGTGCTTATTGAGAAGTTTATTCAAATTAAATCTATTTCTTGACAGCATCTCAAACATCATACCACAATAGTTGTACATTTCATGATTAAATGTATGATGCAATACAGTCTAAGTTCATATTAGCAAGAAAAGGGAAAATAAGTTACTGAAGGTTATTGGCATTTATACTTTTCAAATTAATAAGTATGATAGAAAAGGCTAGTGTTTCTAAGTTTAGTTTACTTATTAAGAGATCACGAGTTAGTTCTGGAGTTAATATTTGTACAAACATTTGTATTTTTTTCTCCTTTGGGTCTATGAACATCCCTCGGTGTCTCCTTTCAGTTTTTTCAGCAGTTTCAGGAGTTCAAGTTAAGATCAAAGGACTGCATGAGAGTAAGCCCACCAAGCTTCTTTCATTACCTTTTATGTCTATGCACAATTTTTAAAACTCTACATTATTTATGCAGATTATGTTGTCATAATCTCGTGTGTCATTTTGGTGGTCCTTTTCTCCATTCAACATCATGGGACACATAGAGTTGCTTTCATGTTTGCCCCAGTTGTTGCAGCATGGCTTTTGTGCATCAGTGGTATTGGTATATACAACATATTCTACTGGAATCGCCAAATATACCGTGCACTTTCTCCACTCTACATGTTGAAGTTCCTCAAATCCAATGGCATTGAAGGATGGATGTCATTAGGTGGAGTTGTGCTTTCAATCACAGGTACCTTTTTTTTTTTTGACGGGAATCACAGGTACCTATCATATATTAAATTTTATTAACAGCTAGAGTAGTAGAATTAATTTTTCGTGTGATACTGTCTCAGGAGTGGAGGCAATGTATGCTGCCTTGGGTCATTTTTCTGCACTCTCAATAAAGGTAAATAGAGATTTGAGAGCATAGAAAAAATGAATGATTAACCAAGTTGATCCTAGTATGGTATTCTACCATACCAAAACGATATATGCTTTAACATTTGCCCTTAAATCTCAGGTAGCTTTCACATGTCTAGTCTATCCCTGTCTGATTTTGGCATATATGGGCGAGGCCGCATTTCTCTCTAAGCACCATCATGACATTCAGGAAAGTTTCTACAAAGCCATACCAGGCAAGAAACTATTTCAGGGAATCACATGTTGTCAATGTTATTTATGGCCTCTCTAATGTGATTGTGCTACTATTTCTTTGCAGAAACTGTATTTTGGCCAGTTTTTGTAGTGGCCACTCTTGCTGCAATTGTTGGAAGTCAAGCAGTGATTTCTGCTACCTTTTCCATCGTAAGCCAGTGTTGCGCGTTAAATTGTTTTCCTCCGGTTAAGATTGTTCATACTTCAAGCAAGATATATGGACAGATTTATGTTCCAGAAGTCAATTGGTTATTAATGTGTCTTTGTTTAGCTGTCACTATCGGCCTAAGGGATATAGACATGATGGGCCATGCATATGGTACACTTCTTTTTCACTACTTATGATAATTGAAGTATTGACAAATAAGTTCTAACTATTTTGCTTGGTCTGTAGGGCTGGCTATCACCACTGTTATGTTTGTGACAACATGCTTGATGACACTAGTAATGGTGATTGTTTGGAAGCAAGGAATTATAAAAGCCATTATGTGTCTGGTATTGTTTGGATCAATTGAACTGATTTACATCTCAGCTTCTATCTGCAAAGTCCCTGAAGGAGGATGGATCCCCCTTGTGCTATCTTTTATCTTCATGAGTATAATGTTTACTTGGAACTATGGAACAATGAAGAAACATGAATTTGATGTGGAGAACAAGGTTTCAATGAGCAAGATACTATCCTTGGGACCTTGCTTAGGCATGGTCCGTGTCCCGGGAATAGGAATCATTTTCAGCAATCTGGCTTCAGGTGTTCCTGCTATTTTTGGCCATTTTGTTACAAATTTGCCAGCATTCCATCAGGTGTTGGTTTTTGTATGTGTCAAATCAGTTCAAGTCCCTTGTGTCGGTGACAACGAACGGTTGGTCATCAGCAGGATTGGCCCGAAGGAGTACCGCATGTTTTGTTGCATTGTCAGGTATGGTTACAAGGATCTGCAACAAGAGAACTACAATTTTGAGAATAAATTGGTAAGTGCAATAATACAATTTGTAGAAATAGAGGAGAGTGATCCAGCACCAACACCAGAAGAGTTTTCTATGGATGGTGGAAACTTAAATGTGGAACACCTTGGTGTTTCACCACACACTTTGAGTAGCTCATGTTACATAGAGAAAAATTTCCCATTTTCATGTGTTTTAAGTGTGAAGAAGAATGGCAATGAAAATCTTCAAGAGTCTCCCTATAAAGATGAGTCAGTGCAGATTTTAAAAGCCAAGGAGTCTGGTGTTACCTATATACTTGGACATTCCTATGCAGAGGCAAAAAAATCATCCTCCTTTCCAAAGAAATTTGCCATAAATGTTGTTTATGCTTTTCTAAGCAAAAATTGCAGAGACCCTGATGGTTTCTTGAACGTAGCTCATACTTCTTTGCTAGAAGTTGGTATGGTTTACCATGTCTAACTCTAACCATTTCTCAAAGGTATTTGCATAGAAGAAAATAGTCAGTTTGTAAATGTTGGTTAAAAACATTGACATTGACTTCTACAGGGAAGTTATCAAGATCAACCAGTTGTAGATTTTACATCATTGAGCTCTAGGTGTTCATGATTGATCTGTATCTAAGAATGTAATTTAAAAATTTGTTTCATACAAAAAAAAATAGAATATACACAGGTACATATTTCTTGTATTTGTATACTAATAATATTGCTTATTCTACATTCTTGATGCACACTGAATTTAAGCCTCACAATTCTAACATTCTCTAATTGAATTGGATGAAATTGAAAAACTTCAGGAGTTCTATACTTGTCTTTGCATGTGCAAATAGGAATTGAATCTGTTGGCCTTTCCAACTCATTTTTTCTTGATTACATCAACATGTTCTCAACCAGCATTTATTTTCTAGAAAGTGCCTCCTACTACCAGCTTGTATAATTTCACTAGTTTTCTCTTCATTATTACATTGGACACCACCAACTATCATAATTTCACTAGTTCCGAGGTTGAATGATTGGTAGGCAGAAACAAAAGCATTGCGTGGGCTAAAATTTATTGTACTCACAAATTACAGCACAATTTTTAATTTGTATCAGGAAAAAAAAGTTTTAAAAAAAAAAATATTTGTACCTTACAAATCCAAATTCCGGTAATCTCAACATAACGAAAAGGAACAAGTTTCCCCTCTTGACTCTTGTTTTTTTGCCTTCAAAATCTTTCATGATGAACTCTAAAAAAATTGTGACCATTCTTTGCAATATTAAAAATCCTAAATTAAAAACATTTATGTGAATGTGAGTAGGTAACTAGTCCATAAACTTTTACAAATTAGTTCGAATCTTATAGCTCAAAGTATTGTAATTGTAACCAACAAAAGCAAGACATTTGTTGCACAGAAGTCGACAAATCTACGAATATTGCAACCATAATCTGAGGAACCGCAATGAAAGGAATGATTTTGTAAGAGTATTGTATAAATACTGAGGATGCATTTGTTTAAATATTTTAAGAAAGATTGCCCGAAAATGTGAATTTGGAAATACCACATTCTCATGTTTGCTACATATTTTGTGAAAATATTTGCGTGAATTTAACTTAGTAATAAATATAATGTGTTGAACATGAAAAAGAAAAATGTGTTGAAAAGAAAAGTACATTTTTGTGTGGATAAGAATAATATATAAGGTTTGGACGTAAACCAGCCTGCAAGGCTGGACAGTGGGGCTATATATAAACATTGTTAAAGGTTATGCGTGTTCCATATTCATCTATGTAGGAACCCAATTTGATATTTGATGTGTTGACCCAACAATATTCAAATTCAATGTGTACATTCTAGCCAACTATATACAGCTCCAACCGCGCAATAAATGTTAACAGAATTATAGCTGTCATATTGGAACTTCACAAGAATTCCCAGATGCTTCATGAGGTATAGACTTCTTCCCTCATGTTCAGGGCATCTACACATCAACTTAATTTACATTATTTCTCAGTTCTCTAAGTTGATACTATATTTTAATGAGTTTAACTATAATGCACATGTAAAATAAAATAGTAATCATTCACAATCCTCAATACATGATTCATGATAAGTTAGTAAATTATGATTGATTGATAATATAAAATCAGGTTAAACTTTATTTAAATTGATGCAACTTTTTTATAATGTGCTCGCCCTACTGTTTTCTTTTTTTTGAGTTAGAAAGAAAGAAGAAATAAAGGAACGATGAAATATTTAAGCTACCTACCCCAAGAGAAAAAAAAAAATACACATTTCTTCCCTAGAAATTGTTAGTGATGATGGTAAAGAAAATGGAATGACATAGTTTAATATACGAAGTTTTGAACAAATATTTTAAGGACTTGGAACAATGTTTCTGATTACTTTCACGTTTTTCACCTAAATCATAAACAGTACCAATCTACATCAGTTCACACTTTCGGTTGTGGAAAGGGTAGAAGGGGTGGTGAATTTGAAGACCTTGGAATTAGGAGTAGAAAGTAAGAAAAGGAGCTAAGGAGTTCAGGAGGGGCTTTGAGACAACATAATTAATTGGAAAAAAAATGTAGATTTCATAAGGATCTTATTTGGTATGCCGTAGTAATCACCACCTTTCCTTATGAATATTTTCACCCTTCTAGGAACCTAACTATATGAAATGGGATACATTTTCCTACCTCCTTTGTCCTTTCTTTTCGTTGCTTCATAAGCAAAGAATAGGCACAAATGCTATTCAACTAGAAGAAGGGCACTTCTCAAATGAGGAAAAGAAAGGTAACCATCACAATGGAGCTAGGTTGACCCAATGACACTCCCATTCCACGTGTTACACTTTTACATATGACACATTTGTAAAAGATTAAAGAGTTTCATATAGGTAGGTATGTTAAGACTTTGTAACTAGTTTTTTTTTTCCACGTGTATAGTAAATAGAAAATCTGAATTGAGTTAAGAGTGCTCATGATTCAAAAATAGAAATTAATGAGACAAGACAAACATATACTCACCAATGCCAAAATAACCTCACTTTGCAAAACTTTGTAGCAGGGTGTATCACTAAACCCTCAAAGATATGACACCATAACAAATTAAAAAGCAAGAAATTTCACCCCGCAAGAGATTAGTCTAAAATCAAAAGCATTGAAGTAGAGTAAATTTGACCAAAGAATTTAAGGTTGTACCTAACATGACACTCTAAGTGCAGCTATCACATACTAGCGATGCCATCAAGCCCAAGTAATCTCCTATCCCCCATAAAATTTGTTACAAAGAAATCATAATGAGTCTTTATAGCAAAGTGCATTAAAGTAGTGTGGAATGTCTAAAGCATCCTTATCAAGACTATTGTTCCACTAATGTCCATAGAGCCATTGCAAGCATCTTCAGGGGCATTCTTGCAGATTTAACTCTTACATACCAACCTTACTTCAAAAGCAAGACCAATTTTAGAAGAAAAACAAGCTATCAAATTAGTAAGCATCTTATAGCTATCTTTCTGATGAGGGAAGGAGAGACAATGCTACAGGAAGAGAATGAGTCTGAGATCATCACATCTCTCAAGAAAAAAGTTGAACTTCACATGGGAAGGAATGAGTTACTACAGAAGGAAAACCATGAACTCAGAGAAGAAGTAGTTCGTTTGAAGTCACAGATAATTTCACTTAAAGTACACAACATGGAGAGAAAATCAGTTCTATGGAAGAAGATTCAGAAATCCATAGATGACAACAACAATTCAGAAGCACATCAACGACATAAAACACCACCAGTTCAGGTAATCACGTCTGAAAAGAGTTCACAAAATGAGAATGTGCATACAAATCCATGTCTCCAAGACTCAGCATCTAGAAGAGACAAACCAGCAATAGTACCACCAGCTCCACCACCAAGGCCTTCTCCAACCCTCCTTCTTCCTTTACATAAAAAAGAGAAAGGACTTAAAGTGCAGCTAACAATAGCACCACCACCACCACCTCCAACACTGCCAAAATTGTCATCAGTTGGGTTAAAATCGGTGTGCCGTGTGCCAGAAGTAATTGAATTGTATCGCTCCCTTACACGAAAGGATGCTAACATGGAAAACAAAATCCATTCCAATGGAATTCCCACAGTAGCATTCACCAGAAACATGATTGAGGAAATCGAAAACCGCTCAACTTATCTCTCAGCTGTAAGTTTAGCTCCAAACTACTCAATGCTCATCATATTTATGTGCCAAATTTTCTTATACCTATTCTCAATGATACTATGCACATTTCTGGACAGATAAAATCAGAAGTTCAAAGACAAGGGGAATTCATCAGTTTCTTGATTAAGGAGGTTGAGTCTACCTCTTTTGCAGATGTTTCTGAGGTGGAAGCATTTGTCAAATGGCTAGATGGGGAACTATCTGCATTGGTGGATGAAAGGTCAGTGCTTAAACATTTTCCACAATGGCCAGAACAAAAAGTAGATGCACTCAGGGAAGCAGCTTGTAACTATAGAGATCTGAAAAACCTTGAGTCTGAAGTTTCATCTTATGAGGACAATCCCAAAGAGTCATTGGCTCAGACATTAAGAAAGATACAAGCACTGCAAGACAGGCGAGCATGTACAAAATTTACGAATTTGCTAACTAAAACTTTTGAGCAATACATAAAATCAATTGAAAGTGCCACTTTCAAATGTGCAGGTTGGAGAGAAGCGTGAGTGCTAAAGAGAGGATGAGGGAGAGTACTAGCAAGAGATACAGGAATTTTCATATCCCTTGGGAATGGATGCTGGACACAGGCCTTATTGGTCAGGTAGGGAGTAGATAGCTTACTTGAGCCTTAAGAGAACAAATTAAACACCATCTTTTTATTCAATAAGGTTTATTGGTTAGTATGCTTAAACTCAAGGTTGTGAAATCAAGAAGAAAAAGTTTTATTTTTTGGTTAGTATGCTTAAACTCAAGCTTATGTGAAATCAAGAAAATAAAAGGTTATTGTATTCTCTAGAGTCTAGAAAAGAACTAACAAGACACCAAATAAAACCATGCTTGATGCTGTTGAATGATCCTGTGTGATTGTCAGTTTCACATAGATCAAACAACCAGAAAATTGATTGGGGTATGATGTTCTATACTTTTAGCTTCAGACAAAATAGTAGTATCATTTCGTTGACCCCAGCAGCATCCATATGTTGTAGAATGGGTATCTAGTTATTGCCATGAAAGTCAATTGGAAGGCTTTATCTTGTTATTGACTGCAGATGAAGCTAAGATCATTGAGGCTGGCAAAGGAATTCATGAAACGGATAAGCAAGGAACTAGAGTCAAATGAAGTTTTGCAGGAAGATAACCTTTTTGTACAAGGAGTTAAGTTTGCATTCAGAGTGCACCAGGTAGAGTAAATTCCTCAAACACCGCTAAGTTAACATTTTCTTTCCGAGTAATGCTAACACTCTTTCAAACATTTTCTTTCTGATACTTTCTAGGTGATTGATTGATTTTTTTTTAGAAATTATCAATTTTGATAGGTATTAGTTAAAGAAAGGAAAAAAAAAACCTCAAATGATTTATGAAATTTATCAAAATTATTAATTTTTAAGAAATTTCAACCAATCACCTGTGTATGTCTGGAAGAGAGTGTTGCATTTCTCTTTTCTTTTATCCAACTCATCAGCCATGAAGCCTTTTCAGTTTGCAGGTGGCTTTGATCCTGAGACCTTACAAGCATTTCAAGAGTTGAAGAAGATTGGTTGTGCTATACCAAGCTATAGTAATCTGATAAAATGCCCCAAACTTGTTAAAACTTGCCAGATACCATTATCTTAACTTAAATTGTCTTCCCTTAGATTATTTGATGTAAACACATCAGCAGCGGAATTGAGAAAATGTATATGGTCCTCTCTATGTAATTTCTTAAAGCATTGCCTACTTTTGGCTAGTAGGTATGTGCTTTCTTAATTATGTAAGAGATAAATCCTCATTAGAGTCTTTGTGCTTCAAAAAACAAACCATTCCAAAATGAGACATCACAATCTCACATTCATTCTTTTTCCTCCAAAATATCACTAACTTATTTTATTCTTTAATTCATAAAAATATATATTTATGGTAATTAAGGTGATTATTTAACTATGAAATGCTTAATTACGATGATCAATCATAATTAGAACATTCTAATCAAGAATATAATTATATATTTTGATTCAACTTAATCAATCATTACTTCACTGCGTAATGAATTTTAACATTTTTATGTTGTGTGCTGTAAAAAAAAAAAAAAATTATGTTGTGATACACAATTTAGTTGTTTTACTAAACTTTAGGTCTAAAACGCATTTGCATCCAAACTTTAGGTTACAAACATTTTCTATATCTTACACTTATTTCACTACACTTTCAAACATTAGGTCTAAAATTATAAACATTCAAAATTCTTAATCAATGTCGCAAAAGAGTAACAATTAAATATAATAATTATGAAAATATTAAAAAAAAATATCTATCCAGCGATAGAACTTACATTCGATTTATTTATACAAAATTCTTCTGTATCAACAACAATCATGCATGCATGCATCGCGAGCAATTGGTGTCGAAACCATTGAATCAAATTTAGAAACATCTGCGATCTCTCTCCAAAAATAAAAATAAAAATATCACACATTAAAATATAGAAGTCTTTTTGTCCTTTTTAATTCTATTTCTGCGTGTCACACTGCTACCAGTTAAGACAAACTTGGATAAGGATTTTTCATACACATATGATATGATATTACATGACACACATCGTTATTACCTTTCATTCCGTTTCAGTTAAGTTGCTGCTGCTGCTACTACTAACACGCACTCTCACAAAACTGAAGAATCCATGGTGGGGAACAGTGAAGAAGACCGTGATGGCCTTCACCAATCGCCGTTACGAATCCCAGGATTGCTCTATGTTTCGGTAAAGATGGAGAATCCCAATCTCAGACTCTCTAGGGACCTTCTCCCTCACATATCTGACTCTTGCGCTTCCTGGGATCCTTCTAAAGCTGTAATTTTGATTCATACCCATTTCACCATTTCGTTCCTCTTATTCTGGGTCTCTCTTAGTTTTTCTTATTGTTGTTGTTTTTGGTGCAAAAATTTCAGCTTTCCATGGAACGGGAATCAGCGTCAGTGTGGGAGTTTAGCTTTGTTGTCCCGCCTAATCACGGTAATGCTTTCTCACTTGCTTTGTATTTTGATTTTCCTTTTAAATTATGTTGTATAGTTTATGTAAAACAGAAAAGAAAAAAAAAAAAAAGAGTTTAACAATGATGCACGGAGGACACAGGATGAAATAGTTTTATATTGTCGGGGTGAATCACAACCTTTCATCCTTTCATTGATGGTAAGTCAGATAACTTTATCAAATTTTCATAAAAGTCATACCAACATTGGATTGTGTTCAAGTGACATTGTAAAACTGTTCTACACTTAAAATGTGCAAAGTTTTACTTTGAGCTTTGATTGGTAGCTTTATTGAGATGGTATTAAGGTGTCTTGTATTTAGCTTTGGTGATTGTCTTGCTGAAGTGAAGTGAAAGGAGTTGTGTAGACTGCGTTTCTAACCTGAAGTTTTGATTTTGTTCGAGATTTTCAGAAGCTTTAGAGTTTAAGTTCCTTTTGAAGCCCAAGTACATCGATATTCCTTGTTTTGTTGAGGAGGGTCCAAGCCGAGTACTTATTGGGGGAGCATTGCAAGATGGTGACAGGCAGGCTTTGTTTAGGCTTGATAATGATCAAGTTCTTGAGTATCGAGTATTTGTGGAAGCAAAAAGGGTTTCTCCCTTTGATCTTGCAGCTAGTTGGAGGGCTTATCAGGAGAATTTCCGTCTTTCAGATGTACGTGGCATACCTGATATCAGCATAAATTCAGAAGTTCAGACAGGTAGTGAGGTAAGACTCCAATTACCAGTTTTCTTTATGTTTGTTTTTCGCTTTGGAAGATGGAGTTGTGGTTGTGGTTTGGGGGTGCAGGACATTAAGAATCAGGTTTCCTAACCGTGGTCACTGTGATAATCCAATTAATGTTTCCTCTTTTTGATGCACAATTAATTAATTTCTCTTTTAGTTGCGAGAGCACTGTTCAGGACTCAGGTTTTTTTTTTTTTCTTTAATGCCAGCCAATTTTAATTGTCATTCTCTTATGGACCTGTAATTTGTTCTTTGGTATTTTTTAAATTGATAGTCCAAAATGGTTATTGTCAATGGTCAAGTGATTAGTCAGGTGAAACCCAATAGTTTCTTGTAGAAGTGCATGTCTGTATCTTGCATAACCAATGTTGATCATGTATCTTAACTGATGTCCTTTATATGCCCCGCTCATTTCTCTTATTCCAACTTTCAGTTAATATGTATATAAAAACAACTTTCTGTAACAATTACACTGTACCTCATTCTTAATTTTTACTTTTTATTCAGAACATCTCATCTGCGAGTTTGGAACTTGATCTTGAGCATTATATTGTTCCATCTCCCCCTTCTGCAAGTTCAGCACATGTATATGCTGCTGACATGACTGAGAATCCCAGATCACTAGATAGTGAGTCTGCCAACATTTCATCTTCTACTGTAGATGGTGGTGTTCCTATGATCAATCAACCGGCAACAGTGAAGGTTTAACTTTCATTTTCACATTTCAAATTTATAATTTTACTTTCTAAAAATGATTGGTATAAGAAAATGTAAAATCAGTCCGGAGATATTTTGAAATAATTTTTATGAATCTGTGGTTATTTGTGACGTATTCAGAAGTCTTTTTTTACCAGAACCAGAAGCTGTGATGGATTTGTAGTTGTACTTACCTTAAAAGATTTTAATTGGTCAAGGAAGTAGATTCTTATGCTCAACATATCAGCTTAGACACATCTTCTGTACTTCTAAAATGTGTTGCTAACTAGTATATTGATGCTTGGTAGTGTAATGTGTTTAGTTTACTCTCTATCTTATCTCTATCTCTGTTTTCCTTTGATAAGTAACTAAAGCTGTGTTAAAAGTGTTGGAAAGTATCTCCAATTTAGACAAAATATCTTCTACTATGCTCCCGTATATTTGTTGCTAATAATTAAGATTTTATTTGTGTATTTTTGGAATTATTTTCCTGTATTACCAGTTTCATGAAATTAGGGACTGTAGATCATTTTATAACTAACAAGTAGCTGCACAAATGATGTTTAACACACAAAGTGCCTCTTCTGGAGGTTATGAGGAAAAAAATAAGCTAATGGGTTATATGAATTGTTGATTATGCAATATATCACATCTAATAGGCTATGTTGATGTTCCAACTAGTTGACGGTGGTTAATTCCCCTGATCTATCGAAGATGTACCAAAGTCCTGGAATGGTAAAATCTCAGTCAGTGGGAACATTCTCACCGCTGCCAAAGGAAAGTGATCTTAGGGGACTTCTTGTTGATAGGGGTGTTGGAGTTCCCAGACTTGTAAAATCTTCTAGTTCAAGTGCTTTCACTACTAATCTTTTTGATACTGATACTAAGGTTTGTATAAATGATTTCCATTTTTTTTATTATTAAAATTTATTTCCACTGGATTAATTTATGTTGCATCAAACATATCACTTGAGGTTATTAACAAATATTTGTTTCTGTTCAATCACTTGGTTTTATGACAGAATTCAATTCCAGCTGCTGCTGGAGCTGTTGCAGCTGCTGCGATTGCTGATCAGATGCTAGGTCCCAAGGAGCATAAACATTTGGCAATTGTCATGGTATTATTCTTGCTTGAGGAATAATTACACAAACTTTTTTAGCAAGACTTGTTATCACTTTGTTATGGGATTTGAGTTAGCATTTTGAGAGTGATTCAAAATGAGACAATATATTTTGAGGAGTTAGAATTTGGAAGTACCTGAAAAAAAAAATGCCACATTCCCATCTGTAGTTCATCTAATTTACTAAAATAAAATATTTGGAAATGAATAATTTCTTACTAGTTTCTTTCTCTTAGGTAAGTTTGCCAGCTCGAGGCAAGACTTACACTGCAGCTAAACTTACAAGATATCTTCGATGGTTAGGTCATAATACCAAACACTTCAATGTTGGTAAGGTTGTTCACATTCTTGACTCATTCTTCTTAGTAATTAATTGTCTTGTTGTATCTAGCGGAAGACAGGAAATATGTCAAGTTTGAATTTAACACACTTATGTTTCAATGTTGCAGTATCGTCGTCTTAAGCATGGTTCTAGTCAGGTAAACTTAATGTCAAAGAATCAATTGAATAATGCTTTCTCATGTAGTGCTTATCTACATTCTATAGACTGACATGAAATGACAGAATAATAGTCATTAGTGTATAAACTTGTTCTGATATTTAATATATATTTGTGAATTTTCTTTTATTAATGTTAAATGCAGATCTTATTGTATGATGTACTGAGCTTTCCGTCATAAGAATTGTGGTTCATGTTAGTGTAAATTAGAAAATTCAGCAGGTGAAAATAATTCCAGTGTCTGAGAATTCTTTATCTAGAGATTGTTATTTTTCCGAAGTTTAATGAGTGACATCTATGGGTTCTCAGATGATTTTGAGGATGTGATAATGATTATTGGAGTTTAAAAACAAAAAAAAGTTAGTTGGTTAAGTTCAACTAGTGACACGTAGGGATTGATTCTTTGTAATTGTTTCTTCTCAACATCCGTAATTATGCTACACACATCCACACCAAGGACACGCCCCATTCCCAGATGTTAGATTTGACAAAATTTTAAATAATTGACATGGGGCTTTGATTTGACACTGTTAGCATACAACAACAACAACAAAACCTATCGCCAAACTGTTAGCATACTAGAGTAATACAAATTTTGTGCTTATTCTTTGCATACTCTTTAAACAAATACAATATGAAGGGTGGAAACACCAGGGAATTTAGACTACAGAGAAGGCCAACAGTTGTTGATGTTCTTTGAACTTTATATTGGCTTAAGATGTGTAGCTGGTTTCATGACTTTTTAATGCCTTAAGGACAATGGTTGAAATTATGGGCATACCTGAAATATGGAAATATGCGAATTGGTATATTCTTCTATGCATTTTCTGATGATTAACAATTCGGGGGGTTCTTACATGTGCTACATCATGCCATCACTATAGGTGCTTGATTCCCTGGTTTATGCTAGTTTCATCCTTGCAATCACGATGTTATGGTACTGTCATGCTTTCTAGGAAAACTTACAATCCATGTCATATTCTTCTATGCAGTCTGCTGATTTCTTTCGAGCTGACAATCCTGAAGGTGTGGAGGCACGTAATGAGGTAACTTTTGGTCAATAGTATTTTTATTTGAATATGTGAAAAAGTAATTTATATTGATTGTGTATAATTAGGTCGTAGATGTGTACAATCATGGTGCATTTGTAAGAATTTATTTACAATTTATTTTAAAGTTGTTTTATAGTATAAGTACTTGTGTGAGTGTTTAAGAGAACTTATTAAAATAACTTATGATATGTTCATAAGTTGTTTTTAGATTATTTCAATAAGCTTTCTCGGATAGCTTATGAAAACGGCTTATATGAAAGAAATTTAACCTATTTCCTTTTCAATTATAGAAACAACTTGTACATAAGTACTTACATGATAAGTACTTGTTCAATAAACTTAGTTAAGTTGTTTACCCAAACAAACTCTAAGAGTTAGTTGAAGATGTTTCTTCTAGAATTTATGCTATCTTATTACGTTAAACTAATTATCTTTTGACTCTTGACTTTTTAATATATACATTTTTTATGTAGTCACAAATAATTTACTTGTGCTCAAATTATTTTATGCCTAATGATCTGGTACATGTAGGAGAATAAATGTTTTCAGGATCTAGTTCTTTTATGAATGTTATAGTCTTTCAATAAGAGCTTAGTTACTGTTTTGGCTTTGAAGCATACACAGCAGTGTTTCTTGAATAAAAAGTACAATATCCTTTGAGAGAGACAGAGATGCATATGCTTAAAATCGTGTCTCAACTCAACTACATCATGTACTCCATATTTATATAATGAACATAATAAATGCAACAATATGTATTTATTTTACTGAATGTTAAGATGTGTACACTGAACCTAGCAATTTGTCATAAATGATTCTGGTAAAATGTTAACTCCATGTCAACATTTTTCTATGTAAATAGTTTTAATGTCATGTACCATTAGGTAGCAAAGTTGGCATTTGAAGATATGGTATCTTGGATGCAAGAAGGTGGCCAGGTAAATTCACTCTTTTAGATAACTTTGTTACTTTAAGCCTTTAAAGTTTTTTTTTTTTTTGCTTAAGTTTTATTTTGAATTTAGGTTGGGATATTTGATGCCACAAACAGTAGCAAGCAGCGAAGAAACATGCTGATGAAATTGGCTGAAGGTAGATGCAAGGTACTGTAGTCAGAGTCTCACAGATGGGTACTGCTATGTAATATATATGATAAATGATTTTTATAATTTTGAAGTCTTCTGATGTATCCTTGCATTTTTGTTACAGATCATTTTTCTGGGAAACGATATGCAATGATGTAGACATAATTGAGAGGAATATACGCTTTAAAATTCAGCAAAGTCCTGACTATGCAGAAGTGTAATGTTTCCTGTTAAACCAGTGACATCTTATCTTAATGAGTATATGGAATTGAAGATACATATGCAATTAGCTTTTCTTTTGCAGATCAGATTTTGAGGCTGGGTTGAGAGACTTTAAAGAACGTGTCACCAATTATGAGAAGGCAAGTGTTCCATATGTACTTTTTGAATTTTAATGGCTATTTGATTGAGCTTTTGCTTTAAACATGTTGATTTCATATACCAGGTTTATGAGACAGTAGAAGAAGGATCTTACATAAAAATGATTGACATGGCCAGTGGACATGGAGGGCAAATGCAAGTAAGGTTTACATTTAATTATCTCATTTTATGTGGCAAACTGAACCATTTTACATGGCTTTGTCTGGTTTGCTAGTATTGCAAGTTTGATAATTGATATACATAGTTCATGTTTGTTGTCCCTATAGTAGTTGCTGTTTGGGTTAGTAACATTTTTAATAGATTCTAATAGTTTAACTAGATGTAAAACCTTGGTGTGGGAAAATAGCATGGTTTCACTTTCACCTCTAACTTTAATATTTAAATAACTTACAAATACAGTATTCTTGAGTCCACTTCGTTCTTGTCTTAAATCTTATGCTTGTTCTGCAAAGAATGTGTTAGAAAGGCATATTACTACCATATGAGTGCATTAAGTTTATACTTTATACAGATCACTTACCAGTATCTGAACTATACAAATTATAAAACAGACAAATTAGAAAGACTCATTAGTCAGCTCTAAACTTTGTTGGGTGGCAAACTTATGATCAGAATCAGACAGAGTTAGGCTCTAAAACATGAATTGAACCCTGGGCATCTTGGTTGACCAAGCTGTGCTACCATGTCAACGAACCACTCAATCTAAAAGTTATGCCAAGTGGTAAGGTGTGTGTGTGCGCATGTGGGTATATAAACTGTATGTAAGTAGAATTATACATGAGTTCATATTACCTGAGTGGAACTTGAAAGGAGGACCAAAATGTGACATAGCACCATCGCCATATACTTTATGATAAAGTGTACAAATCATTTGTCTAACATTTAAGCACAGATGATATTAAAATAATTTTGCTGTTTGAAAAATATCATGGGAGCCTGCTCCGATATTCTGGAATTTCTTGCAATTATTTGTGCATGAAGTTTTCTATGGCCATTTGTTAATGATTTGTAAGTTCTATCTTTTGGTTTAGGTGAAAAATATCAGTGGCTACCTACCTGGTCGGATAGTATTTTTCTTGGTAAGTTTCTTTGAAGAATGTAGTGAATTCCAGTCAAAGCTTCATTGATACATAGACAAACAAAACAAATGATTAATTTAATTAATAATATGTAACCCAGTAAGACAATATTGAGAAATGTCATAGACCAACTATCCAAAACACTTAAGCTATTAAATGAAAGCATATCAATATTTTGTTTTTATTTATTTATTTGGTTGATGAATGGTTTTAAATTTATTTCACACCCAATAACTTAACTTCTGTGATAATAGTTTTTGTTGGAAGTTCATAATATGCATTCAGCAAATGCTTATGCTACTGCAAATCAATGAGTGATTTGTTATCATCTTGCAGGTTAATACACATCTTACACCACGCCCAATATTACTTACCCGGCATGGAGAAAGTCGGGATAATGTGAGAGGCAGAATTGGAGGAGACTCTGCATTGAGGTATATTCTAATATTTGTCCTCTGTAATCTATTCAATATAATAATGCTAATATTAATGCAGAGTGAGGACATAGGGTTAGAATCATCAGATGTAGTAAAGTTTGTTTATTTTCTCTGGCATTGTTAAGCTGTGAAGTTGTTTATTTGAGACTAATTAAGTACAGTCCAGCCTAGTTATTAGTGAAAACTAAGGGCCCATTTGTTTGCATTTTTTTTTAGGGAAAATTTGTTTTTTAATTAAAATATATTTAAAAAACGTGATAATACTTATGTGAGTTTTTCCAAAAAAAGACCCTGAGAAAACTGTCTTAGTGCTTTTCTCAGAAGCTAAACATGATAGCTTCTGAAAAAAGCTCTAGAAAAAGCTATATCACAGAATTGATTTTTTTAAAGCTTCAACAAGAGAGCCCTAATTCTTGGCTTTTTTGTCCTGCTCTGGCATATCTTTTGGGACTTATGGATACATATCATCTTTAAAAACTAATAGCTTTTATGTTGATAGGTATTACTTTTGTTTCTTTCTTCTTGCTATACTACTATGTTTGGGTGTACGGTGTACCCACCCACCCACTTCTCTGAAAAGGATAAAAATACAAGCAGCTCTTTGATTCAATACTTAATTGAAAAATTTATTCTAACAGCTGTCATGCAGAGAGCTATGGCTTTATTTCCTCTATCTTTGAATTATTTCATATTTGCCTTTTTTTACAAATGTCATCTAGGTTCTTAAACAAGAGTTGCTATGAATTTTCATCTGACTAACTGAAACACTGCAATTTGTTTCAACAGTGAGACTGGAGAACTTTATAAAAAGAAGCTTGCCAAATTTGTTGAAAAGCGTCTTAAATCATCAGAACGAGCTGCTTGTGTAAGCTTATAATAAATATGCGTGCAAATATTGAAATGATGAATGGTTTGTGATGTTTGTAACTGGTGTCTAGATATGGACTAGTACACTGCAGCGAACAATTTTGACTGCAGGTCCAATTGTTGGGTTTCCAAAGGTTGGTGTCATCCTTAAGTCAGGAAATATGGATTGACAAAAGTATACATTATTAGTGCTCATGCCCTTACTATCTATATATGTTTAGATACAATGGCGCGCACTTGATGAGATAAATGCTGGTGTGTGTGATGGGATGACGTACGAAGAAATCAAGAAGAACATGCCTGAAGAGTTTGAGTATGTCACAAACTTGTAATCTGTCTTATTTCCAGTTGAATGCAACTGGGTACATCAGATAAAAAGCAAGTGCTTGGTGGGAGCACTATGCTGTTTAAAAATGTTTTAAACACTATTGTTATTTCATTTTATTTTGCCTTGTCTTTTGCAGATCCCGCAATAAGGACAAGCTCAGGTATCGTTATCCTCGTGGAGAGTCTTACTTAGATGTTATTCAAAGGTAGATGCATTACTTCTTTTAACATAATTTAGTTCCAAACCACTACTTTTTTTTTGTAAATAACTTCAATTTTAATAACAATGCAGGTTAGAACCTGTAATTGTTGAGCTTGAGCGACAACGAGCACCTGTTGTTGTAATATCTCACCAGGTTTTCACATGACTTAGATTTAAACTTGCCCTTCTATAGGCCCTATGGTTGACATGTTCTAATTCTTGAGTTTGTTCGATGCTTTTCTCATCACAGGCAGTTTTGAGGGCATTATATGCTTATTTCACTGACAGGCCTTTGAAAGAAATTGCAGATATTGAGGTAATATATTCATATTTAGCTGAATGTGATGCTCTTACTCTCGTATGAATGATGGAGTTGATGCAAATGCCTGATTATGTTCATGGCCATTATTTAAGAAAAAAAAAATTAGTTATTTTGGTTTGGTGTTAGTAAGAAGAAAATTTCTGAGGTTTCACCATCCATTTTGTGAAAAGTTTTATAAATCATGAATTTGCACAAGATATCTAATGTGAGGTTTGCTCATTTTCAGATTCCCCTCCATACAATAATAGAGATACACTTGGGAGTTACAGGTATCGAGGAGAAAAGATACAAACTAATGGACTGAAATGAATAACTGGATAAACTGGAGGGAAATAATGGATTTAAGTTGGCTTTTTTGTTTTTTTTTAGAAAAATGATTATCAATTTGTCATGTATATCGTAATATTTTAAAACCTCTTTAATAATTTTTATGAGCAATCTTTAGCTTCCAATTTGTATAATTGACTAATTGTGAACATCAAAACAAAAACAATATTACTCAATTTCCACTCAGAAACATCCTGTTTGGTTACATTCTGCATATCCACTGCATGGTTGAAAATTTAAATTGGGTTCTAGAACATAATAAATTGTCACCATTAGCAAGAATTTAAAGAAACAGGTTTGGACAACATCTCTAGCCTAAAATATGGAAAAAGAAGTTGGTCTGACCTGAAAGAAAGCAGGTTCAGGGTCTCAACATTTGCAGACCTACTAAAGAAAAATCACAAATAAATATTTCATTTTTTTATGTAAGTTTCTATATTTGTGATACTTCTCTAAACAGAAAACTTTAAACAGTCATTTAAATTGTTCTAGCCCAGAGATTACATATGATTTTTGTTGGTCTAAGATAATTTTAGATACAGATGAAATCAAACATAGCTTTTGTCATAGATTTTGTCTATGAATTATAAAATGTCAAGTTAATTAACTTATGTAGAGTGATATAATAATAAAAATAAAATATTCATTTAAAGAAAAAAATGAATAGAACATGCGTGATGATTTCCAGGTCTAAAAAATCTATGAATAAATGTCAGTGGTGTATTGTAAGAGGGCCTTTTGCAAGCCTACAATACTTTAACCACTCTATAAACTGTAAAAGTAACCGTTCCATCGCTGGAAACATGCAACAAAATATGGTGGAATTGGAATCTATGCAAAGATCTTCTACTGCTATCAACAGTTGACTGGTGGCTGTGGTAGGGTGTTCAAAGAAAAAAAAAAGATATACAAACCTATTAGGGTATGGTTCGGTTCCATTCACATGGGACCCCTGAACTCTCGTTGATCTCTTTAAAACAGGAATTAGGGTCCCACAATATACCCTACCAACTCAAACAACACAGCACCCCCCCTCTAATATTGACAAAGTTCTAATAAATGCATTCAAGCCATGAAAAAGATGATAATGAGTAATGTGAAAGTGAAGAAATTGTGGAGAGGATGCCTCCCTTTTCATCATTGACTTAGGCTTGATGCAGTTTACAAGAAATAAGAATATCTTATTTTATTATGTCATAGACTGATAACTCATAAATGATGTCTTTGCCTTAGGATCCTTTAAGCAACTAAAACCACGAATAAATAAACAAAAACCTGCCACATGAATCCAATAAAACCCACCTACCCTCAATTCAACTGCCGTTGCCTTCACGAGTGCTTCATTTCATTTGTGCCCCATTTTTCTCTTAACTTAACCCCATCCCATGCATGAGTCCCCCATTACTCCCTTAGATATAGGGATTCTTCTTTGACTTCAATTGCACCCCACAGTGCAGCAACAACAAGCACAAGCACCCACCTAGTTTTTATTATTCCCTTCATTTTCACAAGAAGTTGCACAGAAACCATACCAAGTAGAAGAACAAAACAACAAGATTTTATTCAACATTTCACACACCGGATCTTTACTGTTTTGTTGGGTCCCCTCTTCCCAAAATCTCATTTTAAGTCCAAAGCTCAAACCTTTTCCGCAAAATTAATACACCCTTTTCCCCATTCAACCAAACCACACTGACTTCACTCTCATTGGTTCATTTCCCTCAAATGCCGAGTCAAACCGAGTCACCCAGCAACTCATTGAGTCAACTCGCTCAGAACATGTTCTCCGACAACAACAGCAACATCATGCTCGCAGCAATTGTTTCCTTGCTCATAGTAATCCTCTTCGTCCTCCTACTCCACGTGTACGCCAAATGGTTCTTATTTCAGGAACAATCACATTCCCAGACTCGCCGCCTCCGGCAAACTCCGGTGACCGTTTCCGGCGTTCTGGAACCTTCCCATTTCCATAGCATCAACATAGAATCCTCACCAACGTGCACCAAAGGCCTTGACTCGGCGACAGTTTCGGCAATACCCATGTTTGTGCAAGGAACAACGAAAACAGAGAAAACAGAGGAGTTGGAATGTGTGATTTGCTTGAGCGTTATTGAAGAGGGTGAGATTGGAAGGAGCTTGCCGAAGTGTGGCCACGCTTTTCACATGGATTGCATTGACATGTGGTTGAGTTCACATTGCAATTGTCCAATTTGTAGAGCTCCTATTGTGGTAAGTGGAGATTCTCAACTGGATTCTGTTGAGATTGTGGTTGTTACTCCGGGTTATGAGATTAGTGAGAGCGAGCGTGGTGGAGTGAGTGATTCTGTTCCAGAAACTTCTTCATCTTTGTTGGGTTTCTCTTTGAAGAGATTGCTGAGTAAGGTTTTTCTGTCACCTGATCATGTAACTGAATTGGATGCTTCACAATGAAATATGAACTTTTCTTAATGTTTACACAGTTTGTGTTTTTTTTTGTTGTTGTTGTCTTTGATATGATTCTTCTGTATGTGAAATTGTTTGGTTTCTTTCTGTTTCTTCTTCTTTTTCTCTCAAATTCGTAGAAAACTATGCAAGAGCAAGTTTCATTAGTCTCTTGACAAATTTGAATGATTTTTATTACTTTGCCAATCTCTTACCCAATGTAAAAAGTGTCTAATAGTATTAATTTTCAAATGTACCATGTTTTTATTTAGTTAATAATGAAGCAAATTAATAGAGACTCCAGTAAAGTACTAGTTTACTAAAGCATCACTTTCAATTTTGCTGTGTTTCAGTTGGCAGCAATGCAGTTAGCCACATATTGAAATAGTACACATAATCAAAAGAAAAGACAAAAGACACTAAGACAGTACATGTTTGGCTAACCCATGTGTAACAATTGATAACACTTTTGTAACAGTAATTGATTGTTCTGACTTCTGATGTCTAAGCTTGTGTTGTTTCAGTCATGATGAAGTGGTCAATGAATGAATGGTGTATGTGGATAGAATAATAGGGATGGGATGGGATGCCACAGGGAAAGGACAAAACTTTATGTACATGTTTCTTTGTTTACTGCTCAATATTTTTTTAAGAAGCTCTTGAGTTGTTTAGGATCCAGTTCTATAGTGTTGAGACTACAAAACAATGAAACATTACATGAATTATGCTATTTATAAATTAGAGAAATGGTAGCAACTTCGTAATCGTCTCCGGTTGAAATTTAACTAAAATTATTAATTTGGATGAATTTTAGATATTATATTTATAGATATTCTTTTATAATTTAATTGATACTTACAAAAATTAATCACATAAAGGTAATCTACGTAAACACTCCCTAAATAATTGCACTTATCACCTTATCAAGTAATTAATTTGATTATAATTAAGAATTTTTTTTTTCTGTGGCTACTCCTTTCTGTTGTGAATTATATATGGTATCTCTATATTATAATTTGTAATAATATGTAAATGGATCCATTGCATTGCGACAGCCCCTTCCCCTCTTCTTATGATGATGACACGTGAGCATGTCACGCTTGAAAGTGCTATCTAGAGCAAAAGTAAGGGTACACCTCATATCATATTACTATTTTTAAGATACATCACAGATGTTCAATTCAGCTATAAATGGATTCGGTCAATTAGTAATATTCATTAGGAGATTGTTACCGATTTTTTTAGATGGTTTAAAACTTCAAAACTTGTACTCAGAGAGTTTTAGGCAGAAAAAAACTATTTGAGTCTGTCGACAGATTGAAAGAAATATTTAATTCGTTAGTATTAGTTTGGAACCCACTAGTTTTTAAGTAGTTAGTATTAATTTGTTAGCTAGTTTTTTTTTTATCAGACAAGAATTTTGTTAGTTAATGTTGGTTGTATAGAATAAGATCCAGAGTATCAATTAATGAAGAAAAATGTGATGGTTTTGATTCTTTGAACGTGTTTGACCCAATTTTTCAGATATATCATTTTTAAGAGAAAAAAAACTAGATCAAACATGATTCCAAAAAAAAGAAATCTTAAAAACAAAAGCTTTTTTTATGAACAAAACTCTAAAAATTTGGGGTGAAATACTACTCAAGATTAGAGTCTTTTCATGCCAGAATTGACCATTCGATATATTAAACTTGAATCGAGTTTCACTCATGCTCATTTTAAAGGCATCATTTGAATGTGAAGCATTCTTAGATCAATGGACACACTAGGCTCAAACATTCTTTGACGTGTAATTTCATTGTTTTGGTTAATATTTGTTTGGTGCACATTGTTTTGGTTAATATACACATGAAGCATTTGTTTGGTTCCCTTATAAGTTAATTTATATCACCCCTCACCAATATTAATTTGGATTTCAACACGGGTTTTTCCAACTCTTCTTTAAGGACTATTCCATATCCTTTGTTCTTTTACTTCTTTGTCTCCCCGTGTATAAGCAATAGTATCACTTCTATGATTTTTATTATTTTTTATATATTGTAAATTGAAGTAGCATATAAGTTGTGTAATTGATGTTCCAAATGTGGGAATCCTAATTAAGCGGTACACATCAGAAACTAATCTAACTTTCTCTACATGCACTCCACAAAATTAGGAAAAAACGTTACAGAGACTCCACCTAACACAACCCAAAGATGTTCTATGGATTCAGTTTACTACACATCCTCAGCATCCGTGAATTTAATTCCAACATTTCTTCTTCCTAGGATTCATTGTGCACCAACCAATTTTCTATTTTTCAATCCATGGCCAACGCTAGGAGGATCTTCCATCTTGTGGTAAGGTTTCTAGCCTTTGCAGCAACCCTTTGTGCAGCTTCTATCATGGGTGCTAGCCATGAGAGTGGCTTCATCAACACAATGTCCTTTGAAGCAAAATACACTGTCTTCCCTTTCTTCGAGTAAGTGTCTTCTAGTGCTTTTAAATTACAATTATTAATCTTTTTTGTTCAACAAGATGTTGGTTAAATTGTGTGTGTGATTTGATTCCTACGAATAAAAAATTAAAATTATTAATCTTTTTTGTTCAACATAACCGTTAGTTTGCTCCATAATGAAAACTGATCGAAAAATTCTACCTAGGTACTCTGTGGTTGTAAACTCTGTTGCCACTGTTTACGGATTTTTGGTCCTCTTTATCCCAGCAGAAAGCTTGCTCTGGCAATCAGCGGTGGCCTTGGATTTGGTACATCTCCTTAAACCTATAATGGTATAGCGTGTAATAGATAGATAGAGAGGGTTCTTCAAGAATTGAACTAATTCGTAAATCGTTTAAAAAAATTCAAAAAAATTAAATAGATTAAAAATTTCAAAAATCATATTTTTTAATTTGGTTTGATTTTCAAATTTTGTTAGAAAAATCAAACAAAACTACGTGTTAAAATTATATTGATTTACTTTTAAATGTTTATTATTATTCAATTAATCATATTTTAATTTTTTATAATCATAATATATGATTTATAATTTTTTTTTTATAATAAATTTGTAATATATGATACATATTTTACTTTCATATTTTATAAAAAAAATATATATATATTAATATTACTAAATAACATGAAACATGATTTATTATTATGTTAAAAAAAAGTTAATAATATTATTTTATAATAATATTAAATAAAAGTAAAAATAATATTTTTGAAATTAAAATATGTAAAACAAAATTTAATTAAAAAATAATATAATTATGTAAGTTTAATTAAAAATAAACAAATTATAATAATAGATTAAAAAAACTATCAAATCGAATCAAATCAAATCACCAAAAATTGGTTTGATTTGATTTAGATTTGATATTATATTAAATCCAAATTAAATTGAATCGCAACTATATTATAGACTTAATTTAGATGATTTTTATTCAAAAATTGAACCAAATTTCATCAAAACACCGTATCAATGAATATAGAAGGCTATTGTAATACTAAATATTTTATTGAGTTTAATGGTAATGTTGTGATTGAATATAGTATAAAATTATTTTATTATTAATTGTGTTTATTATGGATGAGTTAAATCATGCAAGAAAATATTAGTATATTAATGGGATGTTTTATATATGAGCAGCTTTTAACCATGGCACTCATCTCAAGCTTATCTGCAACATATGCTATAGGTATGGTGGGAATGAAAGGAAACAGTTATTGGAAACCAATATGTGGTTCAATACCCAATTATTGTGATAAAGTGATAGGAGCTTTAGTAGCTGATTTAATAGCAGTGGTTATATACATAATTCTTCTAATGAATTCCATTCATGCTGCCATAAACCCTCTCCTCTTGAACAAAACCTTGGACGACTTTTCAGGGTTGTGAGTGAGTGTGTCGAAACATTATGAGTAGAGTTTGTGATAGGTCATTAGTTGTTGAACCCCATCACTTGTAATATTTTCTTTGCTTTAAATTTGTTCTTCATTCTTTAAATTTTAAAATATCACAGTTTCTCTATATGATCCTTCTAAATATCAGAAGTTTTCTCTTCGTTACTTGTATGCTAAGAAACCATTGTGCACAAATAATACAAATTCCTCATGTGCTAAGAAGGTTGGGGCTAATGGAAGAGGTTCATGTTGGAAATTTCTTTATGCACCTCTGATTTTTTCTTGCAACTTCAAAAGACTCAAACAGACAATATTACCATGAAAAGTATTTTCTATAATGTTAAAATTTAAAATTGTGTTTTCGAAAGTACTATCCTGGAATGGTAATGAAAGAGAAGGGAAAAATGTGTTGTCGGTGCGACAAAAGTTTGTTTTAGAAAAGGGAATGGGAGTGCACTTAACAGAAAAAAGGGAGTGGATATAATAACAATAGCCAAAGAAATCAATAAATAACATGTGTAAATAAATTTGGGCCTTAGGCCCACAAAAACTTGCTTTCTCTCTCGCTTGCTTTCTCTCCACAATGCCACTACTCCGATCCCACGCTTGCTTATTAATTGAGAATCGTATCAGTAAAAAAAAACAATATTAATAAATATAGAAAATTAGGTAAAAGGAGCAACATATACATATGAGAATGAAAACCGTAAATTAAAGGCTAAACTGTACATTGTACATTTGGTCCCTATTTTTACTAATTCGTAATTTTAATCTATTATTTTTTAATTCAGATATTTGGTTCTTCTTATTTAAAATTTTTACAATTTTGATACATTTGTTAAATGCTTTGAGTTGACTGTTAGATTAAAAACGTTGACAAAAAGAGAGACAAGTGAGAGGGTGTATGCTTAATAACTTAGTAAAAAAAAATTAACACTTTTCTTTTACATGGTAAACCCCAATTTCCCAAACTCAAATTTCACAAAATTTCAAATTCTGATGAACGTGAAGGATGCGTGAACAATCAAAGGCAAACCCAAAAGTTGTAGTGAACAACTGATGCTCGTCGTGAGAGGGTTGGTCGGTCCTAGAAACGGCAATAGCGAAATGTCATGCGAAGCATGAACGCGAGAGGCAACATTTGGTCTCCCTCTTCTCCTCCAACCCTTCTTCCTATGATCTCCTTTTCAGACCCTAGTTCCTTTTTCACAATACCCAGTTCTAGTTTGAACCCAACTTCCAATTCTTTGAACCCTACTCCCTTTTGCAATTCCCAAGTATTGCTCCACTTTCCCTCAACCAGTCAATAGAAAGTATAATATGTACATGGAGAACCTTTTTTGCGAACATTTTTTGGTTGTGGTCTATACAAGGTATGTAACATCATTAATTTGTTTTGTTCATGGAAGCTATATATAATTATTAATGTGTTTTGTTCACTGCATGTTTTAGGGAGGAAAGGTTGCAATTTTTTTTTACTAGCATGATCATGAAATCACTCTCTTGAGAAGAGAATTAATGTTGGTTTGCTAATGAAGAATAAGGAGAAGTTGCTGTGGATTATTCTAATAACTTTTTTTTTGGGTTTTATAATGTTACTAGTTTTTCTACTTGTTAGTAAGGAATGTATAGGTTTGAAATGGGATGTGTGTTGATGTAGTGTGGTGGATTGCCCTGCCTTGTGTTAGGAAGGAATATGTTGTTGTTTTAATAGTTAGTAAGTATGAATTTGTCCTTGTTTTAGTTGTTTTCAGGAAGGGATGTACATATTGATTTAAAATGACAAGGTTTGTGCTTTCTAATTTAGTTTTATGTATCCAAGCTTTGATTTATGAATGAAATAAATTGTTCACTATTTTGACTTTTCTATATTGAACCTTTTGATTTCTTTAGTTGTTTTCCTAAAATTGACAAGTATTGAGAAGTTATGAGTAAAATCAACAAAAAATTATAACACTAAACAATGAATGACAATTCTTATAATATGAATTGGCTGAATATCATTTAAACAATCAATGAGTATTGAATAAGAATGGTCTTTTGGCATAGCAAGTGATCCAAAATAACTTTCTCATACATTTAGTCATTCAATATTTGGATAATTAAAATATGCTAAACACAAAAAAGTACCTTCATTTTAGGTCCACTCCAATCAAACAAAAGACAGAAAATATACCATTATATTGTAAAATCAAAGATAAACAAAAAACATAATTACTACCATCAAAGTTTTAGTAGACCAAAATACATAATAACTCATAATTACTACCATTAAAATTTTAGTAGACCAAAATACATAATAACTCAGTAATTACACCACTAGTTTGTCCATAAAAAAAGTATTAAAAAGCTTTCAGTGCCGTTGTCACTTGTTTGCTTGGGATTGTTGTATTTGAGGGGCAAATTAATTGCTTCTTGTTCAAACATGTGCAGTTAGCTTGGAAATTGTTGCTAGGTCATGTGCAGCTGGTTTAGAAACATTTGAAGCTCTCTGAGAACTTGGGACATGTCCCTGTGAAGTAGTAAAGGTTTCACCTGGCCTTGATTTAGGTGGTCCATCTTTTTTAGGTTTCTGCTATGCATAAAAAATTGGTAAAAAGAAAACATTTAGAAAACATTCAGAAAAGTAAAAGTAAAAAAAAAAAATACAAAAGTTTTCCCTTAAACCTTACAAATAACATTTACCTTGTTTCCACCTTTGGGAATCTCTCTATCACCTCTTGTTTTTCCTTTACAAGTTCTTCTACTATGCCCAACTTTTCCACAGCTACGACACACAACAAAGGTTGTTTGTCTTGGTAACTTGTATTTGTCGTTTAGCTCATCATTTGCCTTATTCCTAGCCTTTTTTAGTCTCCCAAGTGCTCTCCTCATTTTAGGGGGATTGATAGGGTCATATTTACTCTTTGGTCACAACAATGGACCATCACATGGTCGGATAAAATAGGAATGTGTAGTTATATATACAGTTTTCCTATAGTAATAAACAGAAATAGATTTAAAATAGCAACAAATGGAAAAATAAAATATAATTTCAGTTATTGTTCCATTATAGCAATAAACAACAACAAATGAAAAAAAAAAAAGGCTATAACTTCACTTATTATTCCCCTATAGCAATAAGCAACAAAAAAAAAAAATGCTATAATTTCAACTATTGTTCTCCTATAACAATAAATAACAACAAATGGAAAAAAAATGTTATAATTTCTACTATTATTCTCCTATAGCAATAAACAACAGCAAATGAAAAAAAACTATAATATTAGGTTCTCCTATTGTTCTACTATTGTTTCCACATGTTCACCCAACTCCTTAATGACATTTACCAAACCCTATATGCAATTGAAAAATATTAGGTTTTGTTAGTTGCAATAATATAATAAAATATAAACAAAAATCTTAAATCAACATTTTACTTATTAAAGATGAAAGCCCAATTCTTGACTACAATTCCATCCAAGTCAGTCAATAATAACTCAACAAATCAAGCCCAAGACTTTGGAGTTTCAGCTTCCACAATAGCATATGTGATAGGAAACGTTTGATTATTTCCATCTTTACCCACGTAGCCAGCAATTGACCACCAAAATCACCTTTTAGAAAACATCCATTTAGACCTATTAAAGGTCTACATGTTGTTACAAATGCTGTTTTACAAGCCTTATGACACACATAAATCTTTTCAAATTTAGGACCATTGGTACCCTCAAATGTCTTAATTATAACTATGTTATTTTTGTTTCTTCTCAGCAACTCCTCAGCATATTGTCTTTGATGTCAATATTGATCTTTAAACGCACCTTCAATTTTTCGAGTGCTTTGCACTTAGCTCTATATGCTTGATCTACACTCAACTTACACCCCCATTTTTCTAATGCATAAGCAACCAAAGATTATGTCTTCATGTCTAGAGTATGTTTCAAAAGAAACATGAATTTCTTACTCAACCACTCAGTAATAGCCTGTTTGTTTTTTGCAGTCCTATGACAAGTGTGTTTATTAATGAATGTAACAACTTGCCAAGAGTTTTGCTACTTTGTCGTAGTTTAAAGGGACACTTTGGCATGCACTTCACAACAACCCTCTTTAAGTCATTTTGCTTGATAAAAATATTTTTTTTATGCATCATTGCAAATGATTTCATTGCATTAGTCACTTCCTTTTTGGTATTAAAAAGTAGGCCATTTTCAAAATAAATGTTGGCATTATCATTAGACATTTTGAACCTTGGAAATTTCACCTTAAGAACCCCTTCATCTTCACTATCAAGTGGTGTTTCTAGCTTATCAATATCACCATCCTCATCTTCAAAATTAGCTTCTTTTATTGATTCATCCTCCTTTGAAAATGGTGCATCAAAATCCCAAACAACCCTATATTCATCATCATAATTTGGTAATGGTGGATGCTGATTTTCTACAAAAGTTCCTAGTTCCAATAAAGTGGTCCAGTCCCAATTTTCTTCATAATCACTCTCACATAAAGAGCTTAAATCAATTTCAGATTCATCTTCGGCCTCATAGTTCACATCTTCATTATCTCCATCATCAACCACTTCACCATCACAATCAACCTGACTATGACCTTGCTTGTTGCTCTCACACTTAAGCTGAACTTTATCCTTTTCACTATCAACATCAATATCATCAATTACCACAACTTCTACTTTTTCAGTTATTGAAAAATCTTTTCCTCTTTCTTTTGGAAACCTTTCATAACAAATTGGGGCATAACATATATCTCAACAGTAAGTTGATGCTTAACATATATCTCAACAACATCAAACCCTTTACAATCTACAATAAGTTGCAACACTTGACCATCATTGTTCAATGCTTTCAATACCACAAGCACTTGAATTTAGGGAACCCTAAATTAGCAACCACCTTTGCTAAGTCAATATAAGACATTTCATCAACGTCCCAACCCTATTTTTCTTTTAAACATTTACCTTTAACATATATGGTACATGGTTCATGAATGAGGATTCCAGAATGATGTATCTGCAACCTTAATGTATGCATTTTAGTAGGCCTAAAATTAAATGTCACAATCACAAGAAAACCTTATAGTTAATAACATTGCTCTTGATACAACTACATAGTAATTAAACCTAACTTATAGTAATACATGGCGGTCCTTTGGTAAAATTGTATTTTTTTGCAAACAAAAGCCAAAACCAAGGACTTGTCATAGAAATTGTTTAAACTTCATTGCCAAACTCATAATGTCACAAAATGCCAACTACACAAACTTACTAAAATAGCCCTAACCCTACCATGAGACAACAATAAACAACAATCATCAAAGATTGACAACATGGAATATTAAAATATTGTACAACCCACGAATTTCACAATTAAAATAACCAAACCATGGACCACATCCAATTAAAAAACCCATGTTGGACCCTTTTCTAATGAAATCTTCAACAACAACCCAAAAATTCCCTAAAGTGCGTCAAGAATCTAACCTTGAACAATACATAGGCTGGTGATTTTTGTTCCCTTTCGTTGGTGCGTGAGATTCACCTCCTCCATGAACAACGTTATCAACCATCGATTCACCTTCTATTGCGTTCATGCTTCGTGTGCCGTTATTTCTCGCATTCATGTTTCACATGCCTCTCGCATTCTTGCTTTGCACATCCTTACCTCTTGCATCGAGCATCCTTTGAGTTTTGTTTTGGTTGTTCAACGTTTGGGTTTTCCTTTGATTGTTCACGCATCCTTCACTACATTGTTCATCAGAATTGGGATTTTGTGAAATTGGGATTTACCATGTAAAGAAAAGTGTTAGAATATATGATACATATATTCTATATTTGTGTATATCTCCTATTTTGTTACGTAGTTTATCTTGTGTAGATTCTGTCCATATTCTTAGCTAATTAGTTTTCTACTTTCTAGGCTAATTATGCTCTTGTATATTGTATATATTCTCACGTTATTAATGAGAAAGCGACAATTCAAACTCTTTCATGGTATCAGTTTAGTTTCGATCCTAAAATCCCTAACAACCACCTCTCTTCCACCTTTTTTTTTATCTCCTTCCGCTGCATTTTTCTATGGCCGATCAACCCAAATTTCATCCTGCTTTGACTATCACCAATGTTAAGTCCCTTATTCCCATAACGTTGGATGCGAAGCATGGCATGTATTACTCTTGGGTGGCTTTATTCACGGTCCTTGTTAAGATTCATGCTTTACATCACCACATCATCTCTCCTACGGAGGCAAACGAGGTAGCCGCCTATGTCGCATCCAAAGCCGCAAACCCTGCTCTATGGAAGCGTCTCGATGTCGCAGTGCTTCAATGGATATATGGGACTATATCCACCGATCTCCTTCACGCTATCTTGCTCAAAGACGACACAGCTCAAGGGGTGTGGGCTCGTCTCGAATCTATGTTTTAGGACAACAAGGCTTCTCGAGCTACTCATCTTGAAGAGGAACTTGTAGACCTTAATTTTGAGAATTTTTCGTCAATTGATAGCTATTGTAATCACATCAAGTCGTTGGCTTATCAACTTGCCGATGTTGATGCCCCTCTCACCAACAGCAGATTGGTTCTTAAACTCACAACAAGGTTACCTGAAGCCTATGTCGGGACGGTGGATATCATCCAAAATCAAGAACCATTACCCTCATTTGCGAGTTGCTGATCTCAACTCAAGCTTGCGGAGCGGACCATTAAAAACCGCTTGGCAAAGGAAGGAAACTCCAGCAACCACTCTCAAGCCGCTCTCCTCACGAGCACCGGTAGCCACCACGGCACGGACAACAACACCTCTACATCCTCTGCTTCATCCCGTCAGAGTTCCAAAGGCAATAAGCAAAAGAAGTCCAACTCCAAGGTTTCTGGGAAAAGCCACAATAGCAATGGGCAAGTGGCCCCACAACAATCTGGACTCGTGCCATTTAATTGGCAGCAACAGCCATGGGCCGCCTGGGCTCCTTGGTTAGCTCAGTGGCCAAACCCGCCTCCATGCCCATATCTTGCTTCCTCCTGGGCGCTGAAAAATGCTGCTGCTCCTACTGTTGGGCCACGCCAATCTAGGCTAGGGATCTTGGGTTCGCGTCCACAGGCATACAATGCCATAGCACCATCCACTAGCTACACACCCATGGACATTGAAGCAGCAATGCATGCTCTATCTTTTTCTCAGCCGGATGGAAATTTCTATATGGACACCGGCGCTACATCTCACATGTCTCATGACCAAGGTATTTTTTTCTTCTTATTTCAATTCGAGCATTAAAAATAATAACATTGTTGTGGGTAGTGGACATCTGGTTCCAATTGTTGGTCACGACAGTACTTCACGTTGCCACCCCCTTATCCTCCCTTTCACTTGAACAATGTCTTACATGCTCCTAAATTGATTAAAAATTTAATACTTGTCCGTAAATTCACCACTGATAATTCAGTTTTCGTTGCATTTGATCCCTTTGGTTTTTCTGTGAATGACTTACAGACGAGAGCCAGACTAATGAGATGTGACAGTACCGGTGACCTTTATCCTCTCTTCTCAAACACTCAAGCCACTCCTCAAGTCAATAATTCATCTTTTATTGCTATTTCATCCGATCTTTGGCATACTCGCCTAGGCCATCCTGGTGATGCTGTTCTTAGATCCCTTAGTAGCAAAAATTTTATTGATTGTAATAAGGCTTGTAAAACTTTTTGTTCCTCATGTTCTCTCGGGAAATATTCTAAGTTACCGTTTTCTGATTCTATGTCGCACACTGCTTCTCCTTTTGATATAATTCATAGTGATCTTTGGACTTCGCCTGTCATGAGTTCTTTTGGCCATTGTTATTATGTTCTATTTATTGATGATTATAATAAATTTTTGTGGACATATCCTATTGCAAAGAAATCCCAAGTTAAACACTTGTTCAAATCTTTTCATAGTTTAATTTGTACACAATTTACCCGTGATATTAAGACTTTTCAATGTGACAATGGCACGGAATATATTAATGGCACTTTAAAAGAGTTTTTTGATCAACATGGCATGTTTTTTCGTCTATCTTGCCCCCATACTTCCCCTCAAAATGGAAAAGTCGAACGCCACATAAAATCAATAAACAATATCATACGGACCTTACTTGCTCATGCTTCTTTGCCTCTTTCTTTTTTGCATCATGCATTAGAAATGACCACATATCTCCTAAACATTCTCCCAACCAAGGTCTTAGGATTTATGTCTCCCACTCAAATTCTATATTAATGTGATCCCATATACTCGAAATTACGTGTCTTCGGTTGCCTATGTTTTCCTCTCTTCCCATCCACTTCTATTCACAAATTGCAAGAAAGGTCCACTCCTTGTGTTTATCTTGATCTCGCCCCAAATTATAGAGGTTCAAAATGCTATGACATGTCAAGTGAAAAAATTATTATTTGTCGTCATATGAAATTTGTTGAAACCGAATTCCCTTTCTCTAAGCTTCACTCCCCTCACAAAGATGACTATAATTTTCTGGATTTTAATCCCATTTTTCATCACTTGCACCACCAAAGCAATACTCATCCAAATTTGGCGCACCAAGCTGACCCAACTTCCCCTCCTAGGCTTGTGGCGTCAACCGACCCACCTCAGCCCACCTCTGCATCCTCACTCTACAGCTAAGCCATCTTCATCAGGCCCGCTTCCTACACCTGGTACTGTCACATTGCACGCTCCTAACCAGCAAGCCCATCATCCCTCCCCAAACCGGCCTACACCCATTCCCACACCGTTGTCAGGTCCTACCCCTCATCCAATGACAACTAGAGCTAAAAATGGAATCTACAAACCGAATTCGAAATATTTTTCTAATTTTTCTGCCATGACTACCATTACTATATCTCCTTTACCCAAAGATCCAGCTAGTGCTATTCGTAACCCGAATTGGAAAAATGCAATGTTAGATGAATTTAATGCTCTTATTGCTAATAAAACATAGGAATTGGTACCTAGGCCACCAGATGTGAATGTAATCAGGTCTATGTGGATTTTTCGACATAAACGAAACTCTGATGGTTCTTTTGAGCGGCATAAAGCCCGTCTTGGAGGTGATGGGAAAACACAGCAGCCAAGTGTTGATTGTGATGAGACTTTTAGTCCGGTTGTCAAACCGGCCACCATTCGTACTGTTCTTAGCATTGCTATTTCTAAATCTTGGCCTATTCATCAGTTAGATGTCAAGAATGCTTTCTTACATGGTTTTCTCAACGAGACAGTTTATATGCATCAGCCCATGGGTTTCCACGACAAAAGTCACCCTGATCATGTGTGTTTACTAAATTAATCTCTCTATGGCCTTAAATAGGCTCCGCGGGCCTGGTATTAGCGTTTTGCAGATTTTGTTGCCACCATTGGTTTTTCTCACAGTAAATTTGATCACTCATTATTTATTTACAGTCAGGGCTTGGATATGGCATATATTTTGTTATATGTTGATGATATTATTCTTATGGCTTCATCCGATCGATTGAGAAAGCATTTTATGGCTCTCTTGGGTGCCAAGTTTGCTATGAAGGATCTAGGTCCTCTAAGCTTCTTTTTGGGGATTGTTGTGTCCCGCGATATTAATGGTATGTTCTTATCTCAGAAATAGTACGCCACAGAGATCATTGAGAAAGCTTGTATGACTAATTGCAACTCTTGTCCCACTCCTGTTGACACCAAACCAAAACTTAGTGCATCGAAGGATTCACTTTATGAGGATCCTACGAAGTACCGCAGTCTGGCTGGTGCCTTACAATATCTTACTTTTACTAGACCTGACATCTCTTATGCAATTCAACAAATCTATCTTCACATGCATGATCCCAGGAACGAGCATATGAGTGCTCTTAAGCGTATTTTGCACTATTTGCGGGGTACTTTGTCTTATGGTCTACACTTGTATAAATCCTCTTTCAACAAGCTCATTTCTTATACTGATGTTGACTAGGGAGGATGCTCGGATACTAGACGTTCTACTTCCGGCTATTGTGTTTTTCTAGGTGACAACTTGATATCTTGGTCGTCCAAAAGACAACCTACTTTGTCACGTTCCAGTGCTGAGGCTGAATATCGGAGAGTAGCTAATGTTGTTTCTGATTCTTGTTGGATTCGAAATTTATTACTTGAACTACATTGTCCTATTCATAAAGCTACTCTGGTTTATTGTGACAATGTAAGTGCCATTTATTTATCAGGAAATCCGGTACAACATCAGCATACGAAGCATATTGAGATGGACATTCATTTTGTCAGGGAAAAGGTTGCTAAAGGCGACGTACGAGTTCTACATGTTCCTTCTCGTTATCAGATCGTTGATATTTTTACAAAGGGCCTACCTCGTATTTTATTTGAAGATTTTCAAGCCAGTTTCAATGTTTGTGAACCTCTCGTTTCAACTGCGAAGGTGTGTTAGAATATATGATACATATATTCTATATTTGTGTATATTTCCTATTTTGTTACGTAGTTTATCTTGTGTAGATTCTGTCCATATTCTTAACTAATTAATTTCCTACTTTCTAGGCTAATTATGCTCTTGCATATTGTATATATTCTCACGTTACTAATGAGAAAACGATGATTCAAACTCTTTCAAAAAGTGTTAATTTTTTTTTACCAAGTTACTAAGCACACACCCTCTCATATGTCTCTCTTTTTGTCAACATTTCTAATTTAACAGTCAACCCAAAACATTTAATAGATGTATCAAAATTGCAAAAATTTTAAATGAAAAGGACCAAATGTCTGAATTAAAAAATAGGGATCAAAATTACGGACTAGTAAAAATAGGATGACCAAATGTGTGGTTTAGTCTAAATTAAATAATATGCCATGTTAGTCTTAAATAATGGGGTACTTAATTACATAATAGGGCCCAAAAGTTTGGGTACTTAATTACATAATATGATTAACATGGGATAAAACAAAATATTCTAATTGCCAAAAATAAAAGTGAAATCTGTGTGTATCTCTAAAAGAAGCCAAACCCAAACTGGGCATTTTAAGCGATTAGGTGTATGCATAATTAAATTAAATCCACTTATTAGTACCATAGAAAATGCTTAAGGCTAGTATAATTCAATTAATGCTAAGTTATTTTTTGACATGGTTGTCCCTAGTAATTACCAATTAGTTCAAAATTTTAAGAATAAATGACACTATATTTGGATATTCTAGTAAAACCGAACCAAAGTACACAACCGGACATGTTTTTTTTCGTTGCCGTTATTTATAGTTTTCAATTTTTTTTCTCTCTCCAAATAATATACTCTCTTTGTTGTTAATTAGATGGGTAAATTTTATCTTATATATATACTTGAGTTTAATTAGGTTAATTTGGGTATGGAGAATGTTAAATTAAATGCAGAACTAAACTTACTGCATGGTTAATTGTTAGATGGGTATGATGTATGAACATCTTTTATATAACTTTTGTTTGCCTATAATCAACTTGTTTGAACGAGTTCATGTATCCATTGTCAGGAAGGCAAAGTTAAAAATGCATAAACACTTTTGAAAATTTGATATTTTTTTAAAAAAAAATTGATTTTTCCTCTAGTTGATCAAAACAAATAATATAAACTTAGTCCGTGTTTGGTTTTACCTTATAAAATAGATTTCTAATTTTTATAATTGATTTTAGGTAATTTTATTATTATGTGAGAAAAAGAGTTTAGAATAATTGATTGAATCTATAACTAATTCTGAGTTGAAATAACTTATGTGTTTTTTTATTATGGATTGAACGAAAGTAATTAATAGTAATTTATATTGAATTCAAAATTTTATATAAAAATTCACTTTAAAATTATTCAAAAATAAATAAAATCACACCAAAATCAATTTTGCCAAATATCACTCATGTTAACGCTCGTCCAAACAATAATTAATTTATTGGAGATGTATTGTGAATCAAATTCTATTGTAGCAACATTAATTATCTTATTGCATCTTTCTTTTACCGCAATTATATTGATGTGGATCAACATTTTTTACGCTTTTTTTGTTATACAATAGAATTAGCTGAAAAGCTAGAAAAAATATTTTATTTTACTTTTCTTTATCCAAACCTTATATTTTTTTTATCATATTTATAATTGACACTTGTAATTTTGAATGTTTGTAAAAATTCACGAAGTACTTTCAAGTTTATAAATTATAAAGTCTTTTTAAATCTTATATTATTTTCTTATGATATAAATACATTAAAATTCAAACTAAAATATTTTGTTTATATTTAAAAAAAAATCTTATAAGTGATTATAGTTTTTCAAAATCTGAATGACTTTATTTATGCCAATTCTCTTTTAGAATCTCAACCAATACACTTCCCTAAGAAAAAAAAGTAATTTAGCCTAATTAATTTATGGAAAATGCTAGAGAGCTAAAGAGTGCGAATTATATATATATGACAACTTAACGTGAATTGTGTTAATTGTTTTATTTTTGATTATTTTGAATTTAATACTTATCGATCCAATACTATGTTAACAAGTGTATTTGGTATCCGTTCGAGCAGTAAAAGCTTTGTACGTACCAAATAACATTACTGTTAATTTATAATACATTAATTAGCCCTGCAATAACTTTGTTAAAGGCTCCTATCTATATATAATATGGTAAATTTAAAATTGAATTAAAAATTTGGGATTAACTAAATATAAGTAAGAATATTCAAATAACATATAAAATTAAGAGAATAAGAAGTCCTAACCAGCTAGTATTCTACATGATCTTAATTAACGTAAATCGCATTGAGTTGCATGAAAACCATTGTGGTGTGATTTGAAAGGAAGCTGCAAGTGACAATAATGATGCATTGGAACTTCTTATTAACAACAAAGCTATTTTCCCTTTTCTTGGTATAAGTTCAGTCACAGTGAAAAACATATCACTTTCAAACATAACTCCTCGTGGAACTTTCAACAACTTTTTTACAGATGCATTGATGTTAGCTGGGTCAGGTGACTCACCATCAATATTTTGAAGAACTTCACCATCAAATTCGATTAATTTATACAAAATTCCTTTGTATCAACGAGAATCATGCATTAAAAAAAAAAAAAAAAAACAATCATGCATGCATCGCAAGCAATTGATGTCGAAACCATTGAATCCAATTTAGAAACATATGCGATCTCTTTCCAAACACAAAAAAAAATTACAAAAATATCACACATTAAAATTTAGAAGTCTTTTTGTCCTTTTTAATTCTCTTTCTGCGTGTCACACTGCTACCAGTTAGACAAACTTGAATAAGGATTTTTCATACACATGATATGACACACACATCGTCAATACCTTTCAGTTAAGTTGCTGCTGCTACTACTAACACACTCTCAAAAAACTAAAGAAAAGCCACAAATAAATATTTCATTTTTTTTATGTAAATTTCTATATTATTGATACTTCTCTAAACAGAATTTAAACAGTTATTTAAATTGTTCTAGGTTTAGAGATCATACATGTTACTAGTCTAAGATAATTTTGCATATGGATGGAATCAAATATAGATTTCGTAGTTAAATGAATTATTTTTTTATATATGAACGTGATCTTACATATTGTGTACTCTATGAATTGTAAAATGTTAAATTAATAAATTTACCTCATACACAGATTTACTGCAAATAGCATAAGATGTTTGGGGCTAATGGAAGAGGTTCATGTTGGAAATTGCTTTATGTACCCTGCTTTTTTCTTGCAACTTCCAAAGACTCAAACGGACAAAATTATCCTGAGAAGTATTTTCTATGATGTTAAAATTTAAAATTGTGTTTTAGAAAGAACCATCCGGAATGTTAATGAAAGAGAAGGAAAAAATGTGTTGTTTTAGAAAAAGGGAGTGGGAGTGCACTTAACAAAAAAATCGAACCAAAGTTCACAACTGGACATGTTTTTTCTCTTTGTACTGTCAAGTGTGTGTGTGTGTGTGTGTGTGTTAAGAGTATGGTGATAGACATTGGAAACAGCATTCCAAATGATTAAAAGGGTAGCAGAGGTACCAAAAGGTAGAAAGAAGCAAAAGGCACTGATAAAACCAAAATAGCAACACACAGAACAGAGCCCCCCCAATTAAGCTACCAGTAGCTCCATGTGTTACAAACATAATTAACAAAAATAGAAATACAGAGAAACAGAGCCTCTAATTAAGCTACCAGCAGATTACCTACCCCCTCCATGTGTTACAAACATAATCAGCATCTTCATAACATAATCAGCATTGTAACCTTACAGCAGCATATAAACACAAGGTTACAAATTCCAAATCCTAAACAACACAACAATTAAACAGACTAATTCTAATGAATGTAATCAGTCCTCTTGGTCTCTCAGGAATAATGCTTTGGACCACGTCTTCAGGAGCTGCCATAGCATTTCCATATATATAACATACAGCATTCACCTCCATGGAAACATAACTAGCCTCCCTCTACGGAATAACCACAATGGCACTCACTGGAAAACAAAGAAAGATGATCCGTCATGCTGCAAGGTTCTTGGCATTCCTTAGCATTGCCTTGGCAGCCCTTGTGATGGGTCTTAGTAATGGACTGAAAAACACTCATCCACGAGTCTTTTGGTAAGTTTTAGTCATTTTGTATTGATTATTGAGTGAAAACACAAACTTTTTGACGTTCTTCTTCTACTAGGCTCTCGGTGATTGTCAACGCTACCGCTGCTCTTTATGGATTTGGCATGCTCTTTCTTCCTCAACAAAGCATGCTATGGGATGCAGCTGTGATGATAGATTTTGTATGTCCTTCATTTCATTTTTCTTCCTCTTTCGATTAGCTTTGTAATAATATTAACTAGTGTTTAATTGGTATGCATGCAGATTATGAGTGTGCTCCTTGCCTCAAGCTGTTCTGCAACAGCTACCATTGTCCTGGGAAACAAAGGAACAACAAGCAATGTTTCAGTTCCCATAGGAGGCTTAGCAATGAGTTCAATGGGAACAATGATCTACTTAATGTTGGTTCTGCATGCTCTTCAGGTTGGCCTCAACCCACTCCTCCTCAGGGACAGCGGATGCATGGTCAGGGTAGAGGTGGGGGCGTTCGGACCGACTCCGACTCCCTCAGCACCACCTTGTGATCGGTTATGAGTTTAATTAGGTTAATTTGGGTCTGGAGAATGTAAGTTAAATTAAATGCAGAACTAATTAAACTTATGTTAGTTTGTTAGATGGGTATGAACATCTTTATATATATATATATATATATATATATATACATGCATATACTTTTGTTTGCCTGTAATCAACATGTTGGAACGAATTCATACTGTTGTTCCATTTGTTTCTTCATTTTGTGTCTTTGGTGTGCGATTTGGTTCATTTCGTTTTCATTTTTCATATTGCAAGACCTTTGAAATTTGTATATTTTTTTTTGGATAAATGTCAAATTGAATATAAAAATAAAAATTGATAAAAACCACATGTGGTGGTTATCTTATATACAGTTTTACTAGGAGACACCAAAATGTATCCGATGAATGCAACACTAGCTACTTAATTAATTAATTGTATTGTTTCCAAAAGGATCTGTTACAACATTATCTCAACATTTTTTAATCTCTCTTGTTCGTACAAAAAAAATAAAAACACCTGTTTTAATTTCGGTCCTACTATTGTTTGTTTTTTATTTATTTATACAAGATTCGTACACTTTTTCGTTAATCGTTAACTAATTGATTATGAGAATATGCACAAAATCAGGTGCATGAATTTGGGAATTAATTAAATATAGAATGGACTTGGTAGCTAAATAAACTTGATTTTTTTTTCTCAGCAAAAACTATATATATTAGTATTGATACCAGTCGTACCTATATTTGTACATCCTCCGATTCAAACAAAAAATTTGCCTCCCCTCAATGATCTACCTACAGGTGAGATGGTTATACCCTATTAATGTTAGCAGTAATATGTGCTAACCGTTCTCAACTAAATATCCTATCAGCAATTACAACACATTACGCCTCCCCCTAATTAACTCCTACTAGGAGAGTTCCATTCACTGAAGTAATGTGCTTTCCACCAGCCAATACAGGGCCATTAATTACATCAAAATATACAGCATATCAAGTGCCAAGGATACATGCACCGGGGCACACGCTCCACTGTACAAAGGAGTAGCTAAATGTAGTATCCCCGTTCTTCAGCCATGCCCAAGCTTCCAACAAGACATCCTGCAATATTTTGTTAATCTGAATAGTTTTACCATTGAACAATGTGTCATTTCTAGCTTTCCATATATTCCAAACAATTACACACCAAATAATCTTCCATCTATTTTGCTTTCCGCTTCTATTTCCGCAAAAGTGATGTTGTTGCAGATGTGATACAGCAGATAAAGGTAATGCAGTTGTTACGTTCAACAAGCTGTGACATTTCTTCCAAATTGCATCAACCGCCGGGCATCCAAAAAACATGTGGTCCACCGTTTCCAGTTGTGCAAAGCAGAAGTTGCAATTGTAGTCCCCTGTAGTGGCAATGACGTTTCTACGCACAAAGTTCTCACCTGAAGGTAACTTGTTTCTCAATAGCCTCCACACTAAAATTTGTGCTTTAGGTGGAATTTTCAGCTTCCGAACATCATTCAATAGTTCCACTAAAATTGAGCTTTCGTCATTGGCACAAAGACATTTATAAGCCGATTTAACTGAATAGTGCCCTGATGGTTCAGCCTTCCAAATCTAAGAATCCGACACAAGCATTTTGGTACCACAATTCAACAGGTCAAGTTTCAGTTGATTGAAAAGATCACCTTCCCACGCAAAATGATCCCTACGCTACCTAAAATTCCAAGACTACACTCCCTCAACCCACTCACCCATCTCACAGATTTTCATGTTGCTCTTAGTTGAAATCAAAAACAATCAAGGATATTTAGCTGCCAATGATTCCCTTCCCACCCACACATCACTCCAAAAATGAATTTTATCTCCCTTGCCCACACTCCATGCCGCCATACTATCAAACCAATTGTTCTCATTCACTCTCCCACAAATCTTGCTCAAATCTCTCCACTACATGGAAGACGTTCTGGGAGCGACCTCGTGTTGTAATCCTCTCCCCCCATATTTGGATCCCAGGATCTCACACCATAATTGACCCTCTCATTAAGTAATCCCCATTTCCACTTCCCTAAAAGTGCTTTGTTAAAATTAAACTTGATTGATCTAACTTAAAGTACAAGTTAGTGCAAATGTGGCATTGCAATTTGCAAACCCACACTACATCCGTACCAAATAGAGATAGGCAAGTTATTAAATATTTTCCGGCAACAATAATCCAATTAATGGATTAACTACAATTAGTAAGACTTTGTTCATGGATTAATTAATTAAGTAATCAATATTGTTATCAAATCAAATTATGGACCATTGATTCAATTGCACGGGATAGAGATTTTAAAAGAATGTGTGTTGAATTTGATTCAAAACATACAATTGAGTTAGTGGAAGGCACGCACCAAGCAACAATCTTAATGATTCGGTTGATTCAATTTATTAAATAATTTATGACTCACGGAAGAAGTTACACGTGAAAATATATCGGTCGAGAAACAAATATGATCGCAGATACTTTAGTTAAATTTAACTTATTAAGAGTGTGAGATTTCTTATTTGAGTTTTAGGATTTATCTATATCCTATTAACGGATTATGTAAGTTTTGAGATTTGTCAAATTTTTTAATAATAATATTTTTTTAGAGGCTCCTAAGCGCCGCAAAAAAAAAAAAAAATTATGACCCAAAGAATTAAAAAGTGACAAAAGGCAAGGATTTATGTTTTACATAATTAAGTTATAAAAAAAATGTAATAATAATAATAATAATAATAATAATATTATTATTATTATTATTATTATAAATAAATAAATTTCTAGAAATATATCAACTGTAATAAAATTGATAATATTCGTGAAGGTGTGAATTTATTATAAAATGACCCAAAATTCAAGACAACTGAATAACGAAAAAGGAATTTCCCTTGAGAGCATTTAGATGTATGGTTACTATTATGAGTTGCTTATGTTATGTTGGTAGGCCTTATAATTTTATATAAATTTAAGCACTCTACAAAGAAATTAAGATTATTAGATTGAGTGTTTGATCTATTTATAGTATAATTTTATATATTTATGATATAATTTTGTTAAATAACAATACTTATATAAATAACCGTACGTCATATACTCCAATGGTAAAAACAAGTTATCATGTAACCCATTAAGTGCTCTGAAGATGTTCTAACTAATAAGTTAATTTTAAACTAAAGTCAAATATCTTTATTAATCTATTATTAATTTATCATCATGCAAATCCAATTTATTATTAATTTTCAGGGTGAGTGAGTGTGTTGGAACATTGAGACTAGAGTTTGTGTTAGCCGGTAGGTCATTAGTTATTGAACCCCGTCACTTGTAATATTTTCGTAGCTTGAATTTTATTTTTATTCCTTTAAATCTTAAAATATCACAACTTCTCTGTATGATCCTTTTAAATATTATAAATTTTCTCTTCGTTGATGTTGTATGCTACGGAACCATTATGCACAAAGAATACAAAATCCAAGGTTTATATATTATTGGATAAGGTCAGCAAAAAAATATACTGTATTATTGGATAAATGTCAAATTAAAAAAAAAATTGATAGAAATCACACGTGGTTATCTTATATACAGTTCTGGACAAAATTACCTCAACATTTCTAAGCATAGAATTCCATTTTTATACCAAAAGGTACCGGATGAATGCAACATTAGCTACTTAATTAATTAATTAATTGTATTGTTCTCCTTTTGGAAACATATGCATGCCAAACTTTTTCTAGTTAAATCATTTCAAGGAGTTTATGTGGTAACTCGATGTTGTATGGATCAGTTTCTTTGGATGTTTTCGTTCTCAATTTAACTGTGTTAGTGCTAGATTTGGTATAAACCACCTCTTACTTGAGCTCACATTCTATACTAGTATTATAGATCATTAAAATAATTCATCACTCCAAGGGTTCGAGCATGTATTTTAATACTCTTATGTCATAACATATTGTCATTGCTGACAAAAAAAAAAAAAAAACAGCATATTGTCATTTTGTACAAAACTAAAAAACTAAAAAATAAAAAAAATTAGCCCCTTTTAATGGTTTTCACAGTCCCTGCTTATATCTATATGTGCAATTATATATAAAATTTGATCAACAAAGTTAGAGGTAAAATGTAGTATTTTATAAATTCTTTTCCTTACAAAGTTGTTATTTACATAATTACATCTTATGGAACATAAGTTCTTATATTATTGATCGAGCATTATTAATACAAAATTTTCAAGCCCATAGGGCGAGAATAGACATTGCAGCAGAACCAAGGGTTAAGGCAACAAAAGATGCTTTCTTCAACCATGGATTGGAGTTCATAAGCTTGTTGTGAAAAAAGTCAACTGCTATGAGGTCAACAAGGGCCATGTAAATTAGTATCCCCGATGAAATCGAACCCAATAACCCTTCCAAGATTAAGGCATTAGGGTTACTATCGTCATAACCTGTAAGTGAGAATAATGCCATCCCCAACATTATTCCCATTGGTGTTGTCACTGCGAACATGAAGCACATGTATGCAATTGTTCCTAAGCTAAATCCTGCCTGTAATAATCATCATAATACAAAGGTTTGGACTGGATTAGCATCTTGTAACTCTTTGGGATTAAGAATAATTACGGTTCCTTAATTAATCTTCTTCTTTTTTTTTTTTTGGCAAAATCATATAGTTTATAAAAACAAATAAATAAATTAGAGTTAAACCCTTCTAATATACTATCTCCGACACACACCTGAGAGGTAGAGGGTAATTGGTGTTAGTTTAGTTTAAGCAATTCGCTGGGAATCAAAATCAAAATCCAACATTAATATTTTATTTTGTTTGACAAGAACATTATTACTTTATTCTGTATAGAATGACTATGAATACTTGAAGCGTTGTTACTTGTTACTATTAATTATTAATTAGGACTGAAAAGAGAAGAATCAATTAAGTATTTATTATTTAAACGTTATTTTATTTTATTTATCCGAAAGTAACCTGCAGTCACAAGGTCAAGCTATGATCACAATTCACACCAACATAAATTCACGGCTTCCAATTTGCAATAGTCGTTTTCCCTCGTGACTATACAGACCACACAAAGACATATAATATAATAATAATAAAAATTCTCCCGTGGCTCTTTTAGGTAGAAAAATTTCATTCGCGTTACTGTTTTATACACTATTTTGGGTAAATTATTATAGTTAACTCTTATATTATACTATAGCTATGTTTGAACGGGTGAGGTAAACTGGGGAGGTAATTTAATAATAGAGTAAACAAATGTAAAAGAAAAACAATATATTATTTCGAAGTTATATAAATAATAGACTAATAAAATAGTTCAGAATGGAAATCCTGAAATCCAACTGATCCACAATAGTAATTTGGGAACTTCAGAGATTTTTATCTCAATCATTTCAGATGATGATTTACAATTATAACCTTAAGCAACAAGCACTCTAGCCCTTTTTATCCTCCCAAAAGCCAAAACCATGCTATTTAATTACCAACAGGATAAATTATAATATAACACCACTTATTATCATTTTATCATATTTGACACACTAAAGTCCATAAAAAAAAAAGTTAAACGCAGTAAAATTTCTCTTTTTTTTTTTAAATTAATAAGAAGCAGATAGAAAACCAAGGGGTTCTCCGACTACATCAAAATATTGAGCTCAGGCATGAAGCAAAATGAAAAAATAAGCAATACAAATTTAGAAACTCCCAAACACAACAAGGATTCTTGCACTATTTTCTCCTATAAACAAAAAGAGGCATAAACTATATAAATGTTGGAGACAAGAAAAATGTTGAAGGCAATTAACATAATGCAGTTCCTTAATACTCGTGTGTTAATTTTCAATTAAAGCTTCACATTTATAATTTGCATTAAAAACCAACCCACCTTATCTAACGAGCTACAATTATTTGTTTTTCCTGTAACTATCCCTAACTAAGATATATATACTCCTAAGAATATACTATTGATTCTGTCAGAATGGAAGTTTCCACTTTCCAGTTCCCACTCCAATTAAAAAATTTATCCCAAACACTTTCCATTTCCTCTTTCAACAAAATCTTAATTCTTTTTATTAGACCAAGAGTTTTCATTATCCAATCAATTTAAAAAAAAAACCAACCTGAGCGACGCAGCCACCAAGACCCATGCCTTCAAATATCTGATGAAAAGCCAAAGCAGCAACGAGAGGCCGAATAGTGCAAACGTTTTGCGACATTCCCATAGTAACCCCAATTATCACAGAGTGAAATATTATCCCAATCTCCAGCACCTGCGAGACCAACCTCTGTTTCAATTTCACCAATTCTTCACCTCTCTCTCCCTCGCCGCCGCCGCCGCCGAGCTCCACGGCGGCCTCCTTCTCCACCGGCGCGTACTGCCCGTGCGCGTGCTGCTCCACGTGCGAGCTCGCCGCGAGGTCCACGACCAGCGCCAGCAGCACGCCGACCAGCGTCACGAGTCCCGCGAAGGGGAAGTCCTTCCACGGGTGTTTAGAAGCCACGTGGCAGTCGGCGAGTGCCGCGTACGCGTCCGGGAGCACGTGGACGAGCGAGGTCGAGAGTATCACCCCCGCCGCGAAGCACTTTATCACGACTATCGCCTTGTCGTAGAGCGGCTTCCCGCGGAAGACTCCGGCGAGGACCACCGGCGACGACATCCCGGCCACGCTCGTCACGAAGATTACGAACATCGATATCACTTTCAGGTGACCCGCCGCCGCGCCGTCCCTACACGCCGCCGCGCGGGCAGCGTCCGTCACGCACACCGAGGCCATGCAAGGATTGAGTGAATGAATGAATCGAGAGAGAGAGATAGAAAGTGAGAACTAGCGTTACTTGTTGTTTGTGGTTGAATTTTGAAGAAGTGAAGTTAGATCTTGGAAGAGTAATAAATGATGTGGACCAAGTTCCAAGTTGGTTCGCGCTTATGATGTAATGTGTAACGAGGAATGTTATTTCAATATTCATATTTGTAAATATTTTTTATTATTTTTTTATTTATGTATTCTTTATATTATATCACTTATTTTTTACTTTCTCATTTGGTATATAATAGTATATGGTGTTTAAGAAACATTTTTCATTTGCAAAGGAACAAGAATAAAATAAAGATATTTTTATATTTAAATAGTTGACACTTAATATAAATATAAATATATATATATATATATATATAATTAATAGCTAAAAACGAGATACAAGGAAGAAAGAGATAAAAAAAAAGTAGTGATGGAATGTAAAAAAAATTAAATATAATAATATCATTATTCAAAAGAGTAATAAGTAATGTTATATCAAATGTTATATCACTATTATTTATTTTTATACACCTTATTAACATCTTTCATCATTCTTTATTTTTCTCTTTCTATTATATTTTATCACTCATTTTTTACTTTTAAATTAATTATTGATTATGATATGTATAAGAACATTTTCCTTTTGCGAATGTGTATAGGGTGGGGTTATGCTTAGTAATGGAATGACTCAGTTTTTCACTGTTACGTCTTCGTTGGAATCTTTTATGACTCACAACTCATTCCCTGCTTTTCATTCATTTCAGTTTTTAATTATTTGACAAATTAAAAAGAAGAAAATAAGTTTTTTTTTATTATTGAAGAGTGTACGTTATTATGGTGTGCGTTATTAATAAAATAAGAATGAAAAATATTAATTAAATAGTAAAATGATTTGAGTGTTGAAAATTTTAAATAATTTGTGTATTTAATATAAAAATGTTAATTACTTCTTAAGATATATATAGATTTTTATTTTTATTTTGTTAAGTTTACAATAGTGTCAAGAATAGATACATGGTAAAAATATGCTGAAACTTTCATGAACAAGTTTCTTTTAGGGTTTCGAAAACCCTTTGTAATCAAGGAAAACAAAATTCTTTCTAACATTTTTTAGAACTATAAAAATAAAAGGTCTACTAATTGATAATTGAGAATTTAGTAAACAACCAACTGTTACCAGTCAAAGGTAGTGTTTGTCGATGACCATTATAAATACTTGAGGTTGATGCTTTGATCATAAAGTTTTTTAATTTCAGTAAAATGACAGGTTTCCGTGCGATGAGGGACAAGCTCGATCAATGGTATTTATAAGTCTTTTGGGGGTTTTGAGTTTTAAGGGATGGTGAATTTGGCTTCTACAAGATCAACTTTGACCTTGAGGAGGTCCTTTGTTGATTTATGGCCATTAATTAATTAATGCCCCTCAAATTCGTTTAAGGTTAGATTTCTTAGTCTCTAAGATGATGTATTATGCTAATAGCATCTTGCTAGCACTAACCCTTGTTGAGGCAAAAATTGGAAAATTGGATCTAACTATTCATAATATAAAGAGTGCATTTTGCAATTGGGTATGTGTAGTTTAATTTGAAGAAGTCAAATTGGACGGGAAGTGATAAACGATGTGGACCAGGTTTCTACTTTCTAGTAGTGGAGTGAGTCGTTTTTTCACTGTTGCGTGTTGATTGGAATCTTTAATGATTCACAACTCATTGCTTTATATCTTTATATATTTCTGTTTGTTTGTTGCTGTAGCTAAAACACAAAAAATAGTAGTATTTGATTTAATTTCTAGAAAAAAAAACTTACTCAATTAAGTTGGATAAAAGAGAAGTAATACTCTTCTTCTTTTTTTATAACAGTAATACATTAATACTCTTTATTATGTTACTTGTAAGTTATAACTGTACGGCACATTTAAAGATATATGGCAAAGAAGAAGGACACGCACACATAATCATTTGATTAATTTCACGTGGTCTCACACATGTGCATATATGATACCTATTATCAAACATAATCTATTTAGATATGATTCAGTAATGTAAATATTTTATATTAATTCGATTCCTTATGATCCGCATGTACGTGGCTCGAAATCTGATAAATTTAACATGCGAACTAATAAATAAATAGAACATTCCTTAAGATTTGATTGCTTTAATTATTTGAATATATAGAGATATCGCGACACTTCCTGAATATGACCCATAGCCATGGCTGAAGTTTCCAACAAGAAGTTTCCTGTAGAATGGTTGCCCTGTCTCACTTTCTGCGCCGGCTTCACTGTTTTTGCTGGCATGGCCGCTTTATATGCATGCATAATCCTCGATGCCAAACATAATAATACGGTTCATGTGACGACGATGAAACACGCTCATGCTGATGCTATTATGGTGATGAATGCTACCCTCACCCAATTCAATTACAACAACAACACCCTTTATTACAACCTCACCCTCACCCTCAACATTGTCCTCTCCTACTACCACTAACTAATGTAAGCGTGTCGTACCAAAATGTCACGTTTGCTTCCCAAACTATCGAAATGTTAAATAATAATCGCCGCTACTTCAACGTGGATCTCAATAATGAACAAGGATAAAATATCTAGGCTTTACCATATCAATGTCAAGTTGTGCCCTATGTTTAGGTCCCAAAAAACTATCAAGCTCAACCCTCTCTCAATGCATCATTATTGTCATTTGCAGCTTCCTTTCAAAGCACATCCCGATGGTTTTCATGCAACTCAATGCGATCTACGTTAATTAAGATCATGTAGAATACTTTTTATACCTTAGCTGATTAGGACTTCTTATTCTCTTAATTTATATGTTATTTGAATATTATTACTTATATTTAGTTAATCCCAAATTTTTAATTCAATTTTAAATTTACCATATTATATATAGATAGGAGCCTTTAACAAAGTTATTGCAGGGCTAACTAATGTATTATAAATTAACAGTAATGTTATTTGGTACGTACAAAGCTTTTACTGCACGAACGGATACCAAATACACTTGTTAACATAGGATAGTTGTCAAAAAAAAAAAAATAGTATTGGATAAGTATTAAAAAAAAAAAAATTGACACAATTCACGTTAACTCGCACTCTCCAGCATTTTCCATAAATTAGTTAGGCTAAATTAATTTTTCTCTCTCTCTTTTTACTTAGGGGAGTGTATTGGTTGAGATTGTAAAAGAGAATTGGCATAAAAAAAAGTCATTGAGATTTTGAAAAATTATAATCACTTATAATATTTCTTTTAAATATAAACAAAATATTGTAATTTGAATTTTAATGTATTTATATCATAAGAAAATAATATAAGATTTAAAAAGATATTATAGATTTATAAACTTGAAAGTACTTCGTGAATTTTTACAAACATTCAAAATTACAAGTATCAATTATTAGAAAAAAACCTACTCAATTAAGTTGGATAAAAAAAAGTAATCTCTTCTTTTTTTATACAACAGTAATACATTAATATTCTTTATTATGTTACTTATAACTGTACGACACATTTAAAGATGGCAAAGGAGAAGGACAAACACTCATAATAATTTCTCTTCACACACAAATTAAAGTGTTAACCACTTAACTTAATGAATACAATGTGGCCATCGAACCACACTGCCAATTTGTCATCCCTCTATATATGGGCTCGGCCAAGTCTTTAAAAGCTAGCATATGTTGTCTGAACTTGGATGAGTGAAAAGCTAGAAGATTGCTTTCTAAACCTCCCAAAACTACTTCCTACACCTCTAATTAATGCATTCTAGAAAGTTCGAAAATTTATGGACGCGCAAAAAATTTTATCCAAAAAGCTAGCACGAACCGAAATAAAATTATGATAACATAAAGTTTCAGTATCTTTTATTTATTCTCACCATCCCTTCTTTCTTTCTTTCTATTTATTTTTATTTCTGTTTTTTTTATTGACATTAAAAAAACAAATAGTGACATTAATCTGGTGCTTATTTCCTTCCTTTATTCGCTTACTTGTTTATTGTAGGCGTATAATAAGTTGTTAAATAAATTGTTAGCTTAAATAGGTAAAAAAAAACGAGATGAAAAATGTGAGTATATATTTATATTTATGCTTAGACTTCTCGCGGGTCTACAAATAGAGCTCTTGATGGAGTAGTATTGGTTAATTCATGAAACCGGTTTACGTTTGTCCCTCCATTCTTCAAAGCCTTAATGCACCACAAGTCATGACACGAGAACAATTTCCAATGTGGGACATGACGAATAAGCTCATCTTCTCTTTCTCCAACTTCCGTGACAATGATCTTGCAGCAATGCTCATGACCACTCTCATTATCATTAGAAGCAGCCATGTTGTGCACAAAGTTGCATAAAGCTCTCACCAGCTTCCCAGAGAATGGCCCTTCATGGTGCACCCCATACAAGAAGTAGAATCCAAAAGGGCTAAAGAAATTAGGCAAAGTGGGAAATTTCAAGCATGGGAACATTCTATCAACCAAAAAGCTCCAAGTTTTTGTGAATAACATGCATGACAAAGGTGCTTTCCCTAGCCTTAGCTTGAAGATTTCCCCACAGTTCCACACACTAAGCATAGCCCAACTATTAGGTACTACTTGCTCTTCTAAATTACCGCCAAAATCACCATCCCCTTTGAAATAAGCCACCCATGTTCCCAAGCTTAGCTTGTTCCTAAGTATATTCTCTATGTCACTAGGGAAGAACTCAGTGGATGATCCCATCATGAACCTTCTATAGAGGGATTCGGCTTTTTCGACCTTGACCTTGGCTATCTCTATGTTTGATGAGATTCCAAATGGGTGGTGATGATGGTTCACTGGGTTTATGAGTATGGCTGGAGTCCTGAACTTGATGTAGCCAAACTTGTGCATGAAGAGATTGATTGAGGCATGGTTCTCTTTCTCTGTGGCCATGTATGCATAGTCCACACCATTGGAAGTGAACCATTCTTCTAGCTTTTGCACTAGGCTTGAGCCAATGCCATTTCTTCTACTATGTGGAGAAACTCTCAGGCCTAAGATATATCCCACCTTTGCCATTTCCTTAGGTGGATGATTTTGAATTGTCACCATTTTTATTGAGCCTTGAATCACACCAACCAATTCATTGTCCATCTCTGCCACCTAACACCAAATTGACCAATAATACAAGTTAGGATCAAAGAATTAAATGGAAGATTATAAATTATACGTGAATATGTATTTATATGAAGATGTTAAATCGTTATTTGAATATTATACCAGCATTATGTACATGGGACAGCTTCGAATCCTACACATGGGGTCACCCATAGTGTCTAACACGGTTTCTGATGGCCCTACTTTGCATCTTCTCTCAAGATCTTCTACCTGAGCTCTATCGGTTTGGCACTCATAGCTTCGGATTATGAACTCCTTGAATGCCATAGTATTCAATGAAATTAACGTGTGATCTTGTGTTGAAGAGATGACTGAGTTTTGCGTGGAGCAATAAGGAAGAAAGAAAAAAAAACGGGGGCCAAAGAAGATGTTCCAAATACGTATGGCAAATTAATTCAGGCAACGGGAAGTAGTAATACAAGTACAAGTACTATAACAGGAATAAAGGTTGGGGAAAGACTTCATACTCATAATCATTTATATGCACGAAAAAGAGAGATGTTACTATAATAATGTATTTTTTTTTTATATATATAATATTCTTTTAGAGTTTAAAGTTTAAAAGGTTATGTAATTAAGAATTATGATTCTGAAAGTGTAAAAGTATATTTTCCATAGTTAATACAATATCACCTCTCAATTCATTCTTTTATCTTATTTTTTTTATCTTTACTTATTCTTATCAATTTTTAATCATATATTCGTATCACGCGTTTCTCTTTATTTATTTTTATTTCTCTTAATTGTAAAAAATTTATAAAAAATATGAGAAATATATATATTAAGTGAGATTATTATTATTATTTTGTGGAATAAGAACAAAAATATATAAATAGATCAGAAAGCTAGAGAGACGTGGGAATGCTTTTTATGAAAACATTAATTTAATAACTTAGGCCTCTAAATAAGGTTTAATTAATTATTAATTATATTTTTTATAAGTTCATTTATTGATGAGTGGTTTATATTTTCTAATAATTTTTATATGAATTTAATCCTTTATTTTTAATCATTATATATAGTTAAGTCCTTTTGTTAGTATTTTTAAATAAAGTTCTCACATTTTTTTTATATAAACTTAGCCTATTAAACTTTTTTAAGCTCTCTTGTTCGTAAAAAAAAAAAAAAAGTGTTTTATACTCTTGTTTGTTTATTTATTCATTTAAGATTCCTACCCTTTTTCGTTATTCGTTGGCCAATCGATTATGAGAATATGCACAAAACCAGGTGCATGAATTTGGGAATTAATTAAATATAGAATGGACTTGATAGCTAAATAAACTTGATTGATCTAACTTAAAGTACAAGTTAGTACAAATGTGGCATTACAATTTGCAAACCCACACTTCATCCGTACCAAATAGAGATTCCAGCAACAATAATCTAATTAATGGATTAACTACAATTAGTAAGGCTTTGTTCATGGATTAATTAATTGACTAATCAATTGTGTTATCAAATCATACATGTGGCTTCTGTGTTATGTGTTTGCAAAAGTGCGAAAGAAATTAAATATTTTTTTTACAAGAAATTAAACATATGTAAGTGAAAACATTAATCAACTGTATGAAATCAAATTACTTCTCATGCTTATTATGTATTTATTTTTTGAAATTTAATGGTTCTAGTGTATAACTAATATTAATCAATAGATTTAAAAAAAGTTGTGAGAAATAAGGTATTAGAAAATGATTAAAAACTAATTTTACACAACACTTCTTAACATGATTAACAACTAATTTTACGCAATAGTTTGTGATATTAGAAGATGAAATAAAAAAAATTAAAACACATTTTAAAGCAAATAAATGAGGTATTCAAAACTTTATTCAACTTCTAAAATACTAAAATTAGTAATAGATTATCCAAAATTAGTGTGTGTGATCGCAGCGGGTGGCCCCTCTTAAAACACGAGATTCGAAATTGAAAAATAAACCCACTCACTCACTCACCCCTAGCTTTCTGCAAATTATATGTTTTATAATTAATAATTAATGATGAGATTGCCCTAATTTCCAAACAAGGGCACGAGTGCTTCCACTAACAGAGAGTCACACTACATGACAATTGTAATAGCAACTTTTGAGGGGAAAATAAAAATATATAAAAAAAAAAAACCTCTTAGTTGGAAATTCGAATCATGGCCAAATTGCATTGCTGGTTATAACTGGAGTTTATAAAATGTGGAAAATATCATTTTAATTTTAAAAGTCAGGCATATCCACAATTGATTAGAAAAATAGTACTTATATAATAAAGAAGAAAAAAAATTAAATTATTTAAATAAAAAACATATTTCATGAATCATATATACAACTATATATACGGACAGATGGAGATTAAGTTATTTTAAAAAAAAAGTTACAGGTACACACAAAATAAAAGAAAAAGAAAATAAAGAGGATATAGTATGACTTTGCTTTCGTACTAGGAATCTAGGATATGAATCATTCTTCAGGTTTGGTTGAGTTTAACTTCATCTAGTCCCAACTTATATATATTTTTTGTCGGGCTAATAGTTATAAATTGATTCATAACAAAATTGATATATATTGACCATACCTAAAATCTAGACATATGATATATGACAAAATACTTAAAATATTAAAGTGAGTTTATCCAAAATATATATAAGTCAATTCTGATTAAATTAAAAAAAACACAAATCTAATTTTAAAATTCAATTTAGGTTCAATGATGGTAATTTACACTATCCAACCATTAAAACCTTTTTATTTATGATAAGTTAATTGAGTCTTATAATCTTACTAATACAATATAAAATCTTTTAAGTAATCACTCCTATTTTGCACCTTTTGTCATTAACAAAAAAAAATGTGTGGATTTGTTGGTGGAGGACGTAAAAGCCAAAAAAGAAGGGATGGTGAGAATAAATAAAAGATACTGAAACTTTATGTATAGTTCAGCACCTCTAGGAAATTAAGTGCATGAAGATGAAAACCGGTAGTGGAAGGAGATTCTTTGAGAAAGGAGTAAGGGAGGGTTATTCTATTTAAAAAAAAAAAAGTGGGTCTTTTGGTGGAAGGGACTTTGAAAATTATATGAAAAGATTCAGTGTATCATGGAAAGATAGTTGGGTACGTGACGCAGGGCAATAAACTCTCTATGCTTGTCTATGGTAGTTATACATCAATAGAAGAATTTATTTGACATGATTTTCTTTTATTAGGATTATTTATGAAATTGCAATTTAATAAGATGTGTTATTCATACAATAGTTTGTATATAACATTATTTTTTGTCTCTATCTTTCTCTAGTATTGTTGTATAAATAACATTTCTCATCTATTAATATATATATACCTCATTAAAATTTAATATAATAAGTTTCTTATAAATGATTCAACCAAACCAAAAACTCAATTGTGGCAATGATTAATTTTACAAAACTTATCATTGTATAGAAAAGTTATTAAAAAGTGTAAATTTGTTAAAACCTACCACTAATATCAATGGATCATTTTTTTTAATGGGGGTGGACTATGCTGAGTTGATTTATGAGTCACAGACCATTTGATGATTTCATAGAATTAATATTTTAAATATAGGTATATATTAATCAGTTTATATTAAACAATTCTTAACTAATTCAGAGAAGTGCAAATATTTTTTTTATTGAGGTTATATATGTTAACTTTGTTTGATTGCCTACATCATCACCATCATATTGATCCTTTTTTCTTTTCCCTCTTCTATTTATTGGCTTTATAAACCATTTAACCTTCTAAGATTCTTCATTCCAACTACCTTTTGTTCACTAATAATTTATCATAACCCTCACTATTAATCTAAAGGACACCCAGCACCAATGGGATAATGCACATGTGTACATAAAAGAAAAGGTATTAATCTAGTGGGTTCCCTTTGAGTTTATGATTTTATCCTACACAACAAAATGCTATTGATCCAACAAGTGTGCCATCTCTCTTTTTGTGTTTTTTTTTTTTATTCTTTCGATATAGTGTTTATGTCTTTCTTTGCATGCGCGATGTTGTCCTTCTCCTCTGCATAGCACTTATTTTTCCTCTACATGATTGATTCTAAAATGCGGCCAACATCAGTACAAAAAAAGTTGAATTTGATCATACAAGAGCTATTGAGATGCAAGCCAACGAAAACAAAAAATTGATTGGATGCCGGTAAACAAATTAACTACTATTTTTTTTTTTTTTGAAGTTATTAGTATGAAATAGTCCTCTCGAAAGTCGTAATTAATCTTCGTTTTAGAACTTGAATGCATATAATGTGAATATTTTTTTGCCCAACATCATTTTTTCAGTACTAAAACCAATCAAAATTCAAATCTTTAACTTCTTTATTAAGAAGCACAGTCACTATCAATATGATAACACTTGTGAGTAAATTAGCTATAATCTTATAAAGAAGACTAAAATTTGAAAGAAAAAAATGGTAATCATTGAGCTCCTTAAAGAACTTTGCTTCGTTATTTTCACTTTGACATAAGCTAGTACGGACAGAGTATACACTTTAACCTTCTATTCTTCAAAAAGAATTTTGCTTCTTTGGTTTCTCTTTGGCTTTAATTTCATGAATGGACGATTATCGGTTTCGACTTGATGTCATTTTAATTTTATTTCTTTGGTTCTTTTAGTCAACATTTTGTTGTACTGTGTTCCTTTAATCATATCATCAAATCATTTATTATCGAATTGCAGTTAGGAAGAGAAAGACAAATAATAAAGGATTGATTGGTAGGCTAACATGAAAACTATATGTTTTTGGTTAGATTCATATACTAAAGTTGTTTGGGCACTAATTTGTTAGCTGGTGACTAGTAATTAATTCAATCGGACAAATTACTTGTAATTAAGAATAGTGTGGAACACATTTTTAATACATTTTTTTTTATTAATTATAATTTATTGATATTTTCAAAATTATGAGTGAAACTTATTAAATATAAGAAGTGAGACTTAACAAAAATAATTATGATTTTTAATAAATTTAAAAAAACAAATAATATATACCCAAAAGAATGTTAAAAATGTGTCATTAGCATTTTGTTACATGATGACAAATACCTAATTAACTTTGTGATATTGGAAATGGGAGACCCTGCCATAATTTGATAGCGACATGTTAAGGAAACAAAGATATTCATTCATCAGTAGCATTTTGGAATCCTTCCTAAAACGGAGGAAGCTGAATTGCAAATGATTTTGTAATCCTTTTGTTTTTGTTTGTTGTCCATTATTGTTAGCTGACTTCAACTTTATTTTCTTTTGAGGCAAATATTTCATCAGCTTAATTTATTGATTAATGGAAAACTAAAAGGTTCTTACACACAGTTAGTTAGTGAGTGTTTATACTATCGATTAATTATAGTTCACCATTATAATAAATTTTGAAATAATTTTATAAAAGTGAATTATCTTACTATAAATAAAATATTATAATTGACTGATTGTATAAAATAATTTTACACCAAATATATAAATCTTTTTTTCTCTTAATGGAAAATATGTATTTGATTTTAAACATGTTGCAGGTGCTATATTTCATGTTAAAGAGATAACACACTTATGACTTATCTGTAATTATCAAAGGGCATGGGTTGCAAGGAAATGGGGTTTCTAGAAACAAATCCATAATAGCTTGTTGGGAGGTGTGAGAAACAAAGTGAGAGGTGTAGAAAGCAAAATATTTCTTGTCGGGTATTTTGGCCCATGTTTTATAATATGGATAATTTTGGGCTAACCCAATCCAATCCTGTGCATACTTCACATCTAGTGTGGGCTGCACTGTTCGTAGATAAATCCATTATCCGTAGAGATTTGTGGTAGCGGTGCTTTCCAAGACTTTCTCTTAGTAAACGCATTACTTTGACTTTGACTCTGACTCGTGTGATATACGTGAAGTGGTTTACTTTCCTTTTTTTTTTTATATATTTAGAAATTTTAGGGGGAAGTAGTTTACACCGAAGAGCTAATTAATACCATCCATATGGGGAGAGCTATCAACTTTCTTTTTTCCTGGGTTGAATAATTGAACTCTTGACTACATGTTTAAATAATAAAATTATTTATTAATCATAATACATGATGTTGGTAGAGTATAAGAAACTGTGAATGAGAATTTTCTAACCTCCTAAAAGTATCCGAACATAAAATAATATTTTTAAAAATTATTATATTTTTTTTTAGAATCCATAAAGAGTTTAATATAATGTCATATATCACCTTCATTCATAAATAGTAATACCTCTTGCAAAAAAAAAATAGGACAATTATATATTAGGGCATGGACCCAACACGGTTAATCGAGACCACTTTATAAGATAAAACAACAGTGTTAATTGACCCATGCCTTCCAAGTGCTATATTAGGGCATTGAAATTAAATAGTTTTTTTTATTTACCTTACTACATAATTTATTTTATCCTATACGTTTAACTTTTCTTTTTATCACTCTCTTTATTATAATTAATTAATTATAGTAAAAGTTATGGTCATGAGAGAACTGAGTGAGAAAGTGTCATAAGAATGACATTATTAAATTGAAAATGGTGGATGACGATAATTCCTTTACGAGTACATACATGTTTGCATGTGCATGATGTTCCTCCAAAGTTTAGTTCCATCCGCGCAGGCAAATTGGCGTGTAGCAATAATGCTGTCATAGCCTCATAGCAGTTGAATTTTACAGAATGTTCCTCTTAAATAGCCTTTATATATAGGCTTAGCAAATAAAAACACAAAATTGGCGCGGAACTGTACTATAATACTAATACTTGTAGTTTTCAAAGTGTTGATGAGTTGAATTAGAAGCAGATCCTGTGTTTTTCCCATGTCTCTGTCAGGTACTAGGTGAAGACCATATTCAACAACAAGAAATAAGGATAATGACTCTAATTAGTACTACATATGTTGAAATGATTCTTGCATGTGTTACCATGCTGTGTACGGTACAAACTTTTGTACCAACACTACTTTAATTTTTGTGTGTTGTAATTGTAACATTGCAAGCGGTGTTTTTGCAAAAGACAGTTGGGGGGTCCCTTTCCTGAACCACTTTTGTTTGCTTACTCCAGCGTTTTCTTCTTTTGTTATTCTGAGATACTACTTCTATTGCTTCTATCATCAGTTAGCTCCACCTTCCTCTTTCTCTATCACCCTATTGCTATATTTTACCAGTTTCACTTTACTGTTGGCAATGAAAAAAACAGCTTCAAAAGGAGGTGCTGCAGCAGCCAATGATGGGGTTAAAGGAAGAAGCATAGATTGGGAGCTGAGACCTGGTGGCATGCTTGTTCAGAAGAGACAGACCCTTGAGTCCTCTTCTAGTCCCATGATCAAAATTAAGGTTTCTCATGGTTCTTACCACCATGATGTCACTGTTCCTGCACAATCCACTTTTGGTAAGCATATATAGGAATAAGGGATGTTATTGTTCTTTCCTCATTTACCTCCTTGTGTTTCCGGTGTGAAAAGGGTAACTTTTGTTATAATTTATAACATGTTTTTGGAATCACCAAAAGTTCACTTTATTAGGTGATGTTGGAATTAGTACTAATTCAGGTGTTACAAGTCTTGTGGAGAAAAATTTACATTCACAAGTGCTATATTGATCTTGACTCTTGAGAATATTTCAAAATTCATTATTGCACTTTTATTGTTAGGTTGATAAAAGTTGTTACAATTTAACCTAATTAATTGGGCCATTTGAGAATTGAAGCCTAATTAGTTCTCTGTTTTGGATTAATGGAAGGGCATCTAAAAAGGGTGCTTACATCAGAGACTGGTCTTGAGCCAAAGGAGCAAAGGTTACTATTTAGAGGGAAAGAGAAGGAGGATGAGGAATGCTTGCATATGGTGGGAGTGAAAGACATGTCTAAGGTTATATTGTTTGAGGATCCAGCCAGCAAAGAGAGGAAGCTCGAGGAGATGCAGAAGAGTGAAGACATTTTGAAGGCATGTGAAGCCATCTCATGTGTCAGAACCGAAGTTAACAAGCTATATCAAAAGGTGCTATTACTTGTCATGAAATTTGAAACACTTCATTGAAATTTTGAAACTAAGGTTAGCAATATTTGATGATGTTTGTTAATTAGGTGGTTGCTTTGGAGACAAGTGTTTGTGGTGGTGGTGCTAAAGTTGAAGATAAAGAATTTGCTATCTTGACAGAGTTGCTAATGGTTCAGTTGCTTAAACTGGATTCCATTGCTGCTGAGGGAGAAGCCAAAGTGCAGAGAAGAGTTGAGGTTAGTGATAAATAACTATGCTACTTTGTTATGAGCAATTCTTGTATATTAAGCATACATAAAAATAAAAATAAAAATGTATTTCAATTAAATTTAACAGTGACGCACTCAATATTCAAAATTTTAGTACCAAATTAATCACAATTTACTATTTACATGATTTTTAAGATAATTTTATAAAAATTAATTGTTTTATTATAAATAAAATGTCATGATTTACTGAATTTTAGTTTGATAACGTGAGTACATCGTCCTTAAACTTTATTTTATTTTTTAATATTTTTTAAAAATCATATCAAATTATCAATCATAATAATTTTAGATTGATTAATTACCGGGGTAAAAGTTTTTTTTTTCTTAACTTTAATGAATTTTAAAGTCATAACAAAATAGGTAACAAAGTAATTGTTATTATTTTAATATTATCTACATCTTACAATTAGTTGTGTTGTGTCTACAGACAAAGTTTTCATACAGGGATAACTCATTTTGTTAGTTAGTAGGTGATACAAAAACAGTTCCCACCACTTTGTTATTTAATGCAGATTCCAAATTGATATTGACAGTGAAAGGTGTTCACATTATTTAAGTCCTTGCACTGTTGTACACAGGTTCGTCGTGTACAGAGTTATGTGGACACAATTGACAACCTTAAGGCAAGGAATTATGCTGCATTTAGCAATGGTGCTGCTAATGCTAACAATGCAGTACCTGTGATTTGGGAGGCCTTTGAAAATGGAGTTGTTGGAAGCTTGAAGTTACCAACTTCATTTCCAACATCTACAGTGATTACACACAACTGGGAGCACTTTGAATAATAAATACAAGTTCCTTACACTTTTGTTTATTTATTTAGAAGAGGCTTCTATGAGACTTGGTTTTTGTAATGACTAGTTGTTGTGGTAGGGAAGGGTTATCTTGTACAAATTAATACGTGTACATGTTGCTTCTCTATGTCCAAATAAACACTGATTTTGGGACTATCATGTTATTAGGTAAGAGTATTATAAGTTTTATTAATGATTAATCTTTATAAATGTGATTAAGTAAGGATTCCTTTTTATCTATGTTGCTTTTTCATCCTCTTCAACACGAAATCTTATTTAAGTGATTAAAGTTCAACTTTTCGGACAAATGATATTTTGATACTTTTATTATAAATTTGAATATTCATTTTTGCATACGAGAACTTTTAAGAATTATTCTTTTTTTTTTTCTCCAAGCCAAGTAATTTCTCTTTCTTGCTAATTTTATTTTTTATTTGTAATATTTATTTCTTTTAAATACAACAATATCAAAGCCTTATTACATTCTTGTCGGTTAAAACTATAAATGATAGAAACATAATACAAGAAATAAGGTAAATTGTGTTTTATAACTTTTAAAACTCTTCACCGGCAAATAAAAAACTTTTGTAGAAAACCTTTTAAAAGATGCAAGTGTAAAAAAGGTTGTCAGTGTATTATCTTATGGTCTAAGATTATGTAAAAACATTTTTGTTAAAAGTTTTACATTTAAAAAAAAAAATTAAAACCATAGTATAAAGGAATTTACTTTCTACACCCTATTTGACTTCCTACACCCAAAAAAATATTTATTATTAGGGATGTACGAAGCAAAATGGGGATGCTATAAGTAATTTCTTAATATAAAAGATTAAAAGAAAAATAGTTTAAAACTTATATTGAATTTTCCTTAAAAAAAAAAAAACCATGTTGAAAGTTTCGTCAAACTAAAAAAACAATACCAACGAGTTATTGGTTTGAATGGCCATGGACTCAATCCCTTTAAACAAAGTCTTGAGTTCGAGCCTTGTGAATGAAAAAAATGTAGTTGGGAGGAGAGAATCCTACTAAAGGTGGTCAGTCAAGTTCTCCGACAGAGATTAATTATCGACGAAACTGATAGATACTTCATACCAATAACATGGTTAACAAAAAAAAAACACTAAAAAAACAATTTCAAAAAGCTCAAATTAAGTGTAATGAAAGATCAAAATTAATCTCCATAAATATTTGAAGTTAACATTTAAAATTATTCCCTTCATTTTTAATATGCCGAAAAGAGGTAACAAAATGGGTTGTAATCGTTAGCCCACTTAAAAGTGGTGGAATTGTGTTGTCAATCCATCAATGATAAGTATAATTAATATAATTTTAGGGTTTCTTTTACTTATTTTATATGAACTAAGAAATTAAGATAATTTGTAATTTTGTTACGTGGTTTAAAACTTTTTTTTGGGATTAAAGATTATGAATTTTCTGTTTTTAAATACTTGATTATGTAATTTTGAAGGAGAATAAAACATTTATGTAATTTTATTTTTGTTATTTTTAATTTTTGTGTTATGTTTACAACAGTTAAGTTTTCGTTATTTGTCTTTAAATATTTGTTTTTTATAAACTAGTTAGATAATTAAGTTTCTTAATTCTTATAGACTCTGGAACAATATTTTTTTTATGTTAATTAAACATTCAAGACAAAAACATCATCCACTTACATTCATGTATTATAGATTACATTTTTATCAAAATTATAGAGTTAAAATTAAACTACACCTATTCAAATAAAAAAAACAAAATTATATCAAGAAAATATTTATATAATTATTATTTTTTAATTTTTTTAAGATGAAGTACCAGTGAATCAATCCCTCTAACTTATTTTGATCATGGATGAAACACAAGTAAATTAAACCTAAATAATGAGTCAAACCAACATATTTTGTTACTTCTAATAACTTATGTTTAATGATTTTTTTACGCATTAAGAATAACAATTAATAAGTTATTTATTAAAATAACTTTATTAAAGTATTCTTACTTTTCATTTAATGCATTTCATAATTGTTGTCCTTTATTATTGTTTGCGGAAGTGTCACCTTGGTTGGCATCTCAGCAAACTTCAGCATTACGTTTCTTCTGTTTTAAAAAAAAATAAAAATAAATGCATTACTTGTATTTTGTAGTTATTAAATGATTAATGGTGGACCTCAGCAATTTAGCTCAGCATTACGTTTCTTTTGTTTTAAAAAAAATAAAATAAATGCATTACTTGTATTGTAGTTATTAGATGATTAATGGTGGACCGCAACCTAAAATATCATTAATATAATGTATTTTATTTGAAATAAATTTAGAATAAAAAATTAATATTTAATTGAAAACTGAAACATCAGTCAATATTAAAAAAATAATTAATGCTAAAATACTTGTGTTTTGAAACAGGAGAGAGTGATCTTAATATATCATAAGAGAAGGTGGAATCCATGTAATTTGACATATAAATTATTAAATTTCATGATTTTTGATAAATTTTAATGAATTAAAAAGAATGGATACTAACATTTCTCTTCCTAAAAAAACATTATAATTGAAAACACATTATAATTGCGGTGACTAAAAATAATAACAATTAAACTCGATGATATGTAATTGACGTAGTAGATGAGGAGGGGAGCAAATTATCTACGGTGGGAAAAAAATATAACATGAAATAGGGTATACTTCTTTAATTCAACCCAATATAAGCGTGTGTGTTTTTTTTGTCTAGCAAAATAAAATAAAATAAAATACACTCTGTTATTAAAATTATCAATTAAAAATTAGGTAAATTTGGGTTATTTTTATTTTGATTACACTAACCTTCCATTCATTGTTTTAAAAAATAAACATTCTATCCTACTTTTTTAATTATGCGTAAGGTTGTCAAATTACCGGATAATATGCGTTTCATTGTGATATACTAATACTTTAAAATAGTTTTATATTATTAGTTAATTGTAATTTTCTATTTATGATAAGTAATTTTTATAAAATTATCTAAAAATTAATTCAAACGAAAGATCGTGGCCTATTTTATATTTTATATAGCCTATTTTATATAGTAAATACATAACCATTAAATTTATAATTAATTAATCAACTATTTAAGGATTAGCACAAATGTCATTTGGCATTTGGCTGTGCTCAAATTTGGTATACAAAATATATGAGTTTAATAATAATATATTAATTTTACATTTACATTTAATCATATACAAACGAAACGAAGGATTGTGATCAAATTACATTTAAGGAAATAATTCCTTATTGTTGGAAAACCAAAGGGATTCAAGTTATGTGGACTATAGTGATCGACACATGGTTGCATTGCATGTCTCACTTGGTCATAGTTCACAGTTTTGTTTTTTTTTTTTGCATATAGCAACACTAGTTAATCAAGGGAACGTCTACTACATGCAATACATGTATTTATCATCTTATTTAATTGTTTCAACATCCAGAGATTTGGAATATAAGTGAATGGTATATTTTCTACCGTCACGAAATATATCTGGCCAACCTAATCTCAGTCATCACCACATAAATTCATCAGTGAATAATTAGGAAATATTAGCTTGCCATAAATTTGCTTAATAGTCATGTTAATATATATACAGAATTACTTGCTGATAAAAAATAAAATAAAAAAGACTGTGCACTGGTCAATAGACACATATGGCCATTGCAGATGTATTCATATAATCATATTCATCCATATCTAAGTAAAATTGACCAAACTAAACTACCACAATCCAACAACGAAACATACCATGCATTCTTCTCACATAATTCAAGGAAGAAATCTCCTTTCAAAAGATATATTTGATAAATACGTGTAATATCTTCTCTGTGTTGACAAAAGTGATATAAAATATCTTACCAATTTGATTAAATCCTCCTATATACATGAGTTTGATTTGTTATCATTAATTTTTGTTACACTTCCTTTTGCATTCACTTAGTTTATTTCTCCTCTTCCCTCTCTCAATTTGACACATTATAAAGGCTGTAAAGCAAGCAATTACACAAAATATATTCTCCCGCACTCTCCCTCTCTAATATATAATTTACTAAACACGTGTTTAAATGTATTTTGATAGCCCCATTTCAATGCAAAAAAAGTATATATATATTATTACCGCCGAATCCGAAAAAAGAAGTGAGTTACATTAAACTATACGCTAATCCAAACACATTTGAAGAGCGTAATAATTTACTTTATTTAATATGTACACACCATAACGGATGTGTGAGACTTTTTTACTATCAGTAATAAATAAGAAGACAACTTACATGTATTTATAAGTCTATACTTTGTGCAAATAAAAGAATAGAAAAAAATGGGAGATCTTACGATTAGAGAAAGGATAGTGGAAGAACAATCATCATGGCCAGAGAAATCCACTCTATTTAAGCCTATTCCTCAAAGGTCTCAACCTAATGTACCTTTAGGCATTGGTTCATCTTCTCAACCATGGCAAAACACTCCCAAGCCACTTCATAAGCTTGCCACCATTCCAGAAAATGATGCAACTTTTGTTGATGCTAGTGATTTGAACACTTCCAATGAAGTTCAAGCAAATCCTGACCCACTAACAGATAAGAAGTATAGGCGGTATGTATTTTTTTTGTGTGTGTGTATTTTTTTTATATAAATAAAATTGGCTTTAATTTTTTTGTGATTTCAATATTAATAATGAAAATTAACTTTTCCGTCACTAAATTTAGTCGCTAATCATTTTTTGTTTTTCTTTTGGTGGCCACAGAACCCTCTCGAACCGTAATTCTGCAAGAAGGTCAAGAATGAGAAAAGTTGTGTACACTGGGTCATTGGAACACAAAGCAAAAACTTTTGAGGTAATTAATCATTAATGAAGCAATCACTTTTATGTTTTTTTCCTCATCCGTGCATAGATATGTGTATTTGTGTAGCTGTACGTGATAAAAAGGATTTGACTTTTCCTTAAAAATATAGTTCCTTTTGAGAATGTAAATTGAGGACATAAAAACTCTATTAGATTGAAAATATATTTTTATATTTTTATTTCACTTTATTTCTTCTTCTTTTTTTATATTAAGGTTAAGAAAACAGAAAATCAAATAAAAATTATTTTTTCTGTTTCTTTCTGATTATGTTTTACCAAATTTGTGTGACTATTTCCATAATGAAAGAGGAGAATCTTACCTTTTTAAGAAAATATTAAAAGCTATTTGTTAATTTAATCATTTTTTTCAATTACACTTTTCAGAGAAATTAGTGTTATATATATATATATATATATATATATATATATATATAATAGTAAAAAAATGGATGCATTTTTTTCTTCCCAAATAAGGACACTTTAGACAATTTTTTAAGATTTATTTGGTAGAGATAGTAAAAATAGAGAAGATAAAAATAAAGATAAAGTATTTGAAGAAAAATAGAGTATATGAGATGTGGGACTCACTATTTTTTCTGCGGTTTATCTCCTCCCAACCAAACACATTCTAAGTTATATTTATTTATTTATTTAATAAACCATATTAATTAATGTATTTAATAAAAAGTATGTATTAAATACTTTAACTAGTGAAGTCAACAAATATTAAATGCACATTTATTATTAAACATTTTAAAAAAAAGGAATTTAATGATGTTATTAATAGTGTTATTAATTAATATTTGAATTCATGCATTTAATACTTGATTACTATGTTTTCATTTATTATTGTTTTTTAATTTTATTTTTTTTTAAAAAAAAAATATCATACCGTACTTAAAAAACAAAACAAAAAGAACTAGAGGTATTAATATGTTATTACTGTTTTTTGTAATATGAGATATAATTATTTAATACATGGTAAAGAGCTAGAGTGATTATAATATGAGATATAATTTTCCAAAATTATCATCAATGTTGTCGTGATTATGTGAGATATACATGTTTCATATTTAAATGATTAATATTATTGTTATGTCTTCAATTTTAATGTATTTCTCTCTGTCCTAATTATAAGACCCAGAAATAGTTTTCGTCATTTTTATAAGACTCAACATATTTTTTTCATGCATGAGTTATTTTTAGATTTAAAATATCTCTGGTTAGAGAAGAGAAATAATGTATTGACAAACAATTAAAAGAGTGAGGGTATAATGACATGGATAATTTTAGGGGGAAAAATATATATTTAAGATAATATTGTTGTTATTCACTAAAAGTAGGATAAATTAACTTTTTCTTAATAATTGAGACTTATAAATAGGATCAAATTACTGTACATGAGTAAAAGTAAATATTTTATTATAAATTTAACAAAAAATAATATAATAACTTTATGATAGACTATTGTTAATTGTCATAACTCATCGATGGTTAATTTCTTTTGCTATGTCCCTGTAAAAACTCACTTTAGAGGAATAAAGTTTGAGACAAAAATACTGACATATCTAGGGATTCAATCCAATTTGTAGCACGTTAAATTACATAACCGATTCAACAACTCATTGGAACCAATTAGTCGATTTGTTCACTATGTATCTATGATGTGTTATAATGTTATGTTATGAGTTTTTGGTGTGCAGAACAACATTGGCCTCCTCCATCGACGTATTGTAGCCCAACAACAGGAGAAAAGATTTTTGCAAATTGAGAACCACACTCTGAAATACCAGATGGCTGCTCAAGAAAAGCAAAGAATAATTCAAGAAGGTAAATTGCGGCATTTTTTTTTTCTCTATCTCTCGTTCGTTTCTTATATGAGAAAGCGTTATATACTAGTTTTTGTTAGAAACGAGAATGGAGAGATTCGAACGGGTAACTTATCCCTCTCTTCATTCTTTAGTTTTTCTCGTACCACTCAACCACGTAATATTTCCCCTCTCTCGTTATTTTTTATGTTTGTAGTGTCGTTTGTAAAAGTGCAATTCTGTTTTTATAGCTGAGATTGAAAAGAACAGAGCAGAAGTGGCTAGGCTGAAAGCTGAAGTTCAAAGGAAAACAGCTGCTAAGGCTCATGCAAAGAATATGATGAATTTCAATTTGTCGGGTGGAAGAAACTGAGATTGTGTACTGTCTTTTGAAAACTTGTTTTGGAGATTTTACAACTTAAAACTGCTAAGGTCTTGGAGATTGATCTTATGAAGTACTGAGGATCATTCATGGATTGTTTAAGTTTATTATTATTATGATTATTATTATCGTTTGCTAGACATGATGGAAATATATGCTTTTTTCTTTGGTTGAAATTGAAATGCTCAAACTCCAATTTGAAAACTTAGTTCATCCAAAAGTTGGTCCAATGATAGCCCATTTTGGTTTGTTTTGGCCCATTTTAGTTTATTTGTCACATTTCTCTATTATGAGGCTTCATTGCTTTTTCACTGCAGATCGGGTGTGTGAATTTTCCAAATAAAGTCATTATTTTTACACAGCTGTTAATAGTATTGAAGGTGGTAAAAAATTTTAGTTGAAAAGTTAATATTGAATTTGTTGTGAGTTTCGGATCATAGTCCTGTGGGTAAAGGGATTTTGGGGGATTTTCAATTTGATCTGTTTGGGAGATTGATTTTGGGCTTAGGAATTTTAATTTATGAAAAATGAATTTTGAGGTTTAGAGATTATAGAGATAAAGTATCAAAACTATATTTTCATTTTTGTTGGGTAATTTTTTTTCTCTATGCTCTTCTTCCTCTTATTATTTTCTCGTGTTACAATGTTTGTAGTCTCCTCATATTCAATCGTTCATCTTTCCGTATTATAAAAATAAACAATTTATTTGTTTCACTTTTCTCTTAACCATAGTTTGTCTTTTAAGAAGATATTTTTATAGAAATTCTTTTAGCTCTTTCTTTTCTTTCACTTTTTTCAAGCCTAATCTCTAGTCTTTTTAAAGATTCATTTCAACCATTTGAGTATTTGTTTGTCAAACCTTTTATATAAGTTATCCTTAGCAACATTTTAGTTTAGAAACATCATCGTACACGTGAAAAAATCCCCTCATATCATCACATTTTGCAAATTCAAATTGTGCCAAAAATAAATGTACTTCATTTAAATTGGAGAATTTACCTAGAAACATTGCACACGCAAACTTATGTTTGGTGCCGCACGTTTTTGTGTCTATTAATATCAAATCACAACCAAGTATATAACCAAAATGAAGCATTCGCACTTGCATAGACTCGAGGAATCGTTTTCCAAAAGCCAGTTTGATAAGTATGCGTTGTGGGACAGCACAATAGAGTGAGAACATGCTTCAATGGTGTCACATGGTGATAATTGTAGGGACACGATCCTTATTCTTCTTGTCATTTTGCTATCTCCAGATGGGTATATATTCACGATTGCAATGTTCCTTTGACATGAACTCCATCAACTTGTGTTGATGTGAAGAAATTATTCTTAATTTGCATATGCATGTACATCTAATCTAATTATTGACGCAATTATTCACTTTAGATGGTTCACGATGGATGGTTCAAAACTATAATAACAAAACCAACTAAGAGTGTTATCACAAAAGGTAGTAATTTATGTTTCTTAATAAAAATTTCAGGTTTCAAATTTTAATAAGTTTGAATATGAAATAAACTACGTACCAAAGAGAATACTATTTTCTACATTCAAAGGTCTTTGAAGAAATTATTCTCTAATTTTAGTAGAGTTATTTTGTATCAATATTATACTTAAAAAAATATAATAACAAAATTAAAAAAAAATAATAATTAGCTCCATATTTTGGTAGATCTAATTGCGTTAATTTTTGGGTCCTCAATGAATAATTAGCTCCATGACCATCGGTCATTGACGTCGAGATTTTATTTGTTTTTAGCACTTTATTTAGAGAGGGTCAAGCACATCGAGGCAAATTCACGTGTTGGTGGAGACTTCGTGGATTCTTTTAATCGCTTTTGCACGTATTGCTATATACTATCTTATTAAGCTTAAATGGATCATTTACTTTACATCAAAATATATAAAAAGAAATTGATAGCAAGTTTAACTTTAAATTATTATTTAATAAAACCAACATGCAAAACAAAGGGATAAGATCAAATGATATTTAGTGGGAAAATTGGTAAATTTATACTTTTAATACCTTTTTTACAAAATTCAATTGATATTTTGTTGCATTACTTTATTTTAATATATAATATATAATGGATATAATTATATCGAATTTTTTTGCTCCGTAACCAATCATACACTACCAAAAGCCAAAAATGAAAAAAAAAGGGGCCATTTATGATTTAGACACTCAACCAATATTCACAATTCGATTTATTAATTACAGTGGTGATCGCGCCACTTGAAGAAAAGTGGACTTGACAATTGCTTTCTATCGTTGGAGATACTAGTTGAAAATGTTATGACCTGTTTGGTAGTGTGATAAGACCGCTTAACCTGATAATTAATAATTGGAATGGTTGGCTACACAACTTAATTAATCCACTTTAGCCAGCCACCTTTGCTTGCCATGCAATTACATCGAATCCAATGATCCAAACCCAAAACTTTGCGGTTTAATGAACCAAAAGAGTTAAAGCAAACATGGGTAGCTTACTAAGAAAAGAAAAACCTGATAATGGAACCGAACCAGTTGACCAACCAAACTATTTGATTAGTTTTTTATTGTGTGAGTGAGTGTATGTCTATGCTGGTCCACCCTCCTCTGTTTCCGTGAGCTCACAATTGGATAAGCTAAACGACAAACTACTTGCTCTTGCTTTGCTTTGCTCTGCCTCCATACACACAAACCTCTCCTTGTGCGGTGAGTCCTAATTTTCTTTCTTCAATCCCATCATATTTTTTATTTTTTAATATATTTCAATCAATAATAAAGTACTATACTTACTATATATACTACTATTTAAAAGACCGTAATAAAAACACATTATTATCGTTTCTTCTTACCAATCTACAGATAACATTGAATACAGTATGTATTTTTTGGAGATAGAGATTAATTGGCACATAAACGCTTAATAATATCCAATCCTACCATAATTTCTCTACCGTCACTCGTGAATCGTGATATAAAGTCTCAATTTAACACCTTTTTATAAGATGCCAACAAGTTCTGTTTAGGCCACTTTCTCTTCCCACCACCACCAATGCAAACAAACAAACAACTATGTAAAAAGTAAAACACCAGTACCAAAGCAAAAAAAAAAAAGCATTCTTTTTCAGCTTTAAGCTTCATTGTCTTGGGTGCTGCAATTGGGTTTTGGTTTCGGAAGCTGGTACGAGGAACATCTTTTACTCAAAGGTTCACTCCCCTGGCTTATGGGCATGCCAAAGTTAAGCTCTTTCTCTCAACGAGAGCTTCTACTTCAACAGAACGTGTGAAAGTGGAACCACTGAACGAAAAAAACAAAACAGAAGAAAAATGCGTGGCCTGAAGCTAGTTGAACGCTTCAAGAGCACCCAAGTCCATGCCATCAACTCAGAAGCAACTAGTAGCAGAAGAAACAACAAGGCCACAGGGGGAGGAGCCATTACAATCAGATCATTGGTGTCAAAGTCCAAAAAATCCAACACCACAACAACCTCAGCAGTTGCAAACCTCGTTGTCCCTCTTCACCTCCCTTCTGCTGACTCTCTCGAACCTTCCTTAGAGCCTTACCTTAAACCCACCAACCTCGTGGAGTCTTTGGCAGAACTTTACCAAAGGCTAGAGTGTTGTTCCCTTCAGTCTGAGAAAGCATCACTGTGTGTGGAGCAGTTCACGCTTCTGCGCAGCCTTGGAGACCAGAAGCTTCTGAGAAGGTGTCTCAGGACAGCGCGGCAAAACTCCGAGGATGTTCTTTCCAAGGTTGTGCTTTCGGCATGGTTGAGGTTTGAGAGGAGGGAGGATGAGCTTGAGGGTGTGTCTTCTTTGGATTGTGGTGGTTGTGCTCTTGAATGTCCAAAGGTGAATTTGGTGAAAGGGTTTAGTCCTTGTTCAATCAATGATAGGTGCCAGTGTTTTTCACAAGGGACCAAAGAGGAAACTAGCACTGAAGAAGAAAGTGTGGGTTTGTGTTTGCCAGATGAGGAAAAGGATGTTTCTTTTTGTTTTGGGAGTGAGGAAATTGATTGTGTTAAGTGGAGAATTGCAGCCCTATCTGACCCTTTTAAGGCTATGCTTTATGGTGGCTTTGCTGAGTCAAAGATGAGGAAGATTGATTTCGGCAAAAATGGGATATGCTCAAAGGGTATGAGAGCAGTGGAGTTGTACAGCAGGGCTAAAAGTGTGGACTTTTTCTGTGCCATCACTGTTTTGGAGCTTCTTTCCTTTGCCAATAGGTTCTGTTGTGAGGAGATGAAGGCTGCTTGTGATGCTCATTTGGCTTCATCTGTTGGAAGTGTTGATGATGCATTGGTGCTTATTGAATATGGGTTGGAAGAGAGAGCACCCATTCTTGTGGCTTCCTGCATACAAGTGTTGCTCAGGGAGCTCCCAAATTCGTTGCATAATTCAAAGGTGATGAATGTCTTTTGTAGCTCTGAGGGAATGAGAAGGTTGGCCATGGTGGGGTATGATTCTTTCTTGCTGTACTATTTCCTGAGCCTGGTGGCTATGGAGGAAAGCATGGTGTCAAAGACTACAGTGATGTTACTGGAAAGGTTGGGGGAGTGTTCTACTGAAAGGTGGCAGAAGGCCCTTGCATTCCATCAGTTGGGGTGTGTGTTGCTTGAAAGGAAAGAATATAAAGAGGCTCAGCATAGTTTTGAGGTAGCAGCAGAAGCAGGTCATGTGTATTCTGTGGCTGGTGTGGCCAGAACTAAGTACAAGCAGGGACAACCATATTCAGCCTATAAGTTAATTAGTTCTCTCATATTTAAGAACAAACCTGCTGGGTGGATGTATCAGGAAAGTGCTCTTTACAACATGGGGAGGGAAAAAAGTTTTGATTTGGATGTTGCAACTGAATTGGACCCCTCCCTTTCATTTCCATATAAATATAGAGCCTTGACAAAGGTGGAGGAGAAGCGGATAAAGGCTGGAATTTTAGAGCTTAATAAGATTATTGGATTTAAGTTCTCTCCTGATTGCTTAGAATTGCGGTCTAGGATGTTTATTGCTCTTAAGGATTATGACAGTGCCATAAGAGATATCAGGGCATTGTTAACTTTGGAACCAAGTTACATAACTTCAAATGAAAAGATCTCAGGGAAATACTTGGTTCATCTCCTTAGCCATGTGGTGCAGCAAAAGAGTCAGTCTGAATGCTGGATGCAGTTATACGAGCAATGGTCTTCGGTAGATGATGTTGGTTCTTTGGCTATCATAAATCAGATGCTGGAGAATGAGCCTGGAAAGAGCCTGCTCGAATTTCGTCAGTCTCTACTCCTTTTGAGGTAACCACATCTGTTAATCAAAACATTAGGCAGTATCTCTCTTCTTATACTTTGATTTGTTATGGTATTTATTGCGCATTGTTGTGGAACTGATAAGCTTATCACATTGTTTATTATACATAATACTCTTGCTGGTATCTTGAGATTTGATTTATTTTGAGTGTGTCAATGCTTCTTGGTCTGTCAACCCCAGTTAGTAAAATACAATATCAAGAGCATTCCTCACATTTATGAAATTCATAGGTTAAACTGTCAAAAGGCTGCAATGCGCAGTTTGAGGATGGCCAGAAACCATTCTAGCTCAGTGCAAGAAAGATTAATTTATGAAGGATGGATTCTATATGATACTGGCTATTGGGATGAAGCGCTGGCTAGGGCTGATAGGTCAATCACAATTCAGAGATCATTTGAAGCCTATTTTCTAAAAGCATATGTGTTAGCAGATACAAGTCTGGATCATGAATCTTCTTCTTATGTTATCGAACTACTGGAAGAAGCACTTAAATGTCCTTCAGATGGTCTTCGCAAGGGACAAGTTAGTGACCTCTCACCTCATTCACTATCCCTATTATTGGTTAAGTCTTGGTTGTCCAGTCATTTGATTGTCTTCTGCAATATTTTGTAGGCCCTGAATAACTTGGGGAGTATTTATGTAGATTGTGGTAAGCTTGATCTTGCAAAAGCATGCTATGAGAATGCCCTTGCAATTAGGCACACAAGAGCTCATCAAGGTCTAGCACGGGTTTATCATCAGAAAAATCAGCGAAAAGCTGCATATGATGAGATGACCAAGCTAATTGAGAAGGCAGAGAGCAATGCCTCAGCACATGAGAAGCGATCGGAATACTGTGACCGTGAGCTGGCAAAGGTTGATCTTGAAGTGGCAACACAACTGGATCCTTTAAGGACATATCCATATAGATATAGGGCAGCAGGTACTTCACCTATCTTAACGTCTGTCATCAAACTTGCTTTAATTTTGTTACAGAAAACTTGTTAAACATGATGAAGTATTTTTATTTTAAACTTGATGTTCTGATTCAATGTTTTATATACCTATTTCCTATGTACTGACAACAAAACACTTGTTGCGTATTGGATTTCTTGGCATCGCCAAGCTCTAAAGCCTAGAAATATGTGATGTGACTATGTTCTGTCTGTAGTTTGATTTGTACTTTAAATACTAAGTTAGCCATCTATATTATAAGTTGATTGAATCTATATTTTGGAATGACAGTTATTTAAGCATTTGTTTGAGTGGTCCTCAATCTTTGAAGTAGACACGATCACACACTACTGCTATTGTGGTTAAGTATAGATTGAGACCCTTTGCAAGTTTTTGAGGTATAGGGTATCATTTTCAACAGAAAAATAAAAATTGCATGCATATTTTTATGATGCTTCATGATTAAACCTTGCTTTTATTTTTGATAAGTTAATCTTTTAATAGTGTGATTTTGTCCTGATTTAAGTATGTTTTTCTATGATTTCAATTGCTAAGTGTGTTGTGGCACCATGTGTAAGTTGCTCATCTTTGCACACAATTCCTCTCTTTGATGCTTGCATCTTGATGGATCCTAGTTACTCATCATTATGAAATATTTCAATTGCTACACCTGACATCAGGAAGTAGAAACTGAAAAACTTGCTGATAAATTTGTTATCAAAAGTTAAATTTAATGGCTAGATTAGTGACACACACTTGTTACACTGAATTTTACTCACATAAAATGTCACATAACCAGTGATGATGGATGAGCAAAAGGAATCTGAAGCCGTTGATGAGCTGACCAAGGCCATAAATTTCAAACCTGACTTGCAAATGCTTCATCTCCGAGCAGCATTTTATGAGGCAATAGGGGACCTATCATCAGCTCTTCAAGATTGTCAGGCAGCTCTATGCTTAGACCCTAACCATACAGACACACTTGATCTGTATCAAAGGGTGCGGAAACCAAGCTTTTAATCATAAACGATATATGCACATCAAATGCCTAATTTATGAGATCTTGGTTAGTAAATTGTTGGGGCATCCCAACTTTGCCAAGGTACAAAGGGAGGACACTGAAAGTCCAATTGTTGAAACAGTGCCAAAAGCACCCAAGAAGCAATCACTTGGATGATTCGAGGAAGAGATGGAGTCATGTTTTACACGTGATCAAATAGGAGGATGATTCAGGTGTACATCAGAAGATGTTCAGAATAGTAACTCCATTGATTGATATAATATAGATTCTTGTGAGCCTTGTGCACATAATTTATCTCACACCATTCACATATTTTGTACAGTGACAGGGTTATGATTTATAGAGAGATCATCACACTTTGTTTCCTACAATGTATAATTTATTGTTCTTGATGAAAGGTTTTATTTTTCTGCGTCTTGCCAAAGAAAATGATAAATAATCTGTTTCCAACTCATCAAATAATTATAATTGATGATGATGAGCTAGTCTACTAGACATCACGAGCATTTCCATGTCTAGCATTTTAGAAACAAGGAAACACACTAGTTATGTCAAACTATGTATTCACAATACAAAATGAATTTGTTTCCTTCAAATAGTAGGAAGACACAACACATCCCTTTCCCCTGCCCAAACAGCAGTTTCTCAAAAGAACATATTCGGAAGGGTATTATTAAGGAAGCACTCTCTGTCCCTCCAAACATTAACAAAAATCAATTCCTCTACATGAGACAAATGTTATTTGTTCTTTACATGCTTTTTCTGTTGGCTTAAAAAACAATAGTTTAGAAAACATTAATATTTCAGAAGTGCATGAAGTCCAAATTTTTAGTAACTGTACAAATATCATTCCACTTTTATTTGGGTTATAATATGAATATCAATGTCTCAACTTGAATCAGTGGAGGTAATTGCCATTTCTGCCCACCAAAGTGGTGATGCTTTTGGATTTGCTCCATCAGGTCCCATGGCTGTGATTTCCTTGAGTTTAGATGTAACTTCTTTCATAGTTGGCCTTTTCTCTGGATCTGGTTGTACACAATTTCTTATCGCTTCACACCATTCCTCAATCTCCTCTTTCTGCAAAGAGTTCAATCTTGGATCCACAATATCTCTTAAGGACTTCCCCCACCTTACATATTCTGCTGCCCAATCTGCCAGAAGTTCACTGTTCCCAGCAAGGGGAATTCTCCCTGTAATCAACTCAAACAATATTATTCCAAAGCTGTAAACATTGTCCTTGGTATCTGCTGAAGATGTTTCCAAGAGTTGTGTGCTTGCAGAACCATTCTTTGTAGCACACATGTCATTCCATAAACTAAGATCTGATATTTTAGCAGCATAATCTTCAGTAAGGTATACAAAGGAAGATTGCAGGTTTCTATGGGCAATGGGAGGTTTCATCTCATGCATATACTCTAGGCAGTAGGCTATTCCCATAGCTATCCTCATTCTCATTGTCCAATTTAGTTCTTCTGCTTCTCTAACTGCAGCATATGCAAGAATAATGTCAAAACTCAACTTTAAATGCCAGCGCATATTGCAAACAATTTTCAACTTGTTAAGGAACTAGTTGTTTGGATAAAGTTCTCCCCAAACACTTATATGAGAGAAGAAAATAAGAAGATAAAATGAAATGAACTTTCCCTATAAATTAAAATCAACTTATGTACTTAACTTTTTATCGAAGCTCTCATTTAACTTCTCCAAAAGTTGAGGTAAATAACACAAAGTTGATTTTAACCTATGAGAGATGATTTTAACTTATGAGGGAAGTTCAATTACTTTTATTTTCTAACTTTCTTCTCCTATAAATGTTTACAGAGAAGTTTATTCAAACAAAGCTAATTAATAAGTTTTGGCCAATTAATAAGTTAGGTTGTTATGAGCCTGTTATTATCAAAGGAGGATATAGTTGTGGATGTAACTAAATTTTGAACAAAATGTCACTCACTGTGTAGATGCTCAAAGAGTGTTCCATTTGGAGCGTACTCAAACACCATCATTCTTGAGAATGGTTTATTCTCTTCACAATACCCAATAAGATTCACAAAATTCTTGTGGTTCACTCTAGATAATGTCGCAATCTGCAACCATGCAAAGATTAGAAATAGGATCACGATGATAAATATGGTGCATTTGTCACATTTGTTGCTAGCATACCTTCTTTCGGAATAGAGCTTCCATACTTTTTGACCAGTTTTGAGCTGTGGCCACTGCCGAGGATGCTACAGCTATCTCAACTCCACTGGACAGAGTCCCCTTATACACAGTTCCATCAGGAAGAGAACCAATAATGTTGCTGAAATATTCAGAAGCTGCTTCAATTTCTCCTCGTCTGAGACTTGGCACACCTAAATCACTCATAATAAATGAGTTAACAAAATCAAATAGTTGTGAAGGGTGGAAGGCCTAGAAAACTAACTTCATTCTTTGCATTGAAAATGCATTTTAGAGTTTAAATATATTGCTAAACTTCTGAATGAGACCTATTATTGAAAGCAAAAATTTACCTTTTACAAAAGCTTTCTGCAGCTGGCCACTCAACCCAGTGGACCAAGGTTTAACAGCCGTAACCTTCCTGCTTCGGAAGCAAGCAAAAACAATGGCTGACACCAAAATCAATAAGGAGAAGCCCCCAACTGCAGACCAGATTATCGTTGAATGATGTATTTGATTGGAACTGTTTGTGTTCCCTTGGTTAGAAAATGGTGAAGGGCTAGGTGCTGAAACCCAATTAAACTCGGGTGGTGTAGACACGGGTGTGTTTGCTGGGGGTGATATGTCTGGAGAGGGTGAAGGAGGGAAAAAAATACTGGAGGGCGATGGCGAATATGATGATGGAGCTGATTCTGGTGAATATGAAGGACTTTCTGATGGTGATGATGAGAAAGGCTCAAAATTTGGTGGTAATGAAAATGGAAAATGTGATGCTGCTGATTGTTTAAGTGTCCCTCGGTTAGCAGCATTTGCTACCGTGAGAAGTTGCCTTCTGTATGATCTTTCCCCATGTTGGCTAATGTGCCTGAGACAAGATTATTTTCATGTTAGAGCTATGTTGTGGTAAAAAAAATTATGTCATTCAACCATTTATAGGAAACTGTTAATCAAATCCAAATTTTAATATTGATGAACTCAGAAATCTGTTGTGTGCAATCCATCATCATATGCTTACCATAAACCACATCTGCCAACAAATGCTTCTCTAGTAGGTTGTTCTTCATTGGCATGAATTTCAGAATTCATAATTTTAAGCTCATACAGCTCTGGAGTTAAGTTGGTAAGAAAGTAATTGTTGTCCAATAAACTGCAGTGTAGATTTGATGACATTATTCAACCAAAGAACAACATAGAAAGAAATATATTTGGCATGAAAGGATTAGGCTTACAGAGTGGTCAGGGATGGCATATTGCCATGGTGAAATGGAAGTGATCCACTAAAGTTGTTATGTCCCAAGTCAAGGACTTGCAGCTTTTCCAAGTGGAGAATCTCTTTGGGAATTTCTCCAAAGAAGGAGTTGTTGCGCAAAATGCTGCGGAGAATACAAAGTGTACAAAGTTTGTTAAGGAATATTTATTTATTTGTAAAACCATATGAATTGGTGGCATGTGAACCGTCTTACATTGATTTTATGTGAGCCAGGTTTCCAATTTCTGGTGCTAGTGTTCCTTCAAGACAAAGGTCTTTTAAATTCCTGCAAGTTTAAATATTCATAAGTAATTCAGTTTTAAAAAATATGAATTTAGTGCAGTAAGTTTGTATATTTTAATTTTTATTCTTTTAAGTTTATTTATTTATTTATTTGTTTTTAATACCTATAAAATTGTGTTTTTTTTTTTCAGTTTTAATCATGTAAAATAAAGTCTTTGCAAATGTGCGTGTTTTTTTTTTTTTTAATTTCTTTAAAAATCATTTTTCATTTATACTTCCTCTAAGTTCACATTTTAGGAATTAAAATTGAAAAAAAAATGACGAAAAAAGAAAAAAATTATAATATTTAAAATTGAAAAAAAAATACATTTATAAATACTAAAAATAAACAAAGAAAACTAATAATTTACATTATTATTCTATCACAGTTCTTCAATAATAATAATAAGGAAATTGATTTTTAAAAAATTAACTTAAAACTCATAGAAATAATAGATAATAGATAGATTGTAATGCAACGTGCTTCATCATTAAATTCAATTGAAATTTAAGCTTAAAAAATACTAAATATTAATTTTTATTATTAAAAAAACTTAATGAAATTTTTTACATTATGATACATAATATTTTAAAAGTTTCATTTTACTTTAAACTATATTTTAGTTATATTTTGATATTTTAAATTATGTTTTAGTCATATTTTAATATATTTTAAGATTGTTGATTTATTTTTATTTATATTTATAATTAAAATATTATATAATAAAATATAACTAAAACATACCTTCTTACAATATTAAAATGAAAATTTTAAAATATTATATAAAAAAAACTTTAAAAATGTGAAAGTTAACATACCAAAATAGTATTAAGCCATAAAAAAAACAACCTTTTTTCCATCGCAAGTAGATGACGGTGTGTGCCGGCTAGTTTAAGAGGGAAATGAAGCTTAATGGACCACGTTTTCCAGTGGCCAGCTAATATTAGAGCCCTATTGTGTAACAAGACGAGACCAGTCAAAAATTGTTCCAACGTGGCTTAAAACAGTGGCAAAAGCCTATTCAATGACGTGTTTGTTTAAATTCAAACGCAAGTGTCAGGTCACAGATGAGATTAGTGCCCTCATCAGTTTTAACCACATTTCACATTTCACATTTCTCTTCTTGTAGTTTCTAGTACAGAACCAAACAGGCCCTATAGTTCATGTCTATCACAATGGAAAATTCCAATTAGCTCCTACGCATATCGTTGAGAACACTAGCAAATGTTGACAAAATCTATTAATTAATTAAAACCATTTTAAATATAGTAAATTTTTAATAATTACTACAAAAATTAATATATTTTAATTATATAACAATCCAAAATAACCTAAAAGTCTGTTTTACCGTCTTAGTATATTTTAATTAAATTACTTTTTTTTTTTCTTTTACAAATTTGAGATAGCAAACAAAATGTGAACTAAGATGAATTATATGATAGTGAAAATAAAAGAGTTTAAGAGTACGTTCGATCACAAAGTTGAGTATGAGAATAAGAATAATGATCTCAATTTTTAAAATTTTGTTACACGCTTAACCATTACTATGTTATGATTATTTTTGTGAATAGTATGTATGCACTTATAATGTTTTAAGTAGAAATGAAAGTGTAACAAACTATAGAGAGAAGAGGTTTGAAGTACTTACAAGGTCACAACATAACCGTGAAAACACTCTACACCGAACCACGAGGAGCAATGATCATCTTCGGCACTACTCCAACTTGATAAAGCCCCCAGCGGGTCACTCACCACTCTCTCCCTCAACGCCAGAAGCGCCAAACCTGCGCCACCCAAAACAACACAACGTTTAGTAAACAACAACAAATTAATAACCATTGGTATTGTTTTGTTTACCTTCTTCGCTCTTGAGCGTGGTGGAACAGACACTCTGTTTCTGGCTCAACGCCAAAAACAGAGATAAGAGCAACTTCAACGGAGCGAAATTGAATGGTGCCATGCTGAGATGATGAAGGAAATGAATTCCCCTGTTCTGGTTCTGGCTAAGGGAAAGAGAAGCCACATGGAGAGAGAAAATCAGACTGCTATCTCTCTCTCTCTCTATATATAATAATAATAATAATAATAAATACACCATCACCATATGCACAATTATACAAAATTCTAATCACTTAGCATTGCTGTATTTTAACTTAAAACGGTTCCTCTATCTCATCAAACATGTTTAATGAATATTATTTAATAGCTATTTTCAAGTAAAACGTCCAATTCCTATCATTAGCTAGCTATTTTAGTGATTCATAATTTCATATTATGTTATAATCAAAATGAAATGAACGGATGATACTAGTTTAAGAGATTAAATTATCCACCAAAAAAAGGTTAAGGGATTAGATTAATATTTTATTTTATATTTTTCAAAAAATTTAACTTTCAATTATTAGATGTCAGCATCGTATTATATCTGTTTACTGTTGTTTCGTAGTTCCAAACTACTAATGCTTAAAATTAAATTACATATGTTGATGGCTACAAAGTCTACCTAGGTTGAAGACATTAATAGGTTTAGTCACCGTTTTGTTAGTTCGACCAACTGTCTAATAAACAAAACTATTATTAAGTGAGACAAAAAATTATTTATGAAAAATAAGTCATATGCAGTTATTAGCTTAACAAAAAAATGACTTCATAATTTTGTTTAAGAATACAAATTTAAGGAAAGTCTTTACCTTTTTAATTTAAGAATAAGGTAAGAAGTGTTAGAAAAGAATCAATCAAACAACGAAATAGCAGTATATGCATAACAGGCTTTTCTAAACAGCCCAATGTATTAGTATTAGAACAACAGAGGGTGAAGAAGAAAGATATGCACCCAAGAAACAGAGAGAAGGAATTAAAAAGATAAAAACAACATAAAAAAAAGTAGTTTAGTTAAACAAAATGCTAAACAATAGTATAAAAAAATCATATTGTTCTGAGACAATTACTTTGTTTGTCAATAGTGTCTTCCACCAAAAGATAATTTCTACGTGAGATTTTAGATATAAAACCGTTGACTACTTATCATCATACTATGAGACAATTACTCTGTAAAAGATATGGCTTATATCTTCTGTTAGTTACATACGTATAAAACACAAATCTTAACTAAGATTAAATAGCAGCATACAAATAATCAGTCAAACATGTTATGATATAAGAGTAATTTTGTAACGTCGCTATCCAATTTCATATCTAATTCCTTAAATCAGAAGGAGACACCACTTGAACTTTGAACTGCTCCACATTTGTATCATTTGATTGGACTTATCTAAGAAGAGCCTTTCTATACATGTCTTTTTTATTACCTAATTAAGGCCTGCACAAGACATAAACATGACCCTGCCCTTCTATTTATATAACAATATCATTACAAATAACATTATTAACATGTTTTGGGTTGAAATTAATGATATGTTTTCTATCATTCTCATACAGTGACGGAAACATAGAGAAAGAGGGATCAATGACAATGTTTCATTACTTGAAAAACAAGAACAGAAGTTGGGTTGGAGATGTGAAGTGTAATATTCCACTTGGCAATTAGATGAGGGATTAAGATATCCAACCTTATTTAAAGTGACACGAGTAATAAAACAAAATGTAACATCATTAATTTGTTCAATCTTTCCACTTTTTTTTTTTCAAATTTAGAATAATACAAAATTGTAGACCCAAACTCAGGGTAGAAAATTCTTTGGGGCATAATTTGTAGCAGGTTATGGCCCTTAGATATATATTGACTGCGACTCAATTTCAATTCTAACTGTGTACAAAAAAACGATGTTAAGAAAGACAAATGCAGATGTGAGTGTGTAAGGATTAATGCAGATGTGATCGTTAATTAAAAAATAAATAAAAATCAATGATTCTCTAAAGGTTGAACTTATTGTTTGGTTATAACCCTGAGAATGTACTTTTACTTTTCATGCTAAACATGAACAATGACGAAATGTTCATTAAATAATGGTGGCAAACAAATGAAACATGTTTCCTTTAAACTAACTTAAACTTCATCACTTCAAATTAAAACTATTTAACTGATTAATAAATAGGTTAGTCTCATTTATTATGATTAAGAAATAGACAAGGCAACCTCCCTGTTCTAGCAGAAAACGGCTTACAACCTTTGCCTACTCATAATGAGTAAGACACAGATAATTCATCTCTACGCCACACTATAGCCAATATTGCTCTAAATCTTCAATAAGCTTTAGGAAAAGCTACATGTTGATTACGTGACAACTTATACTTTCTATTATTCCACTGTTCCATCATACAAGCTAAACCTTGTGGTTACGCACGGTAGCAGTAGTCACAATTGACACATATGAAAGGTGTTCATTGCTTTTACAAGAACGACTCAATCCAACCAAAGCTGCTTAGATTCTTTTAATATTTTACTTTCTGCACCCCCACATTGCTTTCTACACCCTCAAGTTAGTGAAAACTGGAGCTGCAGAAGTAAATTGGGGATAATATCTTTAATGAAAGCCATGCCATTCTTAATAAAGGTTTTTAATAAATTTAATAATAATAATAACAATAAATTGGGGGTAATATATTTAATGAAAATTTTGATAATAATAATAAGGATTAAATAAGTTTTGGATTTCTATAAAATATATATATATATATATATATATATATATATATATATTTTTTTTTTTTTTACTTTGGATCCTTATAAATATTTTACTATTATTTGGGTCCCTATAATGTATATATTTTTTTTGTTTTGGATTTCTAATGACGTGATATCATCTCAATCATTGATATATTTTAAAATGGTATCACAAAACATAGTAAAAAATTTATAGGGACTCAAAGTAAAAAATAAATATTTTATAAGTACCCAAAATTTATTTAAGATTAATAGTAATCAAATTTTATTAGAAAAATGATAATTTTGATTCTACTTTTTTTAAAAAATCATTAAAAAAAAATTCAAGACATTACTCTTGTTTTTTTATATTTTTTAAAATTTTATTTTTCTTATAAAATTTTCAAGACATATCTATTAATTTTTCATATTTTAAAATTTTTTATTTTTTTTTCAAAATTTTGAAGACATACCTCTTGTTTTTTCTTGTTTTTAAATTTTTTTATTTTTTAAAGATATTCCTCTTGATTTTTTTCCAAATTTTGAAGAAATTAATATTGTTTTTTCATATTTTTAAAATTTACATTTTCTTTAAAATGTTGTTTTTTCAATGGCTTTAAAATTTTCATTTTAAATTTTTTAAAGATATTTATTATATACTATAAACGAAGGTTTTGTTTTTTTTTTTTTTATATTTTTTTAATTCATATATTCATTAATTATCTTAAATATAGTAACTTAGATGATGAAAATCAGTATATATTTCTATTTAACTAATCAATAAAATTAAATATTTAATTCTTAAAATTTTGATTTTATATACCATTGTAATCAATTCTTAAGATTTATAAAATATATTTTTATAATGTGTATATATTTTTTTCTACCTAAATGTAATGATTTTTTTTTATTTTTAAGTTCATATAAACAAATTATTATATTTAATTAAATGACTAGATGACCATAGAATAAGTTAGAAGAAAATATAGGCATAAAGATCACTAAGGTTTTTATTCATGGTTTAATGTCCATGATTTAAGATTTTCTTCATTATTTTTGTGTTATGGTTTAGTATTTAGAATTGAGGGTTTTGTATTCCAGATTTAAGATTTTAGTGTTTATAGGTTATGGATTTATGCTTTCATATTTATGGTCTAGGATCCTTGGTCCAATATTTTGGATTTATGATTTAATATTCAAGGTTTACCTTTTTAGGATTTAGGTTCATAATTTAGAGTTTTATGGTTTGATGTTAACAATTATAGAATTCATCTTTTATAGTTTATGGTTTGAGTGTTTCTGGCTCATAGGTTTATGGTTAAAGCCAAGTTTTATGTTTAAGGTTTCATGGTTTATGGTTTAGTATTCATTGTTTCTAGGTTTTAATGTTTATGATTCATGATTTTAAGGTCTAGGGTTTATTGTTTATGATTTTAGGGTCAATGATTAAAGGTTTAGGGTCCATTGTTTAGGTTTTTAAGGTTACATGATTTATGGTTTTATGATTTAGTGTTTATGCTTTATGCTTTATACTTTGAGATTTTTGCTTTTGTAGAACATGGTTTAAGAATTAGGGTTTCATTTCATGTTTGAAGATTGAGGGTTTCATCCATAGTTTAAGATTTAGGGTTTCATTTCATGATTTAAGAATTGAGATTTCATTTATGAAACCATATATATTTAAGGTATCATTTATGAAACCCTAAATTTTAAGGTTTTGATTTAGGATTTTATACATGAAACCCTAAATATTTAGAGTTTCGTCAATGAAACCATAAATTGAAACTTGATATATTTAAGATTGTATAAATGAAATCATAAATTGAAACCTTATATATATAAGATTTCATAAATGAAACCCCAAATATTTAGGGTTTCATTAATGAAATTCTAAATACCAACCTAAATATTAAGCTTTCATAAATTAAACCCCAAATTGAAACCCTAAATATTTAGGATTTCACAAATGAAACCCTAAACATTTAGGATTTCATAAATGAAACACTAAATTTTAGGGTTTCAATTTATAGTTTTAGTTATGACACGCTAAATATTTAAGGTTTCAATTTGGGGGGTTTCATTTATGAAACTCTAAATATTTACGTTGGTATTTGAGGTTTGATTAATGAAACCTTATATATTTAGGGCTTCAATTTTAGATTTTATTAATTTAACCCTAAATAATTATGGTTTTATTAATGAAAACCTTTATATTGAGGGTGAAATTTGGGGTTTCAATTTATGGTTTTATTAATGAAACCCTAAATATTTGTGGTTTTATTAATAATACTTTTTTATATTTAGGGTTTCATTATAAAATCATAAATCGAACCTCTAAGTACTTAGGCTTTCATAACTAAAATTATTTATCAAAACCCTAATTATTAAGGGTTACATTAATAAAACCTTAAATTTCACCCTACAAATTTAGAATTTCATAAATGAAACCCTAAGAATATATGGTTTTATGTTTTATGATTTCATTTATGAAATCCTAAATATTTAAGAGTTTATTTATGAAACCTTAAATAGTTGGAAATTTATTTATGAAGCCCTAAATATTTAAGGTTTCAATTTATGATTTTATTTATTAAATCCTATTTATATAGGGTGAAATTTGAGGTTTCATTAATGTAATCCTAAATATTTAAGGTTTCAATTTAGGATTTTATTAATGCAACACTAAATATTTGTGATTTTATTAAAGAAACCTATTATATTTAGGGATTCAATTTAAGGTGAAATTATGGGTTTCATTTATGAAACCCATAAATATAAACTTAAAATATTTAGACTTTCATAAATGAAATCATTTATAAAAATCCTAATTATTTAGGATTTGATTAATGAAATCATAAATTTCACCTTAAACAATGAAAAATTCATAAATGAAACCCCAAGAATATATGGTTTCATTTCATGGTTAAATAATTAGGGTATTATGTTTTAGGATTTCAATTACGAAACCCTAAATATATAAGGTTTTAATTTATGGTTTTATTTATTGAATTGTAATTATATTGAGTAAAATTTCAGGTTTCATAAATGAAACCCTAAATAAGTAAGTTTTTATTTTTGAAACTCAATTTGAGGGTTTCAATTAAGGGTGAAATGTGGGATTACATTAATGAAACTCTAAAAATTTATGATTTTATTAATGAAGTCCCAAATATTTGTGATTTTATTAATGAAACTCCCTATATTTAGGGTTACAATTTGTGATGAAATTTAGAGTTTCAATTGAGAGTTTTATTTATTAAATCCTAAATATATAGGGTGAAGTTTACGGTTTCATTAATGAAATCCTAAATAAATAGGCATTTTATTATGAAACCCTAAATATTTATGTTGGTATTTGGGATTTGATTAATGAAACCTTATATATTTATGGTTTCAATTTTAGATTTTATTGATTTAACCTTAAATATTTGTGGTTTTATTAATGAAAAACTTTATATTTATGGTAAAATTTAGGGATATTTATGGTTTCAATTTAGGATTTTATTAATGAAATCTTAAATATTTATGATTTTATTAATGATACTTTTTTACATTTAGGATTTCACTTTAAGGTGAAATTTAAGGTTTCATTATGAAACAATAAATCGAACCCAAGTATTTAGGCTTTCATAAATGAAATTATTTATTGAAACCCTAATTATTAAAGGTTACATTAATAAAATCCTAAATTTCACCCTAAAAATTTATAATTTCACAAATGAAACCCTAAGAATATATGGATTCATTTAATTGTTAAATACTTAGGGTTTTATGTTTTATTATTTCATTGATGAAATCCTAAATATTTAGTGTTTCAATTTAAGGTTTTATGTTTTATGATTTCATTTATGAAATCCTAAATAGTTGAGAATTTATTTATGAAATCCTAAATATTTAGGATTTTTTTATGAAACCTTAAATATTTAGGGATTCAATTTATGGTTTTATTTATTAAATCCTATTTATAAAGGGTAAAATTTAAGGTCTCAATAATGAAATTCTAAATAAATAGGTTTTTATTTATAAAAATCAAATTTTAGGGTTTCAATTTAATGTTAAATTTGGGGTTTTATTAATGAAACCCTAAATATTTAAGGTTTCAATAATAAAATCCTAAATATTTGTGGTCTTATTAATGAAACTATTTATATTTAGGGTTTCAATTTAAATGGAAATTTTAAATTGAAGTAACATTCAAGGAAATTTTCAACTCTTATTCGGCATCACTTGCTGGATGATTTGGCGTGCGAGGAATGAGGTGGTTTTTAACGATATAGTTTGGCCAGACTGGTATATGCATAACCAGATAAGTTCTCTTTTACATTTAGCCAAAGGGACAAGCTCGACCAGTTTGACCAGCTCATCCTCAATAGATAGGATACTGGTTAACTGGGAACCTTCTCCGCAAAACTACATCAAGATCAATACGGACGGTAGTTCCTTTGGTAATCCTAGCTTGTCAGGTTTTGGTGGCGTTCTACGAGATTTTGCAGACAATTGGATCACGGGTTATATAGGCAATTGTGGTTTTACTTCAAACACCACCGCTGAGTTGTGTGCTATTTTCCATGGCATTAAACTTGCCCACACAAAAGGTTTCTCTAATGTTATTTGTGAGACGGATTCCACCACTTCTCTGAAATTCATCATTGAGGGGCTTGACGTTGTTCATCCTCATGCAGGTGTGGTTTCGGTCATTCATGATTACGTACAACTACCTTGGAATATTAGCTTCAAGCATACGCTTAGGCAAGGAAATAATATGGCAGACATTCTTGCTAAGTCAGGAGCCAAATCCTCCTCCCCATTTATTTTATTAAATTCTTGTCCAGCTTCAACTTCGAATTACTTAATAGCTGATGCCTCAAGCACTCTCTTTTGTAGGCCTTAGTGCCATTTTTTAAATTTCTTTATTCATAAAAAAAAATGGAATTTTTAGGTTTCATTTATGAAACCATAAATCAAAACCCTAAATATTTAAGCTTTGATAAATGATATTATTTATAGAAACCCTAATTTTTTATGGTTTCATTAATGAATTCTTAAATTTCATCCTTCAAAATTAGAATTTCATAAATGAAACCCTATGAATATAAGGTTTCATTTCATGGTTAAATATTTAGGGTTTTATGTTTTATGCTTTTATTTATGAAACCCTAAAGATTTAAGAATTTATTTATGAAATCCTAAATATTTAGGGTTTAATTTATTAAATCCTAAATATATAGGTGAAATTTAGGGTTTTGTTAATGAAATCCTAAATAAATAGGTTTTTTATTTATGAAACCCTAAATTTTAGGGTTTCAATTTATGATTTTAGGTTTCAATTTATTTATTAAATCCTAAAGAATTTATTTATGGAACACTAAATATTTAAGATTTTAATTTGGGATTTCACTTATGAAACCCTAAATATTTATGTTGGTATTTGGGGTTTGATTATTGAAACCTTATATATTTAGGGTTTCAATATTAGATTTTATTAACGAAACCCTAAATATTTATGATTTTATTAATGAAACCATTTATATGTAGGGTTTCAATTTGGTGTTTAATTAATAAAACCCTAAGTATGTGGGGTTTTAATTTAGGATTTAATTAATGAAAGCTTAAATATTGTGGTTTTATTATTAAAATCCTTTATATTTAGGATTTCAATTTAAGTAAAATTTGAGGTTTTATTTATGAAACCATAAATTGAAACCATATTTATTTAGGCTTTCATAAATGAAATTATTTATCAAAACCTTAATTGTTTAGGATTTTCATTCAAGAAACCTTAAAAATTTAAATTTTCATAAATGAAACCCTAAGAATATAAGGTTTCATTTCATGCTTAAATATTAATGGTTTTATGTTTTACGATTTCATTTATGAAACTTTAAAAATTTCAGATTTTATTTTTGAAATCATAAATATTTGGCGTTTGAATTTAGAGTTTTATTTATTAAATCCTACATATATAGGGTAAAATTTAGGGCTTCATTAATAGATTTTAATTTATGAAATCCCAAATGTTAGGATTTCAATTTATGGTTTCACTTATAAAACCTTAAATATGTAGGGTTTCAATTTGGGGTTTCATTTATGAAACCTTAAATATTTATGTTGGTATTTAGAGTTTGATTAAATATTTAGGATTTCAATTTTAGATTTTATTAATTTAAGCCTAAATATTTATGGTTTAATTAATGAAACCCTTTTAGATTTAAGGTAAAATTTGGGGTTTGATTAATGAAACCCTAAATATTTGAGGTTTCAATTTAGGATTTTATTAATGAAACACTAAGTATTTGTGATTTTATTAATGAAACCCTTTATATTTAGGGTTCCAATTTAAGTTGAAATTTATGATTTCATTTACGAAACACTAAGTATTTGTGGTTTTATTAATGAAACCCTTTATATTTAGGGTTCCAATTTAAGTTGAAATTTGGGATTTCATTTATGAAATCATAAATTGAAACTTAAATATTTAGGCTTTCATAAATGAAATTATTTATCGAAACCCTAATTATTATGAATTTCATTAATGAAACCCTAAATATCATTTTAAATATATTTCATAAATGAAACCTTAAATATTTGAAACCCTAAATATTTAGGGTTTCAATTTAAGGATTTATGTTTTATGATTTAATTTATGAAATCCTAAATAGTTGAGAATTTATATATGAAACCCTAAATATTCAAGGTTTCAATTTATGGTTTTATTTATTAAATCCTATTTATATAGGGTAAAATTTAGGGGTCTCATTAATAAAATCCTAAATAAAAAGCTTTGAAACTCAAATTTTAGGGTTTTAATTTAGGTTTAAATTTGGGGTTTCATTAATGAAATCCTGAATATTTAGGTGTTCTAATTTAGAATTTTATTAATGTAATCCTAAATATTTGTGGTTTTATTAATGAAACACTTTATATTTAGGGTTTCATTTTAAGGAGAAATTTAGGGTTTCATTTATGAAACCATGAATCAAAATCCTAAATATTTAGGCTTTGATAAATGAAATTCTTTATAGAAACCCTAATTATTTATGATTTCATTAACGAATTTGTAAATTTCACCCTTGAAAATCATAATTTTATAAATGAAACCTTAAGAATATAAGGTTTCATTTCATGGTTAAATATTTAAGGTTTTATGTTTTATGATTTCATTTATCAAACCCTAAATATTTAAGATTTATTTATGAAACTCTAAATATTTAGGGTTTTATTTATTAAATCCTAAATATATAAGGTAAAATTTAGGGTTTCGTTAATGTAATTGTAAAATAAATAGGTTTTTATTTTTGAAACTTAAACTTTAGGTTTTCAATTTAGGGTGAAATTTGAGGTTTCATTAATGAAACCTTAAATATTTAAGGTTTAAATTTATGATTTTATTAATGAAACCCTAAACATTTGTGATTTTATTAATGAAACACTTTATATTTAGGGTTACAATTTGTGGTGAAATTTAGGTTTTCAATTAAGTGTTTTTATTTATTAAATCCTAAATATATAGGGTGAAATTTACAGTTTCATTAATTAAATCCTAAATAAATAGGTTTTTTTATTATGAAACCCTAAATTTTAGGGTTTCACGATTTTAGTTATCAAACCCTTAATATTTAAGGTTTCAATTTATGAAATCCTAAAATATCTATGTTGGTATTTGGGATTTGATTAATGAAACCTTATATATTTATGAATTCAAATTTAGATTTAATTAATGAAACTCTAAATACTTATGGTTTTATTAATGAAATACATTATATTAAGGATTTTATTAATGAAACCACAAATATTGATGGTTTTATTAATGAAACCCTTTATATTTTTGGTTTCAATTTCTTATTAAATTTGGGATTTCCTTTATGAAATCATAAATTGAAATCCTAAATATTTAGACTTTCATAAATGAAATTATTTATCGAAACCCAAATTATTGGTGGTTTCATTAATGAAACCCTAAGATACACTCTAAAAATTTAGAATTTCATAAATGAAACCTTAAGAATATAGGATTTCATTTCATTGTTCGATATTTAGGGTGTTTTTTTCCTTGATTTCCTTTATTAATCCCTAAATATTTTGGATTTTATTTAAGAAACCCTAAATATTTTACAGTTTTAATTCAAGGTTTTATTTATTAAATCCTAAATATATAAGGTGAAATTTAGTATTTCATTAATGAAATTTTAAATAAATAGGTTTTTATTTGTGAAACCCTAAGTACTAGGGTTTGAATTTAAAATTTCATTTGTGAAACCCTAAATATTTTGGATTTCAATTTATGGTTTCATTTATGAAACCCTAAATATTTGGCATGGAATTTAGGATTTCATTACTGGAATCCTCAATATTTAGGGTTCCAATTTAGAATTTTATTGATGAAACCTTGAATATTTGTGGTTTTATTAATGAAATCCTTTTATATTTAGGGTTTCATTTTAAGGTGAAATTTGGTGTTTCATTTATAAAACCATCAATCAAAATCATAAATATTTAAGTTTTCATAAATTAAATTCTTTATCGGAACTATAATTATTAAGGCTTTATTAATGAATCCCTAAATTTCACCCTAAAATTTTAAAAATTCATAAATGAAATTTTGAGAATCTAGGGTTTCATTTCATGGTTAAATATTTAGGGTTTTATGTTTAATGATTTTATTTATGAAACCCTAAATATTTGAGACTTTATTTATGAAATCCTAAATATTTAAAGTTTGAATATAGGTTTTATTTATTAAATCCTAAATATATAAAATGAAATTTAGGGTTTCATTAATGAAATCTTAAATAAAAAGGTTTTTATTAATGAAACCCTAATTATTATGGTTTCATTTATGAAACCTTAAATATTTAACATGAAATTTAGTGTTTCATTAATTCAACCTTAAATATTTAGGATTTCAGTTTAGAATTTTATTAATGAAATTGTAGATATTTATGGTTTTATTAATGAAACCGTGTTTCAATTTTGGGTGAAATTTTGGGAGTGAAACCCTTAATATTTAGTGTTTCAATTTAGGATTTTATTAATAAAATCCTAAATATTTGTGGTTTTATTAATATTTAGGGTTTTAATTTAAAGTGAAATTTGAGGTTTCATTTATAAAACCATAAATTGAAACCCTTAATATTTAGGCTTTTATAAAGGAAATTATTTATCAAGACCTTAATTATTTAGGATTTTATTAATAAAACTCTAAATTTAGAATTTCATAAATGAAACCTTAAGAATATTTAGGGTTTTATGTTTTATGATTTCATTTATGAAACCGTAAATATCTAGGATTTCAATTTAGTCTTTTATTTATATGGTGAAATTTAAGGTTTTACTAATGAAATACTAAACAAATAGGTTTTTATTTATGAAACCCTAAATTTTAGGGTTTCAATTTATGGTTTCATTTATGAAACCCTATATATAGGGTTTTAATTTGGGATTTCATTTATGAAACCAGAAATATTTAACATTGAATTTAGGGTTTCATTAATGCAACCTTAAATATTTAAGGTTTTACTAATGAAACCCTTAATACTTATGGTATAATTTATGAGATCCAAAATATTTATTGTATCCTAAACCCTATATTCACCCTAAATATTTATGGTTTCATAAATGAAGCTCTAAATTAAAATCCAAAAAAATTCCAAATTCATAAATAAGATTATAAATCAAAACACTAAATATTTTGGCTCTATAAATGAAACAATTAATCGAAACTCTAAATTGAAACCTTAAATATTTATAAATTCATTAATGAAATCCCAAATCAAGAAACATTAATCATAAATCATGAAATCCTAAGTCAAGAAACCTTAAGGAATGAGATTTTCCTTTCATGATTAAATATTTAGAGTTTCATGATTTATGATTTAAAATTTGAATTTATGAAACCTTAAATATTTATAGTGAAATTTATGGTTTCAATAATGAAACCTTAAATATTTAGGGTTTCACTTCATAATGAAACCTTAAATAGTTTATGACTTCAATTATGAATTCTTAAATATTAAGGGTTTCAATTTAGAATTTTATTTATGAAATTCTAAATATTTATGGTGAAATTTAGTGTTTCATTAATGAAACCATAAATAATTAATGTTTCATTTACAAAACCCTATATATTATTAGTTTTGCTAATGAAACCTTAAATATTTGAGATTTCATTTTAAGGTGAAATTTCGGTTTCATTAATGAAACCCTTAATATTTAGAGTTTTGAATTTTGGTTTATTTATGAATCCCTAAATATTTAGAGTTTCATTTATGAAATCCTAAATATTTGGGATGACATTTAAGGTTTCATTAATAAAATCCTAAATAATTTATTTTTCATTTATAAAATCTTAAATATTATTAGTTTTATTAATGAAATCTTAAATATTTAGGATGGAACCCTTAATAAATATGGTTTCATAAATGAAACCATGCAATGAAACCTTATATAATAAAGCATGAAACAATAATCCTAAACCATAAAGTGCTTGTAGCCAGTTTTGAGTCCTTAAACTCAAACTAAACTATGCCTCACTTAATCACTAAGACATATTAGCTATGCTTATAGTGTTGGGATTTTACATTTCTCTTATTTTGTCTCCAAGCGATTGAGAACTAATTTGTATAAATCATTTGAAACTAAATGAAAATGCAGAATGTTGTTGTTTTGTCAAAAGTGTGAGAATTGTCTCTGCTAAGGTTTTTCCTTAAATCAACTAATATTATCAGGAATTTACTCAATTCTTGTGGCGATCCTCTAAGCTTATCAAACGTCTTTGTTTGTAGCACCTATTTTGAATTTCTTTCTTTCACATTTCCTGTTGCCTTGTTCTTTCCGTGTTTTTGAATTGTGTCTTCAACCCGATTTTCTCAGGTTCGTTCTACACATTTTATTTATTCATTTTCAGTGTTTCTTGACTCTAAATTGCAGTTCAAAGCGTCATCTTTCTTCTTGATTTGGAATCGTTCCAATCCAAGTTCTATAGACTGAAATACGATCCAAAATTAAAACACGTTCTAGGTTTCCTTTTTGGTGCACGAATTCCAACCTAGAAGATCCAAATTTAACCAAGCATGTGATTTTCCCATCACTTCTACAAACATTATGACTATTTCTACTAACATTTACTTATATAATTTAAAAATATATTAAAAATATTATTATATAAAAAACTAAAAATTGTAAACTTAATACTCATGCAAGACATAACTTATTGTTATAGTTACTCTTGTATTTTCAAAACATTCATTTTAATTTTTCATATTTTTAAAATTTTTCATTTTTATCAATTTTTTAGAACATTATACTTGTTTTTTATTTTTTTTAAAATTATATTTATTCAAATTTTCAAGACTTTTCTTTGTTTTTCATATTTAAAGCTTTTTCATTTTTTAAAAATATTTCAAGACATTAATTCATATGTATTAATATTTGTAAACTTTTATTTTTTTTATTTAAATTTTCAAGACACTATTTTTTATATTTATTTAAATTTTTCATTTTTTCCAATTTTCAAGACGTTTTTTTTTTTTCATTTTCTCAAAATTTTAATACATTACTCTTTCTTTTTTCATATTTTTCAAATTTTCATTTTTTCAAACTCTCAACACATTATCCTTGTTTTTTAATATTTAAAAAATATATTTTTTCAATTATTCGAGACATTCTTTTTGTTTATTCAATATCTTTAAATTTTATTTTTTTTAATCTTCAAGACATTACTCTTTTTTTTTTTAAACAATTCATATTTTTTCAATTTTTCAAGATATTCTTGTAGTTTTTACATATATTTAAAAAAAATAGTTTTTTTTTCAAATTTACAAGACATTCCTCTTATTTTTTTTATATATTTAAAAAAATTCAAATTTTCAAGACATTATTATTTCTTCTTGCTTTTTAATACTTTTTTCAATTTTTCAACACATTATTCTTATTTTTCATATTTTTAATTAAAATCAAATTTCCAAGACTTAAATCTTGTTTTTTTAATGTTTATTTTTTCAATTTTTCAAGAGATTTCTCTTTTTTCCTATTTTGAAATTTCTCATGTTTTTCGTATTTTTTAAAATCTTCCTTTTATTTCAAATTTTCAACACATTAATATGCGTTTTTTATATTTTTATTTGTTTTCAAATTTTCAACACATTATACATGTTTTTTTCATATTTTCTAAAACTTTAATTTTTCTAAAAATTTTGAAGATACCACTCTTGTTTTTAATTTTTTTTTATTTAAAATTTTTATTTTTTTCAAATTCTCATGACATTCCTCTTATTTTTCATATTTATAAAAAAAATACTCTTTTTTCAAATTTTGATGTTACTTTTGTTTTTTCAAATTTTCACATTTTGTTTTTTCATATTTTTGAAAGTTTTGAAAAAATTGTAATTTTTTTAAAATATAAAAAAAACAATATGAATGTTTAGAAAAAAAATTAAAAATATAAAAAATGAGACATGTCATTCTTTCATTTTCTTTTAAAGCATTGGGCTTGAGACCTAAACTAGCCATCTAGAGTACGCCTTAGTTAGGAGTAGAAACTTCTTGTAATTTTCTTCTTTTTGGACTTTTAGCCCTTTGTTTAAAAAAAGGTGTTAAAAGACAAAATTATACTCTTATTTTTTTATATTTTAAAATTATTTTATAAAGAGTACTATTTCTCGCTACTCTCTTCTCTCTTTATTGTATCGTTTCTCTTATATAATACACTGTTCTACATGTATGCTTTCTCTTATATAATATACTTGATTTCTCATTTGGAAGTTTATCTTCACTCCTAATCAAATAGAAAGGGACAAAATTTCAATATTTGAAAGTGAAAGGAAGGAACATGTTTTCTCTAGAAATTGGATGCTTCCTCTCCATTATTACATCCATGCAAAAAACATTACCCGATCAAATCATATGCGTTCAAAATCCTTTCAATGAAGACAATTAATAAAGAGAAGGCTAAGCTAAATCAGAAAGCTTTTGCTGGAAATAAGAAAGAAAAACAAAACTAACCAACCAACAAAATTTGTCAACAACTAATAATAATTTCATAATGAGCAAGGATTACTTTATTAAAAAAAAAAAAAAAAAGGTATGGCATGTTAACCAAGCTTTCTAAACACACAAATTAAAGAATATAATTAACATTTAATCAAAACTTGGTAACTTGGGTCATCAAAAATAGTACTAGTATTGACTAAAGGATTCTTCATCGACAGTGTGTAAAAGGTTTCTGGCAAAAATTAAGGAACAAGACAACAGATTTTAATTATCCTCTAGGCTCTACTGGTAGCATTGAACGCACAACCAAGTAGCATGAAGAAAGTGACATTTATGACGATATCAATATCATTATAAGTTTGGTGCGAAGTCTTATCCATTACCAAGCTGGTTATCATTATATTGCAATTAATCTACTACTATCATATTAGAGTTTTAATGTTCAACCATTGATGATGGTAGTTCATTAATAAGAATAAAAGCATGTAGTAATTGCAGTTTTTGAATATCCCAAGTGATGAAGTGACAACTACATTGCCAAAAGAAAACGACTGAATTAGTTCTCGGTATACGTTTGGATACACTCCACACTTGTTAACATATGTTGTCATCACCTATAATTGAAGTCCATTACGGTCTTGTAATAAGAATAAACCCATGAGTTAATACAAATCGTACAAGCTTGAATTAGAAATCATAACCAACTCGTTGTGTTGGATGCACACGATTCAGTGTGTGTTAGTGTGTATGCCCTGCTTGCTACGTAGGGTTTGATCAAATCTTTGCAGCATCAAGGCCAATATTTATTATGGCTACAGAATAGAGATGGTGTTTTACAATGATATTCTCCCAGAAAAAAAAAAAAAAGAATTTCCAAAATCACAATAAATATTTAACTTGTGAACATATTTTATGGATTGTAATTTTGGACATTAGAAACTCGTTCTGGGAGTCATTATGATATGTGTACAGAGTATTCATCAGTTTTACTGGTGACTAATTTTTATTGACTAATCTTTATCATAATAACTAGCTGAAAAAACTCGTTCAATATAAATTTCACTGTATATACATTACAATTATTTGTAACAATACCCATGAGGCCATCATCGATTCAAAACCAAAACGTCTATAACAATTATCTGCAACGGTGCAATTTTTTTTTGTCAACACTACAAGTGATTCAAGTCCATTTAATTTACGAGTTCAATTTTCAACTCAAAATTCAATTCATTTAGTTTATGATCTAAATCTAAGTTTAACAAGCTAATAAATGAACCAAGTTTCGAATCTGAATAACACTATCATACTAGCATCGGTGAATCAACTTAACTTGGTGACTTACCTCATCTAGAATTGAATGGGGTCACTGCTAGAATGAATGGCAGCTAAAAATATCATGCCATTTAAAAAAAAAAAAAAACCTTTATCAATAAAAGAAAATATTGAACCTGTTTGAAATTATAATAAGTATTTATAAAATAAGTGATTATCAAATAATTAATTATTATATAAACAGTTCATTTTAAACAAAAACAAACTAACATATTAAAAATATAAATAATTACTTATTTTATTAAAATAAATAAGTCATTACATGCTTAAAAGAATCAAATATCATCCTTATTACATGCTTAAAAGAATCAAGTTTATTAGACAAATATAGCATCTCCAAAATGGCAGAGAAATCATTTTGTGAATATTATTATTAAAGTGGAGGATTTCAATCCAACAACCCTAGAGTTAAGCCTAAACTGAAGCATAACAGAGACAAACTACGTCGAGCAAAATGTCCAGAATGCATCCAAAACTAGCTCAAGATGACAATGACTGAGATAACCAGTGAATCAAGTTACAGAAATTAACCTCAACAAGGGGGGAAAAAAGGCATGAATATCTAATATCATGGTAGCTCTGTCAAATGTTTTGTTACATAGGGTTCTGTTGATTATTTTCTCGTACAGACACAGACATAGTCAGAGCAAGGATTGCATTATTTGATTCTCAGCACAGGCACAACTCTTTGGAGTTTGGGCTTTTGTACTTTGTTTCTCACATATTTTATTAGAGCTACATCACTCTTTCCCTTTGTACACACTTTTCGTGTAACTAAACACAGTTAGTCAGTTACCATAACAGAAAATATTGAGAACACAACACAAGTATTCACTTCAACATTTTCCACACACAAATTAAACAAGAAAAAATGAAAGATAAAGGGCACATATATATATAAAATAAAATAAATCAAGATTAAAATATAGTACATTATACACAACTTTTTTGTTTCAGAAAGAAAAAAGGAGTACAATGTAATAGAGTAACAGGAAGAAAAACAAGTTAGCTAATTAAGATATATTAGTCTTCAAAATATTACCCTTCCAGAGGGAGATAGAGATACTCACACACATTGCATCTATCTATCTACGATCCCCACCCTGGTGGGCCTATACATATTTTCATTCTTCCACGACCAAAAAAGCTACAAAACTCATTATCCAAAAATAATAAAAACCTAAACAATTTAATTAAAAAAAGAAGAAAAAGGTTCAATTTTGGATTTCAATGTTAAAATTTGGAGGTGAAAAAGGAAAACAAGAGGGACACTTAACGAGACCGTTTTCGTTGCACGCGTTACACGTTTTGAAGCCGGTCTTCTCGGTGTAGAGCTTCCTGCTACCGTTACACTCGTCGCACAGAACGAACCTGTGACCCGCGCACACGTGGCACTGGGTGGGATCCACTGCGGGAAGGTCCAGGAGGAGCTTCTTGAGCTCGCCAATCTCGTTGAGCTGTCGCACCTCCTCGGCCCCACCGACGTACCTGCCAGCGATGAACACGCGCGGCAGGGAGGATGATGAGTCGGGCTCGGCCCCGGCCTGGCCCATGATGAGGCTGAGTTCGGCGATGAAGCCCGGGTCCATTGACACGTCACGCTCGTCGATTTGAACGCGGAAGCCGCGTAGAATGGAGAGCACGCTCTTGCACGCTACGAACGTGGGCCTCACCACGCGCAGGCTCGTGTAGTACACCACCACGCGCTGTTCCGCACCCGGGAAATAAATCGCAGGTTGTTGTTCTTTTTGTTGTTGTTCGGGTTTCGAGACGACATCGACAACAACATCGTCCGGTTCGGGTGTTTCGGGGTGGGAGAGGGTTCGGGTGAGTTTGGGAGGTTGGGGTTGGAGAGTTGACCAGGTTCGGAGGAGCGAGTTGGCGAGTCGGACTCGGTGGAAAACAGAGGGTAATCTTGCGGCGGGGGTGGGAGAGGAGGGTAAATGTTGTTGTGGTTGTTGTGGGGGTTCGTCGAGGCAAAGGGTTTGAATGTCTTTGAAGGAAGAACAAGAGAAATTGGGTGATGAAGACGCGCTGTGAATTCGAACCGTTGATTTGCCCCACGGTCGCCACATTGAAGGCGGGAGTTGCTGCAAACCCTGTTTCTACGATTCTCTGTGCTTGGATTTGGAGAAATGAGAGATTTTGGGAAGTGGGTGTTGAGAAAGAATGGATTTTTTTGTTTGGGGAAGGGAGAAAAATGGGGTTTGTTACTATTTTTGTTGATGGATAGAGAGATGAGGGGGATTTTGGTTGCTTCAAGTTTAGGCTTTGGTGGTGGTGCTAAATTTGCATGTGTGCAAAGTTTGGGGAAGTCCTCAGCTTTTTGTTTCTCTTTTTACCGGGGGGAAAAACAAAAGAAGGGACATGGAAATAATTAAAAAATAAATAAATAAATAGAGAAAGATGACTCTATTAGGGTTGAGAGGTAGAGTGAGAGGGGTGGTTAGGTAGTTGAGGGGTTGGTTTAATTTTGTTTTGTAATTGGCTTTGATGGGGGTTTTAATAGAGATCGGGGAGGATGAGAGTGTGAACTATTTGTGGATAAGAATCACTGTCCCTTGTTTTCCTCAAATCCCATATATATTTATATTTCAGATTTTAGATTTTGGTACATCAACTATAACAAATCTAATCCTAATGAATCTATCTATGGTTTTCCTATTCCTTGACTACTTGATATTTAAGATTTGTGTATATTGCAGTTGAAGAAAAAAAGATGTTGATTAATTGGTATACTTCTTATTTTTCATATTAGTTAGATATTTTCATTCTAAATAGTTGATTAAGAATATAATAAAAAGAGATATAATAAACGAGTAAGAAATACGTTATTATATGTTTGAATCTAAGTTATGTATATTATTTAAAAATGTAATTCTTTTGAACAAAAGAACAAGTTTTCACATAAAAAAATAAAAAATAAAAAATAAGTTTGACTTCTCATTAGGTAAAATGTCTATATAAATACTACTATCTAACAGTGATAATGTTTCAAATAAAATTTTGTCTTGTAAAAAAAAATTAAATAATAAAATATCCAACATACAAATGTTTCCAATAATAATAATAATAAATCAAGTAATGGAATTATGTGTTTGCTGTTGAATATATACCATATACGAAAATGTGTGTTAAAATTTAAATCTATTTTAATAAAAATATCTATTTTTTAAACGTGTGCAATATTACACACAATAATAGTAATTAATAATTTATTTTATCTAATTTAGATTAACATATTATTAATGATTTTTCAAAATAATTATTATTTTCCTTATTTAGATTATTAAATTCACTTCCAATAAAAACTAGCTTAAAAAATAGATTAATTTCTTATATATTACTTTTTTTAACTATAAACCTTATATATATTTATTTTTTTGGAATATTTTTTTTTAAATAAGAGTAGTACACTTATTTTTAACAATCACAACTCTTTTATATGATTTTTAAAATAATTTTATAAAAGTCAATTGACTATGGTTATGGTTATGGTTATGGTTATATGTAACAAAATGCATTATCCTTATTTTCATATATATTTTGAAATCTTTTTTTGATACATTTTATTTTTTGGAATATAAAACAGTATATTGTTATCTATTTTTTACCCACGAGATTGCATTATATAATTTGTAACACCTGTTGCTTTATTTTTATGTTTAAATAACTATAATGCAATAGGTAAGAGGTTATTATTTTTATTGGAAGTGAATATATTTATCTTAATAAGGAAAAATAATTATTGTTTTGAAATAACTTTTAATAATAATCGAAACTAATTATATTTTGGGTTAAAATGATAAATTTGATTAAATATTTTAAATAATATACATAAATTAAGTTCGATAATTTTGTTGAAATCAACAAAGAGGGTCAAGTGTACTCTATTTAAAAATGACAAAAAGCGACAATGATAGGTTAGCAATAAAAATGATTTCCTTAAACTTTTTATGACCAGAAATTGCATTAAATTTTAACTAATTTAAGTAGAGTCGGTAAATTGATTTTAAAGAAAAAAAAGTGTTTAACATTTTTTTTATAATCACAATATTTTTTTTAGCAGGTAAGTAAGTGAATCGGACTCAACCCAATAGCAAAGTGGATTGATTTTGTTTTTAGTAAACTCAATTTTAGATTCAAAGTATCACATTCTAATCCGATTAAGTGTTAGTTTAATTCTTTCAAAAAAAAAAATTGAGTCTAATTTAACCTAGCTAAAAAACTAGTTCATAGGCTTATTTCTAGCCGACGTGAAAGTTGAGTTTTTCCTGATACAAAATAAAACACTGCACTAATTAAATGCAAAGTATATAAGAAAGAGTAGCAGTGAAGAATTCATGGCGATCGATAATGACATGGGAGACAGATGTTTATTAATGGAGCAAGAAGCTTACTATTGTACCCTGTTGACAATTACATATACACTGTCCTTATCTCTCCCAACAAATTAACACAAATATTGAAGACTGGATGGACCGATAATTATTATTGGAGTCTTATCATGATTTCATCACCTGCTGCATGAACACGAGAGCCATCTTCGATCTACAACCGGAAGCATGAGCAAGGGCCACTTAAACCTCATTCATGTCAACCACGTGTAGTTTCCTCTTCTTTGCAATTTGGCCTTGTTTATATATATGCACCAAAACAAAAGGACAATATTCATATCTTTTAGGTTTGTGTCGAGTTCTATTATTAGCCTCGTTTCAAGTATTGTTTGTTTTACAAACATGTGTGGCAGGTACCAGTGAATTACTGCTTTCAGATTCCAATCTTGAGACGAAAAAATTAATTAAAAGATAAGGTTTCTCTAAAAATGGTTATTTAATTTTTATTTTTTTTACAAATATTAGTCATTTATAAAATTAATGGATATTTTATACTAATAATATAAATCTTTTATTTTTTATTCTTTTGAGTATATATGATTTTATTTTATTTTATACTCCAAAGTGGAGAATCTAACTTAAAAATAAAAAATAAAAAAAAACTTAGTTGATCACTTTTAATTAAATTACTTCCTTTCAACTAAGTTTTTTTTATCCACGCGATTCAAATTTAAAACCTTGTAAAAGAGAACTCAATTTAATAATCATTCATATCAATGACTTATTAGTATATGATTTATTTTTTAAAAGGGTGTTTTAGTGAATTGCAAAATAATATTTATAAAATCATATTTTTATTATGTTTTAAAAATGTAAAATATTCATTAATTTTATTAATAATTAATCTTTATTAAAATAACCGATTCAATCATCTTTAATATAATTTTTCTTTTCAACTATTTTTTTTCATCCACGTTACTTGAACCTAAAACTTTAAAACTTTAGTTAAAAAAATTTGAAGGTAATTTAAGTCAAACCAACTGCATCTTGATTTCTAAGCATTATGTGAATTTCTTTATGGGCCAAAACAGGATTTAATATGACCTCTATTTTGCCATATCATTATTATTATTTTCATTTTTGTAAGTTTAGTTAAGGGAATAAGGAAAAGAGATAGAAAAAGATAGTACAAAGGCAAAGTTAGGGATTATTCATGTGGTCACTTGCATTGGACCATATGCTATAATAACACAACACCGGATCAGGAGTGAGGCGTGTTTATTTAGCAGTGTACTGCATCAATGATCAATGACTTCAAATAAAGTTAAAGGGTTTTTTTTTTTTATCAAGTGTGAGTGGATTCTGAAAAGCATCACATGGTCACAGAGTAAGAAAAAAAGTGAAAGCAAGCAAGAATGGATCAGTGAAAGAAGGATAGAAAACCCACATGCACATGCAATGTTGTTGTGTTGTGATTGATTTAACATTGTACTAACAATTAACAGGAATGTTTCTTTCCTTTTCTTTTCCACTCATGTGAGTAAACAACCAGCATTGTGTTTTTCTTTATTTGGGTGTAACAGTTCGTCACACTGGCTTGTTAGGAAGTGTTTGGATTTATCTTAGATTAAACGAAAACACATTTTAATATACATATTGTAAAAAAAAGTAAAAATTTAGATTTTTTGATTCAATAACATCTAAAATTAAATCAAACATCCCCTTAAACTTTTACTTTGGGAATGTATCTTTTCAACGACTTAATTACATATAGAAAAATATTACATAAGTAATATTGACAAAATTCATTAAATTATATATGAAACTTTTATATTTACTATTCTGCTTTTCTCATTCCCTAAATAGCCGTATCATGTATAAAAATTTAACATAGAAGAGTACATTTCCAATGTTGACCAAGTTGTTCTTGCTGCTAGCATGTGCTAATGCAATTAAATAAACGGTATCACAGTTAACTCAGAACTCTAGAACACTAAAATATGCTTGGCACCACGCCACGCTGTGGTTTGTTTAGTATCACGGACAGAGAGGCCCCAGATCATATCCTTAATTAGTTGGTAGGATAATAGCAGGTAAGCAACACAACATTAATCATAATCAAACATATTTTCCTGCCACAAATGTGTGGATTTTACAGAATAATGCAGGGTCATCGTGCAGTTGTAATCCGAACATATATATTCAACATCTTAATTTAGTGCTTTTAATTATTTAATGTTAATAGAAACTTTTTTTTTACAGTGGAACAGGAAAAACTCCCACTAGAAAAAACTATTTAATGTATAGAATTAATTTTAAGATATTAGATAATTCAGTTTTTAGACTAAAATGGATATTTTAATATAATTTAAAAAATAATGGTATAAAAGGAAATTTCAAAAACAATAAATAATTTAAAAAATATATAAAATGATGCTAAATAAACACGTATTAAAAGGAAAGGAAAATAAAATTACGGTAATAATGCCCTTGTGTCCTCATATTGAAAAATAAATATTAATGTTTGATAATCATTATTAAAAAATGTGATACTTTTGTAAGAATTCATTTTTTTTTTCTTATTTGAATGTGACTTAATTTGTGATGTGTGTTTAATATAAATATTTCTTTGTTTGTCTTCTAATCTAGTTGTTATTATTATTATTTGTCTTTGACTGATATTTTTCATTAATGGAAAATAAAGTAATGTCGAAAAAATCATACTAGTAAAATAGGTATAACCCCACGACGGTATTATTGGAAACCAAAGAAACAGACATGGGCATGATAGGATTGACTAGGAGTGTTCATAAATCGAACCAAATCGAACTAAACCGCGAAATTGTCCAAAAAAACCGAAAACCGATTAAATCGAAAAATCGTACGGACCAAAAATTTCCAAAACCACATATTTTTTGCGATTTGGTTCAATTTTTGGATTTTATTATAAAAAATCGAACTAAATCGAACCAAACCACATTTTATAATTATATTGATTTACTTTTAGATATTTAATATTATCTAACTAACAATATTTTTATTTTTTATTATCATAATATAATATGTGATTTATAGTATATTTTTTTTTAATAATAAATTTGTAATATATTATGACACACACTTTCATATATTACAAAAAGATATATTGATATTACTAAATAACATTAAATTAAATATAAAATGAAACATGATTTATTATTATGTTACAAAAAAAAAAGTTAGTAATATTATTTTATAATAATGCTAAAGAGAAGTAAAAATAATATTTTTTAAACTAAAATATGTAAATCAAAATTTAATAAAAAAAAATATAAAATCAAAATTATGTGAGTTTAATTAAAAAAATTAAACTATGATAATAGATTAAAAAAAAATCGCGAAACCGAACCGAACTAAACCGCAAAAAATTGGTTTGGTTTGGTTTGGTTTGGATTTGATGTTATATTAAAACCGAACCGCGACTTTATTTTAGATTTGATTCGGATTACTTTTTGTCCAAAAATCGAACCAAACCGCACCGCGAACATCCTAAGATTGACTATTCTTTTTTATGTAACGTGGAGGATTGACCTTTATTGCACGCACGGGGAAAGGTTTATCCCTGTTGAATCTCTAAATTTTCACATTTTTGTTAAGGAAACAAGATTTTCACATGGAGATTTTTGATCTTTCGAAAGATTTTTTAAAGTTTGATCTTTCACAAACAAATAAAAAATAATTAATTATTTTTTAATAATATAAAATAAATAATAATTAATTAATTTTTTTTTTATAACAACAAATTCAAAAATAAAAATTAAAAATTTAATTATATGAATTTTTATAAATTGATCATAATTCATCTCATTTAACATATAATTTTCGTGATAAAATAATTTAAATTATTAATTTTTTTATTTTTAATATCAATGTTGATATTAATTATCAATTTAATATTTAATTATAAATAAATATTTATATCATTTTTATTCTATTTTTTTAATATTAATTATTTCATAATTAAATATTACATTATTAAATAATTAATTTTATTTTAAAATAAAAATTTATAAAATGAATCCGAGATTTACAAAAATACCATTGAATCTACCACTAAAACAAAAAATGTAAAACACTTTAAAATCTCTCAAAATCCTTTCCCACTAAAAATGGTATGAGAATTCGGTGTTGTAATTACATAAATAAATAAAAATTAAATTACTAATAAAAACATGTATATAATTCATTTAAATAAGTAAAAATGGTTAAAATTTACTTATATTTGAATTAAGAGAGTAAAGTTGTTCTAAATTTTTGTCCTCGCAAAAACCCTTTACCACACTTCATTACTTTTTTGCTCTTGTTCAAACCTCATTATCCGAAAATAAAAGACAGACTCCACTAAACATAAACATGAATGAAAATTTTCAACAAAAATACCAGTGTAAAACAACTCCATACCTCAAATAGAATGATGCAGTAGCCGAAAAATATTAACGAAAAGGGGTCATAGGCAGAAATGGCAACGAATGAACGACATACCATCAATTCATCATCTCAAGAAACAAGGTATATAAAAAATAAAAAGAGAGCAAATCTATAACATACAAGGAACGGAAGTTGCTTTTCAATTCATATATGAAATTGAAATGTGTTGTACCACCCATTATGAATGCGAAACTGGAAGGTCAACCATATTTCTTCTGTTTTCTAACTAAAGATAAGTCTCAGACACACCTGATACTGATAAGGACGAGAAAACAAACCTAACGGAAATAGATGGAGACTTGGGGGATGTCAATGTCATTATCCTCATCATCCTCACAGGCGACAACAACGTCCAAGTGACGACGGTAAGAAGGTATTTCTAGCTTGGCCACATCTCTAGCTAAATCCACTATTTTTTTGTCCATTCGTTCTCTGTGCTTAGGGAACATGCTATTAAAGAGCAGACAACTTCCACATGAAATGCTATAAGCATTCAAACCTTTTGCCTTCAGCCACTCCAGAAGCTCCCTTAGAGTGGGATTGTCTTTTACAATCCATCTGTCCCAAACTGTCCAACTCATATCTTGATGCTCGATGACCTTTGGTGGAACTGGCTCGGCAATGGAAAACAGAGGAAGTGCTAAGTTGGCAAACGTGTTTCGGTAGTCCTCAACTTTGTGCCCTCCATCCAAAGCTTTGTACAGCTCCAAGCAGACAAACCCAGTGGCCATGGCAGTTGATGTTGCAATTGCTGGAATGATCCGTCCGGCAATAAACTTGGCCTTCAGCTTGTCAACTTCAGGAATGCTGTAGTTCCGTGCCCTCATGTTAGCAAGCCCAGCTATAAGGTCCATATGGTAATTTGTATCATCATCCTGTAGTTTTACGGCACAAAAAGTAATTTTTAGCTTCGGATGAAAATAATAAATAAAATTGAAGAAAAGTTCATGTACTTCTATTCTCAGCAATTACAAACTCAACCCACACCAACCCAAAATCCCAATTGAAACTACCAAATTCAAACAAGACAATGAGAGAAAAATAGACCTTCTCAAACTGAATTGGTTTCATCCTGAACTCTGGTTGCAGCTTTGTCCGGCAGCCCTCTAACTTAACAATTAGATCATTAATCACAGCGGCATCATCTATAGAAGCAGTAGAGAGACTGGTGGCCTTCTCATCTGTTACTATTTTTGCATCTTTCTTAGGCTGAAAATCAGGTACTATCACACTGTCCGCAGCTTCAGCCAACTTCTTAGGATTCTTCACCCAGTCAGGGATTGGAATACCAAATGTTTCTGCTCGTAATATAGAAGCTGCCATTAAAAACTGAAGATGACCCAGATCAGAGGATGAGAATTGCAGTGGACGAGGGAATCGTTTTGGTGCAGACCAGAAAGGAGATCCAGTACTAGTTGCAGCATCTTCAGGAAAAGTATAAATTAATTGCTTCACTCGGTCAGCAAAATAATCTTCAAACCTGTGAATAAAAACCATGTATGAGTGTGGGGATATACAGAAAAAACTAACATGCTCCGACAATATTACAAGTGAACATAAGCATATATTATTAAACAAACATACCTTAGCCTAGCCCATGTAATACAGTCTTCAAAAGTCTCACACTTCTCCTTGTCCAAACACTCAAGAACACGCTCCAAGTTATCCCTCGCTTGAGCATCACCAGCGTTCCTCATCGCATTAGTATATTCATCTGGGTTAGATAAATATGCATTTACTTCAGCTGGAGTTTTCTCAAGCAAACCCTCAAACTCTGACCGAGCCCATGTCAAGCAGTGGTCAATGTTGTGTGGAAACGAGTGAACAGTACACATTGGTGCCTGTTTCTCAGGTGGATCTCTTGATGCGCCATAATTTTCTGTTAGGTGGGGAATAACCATTTGGGTATTGCATTTGGCTCCAAGAGTTCCAGATTCAAGAAGTGGCTTCTGGAAATACAAGCACCTCTGATCAACATACAGTCTTGCATTCACATTGTCTAGTGCATTAATCACAACACTCAAGTTTTCCCAGAAGGTATCATGAAACACATTTTCAGTTTCAGTGCCAACACGATTTTGCAGAGCCTCAATATTCAGACGAGGATTTATAGATGCAGCTGCTGAAGCAGCAACTGTAGACTTAGCCTGGCCAATATTCCAATCACGGAAGAGGAACTGCCTACTTAGGTTACTCTTTTCTATGACATCATCATCAGTAATTGTCAGCTTTCCCTGACCACAAGAAACCCCCATTAAGGCAAGATTTTTCAGAAACTCACATCCCAATGCACCAGATCCAACAACAAAAACTTCAGCATCCTCTAATTTCTTCTGTAACTTTTGTCCAAAAACTGAAATCTGTGCATCATAACGACTATTTAATGGTTTTAAATCATTAGGATCCAGTGGTTCTGTAGGAAGCGATTCCACAGAGTCGAAGTAGAAAAACTGCAAAGATCAGGAGGAGGAACTAAAGTTAAAACCACAAAAAGGACAAGCATTATAACTTAAAAAAACTGCACAATAAATAGGGAAAGAAAAAATTGAAACATGAACAAGATAAAGTTGCCAATAGACTCGTATTATTTCTATTATTCTATATAATAAACAAACATAAAAATGCCAATATATTTTAACTGTTGGATTGGAAACCCCCAACCCCAACCCACACAATATTAGAATATCAAGTATTTAAACTAACCCACATATATAGACATCCATTGGGTTAAATCTTGGTATGTACACTTGTGAGTGGACCAAAGTCCAAAGCACAATTTTTAAGAGGTTTTTCACAGTCACACATCTATGATATTCCCTCAAGGTATGGAGAACTTCCAGTTCAGATAGTGATAGGGGGCCATGCAGAGAGAGCAAGAGAGAGAGTGGAATGTAATACTTGAATGCTGGTAGTATCACAAATATTAGAAAAAGGGCAAATTACTCAGGTTTAATGAAATTACACCTAATACACCTCCCTTTTTTGACATACTTTGACCTTCCATGATATATATACCACATAAGAAATCAGGGGAGATCTGTTTTAAGGGAGACTTGTATATAATAAAAAAAAGGAGGGGTATAAACTGAAATTTTGTTAAACCTCGAAGGGTGCAAGTGTAATTTTCTCTAAAAGAAAGTACATGATCCAAGAATCAAAATCTTAGTGAAAATCAAATTTCATATGGGCATGCTCCGCACAATATTTCAAAATACATGATACAATTATTAACAAGAAAAAATACTACTTACTTGAAAAAGTGGATGAAATTTCCCAGAGCATGCCTTTACAACCTCTTGTCCTACAATTCCACCAAACATGGCTGCCATAGGATTCAATACAGCCCTAGCGCCAAAGGCAAAGTGCCGTAGAAGTTTTGGATTCACATCTTCCAATCTTCCATCATCTAAGCTAGCATTAATATTACTGGCAATAGATATAAGTTTCTGTGCATCATCCTCCGAACCAGCAACAGGGAAGTGACCTATCTCAGAAACGAACTTATCCAAAGCCTGGAATGCTAAATGCAGTAGAGGTGGGCGATCAAATTTAGAAAAATCACTCAGAAGAAAATCACCCGGATCACTGAGTGCTTCCCTGAGTGGTTTAAAGTTCAAAACCTTTGGTTGTTTGACCTGTGTGACAATACCACCTTTTTCATATCTACCATAATTTGTGGTGTCTTCTTCAAGAGTGAATGAATATGCTCTAGCATTTTTTATCTTTCTTGGCTTTCCATCATTCAACTCTTTCATACCATGAACTTCAGAGAATACCACCAGATCTCCATCCTGAAACTCAAGCCTCTCATCATCAACACAGGAAACTAGAGCAGGGTTGTCATTGCTGATGGATGCAATTATACCAGTATGGGGATCCTCTCCATCGACATCAACAACAGTGAACTCAGGCCCAAAATCACAAAACAGAGAACCAAAAAGGCCCCTGACTTCAGATTTAATAAAGGCAATAGGAGGCTGATGACTGTGGCAGTAATCATTGAACTCAATGGCTTTCTCAAGACTGATTTCAGTGAAAACAACAGCCTACAAAATAGTAGAAATGGATAAAGATACAAATGGATTCATGGTTGAAGGTGAGCAGGAAAAGTTCACATTAAAGTACACCATTAACCAATTCACAATCTAAGTGTCATGTATCACTTCAAAATCATAAAAATCACAAGGACTGAAGGACAAATCTTGCTGAAATGGTAAAGAAAATTCAAACGAGCAGGAAAAGTTCACATTAAAGTACACCATTAACCAACATTCACAATCTAAGTGTCATGTATCACTTCAAAATCATAAAAATCACAAGGAAATATATAATATAGAGTAATGTTATTCCACTTCACATTTTTACCAATAATATATCAATTATCGAACAATACAAAGACCATGATAATTTAATTGGTGGCAATTAACAGTACATAACTAATCATGCATAACAATTGCAATTAGTTGTCTCCTACCAGTTTACCACATTATTACCAATACTTTATATTACCTCAGAACACATACTATCATAACAACTACCGCAAACATCAATAATCACATAACATGCACATAGATTTTAATCAACAACAAAAGCATTTTCATTAACTTCAAGTCAAGACCAAATGGTCAAGTGCCTCATTACAGTCAGACCTCAGAAGTACAATTATGGGGTTAGCAAATAACTTAGGCATATGCAAAGCAAAATAAAAGTAGTATTACAGACAAAAAGAACCACTGACTCAGCATTTTCAGGAATCCCCACTCCCCAATCAGTCAATTTTTAAATAGCATAATATTGTTCACCAATTGTTAATCACCAGGTTTTGTAAATAATACACAAAACTCTAACACACATATAATCACTTGTTATATAGCAGATGTACATATATATATGCATTTAAGAAAAAAAAAAGAAGTTCCAAAAATAAAAATAAAAAGGAAAAGAAAGCAAGATGAAGTACCTGGAAATTAGAAAGTTGTTCTTTTGTCAGCTTAGTTGTTAAGCTTAGTACAACCACAGCATTGTTAAGTTCCTGCAACTTACTAACAGAAGCCACTGCCCTGTTCTTGCCAACATCATTTTCTGCAAACACAAAATTACTGGACAAATCCCATAACTCAACATTTCCTTCATCGTGCAAGGTTACTGATTTCACCCCAGCAAGAATGAGATTCTTCGCTGCAGGTAGTAAACTTCATTAGAATACAGAAAAACAACAGAGCTTACACTACTTAAATGTTAAACATATAATTATATATTGCAACATCATTACAAACATCAAGTGGCAAACAAAATGGTTTATATCAAGCTTGAAATACTGAATGTGAGCAGCTAGTAATCATTTTCAGCATGTACAACAAATAACAAGATTATGAATTGTACAAGCCTGTTACTCCCCTGCACTTCATTTTTCAGCTTACAAATGAGACCATGGACCCAATTACCAATCCTCCTAACACTAATCCCATCAATCAACACAACTAAACAGTTTTCTTTTATTTATATTGGGACCAGAAAACCACTGCTAGTATGATCACCAAATCTAAGGACCTGTTTAGATAAATTTCTTAATAAGCATCTCTAGAAAGAAGAAAAGAATAAGATGATATAAAGAACTAAACTTCTCCTAAAAGTCAAAATCAATTTATGCATATCAACTTTTTTATAAAAGCTCTCTCTCATTTAACTTCTCAAAAAATTAATTTTAACTTACAATGGTCCTGTTTGAATAATTTTTTCTAGAATGACTTCTAGGAGAAAAAAACACGAAGAAAAAAAAACAAATTAGCTTCTGCATAAGCTAAAATCAGCTTTGTCAATAACTAATATATGGAAGCTCTCTCTTATAGCTTGACCTAAAAGAACCTATATCAATTTAGCAGTTGAAGCATGATCCATAAACCTTGCAATCTCCGAACCCCAAAGATTTAACAACTACCCTTGTCCCTTACAAAACCAAAGGAAAACTCAAATATTATAAGAATTAAAAGAAAAGTGTTATAAAACCAAATTACCAATCTCAACGCCAAGACCCTGCATCCCCGAAACGAGGACGCTGGAAGCAAAGAGCCTCCGCATGGTTTCCCGGCCATACACGGCGAGCTGCCGACTGTGCAGATCCTCGTCGATCTCCGCCGGCTGCGAATCCCCCAACGCCATCCCTCCGATCGAGTTCTCGATTCTGTCGTTGACACCACCGCCGCCGCCGCTGCTGCTACTGAATCCCTGGCCGCCGCTGACGTTCACCACAGAATCCGCAGCACCGGCACCTGAGCAGGCAGCTAAGCTCCCGATCCGAGCCTTCTTCGAAAACGACGCCGCAGCACCGCTATTGCCGTTGTTGTTGGTGGTGTCAGTGTCTCCTTCTACAACCACTCCTCCTTCGCTCGCTCTCTTTCTAGGAAGCATATAGTTCAGTAAGCTGCAGAAGACACAACGAAACCGCACCATCGAAATTTTCACCAAAGCAAAAACAATAAGTTATTAAAAATTGAAATCATAAAAATAAAGAAGATCCATGCTGCTGTTCAGGTATATATAAATATAAAAAATAAAATAAAAATGCAAAACCCAGAGTAGCACGTGATTCGAGTGCGGGAGAATGAAGAAAAGCAACAAGGGAAGGAAGATGAAGGAGGAAGGTAGGGAAGGTACCGAATGGAACTTGAGAGAAGAAAAGAATAGAATCAGATTGGACGGTGCGAATCGGAGAGAAAGAGAGAGAGAGTGTATGTGTGATTGGGTTTCGCTTGAAGATGGATGTGAGTGAGTGAGCGAGAGTGAGTTTGATATAAGAGAAAGAAAGAGAGAGAGAGAGAGAGAGAGAGAGAAGGGTATTTATGGATTTGCATGTGAAATTGTTCTACTCAACTCACCTAGGGTTTTGGGAGATTGGTGGTTTTCGCTTTACTCGCTCTCACTACTTCCATTTCTTTCTTTGTATCTTCTCCTTTCCGCTGAGAGAGAGAGAGAGAGAGAGTGGGCCTGTTACTGTGATTATGGGAGAGTCGTGAGCGGTGTAGACAAAACGAATGCACCGGGACGAGTACACGTCGGCGTTTTATATTGTCGTCGCATTAAACGACGCTCAGTCTGAACAATAGTTGGGTTCGTTGGAACAAAATGCTTTCATTGGCCGTTTAAAATGCATATTAGTAGATAAAGTTTTCTCATTTTTTTTCTACCAAAGTTTTCTGCTGTTTCTAAAATTAACTAATTATTATAAAATTTTAAACTTAGTTGTAACTAAAAAACTAAAATTAAGGCATGATGAAATTTCTAGTATTAATCTGACAATCAACGCCAAATTCTGGCTGTAATGGGGTTAAGAGATTTTCTGCCTCCGAGATAAAATCTTTTTACGGTACGAAAATTTAACACGGTTGAGTTTGGTTCGATCAATGTCCTAATATTAGACTTTATATAATCTAGATACTAATTTTAAAAGTTCTATTTTGATTTTTTAAATTCGTGATCCGACAATTTTACATTAACGCTATTAAGGGACGTTTGATAGGAAGAAAACATTGATTTTTTTTGCAATCTTATATTAGAAATCTTAGTTTCTTACGGTGATGAATCTTTCAATAAGTATTTTTGGACTAAACAGGAAAGTAGTGCATAACATGGATCGAACAAGTGCGGAAATCTATTCAACATGGAGTTCACCAAAGTTGGCATCAAGATTCAAGAGGGGGCTGATCTGGCCATTTGGGTCCTATGAAACTTAACCTCATTGGTTCTTTTAATTTCAAAAATTGTGATTTATCTTTTAAATTTGTAGAGTATATGTATTGTTTTATTATAATTATAAAAAAAAACGTTTAATTTTTCATTAAATTGCCTTCTTAAAAAAAAGTTACTCAAAACAGATTCTATGTTATTATTACAACTTTTGAGAAGTTACTCGACAGATTTAAAAAAGAAAAAAAATCATGCAAAAATTACTTAGAAGGGGGCACATTAAGTCAACCTATTCCGATTTATCCAAAAAGAACAAGACAAAGATCAGGTAGTTTAAATTATCTCACAGCATCCCCACATACATAGCATTGAACAATTTTTTATAACAGAAATTGTAAAACATCACTTAAGCTAACTTCAAAATTACTTTCAAACAATCTTTCCCGGCAGAAACAAATATAAAAATGTAGTTTACACATAAAACACCTTAGCCTGTAGAACACAACATCTCGTCCAGTCAAAGCCTCTAAAGATGCAATAAGCACAACTCAAGAAGCCCGTCATACCGAATGTCATTTTTTCAAATTAACAGCTTCTCAATAGCATCCTGCACACCAACCAAATTATTCAATTTAACATGATGATGAGAATTGCTTAAGAGCCAAGTTAATAACCAGTTTGACCACAATTCAATTACAATCAAACCAATGAACAGGAACATTAGTAATGTAAAGCGCTGTGAATACCTTTAGTTGCTGAATTTGAGATTTCAGTTGACTTCCTTCATTAGTTGTTACAGAACATGCAATCACTGGCCGTGTCACTCCACATGCTCGCCCAAGTGCTTGTTTTGATGGGACAAATACATAGGGAACATTCTAAAAAGATTCAAATGGTCATGAAGGTAAAAGGTTACTTTGCTGCTATACAGATTAAAATCCAAGAAACATCATAGAATTGAAATGACAGTAGTCAAGGCCAAAGAAGAAAAATATGAAGCTGAAATTAACATCAGCAGCTATCTAAATTTCACAAACATTGAGTATGTGCTAATGATATCCCAACTTACAAGGTGTGATTGATCACACAGTAACCTAAACCACAGAATATATAAAATTACATTCATGTTCTTGGGGGTGTCTTACAGCAGAAAAGTCTCTTAATCTAACAAGGGCATAAGAAGTAAAGTGTGGTCATTGAGACATAAGGATCAAATCAGGCAATTAAGCATCACTAGGCAATAATGTCATTAGCTAAAAAATTGTTTTCTTAAAATGAAACCAAAATTCAAGGAGGCATAAAAAAGAACATGTGAAAAGCCATAACAGGGGAACTGTAAAGATACAAAATTTCCATTTACAAATCTCAAATAAAAAAGCCCTAAGCATCGGACACTGAATTACACTATAACAACCTTGGTGTGTCTCCAAATCCTTCTTCTACGCATTAAAGCATGGCTAAATCATATATCCCCCCTTTACTTTATGATAAACAGTGACCCACAAATTGAAATGCAAAGCAAAGAATTACCTTATCCTCAGCAAGGAGAGGAAGATGGAGAAGAATCTCAAGAGGCTCAGTGTCTGCGGCCATGACAACGAACTCAGAAATTCCTCTATTGAGTGTCTTGGTCGCTGAAACATTAACAGTTAACACCAATCAGACTTATTTACTTACTTAACCACTTTTTGAATCTACGTTGAATGTTTATTATTCAAACTTACCTTCATTAGCACCCTTTTTGAGTTGCTTGTAGTTGGCAGCTTGTTGCACAAGATCCAGTATTGTTATGGAGAGTTGCGCATCGGCCAAAGGGTAGGCTTTAGGGTTCACTGCCTCTCCAGTCTGCAAAACACAAACAAACAATTAAACAGAAAACAAATAAGAAATCTGAGAAGTGTGAGTCAATTGAGAAGAGAATGAGAGAGAAGCGGAAGAAACCAACCATTTTTGAAGGTTGTGTGTAGTTGATTGCAGAGAGACAGAGACAGAGACAAGAAGCTAACTAGGGTTTTGAGGGGAGACGACAGAGAATCGACGAAGAAATAGAATTAGGGTTTAAGTAATCAAACTCACACGCTCACTCAAATCTCGGCCCTTCAATTCATCCTACGCTCCACAATCAATCCTTTGTAAATACTCCTAATAATACCAAAAAATAATAATTAACAATATACAATAAATAGTTCGCACAAAAAAAAACTAATAATAATAATGATTTTTTTTTTCACAGAGGTATCGCTGTAATGACTTCGCCAATACTTTAAAAAATGATTTTTTTTTTCAAAACTAATTGCTACTACCTGTGCTGATTAATTTTAATTTCACTTCTAATCATAGAAAATATTAAAAAATTGACCTAAGCATCTTAAGTAAAAAAAAATATAAAATAAAGTGTATAAATTATATTTTTTGAAATACTTTTTTATATACAACATTTTTACGTTGATTTTTTTTTCTTCGTCATAAATCATAATTTTAAGTAATATTTGTTTTTCACTCTTAAAATGGCTACACTATGAAAAAATTCAAGTTGTTTATATGTTGTACCCAAAAATAAATAAATTATTATCTACATGATTGAACGTAATATTTAATCGTTTCTAATAAAAAATTTAAAATACATATCTTTTTTTGTTACTCCAAAATACAACTCTTAATGAGTACTTTTTTCTTTTAACCCTTTTCGTAAAAAAAAAAAAAAAAAAAAAAAGTCCCTTAGTCCAAACTCCAAAGTCTCATAATGACATAACCCAAAGATAATCTTCTTAATACAAGTTAAAATCTTAGTATACTCCACTCACTGCAATTGAGACTTATTCAAAGTTCCAAATCCAAGGTAGGATTGATAATTGTGTGATATTCATTAAAAATTCATCGCATACTTCCTTCCTAAAAATTCATAATCACATAGTTAAAAGATAAAAATAATTAACTAATTATGAAAAATTAAATTAGTGAGTGAAATATACGTCAACAAAAAAAGAATATTAAAAATGTGTAATGGAGAAAATGGGAGTTTTAATTGTAATTTTTATATGAGATTAGATTGACACTCTCATAAACCTTTTGTGTCTAAAAAGTAATTTTATTCTCTAATGTGAAAGACAATACTAAAAAAGTTTCTTTATCCCAATCACTACCTTGAAGAAATGTTTTGCCCCATGCACAAAAAACCTGGTTCGTGCATACAATAATAGTAGCAGTAAATAGAGGATTCTGGTTCATGTAGCATTACTCTATTATTCTGTTTCAAAATCTCCTTTAAGAGTCTCAATTCTCAATGCGATGATGGGAGCAGATATGTGTAAATATCATTGTACCCGGCACAAGCAAGAAAACACACATCACTTAGTTGCTGAAAGGGTTCGATTATTTCGCCACTAAAGAAACACAAAATCAAATGGGACCCTTTTATGATACCCTTAAGATAGCCACTGCGGAACAAACAAAGGAAGAACCAACAAAATCACCATTGGCTGGCCCCATAAACGTGTCATTTGTTGGCTTTTCTATTCCTCACATCATTATCATTATCCTAGACTAAATTATTACCTCTCATAAATGTGAAAAGCCTATTGTAATGTAACATAGTTAAAAAAAAATATAGTACTTAGATTTTGCTCTATTGTATTATATTTCCATTTTCAGACAATCATAAAAGGAACAAAAAAAAAAACAGTTGAATTATGATGAAATACATTTGGATTTTTAATATATCAAGAAGAGATGATAGTAAATACAAGATTGTGAAAAGCAGAAAATTTACAACTTCATTACTGCCATAAAAGCATATGATTGGGATTCATGGACTTGTTATCATTTTCTTATCCACGAACTTGGGATATATATAATATATATAGAAGTTTTATCTATTGTTGTTGTTTGGTCGCAGCAATATGGCTAAAATTTCAGAGAATTGAGGGCGTTTTGAAGGGGTGTTGTTCCAGCACTTTGTCATAATGTGTTTTAGAGTTTGTTGGCAGTCTTTTGGGATTTCAGGTCTAAGGCCACATGCAGCAATGCCAACTGCTGCTTGCACAGGTGAAAATGAAGAATAAGCTGCCTCACCAGTTACCATCTCCCATATTACCATCCCAAAACTATAAACGTTACTCATCCATGTCTCTGTCACATTCTCTGGGTCCCCTGCAATTATCTGTTCTCAGCCCAACATAAATCAGAGTAAAACTAGTCAGCATGTGGACTGAAAAAAATGTGTACCAAAAAATGTCATATTTGAATAAAAAATTTAAAAGTATAAAATGTTTTTATATAGTAAGTTTGTGACTTTTACGACAACTATTTTAAAAGTCATACTAACAATAGTTTCTCTTTAGTTGTGAGTACACTAAAAAAATGTGTACTAAAAAAACACTAAAACTAAGAAAAAAAATGAAATTTTGTTTCTAAATGCTAACTTTCCTTCTTTTTTTGCATTTCAATTTTATTTTCAACCAAACAAAAGAAAATGCATTATTATCCATATTTTATTTCCTCTCATCCAAACAAATCATACGACAAGGAAAATTATTAATAATTAATAGGTCCTTGCAAATTTCAAATCTACAATATATAGCCAATCACTAGTTTTCATTCTTCAAAGAGAATATGATGCACTCCAAAAGGGGAGAAGAAAAAGTGTCTAGATGCACATCATAAGCACATATTAGTACACAACTACACATCTATTCTAGTGGTAGCTTGTCATCTCACTCATTTCTGTGTGTAGGTGGTGTCCTGGGTCACTTAAAATGAATGTTTGTTTGTCACATCCACACGTGAATTGGTGTGTTTGTAAGTGATGTGCAACGAGATTTTCTCTTGTTAGACTTACTAATAAAGCATGACAACCAAATAATCACTCGTGAGAAAAAACTTTTGACATGTCTTTCTATTCAGTTATCACTTTTTCTCTTTGAATTGAATGAATGCCTTTAGTGGATAGCTTTTGTGTGTTTTTTTCTGCCTGCACACGAGGTGTGAGGGCTTTCTGAGTACACCTTTATCAGTAGGACAAATAGCTAGAGTGCTGGGGGGAAAGATCATGTTAAAGGGTTAAAGCCTTAGGACATGAGGGCTCCAGCGAAGAATTAATTCTGGTGTAATTCTAATTGGCATTACACAAGCCACTTATTTTCCTAATGATATACACGAGTGCTTAAATAAAGGTAAACACAACAAAGTGAAAGCAAGAAAACAATTATTAAGACAGCTTAGGCATGCTCAAACAATGATGCCAGGACAAGTGACATAAAGTTTCTTTTAAATGTAGGTTAGTTCATTCAGCATTGCTTTACATACAATGGATCTAAACAGCATACTTTGGGACAATAAAGCACACAAAAAGTTACTCTACATTGCTCTCCAACATCTAGCATGTCTTTTTCAAGGTGTACTGAAACATGTAGAACAGACAAAAAAGATAAAAGAGCTAAAACACTTTAGACTGGAATTTATCACTGAACTAGCTAGTGTACATGAGGACAAACAGAGAAACCGGGCAGAGAGAGAATAAAGAAAATTTAAATTACAATTGGATCCTACTCCTATCCTATACATTACTGTTGCTGAAACATTATTTAGGAGAACCAAACAGACATTAAACTTTACAAGGCAGACAGTAATAACAAATCTGTCATTCTTCCTTGAACACATGCAGGATACAATGAATGTTTTAAGAAACTTCATTAGTTAGGCTGTTAGAGGAAATGGCTCAAGCCAATGTTTGAATACTAGGTGCTACAGTGCTGGTAAATTGGTAAAGTTATAAAATTCCTGGAGGAGCACACCAAGTTGGCCAAATATGCATCACAAGCAGACAATCTTTTTCATTTCCATGTTGGAGAGATTTCGATCTTAACATTTGTGCCAAAGTCATAAAGTTTCTAACCAAATCAGTGAGAACAAAGGTGCATATAGATAAAGTTTTATTGATTGAGGATGCATATAGCAAATCCATGAGCATAGGAGAGGAGCATTAGTATTTTGCACCCTATGTTTAGAAAAAGCAGACCATTACCATTACATGACAAAAGATTTTTGGAGCAGCAGGTAAAAAGCATATAACACATTCTCATCCATTATATTTATATCTCACCTAAAAGTCCGGAGGATTTAGATTAGGTGTGTAGGTCAAGGTGTCAAACTATTGAGAAGGAGGGACCCTATCTTTTAAAAAGGATAGATAGATACCAAATCGTGATCCTATTCTTCACGTTTAATTTTCTTATAAAGAAAAAGCTGTGTCAGCTGGAGAATATTTCGGACTATGCATGGCAAAGACACTACAGAATCCGGTGACACACAATTTTGCACAATTGAAACAAGTATTTTGCTAAATAAAATAAGTGTGAATGAATAGGGACAAACCTCTGGAGCTAGCCACCTATAACCATCAGTTTCATACTCCATTGCTTCTCCAACACTCTTGCAGGCAGTGACTAAACCCATATCTCCCAAGCAAGCATTTCCATGCCTATCCAACAGAATCCTCTGTGAATTAAGGTCTCTATATGCAACACCATGGTCATTCATAAACTTGATCCCTTCAGCCACATCAACAGAAATCCTCACAATATCCTTAGACTGAAGCTTCTTGTTCTTCATCATCAAGTCATGAACAGATCCACCTTCCATGAACTTGGTCACCACACACAACCCATGATTATCATCCACACAAATACCACAAAACTGCAGAATGTTTCTATGGCCACAAGTCATGAGTTCCAGAAGATCCTTGTGGAGTTCAAACTCATAAGAATTCCCTTTATCACACCCCTTCAGCTTCTCAATCCCGACCCTCTTCCCCATATACACTCCTTTATACGAATTCGGCCCAATCTGCTCAACAAACTCAACACTATCTGAGTTCAACAACCATTTCTCAATCTCATCACCACCTGACTTTATGGTCTGCCATTCATCCACTGACACAACAAAAGATGAATAAGGCAAAGGCACCTGAAGCTGAATCCTTTGGCTTGAATTCTCAAACTCCTTTCCGCGGTAACCATCACTGGCTTCTTCTTCAATCTCCACAAGCTCTCTCCCTTTAGAATTCTCCTCCTGGCACCCACAGAGCCCAAAGGGAAGCTTCACAGCACCGGTTTTGGGCTTCTTCATGGCAAACTTCAAAGCATTCTCAACCCTGGCCCTCACCAACTTGTCATGCCCAGATTGAACCACGAGAAGCACAACCCCCAAGGTGAAACCTTTCTTCTCAAAGATCTGCATCCTCTTGCAGCAAATGGAGGAACTATCCAACGCACCCGACATCGCAGGCCATGAAATCGGAGAGTTGCAAGCGAACGTGAGCCTCAAAGCAGAACCCTGAACCTCATCATCATCACACTCCTCTTGAATCAAAATCGAAGGCTGGTCACTCTCCGAAGCTTGCTCCATCAACTTTATGTGAAGAAACACATCCTTCATATCAAACTCCGCCTGTGCATAACTGAAAAAAAAAAAAAAAAAAATTTAAACAAAGAAAAAAAAGTTTAATAATAAACCAAAAAACAAACCACCTATGATTCCAGAACCAATGTTTGTTGACTTTTTAAGTTACTAAAACTAAAAGCGAAAGCAGCGAGCTGAAAGATTTTTTTTTTGTTTTTCGAAATAGTCAGTGACCGTGATTTCAGCCTTGACGTTTTTGGGATGTCTGTCACCGCAATTGTGGCCACCTCGACCACATTTTGTCCACAATTTAAAACCTTTAGCAAAATCGAGACGGTGTAGTATGCAAAAAAGCAAAAACACACGATGAAAAAACTGAAAAGTGTGAAACTTGACAAGATGGGTGACTGGGATGAAGGTTTAAAAAACAACGAAACTTGAGTTTAGTCAGAATGTTAAAAGCTTTTGAATGGTGAGCGCAATTGACGAAAGTGCAAGTGATTAGTTGGGACCTGAGGGGCAAGGAATCGTAATGCTTGCGAATGTTGGACATGAGTTTCTCGGGGAGCTGGCTGCCGGGGTAGAGCTGAGTGAGGTTGCGAACAACGCTTCCCCAGGCGAGCTTCCGGGAAGAAGCGTCGGCTTTGGAAGAAGGCGGGGAATCGAGGTTGAGTGAGTTTCTGAACGAAGCGATGGCTTCGGAGACGTTGCGAGTCAGCTTCTGGAGCTTCTTGTGGACGGGATCTTTGTTGTTGTTGTTGTTGTTGGAACCGCCGGCGCCACTTCCCTCGGATCTGTGCTGGCTGCGCATCAGGACCTGCTCCACCGTGTCGTCGTCGGTGGCGGCGGCGGTGGCGCGACTCGACCAGCACTCTAAGGCTGCGGCCATTGCTGGATTGGTATTGGTGAATGGTGAGTTGAGAACTCAGAAGTGGTGGGTGGAGATGGGAGTGGGAGTTAGAGTGACGAGTGATGAGATTGAGAAGTTGTAATAAATGTGTGTAATCATTTTGTAATGTAACCGCCGGATATTTTCATGCTACCTTTTTTAGGTAAATCGCCAACAAAGACTAGAAAAACTAACTTTGTGCCACCATAGATAGATAGATTACAACACCAACAGATGCTTTTAAACTACTATCTTCGAGGTATTATTACAATGTTACTAACATTTTCACTACATTTTATATGTTGTTATTAATGATAAATGATAGTAAAAAAAAACATGAACATGTCCTTTCTACCTTTGAAAACGGTTAAAAAAATAAATTTAAATTATTAACAAAAATTGTCTATTTTTTTTTTCTCTGAATCTCACAAGTTGGTCTTCCTTTATTTCAATTTGGGGACCCATAAATCTCAAATCACTCTCTCTCTCTCGAAATTGTATCGTGCTCTGATCTTTTTCCTTGGCCTTGTCTCTGTTGACATGCATCAAGGTGGTTGCATGCTAGGTTCTTAATTCAGCTATCCTTAATTGCTAGACTTCTTCAATCATCGAAGATGGTGGTATATATGGCTTTGTCAATTATCATCATATGGCTCCATTGAGTTGGGTTCTTAGTTCTCATTTCTTACAATTAAGAACTTTATAAGGGACTATCAAGATTCTTTTGTAAACTATAAGACTAACTATTCCTCAAAACAAATCAGAGAATAAATTGGTCAAGGATTGAAGTCATAGATTGTCAATAAACTAATTTAATAAGACTAGGTGAACATGTCGCGCTTTAAATTTGATGGCATGTATCAGTAATAAGTTTCCTAAATGTCAAATTTTAACTAAGGGTGCAGTAATCATGTTTGGTTGGCTGGTGCATGTGCAAGTGAGAGAAATCAACTTACTACAATTAATTGCCTCTGCTTGGTCGTGTAGTATGCAACCAACTATATGTTAAAAAGAATAATTTGTAGTATATTTTTCTAAGTCCTCCCTCATGTTGTTGATTGATTAGGTAGTGATGACGCCCTTGGTAGAAAGATTATATAGTTACTAGTGAGTGTGTAGTGATCCAAATCCATTGAAACAGAACAAGGGAGAGAGAATGCACTGATTAGAGTGGAAGGTGGCGAAATGAATCATGAAAAATGGTCTCATTGATTGAATGAAAGTGGGACCTATGGGGTTTGATAGTTGTTGGTACCTGGTCTCCCATGTGACCCACATCCAACATTAAATCAATTAATAATGGGCTTTATATGGGCCGTTAATTAGGGCAATCAATTTTTTGTGACAAATTACTTGCCTTTTTGTTTCGACTTCATTTTCTTTCCTTCGGCTCCACTTTCCGGACAATGAATCAGTTTCTCTCTACTTTTTTCAGTGCAATAAATAATCTTAAGAATATTTTATTTTCAATTAAATTAAATCTATTCTTCTGACAGTAAGAATTTTAAGATAAAATCTTTAATGTAAAATTCACAATCTTTAGTTTTTATTCTTGATTTTTAAGATCCCGTTTTTCATCCTTATTACGCCTAACGTCTATCTCCAAGATGAAAATATTGAAAGATGTTTATAAAATGCACAGGTGAGAAGCCGAGATTCCTATTTGGTGGGAAGTGGATTATTAGAATCCTATTTTTAAAATGCAAAGTTGATTTTTAAGATCCTTATCTCTTCTTTTTTTGTAACCAACGTTTTAAATGTGAAAAACAAAAATTCTGAATTTAAAAAATTAGAGGACGAAAAATACATTTCAGCCTATAATATATTATTCTTAGAAAAGTTCTGACAAAATATTTGGAATAAATACTCTTTTTAAAAAGAGATTTTGAATAATAAGTAAATATGATTTTATTAACATGTAAGATTTTTTTACGTGTTAATTTTTAGTTCCTTAATTTCTAATTTGAAAATTGAATCTCAGTTTTTAACCATTAATTGTTATTTTTAATGTTTAATTTTTTTTTACTGTAATTAATAATTATTTAAACAAAATTAATTAGTTAATTTTTTTGACTAATTTAATATGTAAAAACTATTTCATTAAATTCACTTATATGAAAACTATGAAATCTAATTAATGTTTGAATAAAAAAAAGATAATAAATATAATGAAAATTCAATAAAAAAAAAGTATATAATATTAAATTTTTATTTTTTATGAGATTTATTTTTTCACAAAATTTTCATTATATTTAACTCTTTTTTGAGTTGTACATCAATTAAATTCCACGTTTTGACTCATTTAAAAAATTTTAAGAAACAAAATGAGGTTTCTAAAACATAAAGAAGTAAACTGAAAAAAAAAAACTAAAATATAAAACATTAAAAGTGATATTTAACTTTAAAAATTAGATAAATTTTGACAAAGCTGATATTAAACAAACCTCTTTGATTTTTAAAGTGCCATAATAATAATTTTTATTTATTATCATATATTTATTTATTTTTTATTTTTTATATTTTCAACAATAATTTAATAATTTGAATAAAAATAAAATAAAATAAATGATTTATAAAATAAAAAGTGAAATATATATATAAAAAAATTACAACTAATATTAAGAAATGTTAAAAAAGAAATAAAGAATAATTTAAATAATATTAAATATTAATAAAATAAAATTTGATAAATTTAAAATTTGTATATAATAAATATTTTTAATTTTTGTCAATATAGGTCGGGTCATACGAGTCAACTAGTAACCTACTGATTATACCAATGACCTAGTAATCAAGTGTCTTTACTGATTCAATTACCGATCTGATTTTTAAAATTATGATAGAGAGACGTCGAGAAATAAAAAAGTTTGATTTTTTATACAAAAGAAAAATACAAGATATTTCACTTTTTATTTTATAAATCACTTCTTTTATTTAACTTTTATTCAAATTATTAAATTTTTTCTGATATATAAATGTTTCCATAATTATTATTAATCAAATCATTGAATTAATGGTTATTTTAGTTTTTGAAAATAAAAAAGGATTGGGTTTCAATTTCTGCTTTGCATAATTCACCTAACTTTTTAAAAATAATTTAAGGATAACTTAGAAATAAAAAATGGATAATTTTATATATATTTTTAAATTAATTAATTAATTTTATTTAAATAATTATTATTTACATTAAAAAAAACGTCAACAGTTATAAATTAATATTTAAATCAAAATTATATGATTTTAAAAATAAAAAATTCAATTTTCAAATTAGAAACTAAGAGATAAAAATTTTGAATGCCAGGTTGTGGTGCATTTCAGCACTAGGTAATAGATACTAAATATTAAATGGGAAGAGGTGTCAGACATATTAGAGGCAAACATATTATTAGAACTGGAAAAATCATTCCCATAACATCAGCTGTAACTAGTAATTATCATGTGTCATGACCAAGTATATATGATAAAAAAAAAAAAAAAAGTCATGTAAAAAAATCCCATTTGAATGTTACAATCTTTTATTGACAGAAAATACGTCTGAATCTTATTTTATTAAGACAATTGTAATCAACGTGATTAAGTCATAATACTCTTTATTAAAAAAATATATACATTTTAAATATACATTGATTATTATGATTAAATAACACGTAATTATTTGTATCAAATAATTATTTTAATTACATTAATTTAATTCTCCTATTGTTTTATATATATATATATATAAAAGATATTGGGTCTTCCTAACTAAGCACCACATAATACCACTCTAATTAACACCATAGCCTCGTAACAAATAGGTAGAAAGTAATGTCTGTGTCTGCCAACAATAACATGTCTGAGGTCAAAGGTATGAGGTGTGCTTTATGGACCATTGTTCTCGGAGGGGTAATAATTTGTTTGGGCTATCCCCTTAAATATGTTTTTTCATATATATAAAAGACTGAATTTTGATTTAACTATGTAAACTTTTATTTTTTAATTTTAGTATTAGTTATCATTAATTAACATCTGTTAATGGATGACATGATAAATAAAGTGTCACATAATCGATAGATGTTATGTAAACCTTTGTTTTTTCATATTATTTGAAAATAAATAAATTATTAAAAAAAATTATTATGTATTTTAAAAAATCATTAATTAACTTAAAAGTGATTACAATTTTCTTACCAATTGCTGCATCCTATGATGAATGTCAAACTCACCAAATGTTGTCCTCTTATTTGGTACAAAATTAGAATGCAATTTGGTCAATCAAAGGCACACTTCCGTTTCCAAGTTGTTCAAAATCGTTAATTAATAAATGAACAATATATTAGGGTCCGGTTGATACAAATTATTTTAAGTTTATAAGTTATTTTTAAATTAAAATTAAAAATGAGAGTTTCAAAAAATAAGTAAAAAATTATATGTTAATATTTTTTTTAACTTAAAAGTTTATTAAAATTAAAATATATTTAGAAGCATAAGACGTCATGGTTTGACTTTTTCCACTAACAAAAATTAATAAATTAATCATTAACATTTGTTGATAAAAAATAATAATTATCTTATATATTAAAAAAGTATATTTATAAAATAAATATCATAGAAAAAAATGATGTATATGAAAATATCTTAAAGATAATAAAACTTTTATATAGATAAAAATGTAACATACCCCTAAAATATATTTAACTCTTTATAAATTATTTTTAATCTAAAGTTAGAAAAATGAAATTTAAGAATTAAACTAAATTCATTTGGATATTTTTTGTTTATCTATTTTAAAAAGTTAATTTTAAGCTTAAAGTTTTTTTTATATTTTGTTATGCTATCCAACAATAATCACATACATATTGGATTATTGTCCTTTTTTTTTTTAATATTATTCATTATTTTTAAATTTATTTATTAATTTTTTTTTTTAAGAAACATTTGTTATTTCAATGCTATATTATTATTTTAATAATTTTAATAGTAACGTGATGTTGGATAATGTTTTAAATAATTGATTAATAATTTTATTAATTAGAACATTATTTTTATTTTATTAAAATTTACAATATTTTTTTTATAATGAAATAGGTTGAATAAAACTATAAAAGAAAATTGTATTTAATAACTAGAATAATTGACATTACTTAATGAGAAAAAATAATTTAAAATTTGTTATATATACATTGTAATATGGCTTTATTGGAATTTGAAAAAAAAAGCATGAAAATAAATTTTGCACAAGTAGCCGTGAGTAGTTTATTATAATAAATGTTTATAAAATAAGTGATTATTAGATAATTGATTATTTCATAAGTAGATATGATTTGCTTATTTAAATAAGCACGAAATAACTTATTTTAAGTAAAAACAGTTTAGACAAACATATTAAAAATACAAATAATTACTTATTTTATTAAAATAAGTGGCTATTTTACCAAATAAGTTTAAACAAACCAACTTATAAAACTCTTCAATAAAAATTAGAGTTTTAAGGTGTTTTTATTAATTGGAATTCGACCAAACTTTTACTTATGAATAACTTTAAGTTAAAAAAAAATTGGACAAATACACCCTTATTACTTATTTTTTTAAAATATTTTAAGGCTTAAATATATTTTAAAAAGGCTTAATTGCAATTTTAGTCTTCCTACTTTTTTAAATCTGTAATTTTGGTCTTCTTATTTTTAAAATCAAACACTTTTAGTTCCTTTGTTAATTTTGAGGTTGTTATTTTTAACGTTGAGATTTGAACTTTAATTCTTTTTAATTTTTAAATGTTAGAATAATCATTAAGCCAATAATCTAATTAATAATTATTATGAAACATTTATATATATAAATTTTTCACATAAATTTTATTTATTATCATATATTTATTTATTATTCATTGTGTTCTCAACAAGAATTTAGTATTTTGAATAAAAGTAAAATAAAATGAGTGATTTATAAAATAAAAAGTGAAATATATATAAAAAAAATACAACTAATAATATGAGATGTTAAAAAATAAATGAAGAATAATAGTAAAGATTAATTAAATAAAATTTTATAAATTTAAAATTTGTATATAATAAATATTTTGATTTTTTTCAATATAGACCGAGTCATGCAGATTAACTAGTGACCCACTAGTTCAAATAATAACCCAGTGTCTTGACCAGTTCGATCACCGATTCGAATTTTAAAATTATGACAGAGAAACATTGAGAGAGATGTTGAAACACCAAAGTTATTTAAATTATTATTCGAACCAATAAATCATTAGTTGACACGCATGACTCAACCTATATTGAAAAAAATTTAAAATATTTATTATATACAAATTTTAAATTTATAAAATTTTATTTAATTAATCTTTAGTATTATTAAAAGTTATTTAATTTATTCTTTTTTATTTTTTAACATCTTCTGTTATTATTTGTAATTTTTTTTATATATATTTCACTTTTTATTTTATATATCACTCCCTTTATTTAATTTTATTCAAATTACTAAATTCTAATTAAGAATATAAGAAATAATAAATAAATATATAATAATAAATAAAATTTATGTGAAAGATTTATATATATAATGTTTCATAATAGTTATTAATTAAATTATTAATTCAGTAATTATTCTAACATTTGAAAACTAAAGAATCCTAACTTTGTCAAATTTTATTAATTTTTTATTTAAATTAAATAATTAAATCAATGGATAATTTAGTAATGAAAATGGATAATTATGTCATTAGTAAAAAAAAATTAACTAATTAATTTTATTTAAATAATTATTAATTAAAAAAAAAATTAACGTTAAAGATAACGATTAACGCCTTAAATCTAACAAATGAATTAAAAGTATTTGATTTTAAAAGTAAAAGATGAAAATTACAAATTTTAAATTTGGAGAACAAAACTATAATTAAATATTTAAAAAAAACACTATTTTTAGGCATAAAAACATCTTAATATTATGTTTGCTTAAACACACATATCCTTAAATACACATAATATTTTGAGGTTAATTAATTTTTTTTAAAATACATAATAATAATTTTTTTTAAATGAGATGAAAAAATAAAATTCTATGTGATGCGATGGTCCTTTTGTCATATTATCAAATAATAAATAATAAAATAAAACATAAAAATTTATCGCATCAAACAAATGAAAATTTAATTAATAAAATAAAATATCAATATTTTATAAATATTGATATTTAAAATATTTAATTTTGTATTATATGAATTTATTCCATAAATTTGATTATAAGATTTATTAGATTAATAGATAAAAATGAAATATTTTAATAAATTTTATTAAGAAATTTATTCATGATGAATGAGATTCTGGCTCCTGACTAAATGCAGTTTTTTTTTTTTTCTTTTTTTTACTAATGCAGGTTAATCCGCAACATAAGCTAGATAGTTCAAAGTGGTCACTGTCTAAATCAGGATTTGAATTGAAGTTGATTTATTCTAGATGAGGTATCCTACAAAATTAAAAATATTCTCAAAATGATATATATGCTAAGCACCAGCAACTCTTCTTCTGGTCACCGTTTGCATCCGCCAAAGACAATTCTTGGCGATGACAATTTTTATTTCAGATATACGTTCTGCCTCTTTGCCAGAAATTATCAACACCCCCTTTTCACCAAATTTTCTTTTTTCATTCTCCTCTCTGTAATCTTGAACAATGGTGACATTCTTTCCTCATAAACTCACTTCTAATACCAAAATCCCTTTCCCCTTTATTTCTTTTAGATATACATTCCCCAATTTTAGATTGATTTGTATTCCAATGAACAATCAACGTGATTGATAAACTTTATGAGTTGGTGGCTCGATTCATAGTTGTTTTAATTTCTTTCAAATGGAAAGAAAAATCACGATAATATCATGTGCATCTTCAAGGCTTCAATAAAAAACAATCACACCAAGATAGAAATAAAATCAATCAACCAAGAAAATTAACAAATTTGAACCTAAAACAAAACTCACAAGTTAGTTATAAGCTATACCAATGCTAGATATGATAATGATTTCACAAATCATCTAAAAATATCATTCTCAATCTATCACACATATCTATAAAAGATATTTAAAAATTACTATAAGTGAAGAATAAATTTAAAAGATGTGAGACTTGTGTATAAGAAATATATAAAATTTATGTGAAAAATATAAAATAAAATATGTAAGATTTGTATATAAAATTATTAGTAAAATATTAAAATTCTATAAAAAGATAAAATAAAAGATGTGAAACTTTGTGAAAAGAAAAAATAAAAAAATAAAACACAAAAAACATGATTTGATTTTTTATTTTTAAAAATTAAAATAAAAAACAGTTTTTAAAAATATTTTTTAAAAATTAATTAATCAAATAAATTTTATAATTTTATAACTTTTAAAAATCTAAAACTGTTTTTAAAACTGAAAAGAATCGTAGGAGTGTTCGAAAAAAAAAAAAAAAAAGGCTATTGTCAAAAATTGTTTCCATACGGTCACTAATGTAACTAGAGGAGGTGGGGGAGGAACAACGACGGAGCCAGCCCTAAACGTTAGGGGACCAAAAATTAAAATTTAATATATATATATATATATATATTAAATTTTATATATTCTTAAAGTTTAAAATATTTATTACATTATTAATTTATTAAAATATTAATAAAAAACATATTTAAACAAAAATAAAATATTTTTTTTAAAGAAAATAACAACTCATAATTATAAATATAAATTTGTAATAAAAATTGATACCTACGTTAATAAATTTTATATTATGTCTCACATCTCAAATATTATCTTATGTAGTGTTAATAATTAAATTTATTTCATCTCTAAAAAAAATTAAGTTTATTGCATTGATAAATGTTAATTAATAAATACATTTTTTATTCAATTAATAAATAACTTAATTTTTAAATTATTTAAAATTAAATCAATATAAATGAAAAAATAAATTATTTATAAGCTTTAAAATATGAATAACAAGTGATAAAATTTAGAAGAATAGTATTATTGAAAAAAATGATATTCAAATATTTTGTCTAGTTAATAAAAAAATATCATTATTTTATAAAGATTATTTCATAAAAGACTATACAGAAAATAGGATATTTATGAAAAAAATCATTATCTTTATCGTATCTTTACCATAAAAGTAAAATATATTATTATAAAAAATAAAAAATTGACACTTAAATATCATTATCTAAGAATTTAAAATAAAACAATTAATTTATTATTAAAAAAATATACATATATTAAAAAAAAAAAATTCAGGATGAGATTAGGTTGTTTTTTTTTTTCTTTCTGGTTTATAAGATTAGTTCATTTATAGCTAAAAGATTATTATATTATTTATTATTATTATTGTTATTATTATCGGTAGTAGTGATATCGGGTCGTTATTTTGGGTTGGGTTTCGTTTGAGGCCCATATAAGAAAACCCGACAACATGGTTCGCTATGCATAACATACAACATTAACCCCTTTGTGTTCTGCCGCCACCAGCAGGACTGTGTATTCGTGATTGTTTCCGAAAACCCTTGTATTTGAAACCAATACCAAAAGCGTGAAGTGAAGCGAAGCCATTGCTGCGTGAGAATGGGGAAGAAAGCAAAAGGGTCAAGGAAGGGTAAGAAGGCATGGAGAGCCAACATCAGCACCGAAGAGATTGAAGATTTCTTCGAGAAAACGACAAAGGACGCTCTTTCTGGTGGCTCTCTACAAGCCGTTTCTAGCGATTCCCTCTTCTATGAAGACAAGTCCAAAGGTATTTCTTTTCTCAGTTTCTCTTTGGGTATGTTTTATTTTTATCGTAATAGTAACTATTCGCTTGTAGCTGAAATTCATGTTTCTTTTAAGATGAACAGTTATATAATTAGTTGTGTGTTGACATGATTTGCATAAGCTTGCATCACTATATGATATTTTTTATGTGAAAATCTATGTAATTTTGATTCAAAAGTTAAACCTCACTTATGCTGTTTTTGCTAATAGTTCTAACTTCGGCTGTAAGCTGCTCTCAGTTTTTTTTTTTTCCATCCAACCCAAAGTCCCAAATATTTCGTTTTAACTATACAGTGTACATGCCTCAGTACAATGGATCAATGGTCATTGCAGTTCAGTTGCACAGCCTAGATAGAAAGAAAGGGCCCTCTGACATCCTATATCTATTCGAGATTGACTACTTTGGTGGAAATAACCAATCATGAGTATTTGAATGTTTTTGGCTGCATTGTAGAGTACTAAACTTTGTGTTTCTAATGTTTTTGCTTTGTTATTTGTTAAAGAAAAAACTGTATTGCTTGATTTCTTTTTCACCAGAATGGGTTTACAACTTTGAATTATTGTTGTTCCTCGCTTTGCTATGTTGGTGTTTGCCTAATTTGATGATATGACTAAACTGCTAGATCTTGCTGTGAAGAAGAAGATTGAGAAGCATAGGGAGAGAGTGCTCCGATGTGATAGCCTGCTACAGAAAAACCAGTTTGTTAAGCCAGTGCCATCTTCTATTCTGAAGAAGTGTTCTAAAAAACGGAATGTGGCCTCTAATGTGAAAGAGGTCAAGCAAGAGGCTGATAAGGTCAGTAAGTTGTCCATTAATGCAAGAAAGGATGGAGTAGTATTTTTTTTTTTTTTTTGCTTTTCATCCCAAACCTTGTTTAGATTTTATTTTTATTAAAATTTCTTGTTTTTAATAATCTTTTTCAGGATGATTCTGCTGTGTTTGATCTATGGGATGATAAAGGTACCTTTTCTGTTCATTGATTTAAAGTTGTGCTTTACTTTTTGTGTTAATTATGAGATGTAAACATGGTATTCTTTGGTATTGTCATGCAGATGAGGATAACAAGAAGGTGAAAAAGGTATAATACATTAGAGCAGAGTTGATTCTAATCAGTAGATTTCATATTGCATTTTATATTTTTCTGCACTTTCAGTGTTGGTAGATTATATGATAATACCTGTTCAACAGGTATCGAAGCCTGCTCTTATTCCAGCAGTAGAGGTTGATCCCCCAGGCTGCTCTTTCAATCCCTCGTATGAAAGTCATCAGGTAGTTTCTTAAGAAATAATGCTTTCCCCGGGCAATTTGTGATATTTTAAAATTTTTGTCATGCATCTTGAAGAACAACTTAAAAAAATTTATCTGTTAATCAGGATACATTAGCTTCTGCTGTTGCGGAAGAAATGCAAAAAATCTACAAAAATGAATTGGGCCCTAAACCTGTGCCATTGACTGTTCCTGGAGAAGCCATTGCTGAAGAAGATGTGAGTCTCATTCTCTTCATTTATATTATTCTTTGAGGGTGAAATCTTTGTCGCATTTAAGCTTTATATACTTGGATTTGTATGACTTCTGTCATTGGTCCTGCTTTTTTCAATAATCTACTTTTTTTGCCAGAGGTATTTTCTTGACGTGGACAATGGGAGTGACAATGATGAAGATACTCTTGAAAATGAGGATGATGATGCATTGGAGAAAAAGTGAGCTATCATCAATTTTAATTAGCCTGACTTCATGAAGTTTGTTTAAATACTGTTTATTTACTTCATTATATTTTTCCCTTTATTATCATGACATTATAGAAAACTCAAATAACATTTTGTTCTATCGTTTTTTCTTTCTCTTCTCATTCTTTTGTGTTGAATTTGAATTTAGTCATTTTAATGCATATTAATGTTTAATGATTATTTTAAGTATCTATCGAATCTGCAATCTTATAATTGTGGTCCTTAACAGTCATTCAATAGTTTCTCTTGCTAATGCTTGTTAAATTTCTTAGATGCATAATCTATATATTTTTCCTTCGGAGTATGAATTAATATTTTTGGTATAAATATTGTTTGAATGTTATTAATTTCTTACATGATCTCATTTTGGACACTGCATTATATATACACAGTGTATTTGCACCTAATATAAGTGTTTTCTAAACAACTGATGTATTCATATGTTTGAATAATCATTGGACAGGCCTATTAAAACAAAGAGAGTAACTAAAGTTGAATTGAATAAGAGGATTAGGCGGAAAGAACAGCTGAAGAAAGAAGCACAAGCTAAGAAGATGAAGGAATTGTCAAAGGAAATTGATAGGTAATATGACCCCTCTCTCACTCTCTTGCATCACAATAAAATATGATTTTTATTCACCTTTTGTTCTTCTGGTTACAGCATACCTGAAATTATTCAGGAAATTGAGGAAGAAGATGAGGAAAAGAAGAAAAGACATCTTAGGCGAAAAGTTGCTAAACAGGATATGTTAAAGGCACGCCCACCGCGCTTAGGAAAGTACAAGTAAGTACTGTTTTGTGTATATCTTAATTTACTTTGCCTGCCATAATTAAGGGCCGGGATATGAGTTGTTAAGCTTTATTCGACCTATTAGTAAATCATTAGTATTCCATTTGTAGTTTTGTACAATTAAAAACTTCCAGTGAAGTTTTTGTGGAGCTTGTTACTTGTGCCTTAAATAAAATAACATAGTTATGATTGTTTTAAGAATTTACGTTTATCAATTCCTTTCTCATAACAGGTTTGAGCCTGCACCTGTTCAAGTTCTATTAAGCGAAGAGATAACTGGATCCATTCGAAAGCTCAAGGTAGGCTTGTGTTCTATTGATATGATTTTGATTATTTTAGTGTCCAGTTTTATTAGGCGACACAAGTTAATTTTCCTACCTTTGTTTGTTCATACTTAGGGTTGCTGCACCCTTATAAAGGATCGATATAAAAGCATAGAAAAAAGAGGATTGATTGCTCCATCAAAAAGAAAAAGGTTAGTTCAAGCTTCTGCTCTTTTATCAAATATTTTTTGGTTGACCATCAAGTTCTGATCTTTTATTCATTGTATTTGTACAGGAATTGATGTATGATAGCAGAAGTAATGGATTTTTGTTATGTATTTTTGTTTTTTTTTTGTAACAATTTTGTTTTTTCACATGTTATTTAATAGTTTTTAAATATTTTATTATTCATAAGTTTTATGATTTTCAAAAGTAATTATCATCATCACTTAACACGATATATGTTAATTGCATAATATAACAGCATTAAATTATTTAAAGGTTGATGCCCGTTAATGATGTGTTTTTTATACGGAAATTATAGTATATAAAAAATTAGAGTATATTTTAGGTGTTGTCCTTGATGACCTGGTACCAAATAATATTGCATATGCGTTTGATGAAAATAAGTTTAGAGTACAATGAAATCTTTTATGGTATTTGATTGAGATTCTGAATAATTTAAAAAAAGTTATTTGTTATTTAAAATTATAGAGATTTTATGAATTTTTTTTAATTGGATTATATGAATTTTTTAGTTGATCATATAAAATACTAAATCCAGCAATGATAAATTTTACATGTTATTCAAATCACTGCGAATCATAAATTCTTAATGAAATAAAAATCTTTATAAGAGAATTGTAAAGGTCTTCTTTTATTTATTTATGAAAGTTGTGTTGTTTAGTAGTAACATGAAATGATACCTAAAGAATTTCTCTGTTTGTCATGATCAACAGCGATTTTATTTTTTTTATATTAAGGACCAAGCTTAAATTTAAGCATTTATCATAAACTAATGACATTTTTAACTTAAAAATATCAAAAGTAACATTTTTCTTATATTAGTTAATTATCCGGTGTATGGTGTAGTTCAAGTATAATAAATGACAACCAATTAAACACAATAATCAGAAACAGAAACACACATAAAACATAATGAGAGTATCAAGTCTCCTCTTACATAAGAAGCAGAAACACACATGAAACATCAAATAAAATGCAGGGAGTAAATATAATCTACCCAGATACCCTGGGAGGGAAGATCCTGAGCATGAGTGGGTTGAACACCACTTCAATTGCATGGAGGAGAAGAATCACGTAGGTGATCAAGGCCAAAAAGCACATGAACAATTACCTGAACACTCCACTCTGGGTGTGTTTCTCTGCATGGCTAGTGGCCATGACAATGGCAGCCATGATCGTCGCTGCAATAGCTGTGCATCTCACTATCTTCCGGTTGAACGCCATCAGAGATAACAAATGAAGTGAGGAATGACAAGTGTGTGGTAGTTTATGTTTTATGTTAGAGAACATTTTATATATATCTAGTATACTCTGTTAGACTTGGCTATTTTGCTTTTTTTATTATACATACGACAGTTACAAGTTTGCTAGCTATGGTTGTTTGATTTGTTAAACTGTGTTCTTCATTCGTGTTAATGCAAATATTTCATTTTTTCCAAAAAAAACATACTTCTATAATTCTTATAAGAAAAATATGTAGATAAAAGTGTCAATTTAATTAATTTTTTTTTATAACAAGTCGAAATAAAACGAAATTAGTGAACACGTTCACACGATAAAGCAAATAGTATTTGTATAATAACAATTTAGTTTTGATGTTTAACTTTATGTGGCATTTTTATTATTTATTTTACAAACTTCTTCGCAGAGTGAGAGGTCTTTCTTTGTCTTTTTCCTGTATGGCTTACCTAAGTTTGGCGGTCAAAGTTTCATTTTCATGTGTACTTGATTTAGTATTAATTAATGAATTGGTCACGATGCAGTAGAATAATATTCGATATAATAATACTAATATCAGTATATTCATATACCAGTCTAAAAAAAATTATACTCTTAGACTAATAATTAATACTAATCCAGTATATTTTAGCCCTGATTAATGGAGAGTAGGGAGTTTTTTTTTTTGGGTGGATCGAAATGGAAACAATTTTTTTTCTTTTTCTTTTAACATATTAGTAGGAGAATGAGATTCGAGATATTGATACAGGTTATACAACTATATCCACGCATTATAAGAACTTACTATTTAATAAAAAAAAATATTGTATCTAATTTATATAGTGTAAAATAATTCTTCGTTATAAACCTAACATCATGAGTGAAATTAATATTTGATTTAATAAATAGAAAATATATCTAATGGAAAAAACACACACACTAATATAGAAAAATATAGTTCAACACACACTCTTGAAAAATTTAAACACACTTGTAAAAACAATGAGAAAAATAATAGATACCATGAATGATCTGGTAAAAAAAGGTTTAATCACAAATTTTATCCTTCAATTTTTATTGTGTGCTTGTTTTTCATAAATTTTATCATTTAAATTTTGAATTTTCGTATATTTTACTATCTAAATTTTATTTTAAAATAAAAAAAATGAATTGCTTTGTTTCTTAAGTGATTGTAAAATGCCTAAAAAAATGAAAACTTAGGAGATTAAATTTGTAAAAATAAACTTGAATGGTAAAATTTGTAAAATTTAAAAACTTGATTGGTAAGATTCATAAAATAAAGTACGTAAATAATTAAAATTATATTAATATTATCTTTGTTTTGTTTATTCAAGAGAATGACCACTTTTTTATACCTAATAATAATGATCGTTTGAAATGTGTCATTTTTGGCGTATGGTTTTGAAGATGGAATATATACCTAAAATATTTATTAAGCTTAGCCCTCTCAATATATGGAGTCCAATGAGGTCACCCATATGATCTTGCTTGTTGGGACAGAAGAAATAAATGGACGATGCAGCAACAAGTGAAAATATGTCCCCTTCACCATGCATCATTCTCCATCGTCTTCTAAAATTTTGAAGAAAATTTAAAGATAACAGATTATTATACTCTAATTTAAGGCCAAAAAAAAATTTATGCACTTCATTTGAAAAATAAAAAGTAGGAAAAGAAATGGTTAGAAAGAAAATCAAAAGAAAAAGAGATAGAAAAGGGTTAGAAAATAAGATAAGTGGAATGAATTTATGTGTTAAATAAGTTATGACAGAAGAAGAAAGAATCTAAATGTGAATACGAGTCTATTTAGAAAAATTACTCCAAAAGACTTTTAGAATAAAAAATAGAAAAAATGAAATAATAAATACTATAATATATTTATTTTTCATTCTGTGCGAATGAGCATATATATATATATATATATTTTGCGTGCAAAACACTGCCTAATGATGCATGTACTGTACATGCTTGGTGACTCCAGGTCAAATGTTGGTGGTAGCTACTAGTCTTTGGGATTTGCATGGTTCGATCGATGAGTATAGACATACTTTGATGATGTGAGTGTTAGCAGCAAAAATTAGACTTTAGCAATGGACCCGTGGCAATGTCTGATTTTTATACTTTTAGGCTAAAACAATGGGCGACAAATGAGTGGAACCCTCCTAATGCCTTATGAAAGGAACAGATCCAATAATTCAATGCTTGGAATAAGTGCCACCTTCATTGGGGATGCTGTTAATTGTTATAACTTCAATGAACATTTTATTTTACATCAACACTTTCTGAGGAAGTATACTTCAATTAAATGTATTTTTTTTATTTTATCCTTGTACAAAATTTATTACTTTTCATATTTCATTACATTTTTATTTTTTAAATCGAAAGCGGAGATAAATATGTTAAATTAGAAAATATATCAGTGATGAATTTAAAAAATTGGGATATGGTCTTTGTTGAGGTTGAAAGTCACCACGAATAGGTTATCGGGTCGAAAGTTACGACAATGGATGTGATCATCAAACAGAAAACAGAAAACTCATATAAAAAAAAAATCTTATTTGAAAAAATAATAGCACGAAATAGAAGAAGAGAAACAATTCTATCCTTTTTGAACATCAAAAGCACAAACAGAATTCATATAAATTATTAAACTACTATATTTCAACTTTTATTTAATGATATATTGTTAACTTTCAAATAAATTATTTTTCTTATCCTTTAATTGTAAAAATAATTCATTATAGCAGGTGTGACTATCTTGAAGTGATATTCATAACAAGCCTATTATACTTTATAGTTTTTACATAAGAATATAGTTCAGTTTTTTTTTTGTACAGTTTTCAGTCCAATTTTTTTTTAAGTCCAATTATTTTGAATCAGTTAAATATAGTTCAGATTAGTTCAGTCCAATTAAATTTTTTTTTAACCCTATCAATTAGCAAGGAACCAGAGAAACTTTCTAGTTATGAATCGGGAATAGAATCAATTACAATTTTGAATATGCTATTATATGTTTGTTCTCATTTTTATTGTTTTTGATGTCGAAACAGTTTTTCTTTATCCATAGATAATGAGTTTTGATGTATCAGGGGTATCCATATTTATAGAAGTTTTCATATTCATACTTATTATAATTATTTGTTCAATTTATGTATGACAAAAGGCTCATTAGAATGGTCTTGAAAATTTTTAAAAATTATTATAAATGTACACATGACAAAAAATTAATTAAAATATAAAAAAATTAACAAAAAATAAATGAAAAAAAATTAAAACTCATGAGGAAATATAAATTTAAGAAATAAAATCAGACTCTAAAAAGTCTGGACATAAAAAAAAAAAAAAACTCAAAAATAACTAGAGGTTTACCCAATTAAAAAGCACCCCTATTTTATTTGAACCGCATGGCCCAGCAAACAAAAATTGAAAGAGATATAAAGTTGACAATTACTTTCTACACCTCCAGAAAGACTGAAACGGACAACAATACCCCCATCAAACCCCACGCCCACGGTGCCACAACTTCACACAACCACCCCAGAAACGATTGCATCTTTAATGTAAAACAACCCTGAAAGCGTGCATAAGGATTTTGATCTGCTGGTGATTAGATCATGGACGTGGAAGCCGAAGCTTTCTAAAGCACACTTCTCACTATATGAGTGGCAGTGGCCATGGCAGGCATTGCTCTGCTTTAAATCGGCTCTATTGTTTGAGTACTATGTTGAGTTATGATTTCTTGCTGTGAAGGGTGAGGAAATATAGCAGCAGTCTGATCAGGTTATGGGTTATGTTTGTATATATATTTGGTTGTTGTGGTGTTTCTAGAGTTGATAAAATAAGCTACTTAACCTAATTTGTTAAGTCAAGTGTGAAAAATGGTGGATCAAATTACTCATATTTTATATGAATTTTTTCTTTCTTGATTTATCCAAACCTGACAAAAATAAAACTAGAATCCAAATAGGTTCGGTTGAATTTGAGTTTATATTTTTTTAATTTTGTATGAGCAGACAGATTTATTAGGTCAGTTCACCTGCATTAACCCGTTTCTATTTAGATCAACATCTTTTAGTTTAATTTAATCCAAATTGACGGGTTAACAAGTTAGTCCGAATGACCCAAACCATTTTGTTATTTCGTTGGTGATTGACCTGGCCTCTTAATTTTTCATTAATAATATTTTGTTTTAGCTTTTCAAAAAACAAGGCTTGTTATTAAAGTTTTCATTTATGTTATTTTTGTATTCTAGCTATATAGTAGGTCTTTTTTCTTTGCTCGTGTTTGTTGGAATGTATCTTGACAAACTGCAGATACATACATGCATACACTTCTGTCAATGATTAATTTTTGTGATAAAGTTTTTGACTTTGTGCAAGAGGATCATATCGCTTGTGAATTTGAACGCCAATTTCACTTTTCAAAAGTACCCAAGTACTACTTGGTTATGCAAACACGAGGTAAAGATGGATGGATATATACTATCATGTTTGGCGTGGAATCTTTCCAAGATTACTTCCCTCATTAGTACTTTGATTCCAAATAAGATTTGATATAAAATGTTCCATTGATTTTATTCTAGACAATGCATCACGGGATGAGGAATCAAATTAAGGTCCACAATGCAGAGGATTTAATTAGGATATGATCTAATGCAAGCATAGGATATTAAGAATCAATCCATTGATAATTAGATGGATGTTCACACGGTCAAATTTTGATCAATTGCTATCTATTTTCTATAGATGCGGATTTGCAAATCTTAGAACGGATTCTGATTAGTCGTTATTGCTAATCAAGGGTAACGGAAAACCATAACTATTTTAAATCAGTTGTAGTATGATCTTGATTTCTTTATTGATGATGCTACATACTGGTTCAAAAGTAATATTTAAGAAATTTTTTAACTCTTATTCGACACCACCTGTTGGATGATCTGGCATGCGAGGAATGAGGTGGTTTTTAACGATATAGTTTGACCAGATTGATATATGCATAATCAAGTTCTCTTCTACATCTAACAAAAGGGATTAGCTTGACCAACTCATCCCAACCAATAAAATATTGGTTAACTGAAAACCTCCTCCGCAAAACTACATCAAAATCAATATGGATAGTAGTTCCTTTGGTAATCCTGACTTGTCAGGTTTTGGTGGCGTTCTACGAGATTTTGCAGGCAATTGAATCACAGGTTATATAGATAATTGTGGTTTTACTTCAAACACCACCGTTGAGCTGTGTGCCATTTTTCATGACATTAAACTTGTCCACACAAAAGATTTCTCTAATGTTATTTGTGAGACGGATTCCACCACTTATGTGAAATTCATCATTGAGGGTTTCAACACTGTTCATCCTCATGCAGGTGTGGTTTCGGTCATTCGTGATTACATACAACTACCTTGGAATATTAGCTTCAAGCATACGCTTAGGCAAGGAAATGCTGTGGCAAATATTTTTACTAAGTCAGGAACCAAATCCTCCTCTCTGTTTATTTTATTAAATTCTTGTACAGCTTCAGTTTCGAATTACTTAGTTGCTGATGTCTCAGATACTCTCTTTTATAGGTCTTAGTGTCATTTTTTAATTTCTTTATTCATTAAAAAAAAAAAAAGGCCAAAGTGTTAATTAACAATAAATTAATGAGAAAATTTAAAGCTATAAAGTTACTTATACCAAATTTCTTATACCACGATGATGATTCCAAACATACAATCCACTCTAGCATGGTCAAGATAGCTTAGCTCAGCAAGTATGTACTTTCCTAAAAGTTTTAAAGTGTTTAAATAAACAGTGTAATTATATATTTATTTAATAATTTTGTATTATATGAAGTTTATTCGATAAATTTGATTATAAGATTTATTAGATTAATAGATAAAAACAAATTATTTTAATAAATTTATTTAAGAAGTTTATTCATGATGGATGAGATTCTGAGTCCTGACTAAATGCAATTTTTTTATTTATTTATTTGCTGATGCAGGTTAATCAACAACATAAGCTAGATAGTTCAAAGTGGTCACTATCTAAATCAGGACTTGAATTGAAGCTGATTTATTCTAGATGAGGTATCCTAGAAAATTAATGAACTGCACAAGTAATAGATGAGAGTACTTGCAAAAACACGTTATTGCTCAAATGGGTACAAGACCATGACTAATTTCATATGGCCCTATGTGTGAATCACTATTGGGCATGCATTGCAATTTGTAGAGGACATTAATTCCCAAGCAAGGGCTACCTACCAGATTTAGTACCCTGCAGAATGTTATTTTCATAGGGTATAGTTTGCTGCAGTATATATAAGGGTTAATGTACTGTAGGTCTACTTTCACATGGATTTTTTTTTTCAACAATTTAATGTAAATATATTTCTGGTATAATTTTTTTCGATGTCATTTAACTATAGATTAACATAAGGTAAGATTCTTAATTTTTATAATAACTAATTAAATCAGAACTTTTACTAGTTAAAGAAAAACTAAATTACGACAAATGCTTAAACTTTGCCATTTCCTTGTTAGTAGTCACGAATTCGATGCCCTCCGTATATGAATCTTAATTATCCCTTGTTTAGTGCTCCCACACACTTCTACAAAGTGTTGGTTGGTGGCCTAACTTTAATTTGATTCAATAATTGAATGTTGTGGAAAACATCTCGCCTTCACAATAAAAAAAAAAATAAAATCAATGAAGCCTCGTTATATATTGTTGGCACAAGAAGTTTATCAAATTTCATAAATATGAAAATGCTTTCCTCCAATACAGTAAAGTAAAAGAATGTTTCTAATAGGTATAGTACACGTGAAAATAGAGCAATAATTACTTCTACTATTAAAACAAGTTATTGACAATTGGTTATCTAAAGTACTAGACTTAAAGCACACTCAAAAGAGCATAGATAATCATTCTTAGCTTGCACATACATTAGTTATTGCAACAAACATAAAAATAAAATAAACATAAAAGAAATCATAAAAGTTCACCAACTTTAACATTTCTCTTTGAAGTTTTTGATGGATACTCCAAGCAAGTCTCTAAGTCATTCAAATCTTGTTCTTGGAAGAGCTTTAGTAAGTATATCAGCAACTTGATCATCAGAACAACAATGAATAAACTTGATCTCACAATTCTTGATAACCTCACAAACAACATGATATTTCACTTGAATGTGCTTGGTCTTTCCATGCTGAACTGGATTTTCAGCAATGGCAATTGCTGATTTGTTTTCACAATAAATTTCAATAGCTTCTAGCTGCTCCACTCCCAAATCAACCATAATTTTCTTTAACCAAATAGCTTGGTTTGTTGCTGCAGCTGCTACAACATACTCTGCTTTAGCAGTCGACTGAGTTACAATGTCTTGCTTCTTTGAATTCTAAGAGAACATGCCTGAGCCTAAGGAAAAAACATAACCAATAGTGCTCTTCATGTCATCAAGGTTTCTAGCCCAATCACTATCAACATAGCCAAACAAATCTCCACTTGTAGTAGGCTTATACCAAATTCCAAGTTGAGTAGTGCCTTTCAAGTACCTAAGCACTCTCTTGGCTACTGCAAAATGCGTTACACTTGGACTTTTCATAAATCTTGAGAGTAATACATTAGATCAGGTCTAGATGAAGTAAGATAAAGCAAACTTCCAATCAAACTTCGATAAAGAGAAGCATTCATTTTTTCAACTCCATCATCCTTGGATAGTTTCAAATTCTGCACCAAAGGAGTAGGGACAAATTTGCAACTTTCCATTCTAAAATTCTTCAAAACTTCATGAGCATACTTCTCTTGATTCAAAAAAATTCCATCCTCAGCTTGATGCACTTCCAAGCCTAGAAAATAATTCATTTCTCCTAAGCTAGACATCTAAAATTGATTTTGCATTTCTACCATAAGTTGCACTTCTTGTTGATTATTGTTAGTTATTAGCAAATCATCAACATACAAAGAGACAATTAAAGAGCCATGATCTAGCAACCTTTTCATATAAAGAGTTGCATCATTTTCACTCCTCCTCAAACCTTGATTGTAAACATAGCCATCAATTTTGCTATACCAAGCTCTAGGAGCTTGTTTCAGCCCATACAAAGCTTTATGAAGCTTATACACCTTGTTTTCACTTTCATTCACAACAAAACCTTCAGGTTGAGCTACATAAATTTCTTTAGTCAAGTTTCCATTCAAGAATGCAGATTTGACATCTAAATGCCAAATTTTCCATTTCATTTGAGATGCCAAAGCTACAAGAATGCAAATAGTGTCCATTCTTGCAATAGGAGCAAATGTTTCTTCATAATCAATTCCTAACTGTTAAGCATAGTCTTTAACAACAAGTCTAGCCTTGTATTTGTTAATGGATCTATTTGGATTCATCTTTACCTTATAGACCCATTTAACTCCAATAACATTTTTGTTGTCGGGTTTGTCAACCAGCTGCCATGTCTTGTTGTCTTCAATGGTAGTCCTTTCCTCCTTCATAGCAAGGTTCCATTCTTCAACCTTACTAGCTTCTTCAAAGTAGGTAGGTTCAACTACAGCAACATTGCATCTATGATAAATGTTTGAAATAGGTCGCGTGCCTCTTACCACAAAATCATCATCAACCTTTTCTTCTTGATCTTCATTAGTGTTCTCAAAAGAAGGCAAAATTGAATGCCTTTCAATTTGAGAAGTCTCCTAATTCCAATATGCATCTTCATCCACCTTCACATCTCTACCAACAAGAACTTTGCTCGAATCAATTTCATAAACTTTATAACCTTTAGACTTTGAGCTATAGCCTATTAGAATTCCTTTTTCAATCTTCTCATCCAATTTGCTTCTTTTCACGACTGGCACATGGTTGTAACAAGATGAACCAAGCACCTTTAAATGTCTAATGAAAGGTTTAACTCCTCCCCAAGTTTCAATGGGTGTCTTCCCTTTTACTGCTCTTGTAGGAAGTCTGTTTTAAAGGTAGACGACTGTGTTTACAACTTTTGCCCAAAAAGACTTTCGCATTTTCTTCTAAAAAATCATGCATCTCGCCATCTCAAGGACTGATTTATTCTTCCTCTCTGCCACTCCATTTTGTTGGGGTGAGTAACTCACAGTAAGTTAATGCTCAACACCCAAATTATCACAAAATGTATTAAATTCAGCAGAGATATACTCCTTCCTATTGTCGATTATGAGTTTCTTCAAAATACAACCACTTTTAGCTTCAATAAGGGATTTAAATTTCTTAAAACAGAGAAAACTTCAAATTTCTGTTTAAGAAAGTAAACCCAAGTCATTCTTGTAAAATAATCTATAAATAGAATAAAATACTTGCTGCCATTAAGTAAAGTAGTTTTCATAGGTCCACAAACACTAGAGTGCACTAACTCAAGCTTCTCACTTGCTCTCCATGTGGTTGAATTTGGAAAAAGTAATCTATGTTGCTTACCAAGTTGACAACCTTCACAAACTTCTGAAAAAACTTGAATATTGGGCAAATCTTTGACTAACTCATGCTTTTGAGCAAATTGAATGGATCTCAAATTAGAGTGACCAAACCTCTTATGCCATAGCTTAGAATCAAGTTCAGTTCTACTCACATTGCACTCATGTTTAGAAATTAAATTCCAATTAATAGGAATACTTTTTTTTCTCATTTGTACTTCAAATAATTCATGACCATCAACATCAGTAACTACACAACTTTTTTCTTTAAACAACAAACAATAACCACTTTGCATCATTTAACCCACACTTAATAAATTTTGATCAAGTTCAGGCACTAAGAGAACATTAGGAATTTGTTTAATACTTGTTGTAGTATGAATTCCCACAATTCCTTTACCGGTGATAACAAGTTTTTCTCCGTTTCCAATCTTCATCGATCCTTCAGCCAATTTTAGCTCTGAAAAAAATTATGATTTGCTTGTCATGTGTTGAGTGCAACCACTGTTAATAAATCAAGTGTTTTCATCCTTCAAACACCTTGTAGTCTTGACCATAAACAAAAGATCTTCATTTTCAGCTTCAATGATACTTGCTTTTTGAGTGCTTTGATTTTGCTGATTTTGTTGCTACTATTTTAGCTTATAGAATCTCTCTATGTAACCATTTTGCTTGCAGTATCGACATTGAATAGGTGGTGGTGTTTTCCCTTTGTACCAGCAATCACTCTCCTTCTAATTGGTTCTCTTGCAAATTCCACACCTTGGAAATTTTTCTCTTCTCTTTAAATCATTTTCAGAGTATTCTCCAACATATTTCTTCTCTCCTTTTGTTGCTACAGCCTTCCCTTTGTGTTTGACTTGTAGAGCAATTTCAGTTGTCTCCTCTTGCTTTAGAAGCCTCCTCTATTCTTGAGCTTGAAGAGCATTTATAAGCTCTGTCAAGCTTATCTTGGAGAGATCTTTTGACTCTTCTAATGAAGAAATCTTGGATTCAAACCTTTCGGGTAAGACAACTAAGACTTTCTCAACTACTCTACTGTCTGGAAATTTCTCCCCCATCAATCTGATTTGATTCACAACCTTCATCAATTTGGTCATGAAATCTTTGATGTTTTTAGCCTCATTCATCTTCAAGGCTTCAAACTTGCTTGGTCATTTCATTTCCAAAAAACTCATCTTCAAGCTTCTCCCACACTTCCTTTGCTGTATCCAAGTTTGAAATTCTCATAAAAACATCATCATCCACAGCTGAGTGCAAGATGGTAAGAGCCTTTGCTTTTTTGGCAACTTGCTCACTGTGAAATCTTATCTGAGCAACAGTAGGATTTTCTTCAAGAGTTGGTGGTTCAATTGTCTCCACTGCATCCCAAAGATCATAAGCTTTCAATTGAGCTCTCATCTTCACAACCTATATTTCGTAGTTCTTTCCTGTAAACACAAGAGGTGTTGGTAGTGTCACATTGTTGGAAGCCATTTAGAAGGTTGGGTATTCTGAAAATAGGTTAGGTTTCTCTCCTACTCTATTTCTCGGGTTTCTCTCTTCTCTTGGGTTCTCTCACAGATCCCTCAAGAACATAAAAGCTCTAGATACCAATTGTTGGCACAAGAGGTTCATCAAATTTCAGAAACATGAAAATCCTTTCATTCAATACAACAAAAGAGCATGTTTTTTTATACATATAGTTCACATGAAAACAGAGCAGTAATTACTTCTACTATTAAAACAAATTACTGAAATCAATTGGTCATTTAAAGTAATCATTCTTAACCTACACATACATTAGTTACTACAACAAGCATAAAAATAAAATAAAAATAAAAAAAACATCATAAAAGTTGAACAACTTTAACATATATGAAGCATATCTAAAATCAAGTCAATCTCTAAAACTTTAGCCATTTGAGTAAGTGTGAAATCTTGCTATTTATTTTTAGTTAATAAAATCTCATATAGTAGTAGTCGACTTTCAGATTAGTTGTAAGTTTATAAATAGGTATTATCATTTATGAGATATTGTTTTCGTTTTATTTTTTATTTTTTATCTCTTAAACTTTATCCGTGCAAGTTATATTATTTTGCTTTTTGGTCGTTCTTAAAAATAACTATATCAAAGTGTCTTCATACATGGATAAAGTTTGTCTCATGTGTACATGCCACGAGGGATTTTTTTTTTCTAATTATCCTCATTAGGTTATTAGGGCATTTGATTCCTTGATGAAACCTCAAAGTATCTCTATTAGTTTGAACTTTTAAGTCAACTACTATATATGAGACTAGTTCTTTATCTGAAATTTAATTTCACTTATAACTTTTTGTCTCTTTTTAACTATGGGTTGTTGTTTTTTTAATGGAAGCACTAGTTAGATTAGTTAAAAAAAAAAAATCCATGCAATTGAGATAAATGTCTACTTTCACTTCAATTATAATGTTAATGTTTAATAGAGAAAACTATCACATTTGACTTGAGCTACCAAGATGAAGTCAACTTTATTTAGAGTCTCAATGTTTGTGGAATGTGGGGATCGATCTCTCAAGTTGATCAATCACTATTGAGAGAAAATCCTACAATCTCTCAAATAAAGGAGAAGCTCTAAAATGAATTTGAAGATAGTAATAAGGTTGAATCTGTTAGGCTCCCCACAATGAGAAAAATATAATTAAAAAACTAATTAAGTTGATGAAGATGAAGAACAATGAATATGTCAAGGATTATTCTAATATGTTAATGGATGTTATAAAACAAATAAGACATATTGATGAGACATTTACATATTTAAAGGTTGAATAAAATATCATGGTTTCGATGACTTCAAAATTTGAAGTCGAATTCCCAACTTTAAGAGTATTGCAAAGTCTCACAACTATAGTTAACCAACAAGCTAAGTTTCATACATATAGAACCATAAGGCCTCAATGAGATTTGCTGTTTTTTTTTTTATTATTATTATGAATTAGATTTGGTGAAGCTACTAAAGGCTTTTTTTTACTAAACACAAAAGGAATAAATTATTAAAAAAACATGATACACTGCTATTAAGTTAACTTTCTAAAACAATGGGAAAAAATAACCACTGTTTTGAGGATTGGCGACTGGCTTCAACAAATGGAAAAGAATCTGCTCTCTCTCCTTTTTGGGTTTAGTATACTTTTGTTTCTTGCTTTTAATTAATTATTTAAATAAATACATCAATCAATGAAAGTTAAATGAAATATAAATGGGGAAAAAGAAATAAACTACAACCAAAAGGCATGGTTGAAGGCAAAGACGAAGGGCAGACAACAACTGAATATTCCACACCCCTATTAAAAAAACAGAAAAAAACAATTTCAAAATTTAAAAAAACTATTTAACTCTCCCAGTGTGGCGTTCCGACTACAGTACGGGACTATGGAGATAGATAATTTTGAAAGGAGGGAGCGTGCGTTAATTTTTATTTCTTTTTTTTTTTTTTATACGAGGGAGAAGTCACGGACCTAAACAACAAGTAGTAATACTATATATACTTATTTTATTTGAATAAATACTATATATACTTTATAAAATTATAAATGAAGACGCACTTACCATAATACCATACCATGCTGAATTGATAAAACGAGGGGGTTTAGCAACATCAACATGGCCATGAAATATTTGACTATCTCAAGACTCCATTTAATGCTGATCGCATCCAGTATCCACAAAAAATATAGCCAACCCACGCGCAACAAACACCGTGTTCACCACGTACACCCCAACGCTTATTACAAGTTGCAGAAAACTAAACAAAATCATTTAACACTACAAATTAATTTCTCTTCTTACACAATAATAATAATAAAAAATATGCACCATCGCACATTTTATATATATATCTTTTTTGAGAAAAAAAATGCACCATTTTAAGCATAACGCAAGGTGACGTATAGTTCATCATTAAGCATGAAGCATTATTCCTTCCTCATTCAAATATTATTATTTTTAATCCTCTTTATTATTACCTCATTCATATTTATTTTCTAGAGAAATTTATATGTTTTTGATGTGTATATATGAGGAAACGAAGAAGAAGAGAGTGTGTGAGGGAGGGCCAACGTGGTGAATAGTAAAGTAGTCACGTCAAGAGGGGCCACCATGTGAAATTGTGAACACTGTGCAAAACGCTCTCAACTCGCCCCCACCAGCATCACTCAACTCAACCCCTTCTCCCTCTCATTCATTCAATTCATTCAACTAGGCTTTTTTACGTCCCATCACCCAATCTCTCTTCTCTTCTCTCTCTCTCTCTTTAGCCCCAACAAATCAAACAAATAAATTAAACCCTCCTCTTCTCAACTTCCCCTCTTCTCTTCCTCCTTCTCAACAAAAACCAACCTCAGTTCTTCCAAAACACAACAAGCTTGTGAGTGATCATCATGGAAGCTGCGTCAGGGGCAGCGGCGATTGCGCCGGAGGCTCCGGCGGGGGTGACTGCTCCACAGTCAGAGGGATCACCAGCTGCAACAGCGACGCCGAGCCGCTACGAGTCCCAGAAGCGGCGCGACTGGAACACGTTCCAGCAGTATCTGAGAAATCACAAACCACCATTGACGCTGGCGCGGTGCAGTGGCGCACACGTGATCGAGTTCATGAAGTACCTCGACCAGTTCGGGAAGACTAAGGTGCACATCGTGGGGTGTCCGTACTTCGGACACCCCAACCCTCCCGCCCCCTGCGCCTGCCCTCTCAAGCAAGCCTGGGGCAGCCTGGACGCCCTAATTGGACGACTCAGGGCGGCTTACGAAGAAAACGGAGGCCGCCCTGAGTCCAATCCATTCGCAACACGGGCTGTCCGAATTTACCTCAGAGAGGTAAGAGAAGCCCAAGCCAAGGCCCGAGGAATCCCCTACGAGAAGAAGAAGCGCAAGAGAACTACCGGTACCGGTACCGTCACCACCACCGTGATGTCTACCCTAACCGGTAGTATTCCTAATAATAATATTACAAACGGTGCTGGCAGTAGCACCGGTAACACTACTAGCGGAGCTGGTGTTAGTGTACCTTCTGCTGCTGCACCTAATGTTACTACTGCTGCTGCCGTATAGTATAATTTTGATAATTTTTCCCTATTTATACTGCTATTATTATCTACTAGTATCTATTTTTATTTTTAAGTAATTAAATTAGCTGTGGTTAAGGCTTATATATATAGTGTTTTATTTATGCCGATTTATCTGAGTCTAATTTAAAAATTGAACCACTATTGACAAACACAGATTATTTTCTAGGTGTAACTAGTTTCATGCTATTTGATTCCGTTACTTGTAGTGGTGTTTCATTACTAGGTTTCTCTCGTGTGACGTGAAATGCTTGCTTCTTTTTTGTTTTATTTTCGGGTGTTTCATGAAATGGGTTAGTTCAATGGACTAGTAGACGGCATAGGTTATAATTAATAACACCTTCTTTTGCTTAACTCTTCTATGGTTGAATAGAAGAGTCCAAGGCCTTTCATTTTCATGTTAAATTCATTCATTCCTCGTTTTTATTTCTATCCATGTTCTTTATGATGGGGGTTTACTGTTGGAGAGTGAGGGATAGAGAATCATATATTGATATCCCTCTTTATTTTTACATTAAGGAAACTAACAGCGAGATGTGGAGAACAACACATCCTTCATTTGCTTTCATTATGACATTTGGTTTTTGTCTTGACCCGAAGAGGCTCCAATGAGTGAGGTGCAGTTGGAAAACAATTTGGTGAAAGTTAGAAAGATGGGAAAAGAAGAATCATATATATATGCTCTTTTTTTTTTTTCTCTCTCTCTCCCCCATTTGTCATCCTGCAAAACAGTGCAATTTATGGAAGGAAATCAAGGAATTGAATTGACCCTTCCATGATAGTATTTACAATCATTTTGGTTTGGTAGATAAATTAAATAAATAAATAAGTTTATGAACTAAAATTATGATTCTTTTTTTATATGTTTGATCCTTGTCTTGTGTTTGGATCTGCTGTGCTGGTTGAAACAAGGGCAACAAACAACAACAACACAAGGTCTAATCCTAACTTCTTTATAGTTAGTTGAGTTCCGAGCCAGCAACAGTACTGTTCATCTGGTCCCCAGGGTTGTATCAGATCTGTTGGGCTGAATCTAACTACAATGATGCACACGTGCGCTCATCATTTACAGCTAGCTTTTCTTCAGCTTCTGTTTCAGGTGCTCTTCCTTTGCAACTTCATCCAAGATTTTGTTCTCTTAGATTTTGTTGTTTAAGTTTTACAACTTTGGCTTTTTTTCTATCTCTTTTTTTACTTTTCTTTTTCTGAGCTAGGTTATTCGTCTTTCTTCTCTATTCATCAACTCAAATTCCCTCTGTTGTGCCTTCACCCTCTCTCTCTTTCTCTCTCCCTAATTACGCTTGAAAGAAAAAAGGATAATGTTCCTTTTAGTTCATAATTTTTACAATATTTTTGGATAATAACTTTTAATTCAATTAAAATAAACTGGAAGCGTAAATATTTTAACATATTATCATCTAATCATAAATTATAATATATAATAAGATTATTGATTTTTACTAATTACTTTTAAAACCACATTTTTAATTAATTAGTTGAAGTGTAAACAGTTTTATATTGAGAACTTATGAAAACTAAGTTCATAATTTTCTATCGAGTTAAATTATAGTATGTTAATAGTATAGAAATATTAATAAACAATGACAACTTACTATATATAATAGAATTATATTAACTTTTGTAACAAATATTTTTTTATAAATAACTCAACAATATTTTGTAAGTAGTTGACCATCTACACTAATTAATTTCTCTTGCATAGAAATTATGCCGAGAAAATGAAGTGAAGATATAGGGCATAGGCTGAGGCTGCTACCTTCAATGAAAAGAAAAGCGATCCCTGTGATTGCTGCTCATATATTTTATTTTGGTAACCCCCACCTAAGGTGAAAACGACTGCTAGCCAACCCTTCCTTACACTATATAAATTAATTTACAATATTCATTCGTATTATCATAACCTAGCTATAGTTTAATGTTTTATTGGTTATTATATAGCATAGACCCACTAGCCACTTCCAAACAAAACCACATTTCTGAATTTTAATTTGGAACTTTGGACCCATATCCACTAAAATCACGATTCATCTACTCATGATAATGTACTGAAAACATTTCTTTGCATTACTTTTTTGTCTGTTTCTTTTGTTGCAATAATTTTTTCTAGCTCGATCCCTTCTCTTCACGAAGAAATATCACACTTTTGCATACAAGGGGGGAACTTTCACTTTCTTGGCCCTTTGTAGAACCACGTAATTTCGTATAGGGCACTTTATTTCTCACTTTCTTTTGTTTTTTTTTTTTCTTCTTTATTATGTACGGTGGCCACCACTTTAACCATTTCGATTTCTAAAAAGTCAAAAAGAAAACAAAAATCATTTATCACCCCATCATGAAAAAACAATAGTAATAATAAAATAAAGATCCAATTTCTTTCCACTGTTTCTTGATATGGCATAGTATTTAATTTACTTGCAGCGTGTTACGTGTACACATTTCTTATTTGCACATACACACATAGTCCTTTGAATTTGAATGTGCTACAGAACAAATGAGTACAGGGAGAGTGTGAGCAGAGTGAAGTGAGAAAGGAGTAAAAGCACGAGGTTGATGAGGATAAAAGAGTATCCCACTAAGTTTCTGAGATTCATCCCTCTTTTGTCGCCACATGATAAAACAGAACAACATCCACGTCTCAATTAATGTTATTTGTCTACTATTATAGACTATAGACTTCATTCATATTTGAACAGGGGGGTTAGGGAGAACGGGGTTGTGAGAGAAGGGTTTTGGGGGTGGGGCTAGTAGCTTTTATGATTTTCTCATGTCACCTGCACCTACAATATTTAATATTACTCCTGTTCTTGTCAGGACCAAGAACATTTAACATCGGATGTTCGGTTTATGAGAGAGGGTGGGGAGTGGGGAGTTTTTTGGTGGGTGGGACGGGAATGAAAACATTTTTTTTTTTCTTTCCTTTTTCAACACACTAACAAGAGAATCTAAGATACTGATGCAGTGGTTATACATATATACTTAAGCATTATAAGAATGATCTATTTAAATTTTTTTTTTTATCTAATTCATATAATGGATAATAATTCTTCTCTGTTATGATATTGTGAGTAAGATTAATATTTAATTTAATAAACGAAAAAATACTTGTGATAGAAAAAAATACACACTAGTTAACTAATTAAAATATTAATATGGAAAAATATGATTCAACACTTTTGAGAAATTTATACACACTCGTATGAATAAAGAAGAAAAATAATAGATATGATAGGGTAAAAAAAAAGTTTTAATCATACATTTTATCTTTCAATTTTTATTGTTTTGCATTTTATCACTCAAGTTTTCAATTTTTAAGTATTTTATCATTCTGTGTTTGTTTTTCACAAATTTTATTATTTGAATTTTGAATTTTCATACATTTTATTGTTACCAACTGCTTATAAAATACGTAAAAAAAATGAAAATTTAGATGATTAAATTTGGAAAAAAAAACTTAAAAATTAAAAACTTGATTAGTAAAATTTATAAATTAAGTAAGTAAATAATTAAAATTATATTTGTTTTGTTTATTCAAGAGAATGACCACTTTTGTTGATACCCAATAATAATGATCGTTTGGAATGTGTCATTATTGGCATATGGTTTTGAAGAGGGAATATATACCTAAAATATTTATTAAGCTTAGCCCTCTCAATATATGGAGCCCAATGAGGTCACCCACATGATCTTGCTTGTTGGGACAGAAGAAATAAACGGACGATGCAGCAACACGTGGTGGAGAAATGTCCCCCATGCATCATTCTCCATCATCTTCTAAAATTTTGAAGAAAATTTAAAGATAACAGATTATTATACTCTAATTTAAGGTCAAAACAAAATTATACACTTTCATTTGAAAAAAAATTGTTTGAAAGAAAATGAAAAAGAAAAAGAAAAAGAGATAGAAAAGGAATTTATGTGTTAAATAAGTTATGACAGAAGAAGAAAGAATCTAAATGTGAATACGAGTCTATTTAGAAAAATTACTCCAAAAGACTTTTAGAATAAAAAATAAAAAAATGAAATAATAAATACTATAATATATTTATTTTTCATTCTGTGCGAATGAGCATATATATATATATATATATATATTTTGCGTGCAAAACACTGCCTAATGATGCATGTACTGTACATGCTTGGTGACTCCAGGTCAAATGTTGGTGGTAGCTACTAGTCTTTGGGATTTGCATGGTTCGATCGATGAGTATAGACATACTTTGATGATGTGAGTGTTAGCAGCAAAAATTAGACTTTAGCAATGGACCCGTGGCAATGTCTGATTTTTATACTTTTAGGCTAAAACAATGGGCGACAAATGAGTGGAACCCTCCTAATGCCTTATGAAAGGAACAGATCCAATAATTCAATGCTTGGAATAAGTGCCACCTTCATTGGGGATGCTGTTAATTGTTATAACTTCAATGAACATTTTATTTTACATCAACACTTTCTGAGGAAGTATACTTCAATTAAATGTATTTTTTTTTATTTTATCCTTGTACAAAATTTATTACTTTTCATATTTCATTACATTTTTATTTTTTAAATCGAAAGCGGAGATAAATATGTTAAATTAGAAAATATACCAGTGATGAATTTAAAAAATTGAGAATAAATTTGTTACAATATTAAAAATATCATTTTTACTAGACGGGATTGTCGTTATTATGGATATGGTCTTTGTTGAAGTTGAAAGTCACCACGAATAGGTTATCGGATCGAAAGTTACGACAATGGATGTGATCATCAAACAGAAAACAGAAAACTCATATAAAAAAAAAATCTTATTTAAAAAAATAATAGCACGAAATAGAAGAAGAGAAACAATTCTATCCTTTTTGAACATCAGAAGCACAAAACACACAGTATGAAGGACAATAACTTGAAATAGAGGAAGATGAATAATTCTTTCTCCTTTTAAAGAATAGTAATATGAAACAAAGGAAAATCAACTATTTTCTTTTTGAATTATTTAAGTATAAGGATAATTACAGAATTTTAAATAAATAAATTAAAATTAAAAATAAATTCATTTAAAAAATTAAATACAACTTAATACCCTTAAAATAAGAGTATCAAAATAATGGTAAAATAAAAAGAAGGTGCATGTATAATTAAAATAAATTTAAGGAAATATTAATGTAAGGAAGTATTAAGGTAATTTTCTGTTTATTTTATTATGCCGTAGTACTTCCACTTACTTTCCCTCATGGAACATGCACTATTTAATTGTATAAATATTATAATTAAAATTAATTTAAATATAGAACTACTATATTTCAACTTTTATTTAATGATATATCGCTAATTTTATCCAACTTTCAAATAAATTATTTTTCTTATCCTTTAATTGTAAAATAATTCATTATAGCAAGTGTGACTATCTTGAAGTGATATTCAGAACACGCCTATTATACTTTATAGTTTTTACATAAGAATATTTTGGAGTTCGAATTGACAAGTGACAAGACTAATTTTCTTTTTAGTGAAGACATGTAAGGAGTAATTAAGGAGTGTGTATCACTACTACATATCCACGACAATCGACATGCTTAATCGTATTTACTATTTAGTAGTATCACGAAAGAACATTCCTCAAAAACAAATAAATGCAACTATAATGTGATATTGTTTGTTGGATTGCTTAAAATTAAGTTTTGTTGCTTTAAAAAAAATATTGTTTGTTGAAGTATCATTTAAGTTGCTTAAAATTATACTATCAGAGTTAAGTATATATAAATTGTTTAACTATAATGTGATACCGTGAAGGACAATTAATCAGAGATAAATAATTCAAAATAGATGCTTAAATTGTACTGATTAGATATGCTCTAGAGTAATCTAAAAAATATGCTTATGAAAAAAACTTTGATTAGTTAGATTTTTACAATATACTGTATATGGTTTGTTTAATACTACGTTAATCTCACTCTAAAGATATTTTTGTAAGATTTGCTGTCGTTGATGACGTGTCTTCTACCAGTCTCTTATTCTAGAAGCCCAATAAATAAACTTTATTTGATATTGTGTTGCGTAGCATATATGCTTTAATTATTTATATCATTTTGAATTGTATTTTTAAAAGAGAAGAATATACACATTGCGCAAAAAGTTAAAATGTTATACTCAATGAAACCTTGCACGCATGTGATTGTAATTAAATTTAATAAATGATAATACTCCAAATTAATATTGAACATGTCACTGTAACTTTAATTACATATATAACATATCATATATTTTTCATGTTTTTATTACGCAAGTGATATATGATAATACGCATGTGAATATGTAATTGTTATACCCAAAAGAAAATATAATATACTTGCGTATTATCACATTCACATGTTTTTTATTATTATAAAACTGAGAATTAAAGACATAAAATAACTTGTGAGACCGTTTAGTAAATGTTTTAGAGTCATACTATTAAAAATAAAATTTATTGAAGTTGTATATTATACTAAAACCTAACAAAAATGTTATATATATAATAAATAAACTAAACTAAATGTTACACCAAAAAATGTCTCTAATGCGTTTAAAATACACCTCCATAGTTCGAGCAACTTAATAACGTTAAATAACTGTAACTTTTGTCTCTTAGGATGCTCATGTGACTCAAGTTGTTAGACATGACAGAAACCCGTGAACATATATAGATGCAACCTCTCTATATCAGAGGAGTGGATATAGCTAGATTTGATTTTATTGTGAGAAATACGAACGAGCTAAGGGATTATGATTTATTAATTCCATGAGTACGTACGTACGTATTGAACCTGACGCTGTTCGTCTTGAGGCTATTGCTGTCATGGGGCAACTCTTTAATTTTTTGTGGATGAAAGGTTCTCGTATGTACATTTCTATAAGGCCATAAGGGGGTGAATGAATTCTTATATATATATGTTAGTAATATATAAAACCACTTGCGTAGAAAAGAAAGGTAGGTATTGTGCTTGTGCCTGTTTGATACGCAACAACATTAACATGCATGTTCTCATTAATTTCACGAGACGCTGAAAATTCTTCTGGGAAACTCTGACTCCATAAAAAAAAAAACTTTAATGATCATAAGGACAACCTTTTTTCTTGATGGATGTATTGTTGCATGCATTTTATTTTTATTTTTTATTGTTGCATGCATTAACATAACAGTACTACGTACAGATTGCTTAATTATGCATTTCTCGCTCTCTCTCTATATATCAGTGACAAAGGTTAATAAATAACTGTTTTACACTCTTTTTTCAATACATTTTCTTCTATTAAATGGATGAAAATAATGTAAGTCCGGTTAAATATGTGGATCCCATTTTATTTTTTTTTTGGATAAACTCAAATTATTCTTTAAACACGAGTCAAAGACTCAGATTTAGTTAAGGAATTGACCTAAAATTATCTATTAAATAATGTCACTACATATCAGTTGTGTAGTTATAATTCATTTCATGTATGTGTTTATGGAATTTGAATATTTCAATAACATGAAGTATATATTTTGCACACGTGAACTTGAAGAAACATATCCGTTGCAAATATTCACTGAGATAACTTGATTCTGTGGAGAATAGTATAACGTATAACCTAACAGCATGCACCTCGAGTATTCGAGGAAATGGGAAACTGCATAGGGAAAAGAGAGAAAACAAATGCCCCAATAAGTTACAAGAAAACAAAAAGTAACATGGCAGAGTAGAGTAGACACATTTTTGATTTATGACTTACACAGCAAAAGTAAGTACAACAACAGGGTCGGCCCTAGCGAGCAAAGGCAACATTTGAAACTGGGTGTCGTAAGACTCATGCAAGTGGGAAAACTATTCGTGTTTGGTCCAAAGAAAAACATTATAGAAATAGATAGTAAGATAGGTAATAAAATGGAACACGATGCGTGGTGTGAGTAAAAATGCATGGGGTCCAAAATTCCTTTGACAAATTGCTGGTTGAGTTACCGACAGGGATATCTAGGACGTAGATTTTTATTTCCTGACACTCCTTGTCGATCTCTTCACTCATGTTTCACCCTCCTCTCATTAAGGTACTCACTAAGTACGTACAATGTCCAATTCAAACAAGAGGGGATTATTATCTCCATCTCAATTTCACACTAGATAGTTGGTAAGTGGTAACAAGGTTTTTACTCTTGTTAAGTCTCATAATATTGGAGCTAGTAGTTATGACAAAAAAATAATTATTATTCTTTATCAAAAATCATAAACACATATAATATGAATATTTTTTTTATTACATAGTTTATTTTATATTCAAATCAGTAAAAATTCGAATTCTTAATATATGATTAAGTGACAAAGACCCATGACAATGTTGGTTGTTGGTTGTGGCTCGACTTTTTGATATAATAAGAGTATGATAGAAAATTTTAACATGGTACTAGTATATATATACACCGTTTACTTAGTACTCATTTTCATAACTTTAAAATTTATGACAAACGCTAATGACTAATACTTGTAACAAGTTTAATCGCCTCAAATAAATGATATCAAAGAAGCATATTAAGTGTTATTAGTCTTTAGTCTTAATAATAATAACGATGAAGACGATTGGACGACACGCACGTTTTCAAATGAAATGTACGTAATAATGTCAATGTGCATATTTTTCTACATTAAGTAAAGTTTTCAAAACTTGAGGGGCCACTAAATACGAGTTTAATTAATGACATTAACACGTACCACTGGCGGTGGACTTTATATTTTAACTGGATTAATATTAATATATATATCAATATCAATATAATTAAAAAGGACAGATTAATGGCTAAAACACTATTGATAATATTGAATATTAGAAAACACAGTTCTTTTCACCTTAAAATAATAGAAATTGCAATTACATGAGGTTGAACTACTGTTGGTACTCCTTGTCATTGACCAACAGCATAACCTGAAACTGGTCTCTATTCCCCATTTGACCGTTTCTCATTGTTAACGCACTACTTTCTGTGTTATTTTAAATAACAATTTGTTTAATAAGAATAGTATATTAGCCAAGGACTATGTATACTTGAAATATATATTAATAAATTATTTGAAATATTAGTAACCACTTGATTAAATAATAATTGAATCAATTGAAATATTAGTAAGTGCTCTTGGAGAAAAGGAAGGAAGGAAGCTGTAGAAAAATTTAGACATACGACTCCTATTGACTTGTCTCCAATTGGATATTAATTAATTAAATTAAATTATCACCTTCCTTCGGTTGTCAATTTGTTGAATTGCTCTCTTTTTTTGCAAGACTGTGACACTTGAAAGAATATACTCATCACTTCAAATTTTAAACTGTACTATTGGAGGGTCCCTCATAACTCATTCATGTATAGTCTAATTTAGGTAGTACGTTCATGAAGGGAACACACATACACACACTCTCTATACATTTTTGACAATATACATTGCATTGCATATATAATAAATTAGTATCACAGTTTTCTTGTTAGTGTGTCTCCCTCAGGTGAATTTTCATAATTAATTCATAGCTAGTCGTTAACACTTAACACCGTGTCTGCCAACTGCAGCTATTAATCTGGGGGGAGAATTCTGTGACTCTGAATCACCAATTTATTCTCCGAGACGTTTATGAATTTTTCAATTCAACTTTGAAAGAGACCACAGAAATCACGTGAAATAGACGTTATTTATGGTCTCCATAATGTACAAGGAGTCCATTATCTTCTTGGGCCTTGGTCTAACGGGTGACTTCAACACATTACACATTAAAAGTCAACATAAATTTTCAAGATAACAATCTAATTTTAATTAGAAAACAATCACATGATCTTAGTTTTTTTTTTTTAATAGCACGCATGATGCTTTTTTTTTTTATCATTCGGAAACATAAAAACGAGCCCTAAGGCCTTACAACAAGAGTGCCAAAGTTGTACATTTAAAAATAACATAAAAGCTGAAACATTTTTTTTTATGGCGGTCAAATCAGATGTTACTCATAAAAATCTAATGGCCTGTTTGAAAAAGAAAGAAAACTGAGAGGAAAAAACACAAATAACAATACATTTTTTTCTTTTTTGTAAAAAAGAAAACTGACTTCATAAACAAAAATAAAAAATTCTTCAGTTTAAATTTCATTTATTTTTCAAACCACCAATGGGTAAAAGTAACTTTAAATACATGAAATCAATGAATTAGTGCAGAAAAAGGGAACAAGAGAACAGAAAAACAATATATATTTACTAAATACAATCCAAAAGAAGAAATAACTAATTAAAATGTATTTAAATATTTAAACAACAAAGCAGATGAAATTCTGAAGATCAACTGCTAAGAGAGGGCATGATAGTCTGTCGGGAATGGCACGGACCCTACAAACGATTTCCCACAAAACAAGTGCCCAGCAGTCTTGTTGAACCTTCTTTCTAATTCCATCACTCATCTTTAAATTCAACAAATATGATTGGTTGCCAGAAATTCTGAGATAAACCAGCTTTTACTTTCAAAGACTATGCCAACAGTAATTTTGGATTGCAATGCAACAACTTGGAGATCAGGTTTATTTTGATGCCGGCAGCAAGAACCTTCATCTATAAGCATTGAAGTTTGGACTAGGTGCTATCAGTGTAGCCTTTCATAGTAGCAACTCCAGTGTCAACACTATCCCACAAGAAACTGAACCCAATTTGGGAACACGATAATGCAAAATACCTTTTGGACTTTTCAAGTTGTGTGTATCTTTTCTGAAGGTAGCATAGTGTCTATCTGTTGTCAGACAACAGAAAAACTAGCAAAGGACATGTAGTTCATATTTGATTAAACTCAAAACTCCAAGATCATATGAAGTCCAAATGTTGATTGAACATACACTGTCTTATCTTCAAAAGGGATGCTGACATTTTAAGCGACAAGATCGGCTTCATCTCGATCAGGGGAAACCACGTCTAATCTCATCATGCTCATATATTGATCAGGAACAGGAGCCCCAGCATGCACACAGAGTTCCACCACAGCCGGAGCCTTCCCATAATATTGCTTTAAATTGTTATCCAGAGCAGGCCCATTCAGATCCTCTACATGCCAGACATAATTCGGATGCACGAGATCATCTAATGTTGCCTCCTGCCATGCATGTAAACCATTTCTTGACTGATGCTTTGAAGCCTTGCACATTCTCAACTTATGTCCTTTGGGACCAACCTGAACCTCAGGACAATAGCCGCAAGTATTCACAGTATACTTCTCCATAATCTTCTTTGCACCTGATGTCATCTCAACCCATGAGTCCAGTGTATGTTTACTTAAATCCCTTAACTTGTTCCTTTCTTCATCACTTAACTGATTCAGATGACTTATGTTGTGCTCCAATGAATTCTGGACCTTCTCCGTGGGATGAGTCAACATAGAGGATGAATTCACAAAAGGTTTGTCATTTTCAAAACAGCATTGTCCTTCAGTTTCATCTTCTTTCACAACTGATTCAAAATCTACAATTCTTCCTTCAATGCAATATACAGGCTTTGTTCTCCTTTTAGTAGGAAATTTTTCAAGGTCTACACCTGCTTGTATACAGAGTTCAACAATGGCAGGTATACGAGGAACGCTGAACCTTTCATCATGCCCAACTCTTGGCTTACCAACACGGTCATAAAGATGAAAGCATTTAGGGTAGGAAACCACATCTTGAACACCTCCGCTTGTCCAAACATGCACTGCATTCCGCGAAAAACTCTCCCGTCCAGTACACGTTCGAATTTCATGACCCTTGTAACCAATGTGGACCTCATTACAAAGCCTGATAAAATGAAACCAACATTAAACGTGAAGCCAAAGAGTACAAGCCAATGCAATTGTTGGATTTGAACTACAAAACAATATAAAGCCCAAATCAATAACACATAAATGTTCAAGAGTATATACTATGGCTGGTTCTAGTAGCACTTAAAAATTAAAATGATTATAGACTAATAATGAACGAACTAACAAAGAAAGGAAGAACCAAAAGGAGCACTTACAATAAAAAAAAAATCCAATGTTGCTAAGCAATACATTTCACTCTGTGAAAAATGAAATTGTGCAAAACCAGTTAACACTAACTAATGAGTTGATTTGCTTCTGTTCATACAAACATCAACAATTTCTTGCATTTCACTCACAAATTGCTTCTATTCATACAAGCATCAATTTGCTAGTTAACTTAACTAAAAGATGAAGTCCATAAGTTGATTTTAGTTTATAAGAGAAGCTCAATTTCATTAATAGAAGCAATTTCTAGGTCAGAAAAGAGTACTAGAAATTAAAAACTGAAAAGTAACAGCTAAGCAAGTAACAAATCAATGAAGTCACACACCGGCAGCGCAAAACGGGAATGATTCGGACGAGTTGACTCAGCCCGAAGAGGAGCGAGCCGCGAGCTTGATAAACGCGACGAGCTACATCCACCAGTTCCGGCACCAGCAACCCGTTCTCCGGTGGCTCTTCCAAAACCCTACAAGGCTGCGCCTTTCGCGCTTCTCTCTCCGCTTTCGCCCTCTCGATCAGAGCCTTCATCGGCGTCACGTAGGCCTTTCTCTCCTTGTTTCTGCGCCGAGGCTTCGGCACGTCGGAGTACGGCAATGCATCGTCGAATGACGCCGCCGGCGTCGGCCAAGTCTCCGACGCGAAGGTGAGGATTGGGATTAAGCGTTGAGATAGTTGCTTAAGGAGAGAACGCTTCGAAGAGGTGACGGTGGCGCGCATGACCTCGCCTCCGTGCCGGAAACTGGTGTTCTGGACGGAGCGGGAATGGACGTGGCGGAGCCACGGCGTCGTTTTGGGGAACGCTGAGATAGAAAAGGGTAAAGCCGTGAAGTGATGAGCCTAAGCTTGAGTTTTTTTTTGGGTCCATAATGAATTGGATTTGGGCCCAACTGCTGTAGTCTTTATTTGACCCCAAACAAAGTTGCTGAACCATAAAAAAAAAAAGGGTGATGTTGATGCAGATTTTGAGAATTCTAGTAATCCTATTCTACTGAACTTTAGGAGAGGTCAAACAAATCAATAAGATAATAGCACTTTGACTCGTTCTTTCATTTTAGTCACTTTAATAAAAACAAACGAGTACAAACAAAAAGAATAAAAATATTTGAATACTCTTAAAGCTAATATACACTAGAGAAAAGAAAAATTAATATAAGTATAATAAATAATATGACTTAATAGAAAGAAAAACAAAATGTCTAATAAGTGTTTACAATATTAAGATGTCGAGATATTATTATTTAAAAAAAATACCTATCAATCCCTTTTTTTTTTTTCATCTTCTTTTTTTCCTTAAAAAAAGATTAAGTGGTTTTTTTTTATTTAAAAGATGATATGATATCATATAAATAACTATAATTACTCTTTGCACAGCAAAAGTGTGACCATGTCGGTAAAACTATGATAAATGCGGGTACAGTTCCTCTACATTTTGAAAGAAAAAAAGAAAAAAAAGAGAAATTTACATAATCTTATTGTTGCAGAATTATCATTATTCGTTAGTATCAAATAATAATCGTTCGGAGAAGTCCGATGAATCAATTCATAAGCAAAGTCAAACTAATCTGAAACGGTCTCAATTATTCTCTAACTACTATTAGTACTAGAAGAACACTTCACATTCGGTTGCACAATTTGCTCCAACCCATTCTTGTGTTTCTGATCTCTACCTTCTTCTGAATTTTCTAGCCATGCTCTTGGGAAGTTCTTCATCCATCTCTGTCTCGCTCTCATATAGAGCAAAGCTTGCCCCTTCTCTGTCTTCTTCTGCACCATTTTCCAACTCTCTGAATGGTGTGAGTTTTTTCAAGAGAAATGTGGATTGTGGTGTTGTGGCTAAGGCCTCGAAGGAGGTTGAGAAGAACCAACGACCCGTTTTGCGTGTGGCGTTTGAACCTTTTGAGGAAGTGAAAAAAGAGCTTCTTGTCATTCCCACACTGCCCCATGTATCATTGGCTCGTCAAATGTACACTGATCAGTGTGAGGTTGCACTCAATGCACAGATCAAGTGAGTGAGCTAACTTCATGTTTTCTTGTTTTCCATGCTGTTAGTTAGTCCTTCTTCTCATTATTAAGTCATTTCTCTCATAAACATTTGAAAATGGATGCTAGTTTTGTAAAGTTATTAGGATGACATTATCAATAATAACTATAATGGGGTGCTTCAGAAATTATAAAGTTTAGGGTTTTTTTTTTAAATATGTATATTTTGCTTTTGTTGGCATGTAGAAAATATCACATCAAGCAGCATGTGTCTCAGCCCTTACCATGGTAGTGAATGTCTCAGATCTTATGCTATTTTTTTCTTTTTCTTTTGATTCAGCGTGGAATACAATATCTCATACGTGTATCATGCCATGTATGCATACTTCGACAGAGACAATGTTGCTCTGAAGGGATTGGCCAAGTATTACTTAACCTCGAAAATCTCATGTTCTTTTGTAATTTGAATTTTATAATTATGACATAAATGCTGGTAAATTTACATATAAATTCTTCAGTTTTTTCAAGGAATCAAGTGTGGAGGAAAGAAAGCATGCTGAGATGATGATGGAATATCAGGCATTTTGCTATATCATTTATTCTTATAGTATTTCATTCAATCTAGCATTCTTTTTGTTAATTATTTTTATTTATATTTATATTCCTGATGATGATATGACCAGAATAAAAGAGGAGGCAGGGTCCAGCTGCAGTCAATGCTGATGCCATTTTCAGAATTTGATAATGCAGAAAAGGGTGATGCATTATATGGTATATGTTTTATAACAAATATTGAACTTGTTTTCTTTTTACCTTGGTTTGCTCATCTTTGATGAGTGTTGTTTTTTGGGATTTTGGATGGTTTCTCTAATTAAGTAATTATACTTACTATTTCTGTCTTACACTATTTCGCAGCAATGGAACTTGCATTGTCTTTGGAAAAGCTGAACAATGAGAAGCTTCTAAATTTACACAGCGTACGTCCCTTCTAATTCCAATGCCTCCAAATGGAATTTTCGAAGTATCTTTGTTCTTTTGATTTATTGATACTGTATGACAACATTGTTCAATGCCAATGACTAGTTTTTATCACTATGCAGTTAGCAAATGAAAACAATGATGTGCAATTTGTTGACTTTCTTGAAAGCGAGTTTTTGGTTGGTCAGGTAAATCAATGTCCAGTGTGATTCTTTCTATTGCTGTCAAGAGTAGTTGAGTAGCATGAGAGAAAAAAATTTGTTCTCATAAATTTCCTTTTTTGCTTAAGGTGGAAGACATTAAGAAGATCTCAGAATATGTGGCTCAGTTAAGAAGAATAGGCAAAGGACATGGTAATATGTTAATAAGTAAACTACTTTCCCCTTATAAGCCAAATGGTTTGATTCATATTTCACATACTTGGTGCTGAGATTAAAGTATTTTACTATTGTTGGACTTGCAGGGGTTTGGCACTTTGATCAGATGCTCCTTAATGGAGGTGTAGCTGCATGATAGTTATTTAATTACAATATTGCTTTCTAGTATTTAATTAGCAGAAAACATTTATGCCTATGAACTCAGATACATATTTTCATCAATCCCATTTCTCTTCTTTTTTTTCTCAGGCTTCTTCTGAATTGTCCTAGTTCCTTTTATTATTATTTTTTGGAATGTTATTAGTCTAGTCAAAGTAGTTAGGTGAGGGGCAAGTTTTCAACTTGAGTAAACCTTGAATCTCAGTAAATTTGAGGCTTCTGCGTATGTGTTTAATGTTATTTGAACAAAGAAGCTATGAAAAAAAAATTGTATATATTACTGATCCAATCTTAATTAGATGATTACCAATGCCAAATGGTATATGATTAGTGGTATATTGAGCATTGTTAAAATACTACCTAATAACTACTAATATTAGCACATCTTCAATCTTCATAACGTAGTGATTGCTCTAATTCATTACCTTATTCATGACAGTGACAAATAAGATATGGAGGTACCTTGAATAGTGAAAGAGGGAGATAGGTATATATGGTGTGCAACACGGTTGGCGAGAATTCTTATTCAAATACATAATAATAGCCAAGAGAAAATTGATTGAGAAATAGGAAAGGGGGATGTACTTGGATTGAAATAAGAAAATTGAGTATACAGTACCTTACCGTTTAATGTCAATATTCATACTTAACAGGATAGGTGCGTACAGTTATTCTAGTTATTCAAGAGATTAATTAATTAATTAGTACTGTATAAATCTTGATCACCATTATAAACACGTTTAGTTGTGTTGTGTGTCTTCCGCTTATATGTATATACTATATAGTATAGTATCTTCAAATTAAGGAAAGCAAAAACATAGTATACTTTGTTATTCCTTGGTTTGTGATTATTGAATCTTGGATTTTCTGAAATGGAGAGTAATTCCTCATTACTACCTTGTGCTTCGTGCAAGTTGTTGAGACGCCGTTGTTCTCAGGACTGCATCTTTGTTCCGTATTGTCCTTCCAATGATCTTCGCAAGTTTGCCATTCTGCACAAGGTCTTTGGCTGCAGCAATGTCACCAAAATGCTCAAGGTCTATTTTAGTATCTATTTTTTTTTTATTGGCTAGCTAAAAGAATTTCATTGAGATAATAATAATCAACAATTTATAATAGTGTGTGTTTGTTTTGGTGTTGCTTAGGAATCCATGTTTCTTAGATGCCTATTATTCTTGATTCTACTTTGTTTTGTATTTGACGTGATTTTTAGGTTAGACGTGGTATGATTAACGCTTTTCCAAACATGCTATAAGTAGTGAGGCTCTCAACTTAGTTCTAAGTTGTGTATCCTATATTTAATTATTTGTACTTTGTATGCATGTTATTGTTGTATATGTATGCAGGATGTTCCGGTTCAGCAAAGAGCAGATGCAGTGAGCAGTTTAGTTTATGAGGCAAATGCAAGAGTTAGAAACCCTGTGTATGGTTGTGTTGGAATCATATCTCACCTAGAAAGTCAAGTTTCTGAGTTGAAAATTCAGCTTGCAGTTGCCCAGGCAGAGATTCTTAGCATGCAAACTAATGTAGGAAGACTCTAGCATTTGTGTCAAATGCCAATAGCAACTACGGAATGTTTTTTTCTCAATATCTCAACTTTGCTTCTGTTTCTTCTCTTCTACCTCTAATAATGTATTCAAAGTATTTCTAAACAACTGGGTGTAAAATTGATTTTAAATTAAGTTTATTTTGAAATATATAATTGACAAGTTTGGAAACATAATGGATAAAATTAAAAAGTTATGATAATCTTAAAATAACCCTCTCATAAAATTAAAAAAAAAATCATGATAAGACAATATAGTTTTCTTAAATCACTTTTAATTAAACTCAGAACTATCAAAATGGGTCAATGAACTTCATTTGGTCCTTGCCCAAATAACCTACGCAATGCAAAGTTCATAAGGCTAAAAGTTTATAGAACCCAGTGGATTAATTAGGATTAGCCTATGAGTCTTAAATTTTAAAAAATGAGATGAAAAACAAGTTAGGTATAAGAGTAACAATCATTAACCTCACTTGAGTTATGTTTCTATTGACGTTTTGGATGAGTATTCCCACTTTCTAATGTAATATGTTTCAAAAGTTACCACTTCGAAACTAATTTTAAAATAAATAGTAACTAGTTTGCAAACATGCACTACCCATTTTTATTATAGAAAAATTTGGGTGATTTATGGGTGGATTAACGTGGAAATGAAAATTCAACCTAATAATAAAATAATTTTTAGGTTAATAATAAAATAAAATAAATCGAGTTACTTAACTTGTTTTACCATTTTTTATATATTAAATAAAGTAAGTCTTATATAATTAATTTTTTCATCTCATTATGATAATAGAGTTTAATAATAACAAGAAATTAACCTAAAAATTTACTATTAAAAAGTTAATTTTTTGTTAGTAAATTTTTTGAAATAATTATTATAAAAATTAATAAATTTACCCGTTATTACTATTACAAGGTATAACTTGTTCAACAAGAATACATTGTTTTAAAAAAAGTGTATTTTTTTTTATTGAAAATAAAAAAGAAGGTGTGAGCATTAACAAATTACCTTTATGTAATAATGGCAGGTAGAATAATTATCATGAGAATTTATATAGGCTATAGCAGATTACACTGGAACAACATTAAAAAACTCGATTGATAATGCTACATCACAACACAACACAAGAGTAGCTTATCTATCTGCAACAGCAACACTGTGACACTGACACTGTCTTAGGATGGAGAAGGTGGTGTGTGTGACCGGCGGCAGCGGCTGCATTGGTTCATGCCTCGTCCATCTCCTCTTGGATCGCGGCTACACCGTTCACGCCACCGTTCAAAATCTCAGTTATTAATCATTAATCTTTTCATTACAACACTCACACTACAAAACCTTTCTAAATTCATTTGCTTTTCCTTCTTCTCACTAACAACAGACGATGACGCCGAGACCAAGCATCTACAATCCCTCGACGGAGCCTCCACGCGCCTCCGCCTCTTCCAGATGGATCTCCTCCGCCACGACTCCGTACTCGCCGCCGTGCAAGGCTGCGCTGGCGTCTTCCACCTCGCCTCTCCCTGCATTGTCGACCAAGTCCACGACCCCCAGGTCTTGCTCACACGAACTTCTCTTAAATCTTCAATCTTTTGAGGTTTTTGCCTGACCCCATTTCGGTTTCAATGCAGAAGGAGCTTCTGGACCCGGCAGTTAAGGGAACCATGAACGTGCTCACGGCCGCGAAGGAAGCAGGGGTGAGGCGCGTGGTGCTCACGTCCTCCATCTCCGCGATTACGCCGAGCCCCAACTGGCCCGGTGATGTTGCCAAGACAGAGGAGTGCTGGACTGATGTTGAATATTGCAAACAAAAGGGGGTTAGAAAGGGTTTCAATTTTTCATTTTCTCTGTTTTTTTTGTGTGTTTTCTGGATGTATATTAAGTGTTTGTGTTTTTTTGTGTGTGTGGAACAGTTGTGGTATCCATTGTCGAAGACTTTGGCTGAGAAAGCTGCTTGGGATTTTGCTAAAGAGAATGGTTTGGATGTTGTGGTGGTGAATCCTGGCACTGTGATGGGTCCTGTTATTCCACCAAGGCTTAATGCGAGCATGATCATGCTCGTGCGCCTTCTACAAGGTAAAGAGTGGTGGATAAGATTCATAAGAAATTGCTTTTTGCAAATTTTTGTTTCTAATTTTGCTGTAGTCTGATTTAGTGTGCATGTTTGATTTGCTTTCTCTGTATCTGAATGTTGGCTATTTGAATTGGGGAAGTTCTGAAATTTAGTGGATTGTTACCAAAGTATCCAAGAGCCACCTAGATTGCATGGTTTTAACAATGTGAAAGGGGGTCGAGGAAGACCAAGAAGCTAATTAGAGGAAATTAATATACCAAAGAATTTGATTGTTAGCCGAGTCCAATGATGTCATATGATTCAACTAGTGAGATAAAGCTATTGTTGACTTGCTTAGCTATTGTGGACATGATACCGAAGTATTCAAGAATGTTGATCCTAGTGGAAATTCATTTTATAGGATCTGCTACTGTGTAGTTTATAGGATAACTGGATGGTATAGTAGATTTGTTTGATTATGTTAGAGTCTTCTCATAAGTATTTTGTGCTTCACCAAGTGTTAATTGTTGTTGATCCAAATACTAATATTGAACTGGTATATAAAGTATTCCCAATTTATAATTTTTTGAGGGGTTCTGAGAATTTGTGATATTTACTATGTTGTGTTGCAGGCTGTGCTGAAACATATGAGGACTTTTTTATGGGATCGGTCCACTTTAAGGATGTAGCATTGGCACATATTTTGGTGTATGAGAACAAATCAGCAGCTGGGAGGCATATGTGTGTTGAAGCTATCTCTCACTATGGTGACTTTGTGGCAAAAGTTACTGAACTTTATCCAGAGTATAACGTGCCTAAGTAAGTAAATACAATGCAATCATCTTTTGGTAGGTAATTAAGGAAGTAACGCGGTTGCTTGATTCTTGAATGAGTATTATCAATTATGAGTTGCTGAAAAAATTCTTATTCTTATTTGAACACCAAGCAATCTGGTTCATGTATAGAGCAATGGTTTTCAGTCATGCACTAACTAGTCTATCTTGTGTGCCATCAATCTTGTGGTTGTGGTTTCTTAATTCTTAAGAGTTATGAATTGTTCTGTACCCTACATGGCTTTTGCTGCAATGGATATTGGATAGTGCATGCTATAGTGTACACTTTACATTCTTTCTCTAACATGCAAAATGAGGAAGTGATTAGTTAGAGTAGCATTTGAAGCTGAATAGTTCTTTTAGACTTATCTGTATATTGTTTTCATAATAAAAAAATATAAGATTGATATAATGCTACTAATGATTATTTAATACATAACATACTTGTAATGTGTCATTTTCCTTTAAAGGATGCAACGAGATACGCAACCAGGATTATTGAGAACAAAGGATGGAGCAAAGAAACTTGTGGATTTGGGTTTGCAATTCATTCCAATGGAGAAGATTATTAAGGATGCTGTAGAGGATTTGAAGAGCAAAGGGTTCCTTTCTTAAATGCTGCTGCTGCTATTTAGAACCAGAGTTTAGAGTTATACAAGAGTGTAGATTTGTGATGTTTTGCAATATTATGAGTACATGAGTCTGTATAATTTGTTTCCTCAATGCCTATGCAAATTGACGCTTTCACTCGTTATGCATTCTCAATGTAAGGACATATCTGATGGGAGTGTTAAATGAGTTACTCAAACAATTTTTACCATTTGAATAAATAATATTGAGGTACTTATTTAATCATGATTGTTTATATATCATAAATAACATTTTTTTTTCAAATACCGTAGGATTCGTAAAATTAAATTAAGTAATTTTATAAATAACTTTATCACTCTTAGGAGTGATATGTGAAATTAAAGATTCATAATTTATTTAAGCAAATGTGCATTGTAAATTATAGATACTCTGTTATATTTTTATTAATAAGGAATAAAAACTTGAATATCACTGCCTCTCAAATCTCATGGACATTTTCCTTAACATTTATTCTTGCTCTAAACACGCTAGGAATTGAAGATACAATACAATATAGGACACTTTATAAATATAATATACTACTGCATAATATTAACATGAACAAATTTATGTTTAAAAGATGAGCATCAGTTATTATGCCTCAACTTATTTTTAGTTTTAAGTTTTCTTTCACTTTAAAGGAGATTTTTGTACTCATCTAAAATGTCTACGGGTTTTATTTGTTTTTCACAGATTTTAATTTATATTTTTGAACTTCAACATGTAAAATAATGAAGAAAGAAAATATTGTTCACAAAGGTGGGCTCATGTTATAATTTTTTTCAATTTATGTTCCTATAAATATACTTTATTTTTATTTTAATCTTTTTAATATACCTCTTTTTTTTTTTTTTTTTTTTTTTTTTTTTTATCTCGGTCTCTCACTCTTTAATCACCTCAACATTTATCAAATACAAACATAAATACAAAAAGTATTCTAAAAAATATTATTTTGAAAAAAGACTAAAATAAAAAATATTTATATTACAAAACCTAAATATTCCCACATTAAAATTGAAGTCATATATTTAACGGTGAGTTGCAGTCTCGTGTAGTTGCACTTGTACCCAGACAGTTCTCCTTCTCTTTCCCGGAATCGGAATCGGAATCGAAATCATGTCTGGAGCATACGACCAAGACGGTGGCTACGGAGGCGGAGCTAGTGCTGGATACGGTCATGCTGGTCGAGGAGGTGGAGGATTCGGTGGTCGAGGTTTGTAATATTCTCGCTATTTTGCTTCTTTCTTTTTTCTTTTTTTTTGAATCGTAACATGTCTTAATTTTATTTTAATTGCAACAGGCGGAGATCGTGGTGGACGAGGTGGTGGCCGCGGTGGCGGAGGTGGCAAAGACGGAGACTGGCGTTGCCCTAACTCAAGGTTTGAGATTTTACCCTGCTTTTCGGATTTTACTTCTTTTATTTTATGTACTGTTTTCAGTAATTGGAACTGTGGATATATTATACACACACCTGATGATTCTTATGTTTATGTATTTCAATGGAAAAATCGGTATTATTATATAGTTGTGGGAATTTGAACTTTGCGAGAAGGGTTGAATGTAACAAATGTGGTGCTCCATCTCCTGCTGGTGCTAATGACCGTGGTGGTGGTGGTGGTTATAATAGAGGGGGTAGATCTGGTAATTTTGATGGAGGAAAAGGTAGTAGTGGCTATAACAGTGGTAGGGGTAATAACAATGTTGGTAGAAGTGGAGGAGGCAATAGAGGTAGTTTTGAAGATGGTGAATATGGTCAAGTTCCTCCGCCTGCAGCCCAATCTTATGGTGCTTATGGCGGGAATTCAAATTACGGAACTGGTGCAGTTCCACCACCTACAAGCTACACTGGTGGACCTGCATCATATGGGAGGAGTGCTGGTGGTGGCAACAATCTACCTGATTCACGATATGGTGGTAGGTCTGGGCCACCAGCTGTTAGTCAAGGTGGGTTTGGTGGAGCTCCTGCTGAGCCCCCTGCTAAGGTGAAGCAATGTGATGAGAATTGTGGGGATTCCTGTGACAACTCTAGAATCTACATATCAAACTTACCGCCAGATGTGACTATTGAAGAATTGAAAGAACTTTTTGGAGGCATTGGACAAGTAATGTTCTGATCTGTTGACTTCTGTACGAGCTCTATAAAGAGAGTTATTTGTTCTATGAGCAATGGTTTGCATGAAAATGCCTTTTTTCAGAGTCAATTAACATATTATCCATTTGCTTACTGAGCATGCATGTGTATATCAGCGAATTTTGCTTTATTTATGCAAGAATGGTTGACCCACCTGGCTTCCTGAGTATATTTGATCATTTCTCTTGTGGACTCCAGAGACAGAAAATGCTATAGATTTTGATTCCTGTATATGTATATCACTATATCTGATTTTGGCAATGTCAAGCTTCGCATTCACATGTCTTTGTAACTGTTTAGGTTGGAAGAATTAAACAGAAGAGGGGGTATAAAGACCAGTGGCCTTGGAACATAAAGCTATACACTGATGAGAAAGGAAACAACAAGGGTGATGGTTGTCTTGTTTATGAAGACCCTTCTGCAGCTCATTCTGCTGGCGGTTTTTACAATAGTACTTGATCTAACTGCTACTCTCTTGTTTTTAAGATACTTATTGTTTATCTTCTATCGTGAAGAAGCACTTACCATTAGTCTTTCATTTCAGATTTTGATTTGAGGGGTTACAAAATCGGCGTTGCAATGGCAGAAAAATCTGCACCAAGAGCTCCACCTGCAAATAGCCATGGGTATTCCATTATTTATCCATTTTCACATTGATGTTGACTGTGTTTATTTTGTCTATGAAAATGACTGCTCTTGAAATATTCAGTTGTAGCAGTGTCAGAGTCAGTATGTTAATGTTGTATGATTGTTAGTTCAGTGTTTTCTAGATTCATAGTAGTAGCAGTGGTAGGCAGCACCCCCTCCACCACCACGTTTAATAATAATAATGATGATGATGATAAAAAAATATTGATACCAATTTTCTATATAATCGTAAAATTTTTTGCATAAAGATAGTTCATTGGGTTGATGCTGGGATTCATTTGTTAGCATTTGAATAAGAAGTTCACAATATGTTTTAGATTCTGCTGTTTGATTCTTTTGGGGGTTAATCTTTTTCTCTTTGTTTTTTTCTTTTTTTGGTCAGGATGCTCTTCAGCAGGTTATTTTCTTAGTATTTACAGATAACTGCAACCTCTGGTTTACTGTTGTATAAACTTGCTAGGCAGTTGTTTTTTGTTACTTGTTATGCTTTTTTATTTGCTATTTGCTCTGCTTTGGGAAGTTCCCAATCACTGTTGTTTTATTCCTGCCATGTCCACTTCCCTGCTTTGATTTTGCTCTGTTTGATTATTGACTTGTTAAGTATGCCTTAAACTAATAGTGATGCATGTCTAATTTTTTATATTATTATTATTAATGATGAAATGAATATATTTTTTTTTTTGGAGCATTTATATGTGGGCAATTTAAATTATTTATTGTGTCAAATAGCTTTAGTATAGCAGACACCCCACCAAAGAGAGTCTTTTTGGGGTCAGCAACACTCTGGGATTGGCAACTATAGAACCAGGCATATTGAATGATTTAAACGCTCATACAGTCATACTTACAACTAGAAATCTCATGTCTCCATTTGTTGTGATTAATGATCCGGCTAGGATTCCTAAAATATAGATATCAGGTGATGGCTGATTATTCTTGTTATAAATCTTTGAACTTGCTCATTTTTTTGTTGTGAATGTCTGTCCTAGTAAGTGGTGAAAATCACATTGGAGTACTGCCGGAATGAGACAAAAAATAACATTAGATTAATGAAAAATGCTACTGTTGATTTTATTCTAGAGGTTGAGTTGATTAGATTGGGATAATTTTGCACTATAACAGTTTTGAATGTAATTATTGACTATGCAAAAGACTTTCTAAGTTACAAATAAATGTTCGAGTTAAAAGATGAACTGTATTATTTTTTTGTTTATGTTTTATTATTAATTTTTAAAATTCTACAGGGGCAACAGGGGTGGTTATGGTGGAGATAGACGCAGAGACAATTATAGAGATGGAGGCAGTTCTGGACCTGATAGGCGTGATAATTATGGTGGGAATCGATCACGTCCATACTGAAGGCTTCAACAGTGAACATTTTATGTACTATGAATTTAGGGTCTAAGGGATTTGTTGTATTCAGTTGGCTGGTAACTTGAAATGGAAGCAAAGAGGTAGGTTGTTCACTTACTTTTAACAAGACCTCTTTGCTCCTTTTGGTTTTGTTTGTCACTCGCCGGTGGATTTTACTTTTAGGCAGGGATTAATTTGAGCATGTGAATGTTTTTAGAGAGGCAAGTGGATAGCCATCAAGCTGCTAATGTAGGTTGATTGTTTCTGGTAACTGGTAAGTACTACTTTCATGAAAACATGCTCTATTCTTGCTTGGAATTTGAACTTCATGTCATTTTGTTGATAAATGCTTGAATATCCCCTATTCCCAAGCTCGTCGCATGCAGCATCTGCTTCAAACAGGTGGTGGCATTAATGGCATGTTTTATGTTAAGTCATAGCTCTACGGATCAATAAATCCCCAAGTAGAGAACGTTTGAGTTGTACGGAGTAATTTGTTTGCTTCTTTTTTAGAAAAAAATTGTTCCTCGCTACTGTTGGCCGTGTTACATTTAACCTTGACACCTATACATAATAAGCTATTCAATCATGTATATGCTTAATTACTCTAATTTTGAGGATGGCTAGCAACGCCCTATTTCCAACACATTATCTTACTATATTGATTAAATTATGTTGGAAACTAGTGGAACTCATTAAATAAGTAGACATAATTTTTTTTTGTAATTTTTAATAAATTTCAACTAATAATAGAGAATGTGTTTAAAAGAGAGTATTGCTAGCATTTCTTGTGCATTTTTTTTTAAACAATTAGTTTGAATTATGTTTATTTTTAAAATTAAACGAATTTGGCTTTGTTGTCTACTTTATTTTACATAAAATTTTTAAATTATTTTTTGTTTGCTTCGTTTAAAAAAAAAAAAAAAAACTAACCTTCCAAAAGTTTTTAAGATTTTTTTTTTTCTTTTTCATATTGCCTATTTGAATCAGGTAAGAATCATCTATGACTCAAGCTAGCAAATAATATCATTTAACCCGAAATCCCGGGCAATTTGTTCCATCAGTGTTCTGGTTGGATTAAAAATTTGCTGTGTGTTGGCCTTCTTTGGCTCTGATCGATCCTTGTAGGTAGCTGCATAGATAGATTGATGCTGTGTGTAGTGTTATAAGTTTTGTTTGCAATACGAAAGTATAGATAGATTTTGTTAATATATGTCCTTATTTATCTGTTAGTCCACAAAACCGTTCTGTAGCAAGAAAAGAAACGAAAGCAATTGATTGTTAAAAATGATTTGGGCATGTTTAACCCTAACCTGTGATTGCAAAGACTGTTGTTTGCCACGAGCCAAGAGAAATTGATAATGAGCTATGTCGTTTTATCAACATTTAATAATGATTTACTATAACCGAGGTAAAAACTTTCTATGTCATTTAATAATGAGCCATGTCACATGCTTTGGAAACCTTTTGTTAATTTATTTTTAAATCTCTAATTTTGAAATTTAATTTAAAGTGAGTTAATGTTTGAAAATGCTAAGCTTGTAAAAATTAATCTCTAGAAATCTAGTTAGATAAATTAAGAGGATGCGATAAGTTTTAACTTTTAAACACTACTAATTCAAATAGGATTCTTATTACTGAACCTTAATATTAGAAGTATCAATTGATTTTTATAATAGTTAATAAACTCTCTTTTTTGCCTATTATTGTATGACGTCGACTTTTTAATAATTTTCTTACTCAAATTTATCCTCTTAATTTCTTGATTATTACAATTAAGACCTTCCATCATATTTTTTCACATAAGATCGTCGAATCTTGATTTTATTCTCAAAAAATTAGAGGTATAAAACAAGTTTAGGTAAAAAAAATATATTAAAAGGTTCATGAGTCCAAATTTTTATCAGGTTATAAAATTTTAAAAGAATATTATAATTGATAAATTTTGAATAGATAAGACGTCCAAATAATTTAGTAAATTCACTTTATAGAGATTTTTGAGAAAATGACAGAGAAAAGTTAAAGTTAATGAAACTAATAAAAATTTAATTATAATAATTATTATTTTTAAAAAAAAACAACTCTATAATTAAATTTGAAAAAAGTTAATAGACTAGAAGTTGTAAATAAAATAAAATAAGTGTGTTAGTGTGACACTAACACTGGATCTCTATTCCCTCAAAAAAAAAAAAAAACACACTGCATCTCTATCTTCATTCCTCACTCAGTCACTCACTGTTCTGTAATGCATCAAATTAAAACGAAAACGAAGCTCGCTCGCGCTCATAGTTAGTTACGCAACCACACTGCTATACATGGCGGGGCGCAAGCACGCGCCCTCCCCCCTCACGCGCCTCGACGAAACGCGCCTCGCCCATTCCTCCTCCTCTGCCGCCGTGGTCCGCGCCCTCGAGGAGCGCGTCGAGACGCGCCACCGTGAGATCCTAGCCCTCCTCTCCGACAACCAGCGCCTCGCCGGCATCCACGTGGCCCTCAAGCAGGACCTCGCCGCCACTCAGGACGAGCTCCGCCGCCTCTCCGCTGCCACCGCTGAGGTCAAGGCCGAGCGCGACGCCGAGGTGCGCGAGATCTACGAGAAGTCGCTCAAGGTGGACGCCGAGGTCCGCGCCGTCGCCGCCATGAGCGCCGACCTGGATCGCGTGCGGGAGGACGTGCAGGAGCTCGCGGCGGCGCGTAAGGAGTTCGCAACGCAGCTGCTGGCCGTCGAAAGCGAGCTTTCAAAGGCGCGCACGGAGGCGCAGCTTGTGCCGGCGATTAAGTCCGATATAGAGGCCATGCGCCATGAGATTCAACGAGGAAGGTAAATTGTTTATTCATTCATTTAATTAATTAATTATTGTGAATTTGTGTCTCTGTCTTTGCATATTCTTTGTTTGTTTATGTTAATAGCATTGTGCGAACATTTATTTATTATTGTTAGAATGAGTTTCAAGTGAGATGGCTTGCATTTTTTGGTTTTCATTCTGCATTTTTGGTGGAATGTTGGAATATTATGAATATTTATACTCGATGAAGTCCTGTTGAAATCCACTCAGATTTCGTGAGCATCATTTTAAGAACATAATTATTTTATTTTATCATTTCTTTCAAACTATTATTTTCTTTCATTCCTTACTCTGCATAAAATTGGTTTCGGCTGTGTTGACATCTGAATTCCTATAAACTCAAACTTCATGATGCCCTGGTGAAGCCCCCAGGAGTGTTGTTTGAAAACTAATGTTGATTGGTATTGTTCAGCGTGTATAGAAGCATGTCTGATTTATATCTCATTCTTTGTTTGCTTTGATTTCTAATATTGAACCCTGTGATCAGTTCAATTACTTATCGCCTATACCAAAGTGAGACTTAATCTGTCTATCTTGATTTTGTAAAGAGGAGTGCTTGACACTCTCTCTAGCACTCTCTTTTCGATACTCTCTACATGATTGATTGAAATTTATTGGAAATTATTAATTTTGGAAGGTATCGGCTAAATCAGGAAAGAACATCCTAAAATGATATGTGAAATCCACCAAAATTGATGATTTTGATTAAATTTTAACCAATCACTTGGAGAGTGTCTAAAAGAGTGTCGCTGGCATTTCTCTTTTGTAAGTGCCGGTGTCTCTACTGATTCCAGCTTCCAAATTCAACCACTCTATCTTTTCCTGTTGGAAGATTGATCTTTCCTGCATCTAGTCAGATGCTAGGAGGAAGAGTCACTCAGTCTGAAATATTGTGCAATGTGCATGCTTTAAAATTTTCATTTACTGATGCATATAGGAATGCTATTGAGTTTGAGAAGAAGACACATGCTACTAACCTTGAGCACAGACAGGCTATTGACAACAATATGATTATTATGGAGCGCGAGGTTGAAAAGTTACGTGCTGAGTTGGCTAATGCAGAAAAGAGGGCAAGGGCTGCAATGGCTTCAGATTCAAAACGAAGTAATTTGACTTTCTTGGGCATCTTAAGTGCTTAATACTGATACAGCAGAAGTATAACTTGGTCAAACTTTGTTCTTAAGGGACCTGCTTGATTTTTTAAAAAAGAAAATAAAAACACATTTTAAAATTTATTAGGATAAACAAAAAGCTATAAAAAATGGTTGTTTTTACTGCTTTTCTCACAAGTTAGAAAGTTTGAATCCATTTGTATAAGCTTTGAAAAGGTGTTTTCATGATATAGTGTTATTTTATATATTTTTTCAGAGATTACTTCTGTTAGTTTTAAGAGAAACACTTGTAACACGTTTTTCAATTATTCTTAAATGCATCTTATAAACTATGGAATTGTTTCTACACAGGTCCTGGATATGGAGGAAACACATACCCTCCTGATTCTTATAGCACGCATGAGGTGTGTATGACACTCTTACAAGTTTTATATGCTTTTTACTTGCTAGTCTGGAAGTGTGTCAATTTATGAACGTTAGTTTTTTTGTAGTTTTTCACTTCAAAGTTCAAATCCATTAAAAATATTTAGATTAGAAGCAAGTTATATTTGTTTTGTTTACGTTACGTAATATCTAACTTTACAAATAGGTATTTGCCACCAATTTTTCATTTGACGCACTTCCTTAATGGCAGACTCTCATCTTTCTTTTGTTTTCATTTTTATAAGTCAATTTATTTCTTGTTCTTGGAAAGAAAAACTTGCTCTGCTAACTAACCTGAGTACTCAGACTGCTGAATGTATGCATCCAAGTGGATATTTTGTTTTTGTTTTTTATAGTCCTCCCAATACATTACCACTACATGGCCTCATCTATAGAAGGATGATAGGAGGATAAATAATTCAAATATGCTAAACTTTTCAGATTCAAGCTGGGGTTGACACACATTCTCCAAATGAAGCTGGAGCACCATTACATAATGACCTGCAACATACAGAAGAAGAGCCTAGATAGGCTTCGGGATGCTTTATTTTTTGAAGAGAAAGGAAGAAAATGTAACATTGCCATATGTTTCCTTCCTCCTCAAATTAAGAATAGCGCATATAATTTTGCTGATATGAATATGGTTAATTGGTTATAAATTCTTAAGCTTGTATATATGTTTCACTTTTTTATTTTCAATTGTAACGTGTTCAGGTAGTCTGCGTAGGTTCATTTTTCCTGTATCTACTTTAATTCTTTTCTGAAACTTGTTCAAATTCAGAAGCCTAGTTTTTGTTTTGTAAAAGCTTAGAAGGTTTTCAGATGCTACACAGCTTGAACACACTTAAGTCTGCACGGTCAAAACTCTAAACTATGATGGTTTTACTTTTCTTTTTAGAGTTCTTTTTCTTAAGTTACTCTTCATTGATTTCCCACCGCTATTAATTAATATAACTTTTTATGTCTTTATTCTTTTATTAAAAAACAATTTAATAATTATAAACTTCAAGCATTTCGATTAAAATAAATTAATAAGATTTTTAACGCCCCACGTATGATCAAGGAAGTCAAATTACTTGGGCAGTTAGTTGGGTTTGCCGACCGATTGTTGTGGATAGATATAGAAACTAAAAACTTATATTTTAAAATTTGGGTGAAATTAATAATTAACAGCATGTGTTTATGTTATTAGCAATTCTTCAACCAATAGCAGCCCCCTCTAGTCTGCATTAGCCAGAAAGATCAGCACGTAATTTTCCAAACTCTCCACTCTTCTCAAATTCTAGCATTCCCATATACATCAGAAAAGAAAAGTGGAAATTTTATTTGTAACGTGCACATTATTCCCTAACATGTGACTTGATGGTGTTCTAAGTGATTGAATTGAAACCAGGGATCAATCAACAATAGGTTGATGGCCAACTTAAATCTCATTTTGTTAAATATATAGGTTGATATGCAATGGAACTGATGAGCAGTCGTTTCACACTGTATGTCGTGAAATTTGAAGCGTGTGTTGGAAAGAATGTTGACAAAAAATAATTTTGAATGTAATTGATTTTATGTTGTGTGATTTTTCATGTTTTAGATGTGATTAATTAGCCATATGAACCAAATCAATTCATGGCTATGGTGTGAATCACGCTCGCATGCAGAGAGTTCTAATTACAACTTATTAAACACCATAATAACAGCGATATGTTTGGAAATGACGTAGATCAAACTACTGCATGTTTGTTTTCAGAAACAAATTGTGAGATGAATTACTCGATGTCGAGTGAAAATGCAATCATTGATGGGGTGCAACTTGCAATATTCTCTGTCATGCTGTAGTTTGATTTTCCACGTGACACGTCACAAAGGAGTTTGGCACGAAAATAAAATTACGCATCAGACCACAAACTAAAAGAGGTTTGCAAAGAATACCTATGGTCTCTCTGAAAAATAAATCTAAAATTAAAAGAGGCAGTACTTTGTTGTCTGCTTCTATTTTTTTTCAAAAAACATCATGTTTTCTCTCGCTGCCGCAGGTATGCTGTTCAAGGTTAGTGTACTTCACTCGTCATTATCATCAACATTCAACAGCTAACTTGTAAGTGCATGCAAATTTATTTATAATATCCTAAGATTAATAATTAATGATATAATTGATTTCACAGAAGAAAAACGAACTCATCGTTTGTGTACAATTTTTGAAGATGAGTACAGATCACATGCATGGGAAATTGATAGTCAATTTACACAACTTTATAGAAAGAAGTTTCTTATAGTCAAATGTGGAACGCCGAAATTATACAACTTATTGTTAGAAGTTAGAACCATCGCGCAATAGTTTATTGATCATGAGAAGTGTTTTAAGTTATTTCTAGTTTTGATCTCCATTATAAACATGTTACATGTTCAATATGTGTTGCGCGTGTCTTCATCTTATATATATAGTATATACTTTGTTTCCTTGTCCATGATTATATATTGAATCTTGGATTTTCTGAAATGGATGGTAATTCCTCATTACTACCTTGTGCTTCGTGCAAGTTGTTGAGACGCCGTTGTTCTCAGGATTGCATCTTTGTTCCTTATTTTCCTTCCAATGATCTTCGCAAGTTTGCCATTCTGCACAAGGTCTTTGGCTGCAGCAATGTCACCAAAATGCTCAAGGTCTATTTAATATAATAATATCTATTTTTTTGTTTATATATAATCTAAAAGAATTTCATTAACAGATAAATATTAATTAGCAAGGCTCAATATATATGTAGTACTATTTCATGTGTGTATCTTATATTTAACTAATTTGTTATTTGTATGTTACTGTTCTATATGTAATGTATGTAGGATGTTCCGGTTCAGCAAAGAGCAGATGCAGTGAGCAGTTTAGTTTATGAGGTAAATGCAAGAATTAGAAATCCTGTGTATGGTTGTGTTGGAATCATATCTTACCTAGAAAATCAAGTTTCTGAGTTGCAAACTCAGCTTGCAGTTGCTCAGGCAGAGATTCTTAGCAGGCAAATGTAGCAAGAATTTACCTTTAATTAAGTTGAAAGTTTCTCTCATGATACACCATTGTTTCTTCTTCCTTCTTTTATGATGTATCATTTGAAGAAGACCAATTAACCTACTTAAGATAAAGTCTTTATGGACTTAATTTATTTGGTTCATTTCTTTGTTTTTTTTTTTTTTTTTTTTTTAAATATGCACTTAATTCTCTGTTGTTTAATTTGAACAGTTTCATATTCATTACGTCGGTCAACACTACACTATACACACAATATATATGCCTTTTCAAGCTTGTTGTTATCTAGTTGTTGTCATGAGATTAATTTATTTTTTTTTGGAAGGAATTCATGAGATATTTTTACTTAATAAATTGATATTTTCAGTTTGAACTTTCATCTTACATTTTAAGTAATAAGACTCGTAACAATCGGTACTTTTACAAAGAGTTGAATTATGAAAAAAGATTACTTATAGACTGAATTAAGGAACAATTTGTGGGAAGTTGGTGGTGGGTTTCTCCGATGGAGCTCCATAGCTAGCCCTAGCCCAAGCCCAAATTTGGGGACTAATGGTAGGTTTGAAGCTTGCTCACCAACAGGGAACTATAGATGCCTGGAGATTGAAGATTGAATCCCCAGCAAAATTTACTAGATTCTTCACTATTTTTTTTTTGTTGAATCCTTATTACAAAGCAAAAACAAGTCAACTAGATTATCAAAAATAAAAAATAAATATCAAGTCAACTCTTGACTTTCGAACTAAAACCCAATTAAAAAAAGACTTTAAAAACTCAGTAGAAACCTTTTACAATACTAACAAGAGAAAACTTTATTCTTTATAAAAAAAAAAACCCATTAAAACGAAGCTAAAGTGCAATCTTGTGCTGTGACAATATAAAGTGCAAGTTCATTAGCACTTAATTAACCTGGTTTTCCATACCTGTACCAAACATATAGAATATGACATGCACTTCATTTGAGATCAACTTCTATGTTAACAAATCAAATCAAAGTATGTTATGTTCCCATCTATTGCATATGGATTCACAAAAATCATTGTCTCCCTCAAAGGTTCTATAGCTTCTAAAACAAACTTGGAGTATGTGCTACACCCTTAAAGAGAAAATTAGAGTTTTTTTTTTTTATATAATCTTGGAAAGAATTTTTTTAAAAATATTGAAGTAATAATCACTAATCATTTACTATTATTAATTATTATTATTATTGTTGAAAAAATGATAGCTCTAGGATGCATGACTACTAATGTACTACATGAAAAATAACTCTTGTAACTTGTTATTAATTCAATTTTAATGGCTTATCATTATTATTATATTTTTATTATAAATAGCAACTTTTCTCTTCTTTTTTTTTCTTTTGTTAGGATACTTTTTTAATGAAAGATAAAAAAAAAAAAAAAGGAACAAACGAAGGGGTCGAAGAGGTCAATTATTTTGGTTGTAACTATTCCCATTACACATAACATAACATGCTGTATTTGATATTAATGTTATTGATAGTTACATAACGTGGGATAGTAGGAGGATACATGCATTATTATGCAATTACAAAGTCCGGAAGTGAGAGAAAGTCAGAGAGAGAGAGAGAGAGAGAGAGTGAGAGGGAAAAAAAAGTTGGTAGAGAGATAAGATGAGATGCAGTTCTTCAGTGCAGCTTAGAAGCCCGAAGAAAGAAGAACAAGAGGTGCCAGATGCCATCATCTCCAGCTATCATGACGAAGAGTTCAATATTTATGAGGAACTGAAAGGGGTTTTGAATAGTACTACCAAGGTGGAAGAAGAAGAAGAACAAGAACAAGACTCGTTGCCACAACAAAACTCTTCCAGTGGTGAGTACTTCCATTGGGACTTCATGGAATGGGAGGAAGAGTTTCGTGCCCCCAATGTTGGAGATGAAGAAGATATCATAATAAAGAGAGAAACCAACTTTTTCGGGTTTTGGGATCTTGATGGTGAGAAGATGCTTTCTTTGAACTTGAATTTGAACTATCAAGATGTTTTGGATGCATGGTCTGACCGTGGCTCTCTTTGGGCTGATGATTGTTCTCTTTCATTCTCCACCAATGATACCTACTATGTTAGTATTTATAATCCATTAATCTTCATTTTCATAAGCTTCATATATTTACTTTATCTATCTATGTTAATGCTTATTCAGATGCAGTCTTTATTTTGGTCTTTGGTATATATTTGAAATGATTTGGAATTCTTTTAGTTGATTTTAGTAATCAAGAGATGGTATATATTAAGAGGGTATATTTATATTTGGATACATAACTCTAACGTAATTTTGTTAGCTAGAACAAGAAAAGATTGGTTTTTTAATTTAGTCATTTTTCATTGCTAATATGAATGATATATATGGTTGTGCGTGTTTAAGATGGGAGAAGTGCCGGTGTTGGAAGAAGAGAGAGCCAGAAGAGAAGCAAGTGTTCTTAGGTACAAAGAGAAGCGGCAGAACCGGTTGTTCTCAAAGAAGATAAGATACCAAGTTCGGAAATTAAACGCTGATAAAAGACCAAGAATCAAGGTCACTTTTTTTTTTTTTTTTAATATTTTGCTGCTGTTCTTTTCGTGCTACTGGGGTATGGTACGTCTTTTTGTTTTGTAATGAAAGCAACTTTTTTCCGATATTTTTCTTGTAGGGTCGCTTTGTGAAGAGACAGTACTGAAGTTGCTTCTGCTCGAAAAAGATCTCCCAAACCCCAAAAATATCTCACTAAAATATCTAAGACCACTCCCTTCTTGTACATTTATTTATTTTGAATCAATTTCAACTCAGAAACATTCTTGTATTTATCCATTCAAATTATCTTTCACGTGCCTATAGAATTGGAAAGGAAAAATACAAAATATCTCTACTGTTTCTAATTTCAGGATAAATTTCATTTGGAACTTTACGTGCCTTCAACTTGTTTAGGTTAACTTCTGGTTTACTTATATATGAACTCGCTCTTTCTATTTATTTGCATTTTAATTTATATATGTAAAAATTATAAATTCTAATCCTTAAACAATTTAATGTATTTTGGTCCATGTCATTCATTACCACAATTATTAACATAGTTAACAAATAACGATGTTGCATGTTGTTATGGTCGTTAATTTTTTTTGACAATTTAAAACCAGCTAAAAGGTTTGTGTTGTGAAAGAAACTTGCAATAGTTTAACAATTGCTTACAAACATTTGTTAGTTGTGTTATAGCGGCCAAAATTAAATTATAATTAGAAGATAAAAGCGACAGAGATCAAAATACATTAAATTTACTCGACACAAGGTCAAAATAATAAAATAAGAACAAATTAATAGTTAAACCTTAAATTCTCCTTATCCGTGGTTTTTCTGTCTTTCCCATTTGGCTATGTCTAAGGTGTGGTCTATGGTTGTCGTTCAGTGATGGTCCTGATGGATTGATCCTAACCTTCAGTAGATGGATATACCCACTTATCAGTCATAAAAAAAAGAGAGAGAAAATAGAGAACACTCATAAAAAGGAAGAAGAAAAAAACGGTGAATATACCACCACCGACTCTGCATCTTTTTCATTTTTCTCGTGGTACAAAAGCGATTTATGATTTGGTACAAAAGTGATTTTAAGATTCGATTCTGAAATCATATAATTCAGAATAACTTTTCTTTTTTGTTGTTGTTATGATCATAATTCAAAAGAACTTGATACTACTCGAATTAGTTTCCTTTTGATTTTTATTTAGATGCTACGTACTTGAATTATTTTCCTTTTGATATTATATATAGTATCTTTACAATTCTCTTTTAGGGCAGTAACTATATATAATATATACTTTAGTAAAGTTTTGAATAGTGATAGCATTTTATTGCTGGGCAATTCAGTTGTGTGATGATTTTTTCCTCTTAATTTATACCTAAACCATGAACCATGTAATTAAGCAAGACGGATTTTGCTTGTCAACTAGTTGGAGATATTTTCATGTTACTTTCTAAACATTGACCTGTTCAAAGTACAAATGTGGGGTAATGCATATAGATTCTTTCTCAGTTAAAGTATGAATCACAAAGTAATTGTTGGGACTTTTATTATGTGTATTGAACAGATATATATATTTTATTATTTTTAGTAAATTATATTTTCCTTGTTGAAAATGTTTGCACCAAACGGGAGAGCACAACTCATAGTGGCGCCTCCTCAATCTTATGTGCCAAAAAAAAACTTCTATTATGTAAATAGTTTTCATATTTTATACTAAATTGCCATATTGTTTTTATTTTTTATCCATTATTGTCAAAAAGTCCCAAGTCTTTAATTAGTTCCAAACTAGCAGACAAAGAGAAGACTTGAGTGCAGGATATGTAAATGCAACGAATCCAAGTACAATAATCATTCAAAGCTTGAATAAATGCAAATACTTAAGTCGTGAGATCACAACTTACTCTGACTCGTGATTGAAAGCCATGATGGATTGGATTCAGGTCCTAAAGTAGAAAAGTTAGTAGAGATAATTTGATTTAAAATAATTAATAATTATCTTTTATCTATCCTACTAGGGGTGTTCATAAACCAAACCGGTCCAAAAAAACCGCGAAACCGACCCAAAAAAACCGCAAACCGAACAAAACCGAATTTGGTTTGGATTTTTTGGTTTTTTTTTTTCTAAAACCGAGCGGTTCGGTTCGGTTTGCGGTTTGAAAATCGCAAACCGCCCCAAACCGAACCGAACCGCATATAAGTTTCTATTTTTTTTTTATGTTATTTTTTCATAGGTGGCTGTGTGAGGTAAAGGCCAAAAGGGGAAAACAAAATTCGAAACCCTCGATCTTCATCTCGCAGCCTCGCACACTCTGCCTCTCGTCTCAATCTCGCTCGCACCCTCATCCCCACTGGCACCCTCTGCCTCTTCTCGCACACTCATTCACCCTCATCCCCGCCGGCACCCTCTGCCTCTTCTCACACCCTCATCCCCGCCACCCTCTGCCTCTCGTTTTCAATCTCGCACCCTCAACCCAGCCGGCGCGAGATCTCGCGCCCTCAACTCCGTCGCCGCCTTCATTTCGTAGAGTAAACCTCACCAGTGTTGGCATCTCGGCACAACGACACCTGCATCTCACCCTTGCCGGCGTCGTTGAAGCTCTGCGCCTTTGCCTCTCAATCTCGGTGCCTTCATTTCGCTGGCGCACAAACCTCTTCTGATTCTCCTTTGCCTTCTCTGTTCGTGAGGCTCACACGCTTAACTTGGTATGTTTTCTGTTTGCATCTTTATTCACTCAGTTCTCTGTATTTGCATCTAATTGGTTGTCTATTAGTCATATTTGGTTCATATTTGGTTTTCTGATATTTGGTTCATATTTTTTTGGTCTGTGGGTCATGTTTGGTTCTTAGAGAAGCTGTAGTTATTACTGATTCATTGTATTTGCAGGTTGTCTGTCATATTTGGTTCTCTGATATTTGGTTCATATTTGTCTGTCTATCTATCATATTTGGTTCTCTGAGAAGCTGTAGTTGTCACTGATTCACTATATTTGCATCTTGATTGGTTGTCTGTCTATCATATTTGGTTCATATTTGTCTGTTTGTCTATCATATTTAGTTCTCTGAAAAGCTGTAGTTGTCACTGATTCACTATATTTGCATCTTGATTGGTTGTTTGTCAATCATATTTGGTTCATACTTGGTTCTCTGATATTTGGTTATATTTGTCAGTCATATTTGGTTCTCTGAGAAGCTGTAGTTATAACTAATTCACTGTAGTTATTTTTGTGTCTAATTCTCTATGATATTTGCCTATTTGGTTCTCTTGTGACTGGTTTTTCTCTGATATTTGGTTCTATGTGACATGTTCTAAAAATGCATTTGATATTTTGTATGGCTGTGTGTGTTATGCTCACTTTCTTTAATGCAAAATGCTTTGTTAAATTCTTGAAAATATTTTTTGATATCACTCTAAAAGTGTCAGGGACAAGTTATGTAACTTCTTCTTTATATTTCAATGAGCATTGCATGATATTACTTGCACTTCAGAAATGGAAAGGAAGTTCTGACATTCTGCTTGGAACTATGGCTGAAAAAATGAAAGTGAAATATGATAAGTATTGGGGAAATGTTAAGAGTGTGAATATATTGATTTTTGTTGCTGTGATATTTGATCCTCGGAGTAAATTTCAGTTTGTTGAGTGGGGTTTACACAAGTTTTATGAGAAGGAAGATGCTGATTTTTTGTGTGACAAGATAAAGAATGCATTATACCATATGTTTGATGTGTATAAGGTTTCTTTTAATAAAGGGCAGCCGACTGAAACTTCTTCTGCACCTTGTGAAATGGAAACTGATGAATTTGATGCACCTGAAATTTCATTTGCTTTGGAATTTGAGAAAGAGATGAATCGTAATAACAATATTCATAAAAATGAAGTTGATTTGTATCTCATGGAGAGTTTGGAGAAGAAAAGTACCTCTTTTGATATCTTGATGTGGTGGAAAGTGAATTCTACCAAGTATCCTATTCTTAGTATAATTGCTAGAGATTTATTAGCCACACCTGTGTCTACTGTTGCTTCTGAGTCTGCTTTCAGCACAGGAGGTAGAGTTCTTAATTGTTATAGAAGCTCTCTTACACCAAAGACCGTTGAAGCATTGATTTGTACTCAAAATTGGTGTCGATCTGCCCCGTGGTCAGTGGACATTGAAGAGCTTGTGGAAGATATTGAAAGAATTGAAATGGGTAATTTATTTGTTGTATTTTAATTCTTTTTATTTAATTTTTCATTCATATTTACTATTATGTCTTTATATATTTTTAGAACTTGGCCCAATCCCACAATTAGATGAAGAGAACTCTGATGTTGATTCTGATTAGTCATTGCACTAAATTATGGTATGATTTATCACTTCTTAATCATATTTTTCTTATTCTAAAATGCAAGAAATTATCATTTGAAATATTAATTGATGATGTTTTAGTTTTTGCAGGAATGTTTACATGTAGCTATTGGCAAAACCTTATGATGATATTGGCCGATTAAATGTTTTTAATTGTTATGTTTGTAACTTTGTATAACATTTGGTAGAGTTTGGAATTTTTTATGTGTAATCTTATGAATTAAGACTTTGAGTTAATTTTATATGTTTTAAGACTCATGTGGATATATTTGAAATTATGATAATAACTTTGAGTTTTAAAATCCTTTAATTTGATGTTTTAAGATTTTGAATTTGTATATTTTTTTTAAACTTAAAAAAACCGCAAAAACCGAATCGAACCAAACCGCAAAAGTTTGGTTTGGTTTGGTTTGGATTTTTTATAAATAGAAAACCGAACCAAACCGAACCGCATATATTTTTTGCGTTTGGTTCGGAGGACTTTTTACTCCAAAACCGAACCAAACCGCACCGTGAACACCCCTATATCCTACAATAATCGAAGTGTTTTAAGATAATAGTCACTACCAAATGATTTAGTTTAATTTGTTGAACAATGTGCATGAATGAATTGTTGTCATTTTTTAATAGTTAATTTGATTCTTAGGACATAAAAAGTTTAAAATAAGTTACTTACTATTCATAAAAGAGTTTAATTGATAATATACACTTAAATGATGTCATTAGTAGCGAGTAGCTACATCATTCCTATGGTGTTTAATACCGCTTACAGCACCAATCTAGACAGAACAATCAAAACCACCCACAACGACTTCTCCGGCTGCTATGCATAACTCCGGCGGCGGCGGCGCGTGCCACGTGGTGGCGATGCCGTATCCGGGACGCGGCCACATCAACCCGATGATGAACCTGTGCAAGATCCTCGCATCGAAAATGCCCAAAGAGATTCTCATAACCTTCGTGGTCACTGAGGAGTGGCTCGGCTTCATCTGCTCGGACCCCAGGCCGGACGCCATTCGCTTCGCCGCCATTCCCAACGTTGTCCCTTCCGAGCGTCTAAGAGCGGCTAACTTTCCCGCCTTCTATGAATCCGTCATGACGGAGATGGAGGCGCCGTTCGAGCGGCTCCTCGATCGGCTCGAGCCGCCGCCGACTGCGATACTCGGCTGCGTTGAGCTACGCTGGGCCATCGCCGTAGCCAACCGGAGGAATGTTCCCGTGGCTGCGTTTTGGACCATGTCGGCGTCGTTTTACTCCATGCTAAATCACTTAAATGTCTTTACACGACACCGGAGTTTGACCGTTGATAAAGATACGCTCGGTAAATCTCTTCTTTACTTCTGAATTTGTTTAGTACTAACATAGTAACATTTATTTGGGTGGCTGTGTGCAAACTTTAATCTTTTTTTTAGGAGAACGTGTGCAAACTTTAACCTAAACATGTTTAGTTTTTTTTTTTTTTTTATCAGTAAACATGTATTTAAAGTTAATTTTAGTTGAAATAAAGAAGAGATTTAAAAAAAAAAAAAAAAGATAGTCTTTTTTAGTTAATGGATATATAACATATTATATTTATTTTGATGTTATTTATCTTAAAATATATATTTTGACAGTAATTTTATATATTTTATGATATAAATATTGAGTGTTAATTGACTCAAAATCAAATTTAAATAACTATATTATAAAACAATTTAATTAAATAGGAATAAAGATAAATTCTTTTCAATTCTAGTAACAATTCTAATGAAAAATAGTCAACACACGAGAAATGAAGAAATGATGTCCATGTTGAAATTTTACTTTTTAGATAACCACCATATCATATGAAAAAATCGTATACATTTAGAAAGTGGGAGATAGATAAAAAAAACTTGCATGATTTATTCATGCCAAAATTCAGCATGAGAGATTGAGAGTATCACTCCCGTGAACATACATTAGGACAAAATTTCTATTGCCTTTTATAAAAAAAATAATTCTATTGCTGGTCCCATGTGAAGATGTTCTGTCCTTACAGTGACCTTTTTGTTAAGAAAGTGCTAGCTAGTGCTATTCTGCTACTCAACTTTGGGATCTTTTTGGAAGATTTTTTCTAGAACTCATTTGAGTTTATTTCATTATATAATAAGTACTTAAACAGATATTTATTTACTTAATTAACTTCATAAAAAAATTATAAGATTTTTAGCTTACACGAAAAACTTTATAAATATCCAAATGTTTTCTCTCTTTGGCAGCAAATGACGACCCTATTGTATTGAATTAAGCTCTTATATAAGCTCTCATATAGTCATATATCTCTTTCTTTATGTATATTAACAACGAGGATAGGGATTGTGAAAAGCACATAATGCATCTTAGAATCTAATGATTTTATTTTATCGTCGATTTACGTTGATAGTTATAGATCAAATAAGGATTCCGTCTTAAATTAGCTAGTTTATAACTAAGGAACTTTTTAGCTAACTTATCATATAGTTTTACCAAACAAATCTTAATGTTTTGAATGCCAAGCTGTTTTGAAGTATCAAATGACAATGGTGTCAATTTTTCAGAACATATTGTTCATCCCAATTCTCTTTTGTTCCTTTCTAATGAATCAATGAAGCGTTGAATTATACTCAAACTAATATACATATTTATAACGCATGATAATATATTGCACACCCTTACTTTTAACTCGTATTTTTTTTAAAAAAATATTTCCAGTGAAACTTTAAGGCATTTCTGTAAGTTTGAATCCTCTAAATCAGCTATGAAATCATTTTTCAGATTCGAGACTTCATTACGTTAGTCAAACTTAATTAAAGTTCGTTGCCATTAGTATTTAGTAACCTTTAATATAATATCCAAAGGAATTCTGGTAAAATTGGTTGTATTGATTATGTTAGTTTATTGCATAATTCATCCCAAATTTTTAAAACGAACGAATAAAATACTACTAATTTAAAGCACACTGCATGTTGTTTAATACCACCGCATACTGCATCAATCTAGAACGCGACTAGACAGAACAACAATAATAAAAAAAGACAAAATCCCACACTCACCCACTTCTCCGGCTATGCATAACTCCGGCGGCGTGTGCCATGTGGTGGCGATGCCGTTTCCGGGAAGAGGACACATCAACCCGATGATGAACCTGTGCAAGATCCTCGCATCCAAGAGACCCAACGAGATTCTCATAACCTTCGTCATCACTGAGGAGTGGCTCGGCTTCATCGGCGCCGAGCCCAAGCCGGACGCCATTCGCCTCGCCACCATCCCCAACGTCGTACCTCCGGAGCGCCTCAAAGCCGCTAACTTTCCAGCCTTCTACGAAGCCGTCATGACAGAGATGGAGGCGCCGTTTGAGCGACTCCTCGATCGGCTCGAGCCGCCGCCGACTGCGATCCTCGGCTGCGTTGAGCTACGCTGGCCCATCGCCCTCGCTAACCGGAGGAATATTCCCGTGGCTGCGTTTTGGACCATGTCGGCGTCGTTTTACTCCATGCTACATCACCTCCATGCCGTTGATAAATATACGCTCGGTAAATCGCTTCTTTAATTACTTCTTAATTTAATTTGACACTAGTATTAAGAAAAAGAAAAGGTCAACGCACAATTTCAAGTTTCTAACTCTCAATTTGACAGTGTGTAAGCATAACTGAACTGTTAAAAGGGTGAAACTTTTATTATTGCATATCATGAGCAAAAGATTGATGCAATTGTATATTGGTGCATGTCTGATCTCTGTTGTTTTTATAAATGATGATGCAGATGAAGAAGCAGAGAACATACCGGGAATTTCTTCAGCTCATTTGGCAGACCTTAGAACTGTGCTTCATGAAAATGATAAACGAGTCTTGCAGCTTGCTTTGGAATGTATATCAAAGGTTCCCAAAGCAAATTATCTTTTACTCACCACAGTTCAAGAGATAGAAGATGAAACAATTGAATCCTTAAAAGCTATATTTCCCTTTCCAGTCTATCCTATTGGCCCTGCTATACCGTATTTAGAAATTGGAGAAAACCCTTTGAACAATGATCATAGTCATGACTATATAAAATGGCTAGATTCTCAGCCACCTCAATCAGTATTGTACATTTCTTTGGGTAGCTTCCTTTCAGTGTCTGCTACCCAAATGGATCAAATTGTTGAGGCACTAAACAGTAGCAAGGTTCGTTACCTTTGGGTGGCGAGAGCGGATGCTTCTTGGTTGAAAGATAAGTGTGGAGATAAGGGTATGGTGGTGCCATGGTGTGACCAATTGAAGGTTTTGTCGCATTCTTCTGTAGGAGGATTTTGGAGCCATTGTGGATGGAATTCCACTCTTGAAGCTCTCTTTGCTGGGGTGCCAATGCTGACATTCCCTCTTTTCTTGGATCAAGTTCCGAATAGCAGCCAAATTGTGGATGAGTGGAAGAATGGTTGTAAGGTAGAGACATCAAAATTGGACACTGAAGTGATTGTGGGTAAAGAAAAGGTAGAAGAGATGGTTAAGAGGTTTATGGATCTTGAAAGCCAAAAGGGAAAGGAGATAAGAGACAGGGCAAGAGAAATCAAGGTTATGTGTCACAAAGCGATTAGCAAAGGTGGATCCTCATATGGAAACCTTGATGCATTTATTAGAGACATTTCAAACCACTGATGCGGCTCAATAACATAACTAAGCAATGTATTAATAAAGGGTTGAATATTGTTGTTGAATGGAAGGATGTATATATATAACATTGTAAAATGTCTTGTGACTGAAACTGAAGTGATCTCTGATTGATTCGGATAGCTAAATTTGTCTATTTACATTCAGCAATTTGAGACCTGCTTGCTGCACATTTTGTGTAATAACTTATGGATGCTAAAGAGTGTTTACTGCAGACATCCAAGGCTTTGAATAGAGATGCTTCATTTTAGAAGCTTTGCGAGCGATACAAGTAATACCATACTTAAGGCATGGCATTGTTATAGTGTATTTAAATATATTTGAAGCACAAATTATGATTTTACTACGTAAGCTGTTTCAAACACTTGCTACTGATTGAGTCATCTTAGCATATGTTAATTAATCATGGAGAATTTCTTAAGTTTTACAATTAATTGCACCTTTTGCCTCTTGCATTCATCACTATCTATATCCTTTCCATTCCTGTAATGTTATTTTTAATGGTGGTAAGTTCTTTGTTTTATTTTATTCAGTACATAAAATAAAACCCGTGTCTAGGACCTTGGATTTTATGTTGCTCGTTTGATGACGAGACATGAAAGAAAGAGAGAAAGCATATTAAAAAGTTAATGTTGAAGACTTGAAAAAGAAAGGGAGTACTTTATAAGACCGATAGAAAGAATATAAAGTAGAAATTAGAGGTATCCACGAGGACTGAGTTGGGTTGGATCGATTTGGGCCAAATATAGGACTCAACCCAATCAAAATTTTAAAGTTGGGTTTGGTTGGATTAGTGCAATATTTTTGTTTTTAAAAAAACCAACCTAAACCAATCCAGTTATAAACAAGCTGATTTCGGATGATCAACGGGTTTGGAAATTTAAATTTATTTTAAGTTTCAAAATATATTTTTTAAAAAAGTGAAATAAAAGCAAACAATGATAAACATTACAAATCCTCAGTCAATATATCACTTTTGAACTCTTATAAATTAACTATTTTTTTAAAAATAATATGATTTAGTGAAATGAAGTCTATAGAAAGGGATAAAATGAGTAATATATATAGATTATAGAATGATTTGATATAAAAATAGGTCAATCAGATAATATTCGTAAATTCTAATTTTTGGTTTAGAAAAAAAAGGAAAGAGAAAAAAATATACTTCAATATCTATGTAATACATACTTTTAGTTTTTTTACGAAACATATTTCTAGGTTACATTATATAAATAACAAATTAACAACCATAATTAGTAAGTTTATTTAAAATTAATATAAATATTTATAAAATAAGTGATTATCAAATAAGTGATTATTTGATAAACAAATAAAATTTATTTCTTTAAATAAATATAAAATTATTTATTTTAAATAAAATAATTTAAATAAATATATTAATTTTTGTTATTAAAATAAATATTTATTTCATCGAATAAATTTAATCGAATAAGTTATTGACTATATTAGTATAATACTTCAATATATGTTGTTAATAAGAGTAAGTAACCTAAAAAATATGTATCAATCTTGTATCACTGACTATGTATAATCAATATCAAATTAACAACAGACAATACTTTAAGAACTGTCCAGCCTCTATTTTAGTTATATGTGTCAACAGTCTTTGCACTTTCTACCATCGACACTGTTCACTTTTTTTCTTTTTAACTTTGTGGCCACCGTGCATTTTGCATGGGAGTAGTAATTTATAACCTAAGAACTTAAATTAAAAAACAATTCCGGTGTTTGGATCTTACTATGATTCTGCAACCTAACACGGTAATATCTAGTATATTAAGTGTGAATCTAATGCGAGTCTCATCCTACCCTTATATTGGTGGTCTCCCCTTGTTACAGCTACAGGTTCCATCTTGATATCTTCCCATTGTTATTAAGTGTCTTCGGACCGATCGATTGCTATTATGTACGGGCTTAACAACAATCGATTGAAAAGGAGTGAAATGAAATGAGACTAGACATAAGACATATTTAAATAATCATTAATTTTATTTTTATTATGTACGAATATTAAAATAAATTTTAATAGAAAATAAACAAAAAGAATGGATAGATATCTTTTACAAAATTGGCTTTTAACTTAAAAATTCTTTTTTTCTTATAAAAACCAAACATTCAATATGCATATATTGAGTATAGACTCTACAAAACTTAATAAGGAAAGGCCTAGGACAGCTTTCTCGGCCTTTGTGTTGCTTGCATCATTTTCGAAAATAAAAGTACAGTGGTAATATCAAAGCACGTGCTTTGTAAGTTTGAACTTTCGTCTTCTTCTAAAAGTTTGATAATTTCTCCAACCAACCCTTAACCCTTAATTTCCATGGAAGCTCCATCAAGTTGCGCTTGCCACGTTGTGGCCATGCCCTACCCTGCTCGCGGCCACATCAACCCCATGATGAACTTCTGCAAGCTGCTCGTCTCCAACAACTCCGGAGGAATCCTCGTAACCTTCGTGCTCACCGAGGAATGGCTCGGCTTCATCGGCTCCGACCCAAAACCCGACAACATCCGGCTCCGCACAATTCCCAACGTGGTCCCGTCCGAGCTCACTCGCGCGAACGACCAAGTCGGCTTCGTGGAAGCTATAATGACCAAAATGGAAGCCCCCTTTGAGGAGCTTCTCCGCCGCCTTGAGCCGCAGCCTACCACCATCGTATCTGATACTTATTTGTACTGGGCGGTCGGCGTTGGAAACCGGAGGAATATTCCGGTGGCGTCGTTTTGGACCATGTCGGCGTCTATTTTCTCTGTGCTCCATCACCATCACCTCTTGGAACAGAAAGGTCATTATCCCGTGAATTTGTCAGGTAATTAATTCAACTAGTTCGTACATATATTTCCATGTTTCTTTTTAGTTTTATTATTGTCAAATTTACTGTATATTAACATAAAATTATGGATTAAATCATTTTCATTCGGTTGCATGTTTTCGTCATGTTTTCTTATTTTAGTCCTTATATTATGGATTATGAATTAACTGATGATGCAAGCCAGAAAACGGTGGCGAACGTGTGGATTATATTCCTGGAATTTCCTCAATGCGGCTCGTGGATTTTCCTCTAAACGATGGTAGTTGCCGTAGCAAGCAACTTCTACAAATAAGCCTAAAAGGTTTCGAGTGGGTTTCCAAAACACAGTATCTTTTACTCACTTCAATTTATGAGCTCGAACCTGAAGTCGTTGATGTCCTAAAAGCAGAGTTGTGCTTGCCCATATATACTATTGGCCCTGCCATACCTTATTTTAGCGTTGATGATGGGACTAGCCATAGCTACATCGAGTGGCTAGACTCACAACCCATTGGTTCTGTTCTTTACATTTCACAAGGGAGCCATTACTCGGTTTCAAGGGCTCAAATTGATGAGATTGCATTTGCTTTGAGGGAGAGTGGCATTAGGTTCTTGTGGGTAGCTCGTGGTGAGGCTTCAAGGTTGAAAGAGATTTGTGGGGAAATGGGGTTGGTTGTGACATGGTGTGACCAATTGAGAGTGTTGTCTCATCCTTCTATTGGAGGCTTTTGGTCCCATTGTGGCTGGAATTCAACTAAAGAAGGTGTGCTTGCTGGGGTTCCGTTTTTGACATTTCCTATAATTATGGACCAACCAATTGATAGTAAGATGATAGTGGAGGATTGGAAGGTTGGGTGGAGGGTGAAGGAAGGTGTTAAAGTGGATAATGTTTTGGTGAAGAAAGATGAAATTGTAATGCTATTGCAGAAATTTATGGATTTGGATAATGAGCTTGCAAGGGAAATCAGGGAAAGGTCCAAAACTCTTGGGCAGATATGTCGTCGTGCAATTACAAATGGTGGCTCAGCTGTAACGGATTTGGATTCCTTTGTTAGGGATTTAATGCAGCCAAAATTGATGCCATGAACGCCTCGTAGACAATCATGCAGCCGTTCTCAATTTCAACTATATTAGTAGTATAACATTTTGGAGGTTATTATTGACTTTCACATCATTGGATTATTCATGTTATTTCCAAATAAATGCACTACCAAAGACTATGTTTAGTTTCTTTTTAGAATAATTCTAATGGAACATCTACTGTTTGTATGCACCGTACATCACGTGACAAGTAAAATAACAGTTGATTTAATGACCTGTGTCAGCCGTACTTTTTTTTTCTGAAGTGTCAGCCTTAGTTTGTAAACTCTGAATATTTATAATTGAAAATCAATCTATCTATGTATTAGGAATCCACGTGTCCATCTTTCGAGGCTCTTCCTTTTTTTTTTTTTTTTTTCTCTGTCTTTTCTCCCCGTCTTTACTCTCTGTCATTCTTTTTTCTTTCTTTCTTTTCTTTTTCTTTTTTCTTTTTAAAAGGTTTCTTTCTCTTTCTACTTTTACAATTTTTTTTCTTTTCTTTTTGTCTTTTATACTTTTTATTTTTAAGTTTCTTTTATATATTTTTATTTTTGTATATTTTTTATTTTTATGATAATAATAATTATATTATGAAGTTGAATTTATTAAATATTAATTTAAATTTAATTAGTTAATATATTGAACTATAATATTTATATTAAAATTTATTATTAAATATAATTTTATTTCAAAATAATTTTTAATTATTTCAGTATTATAAATTGAATAAGTTTTAATTTTTTTTATTTATAATATAAAGCACAAGTTTAATTTTTTTTATATTAAACATTAATTTAAATTTGAAAAATATTTTTAACTCATGATAAAATATAAATCCTATCAATTCTTAAATCTTAATTAAAACCCTTAATAATAAAATATAAATCCTAATTAATCCTTAAATCTTAAACCATGAAACTATAAATCCTAAGTCATGAAATCCTAGATCTTAAACCAACAAATATAAACTATAATCTTAAATTATGAAACCCTAAATTCTAAATTCTAAATCATAGAATCATAAACTATACACAAGAAACCTTAAAATCTTAGAATATAAATCTTAGATCATAAATACTAAATCCTAAAGCATGAACACTAAAATTCTAAATTCAAAAACCAAAAACCTTAAAATCCCAAACTTTAAATTATGATATTTTAAATCCTAAAACCATAAACCATAAAATTCAAAATCATAAACCCTAGAAAAACAATAAAATTAAACCTTAAAAGATTAAAATAATAAATCAAAAATACGAAATCATGAAACTTTAAATATTAAAACCTTAAAATCTAAATTATGAAACCTTAATCCATGAAACGATAAACACTCAAACTCGAATTTCTTAAACCTTAAATCTTAAATCTAAAATCGTGAATCTTAAACTATTAAACTTTAAATCATGGATAATAAATATATCATGAACTTAAAAATCTAAAACAATAACATATAGACCTTAAAATCATGAACCATACACTTTAAAACATTGAACCCCAAACTATAAATCCTGAAACTTGAATACTATAACACTAAAATCTTAACATTAAATACTAATTAAACTATAAAATTAAACAATGAACCTTATACCATAAATCTGAAATCATAACCTATAAACCCTAAATCCCAAACATTGAACTACAAGCCCTATACTAAAAATCTAAAATAATAAGTCATAAATAATGAACATTAAAATCTTAAAATTCTAAAACAGTGAATCACAATTCTTAAATCTTAAATTATAAAATCATAAACCTTAAACTTTGAATCATCAATCCTATCACATGAATATTAAATTTTAAATCATAAACCATTAATAAAATTTTAAATCGTAGATACATACTAAATCTTGAAACCAAAAATAAAACTTAGTGATATTTGTGTTATAAAAAATCCTTCTTCAAATTAACAATGATCATAGTGATGACTATATAAAATGGCTAGATTCTTAGCCACCTAAATCAATATTAATTGTACATTTCTTTGGGTAGCTTCCTTTCGGTGTCTACTACATAAATGGATCAAATTGTTGAAGCACTAAACAATAGCAACGTTCGTTACCTTTGGGTGGCTAGAGCGGATGCTTCTTAGTTGAAAGACAAGCGTGGAGATAAGGGTAAGGTGGTGCCATGGTGTGACCAATTGAAGGTTTTGTCTCATTCTTCTGTAAGAGGATTTTGGAGCCATTGTTGATGGAATTCTACACTTGAAGCTCTCTTTGCTGGGGTGCCAATGCTGACATTCCCTCTTTTCTTGGATCAAGTTCCAAATAGAAGCCAAATTGTAGATGAGTGGAAGAATGGTTGTAAGGGAGAGACATCAAAGTTGGACACAGTGAAGTGATTGTGGCAAAAGAAAAGATAGAAGAGGTGGTTAAGAGTTTTATGGATCTTGAAAATGAAAAGCAAAAGGAGACAAGACAGGGCAAGAGAAACAAGGTTATGTGTCATAAAGCGATTAGCACCGTGGATTCTCATACGGGAACCTTGATGCATTTATTAGAGATATTTCAAAACCTCTGACGCATTAAGCAGCTTGAGCTCAATAACACAACTAAGCAATGTATTAATAAAGGGTAGTTGGATAATGTTGTTGAATGTGAGGATGTACATTACTTTTGTAAAATGTCTTGTGACTGAAACAGAAATGCTCTCTGATAGCTGAGTTTGTCCTTTTACATTCAGCAATTTGAGACCTGCAGATATTCAAATATTTGAATATAGATACTTCAATTTAGAAGCTCTCTGAGCGATACAAGAAACACCATACTTAACGCAGACAGATCAATTCTTAAATATAAGTTAACATTAACTTATTGTAGAGAAGTTAAAATCATGAATTAACTTCAATTTACTGAAGAAGCTTATCAATTTTTAATTACAATTATTTAAACATGGCTTACCTGCCAGCCAATATTATATTTATATATTATGTTATATATATCACGATAATCTCCTTCCAAGTTCCAAACCTTTCATCATTATTTCTCCAACTCCAACCCCTAAAAATATATAGTTTCCATGGAAGCAGCTCCATTATCAAGTTCTCCCAGCAGCTGCCACGTTGTGGCCATGCCCCACCCTGGTCGCGGCCACATCAATCCCATGATGAACTTCTGCAAACTGCTGGTCTCCAACAACCCGGGAATCCTCGTAACCTTCGTGGTCACCGAGGAATGGCTCGGCTTCATCGGTTCCGATCCGATATCCGACAACCTTCGACTCCGCTCAATCCCCAACGTCATACCTTCCAATCACACTCGGGGGAAGGACCTTTTAGGCTTCATGGAAGCCGTCTTGACCAAAATGGAAGCCCCGTTTGAGGAGCTACTCAACCGGCTTGAGCCGCCGCCAACCGTCATCGTATCTGATACAGTTTTGTACTGGGCGGTCGGCGTTGGAAACCGGAGGAATATTCCGGTGGCGTCGTTTTGGACCATGTCGGCGTCTTTTTTCTCTGTGATCCACCACCATCCCCTCTTGGAACAAAACGGTCATTACCCCGTGGATTTGTCAGGTAACCAACATCATCACACTACAATCCTTGAAACTCAACTCATTTAAACAAAGTCATAACCAAGAGGCATGTACAATTATGTTATATTTACATGTTTCTTTATCAATTTTATTATTAATATTCAATTTGATAATCATGGCAGTGTAATTATTGAAGTCAACTCATATATATATATATATATATAATATAATATAGTTCCTTGCTTGTTCATATATACTTTAATTGTTATCAAATTTATATTAAGTTCAAATTATGCTTTTAAATTCGGTTGATTTTGTTTTTATTTAATTTCTTAAAATAGTTAGTACTCCCAATTAATTTTTTTTTATTATCTTGGTATTATACTTATTAAGTGATGACGCAATTAAACTTGATATACTAAATAAGCTTAAATATATACTTTCTAAAATGTATTAAAATTTGATTTTTTTTTATCCACTTTGTTATTGATGTTTAATTTTTATAAATTTTAATAGATATGATTTATGATATTATATTTTAATTCAAAATCTTAACATTTAGGTTTGGAGGACTAATTATTTAAGAATTTGTTTTCTTTGCAGGTTTGATGAACAGCTCTGGGCTCCGGCAACGAACCACCAGATAGCGGCGACGGTCATCCCTTTCCTACTCCACCTCCACGACCATCCTTCCGTGATATGTTCATGGGAGATAGACTCATTTCGGTATCCAGGCCTAGGGTGGATCTAATCTAACAGTAATTGACAAGAATTGAATATGAAGACGATAATCCTCTCAAACCAATGGTTCATATCTTTGACAAGGTGTTCGATGGGCTATGTGCTCCTTGGCAAGATGCATTAGTGGTAAAGCTTTTGGGCAAAAGTATAGGCTACTCTTTGATACGGGATAAGCTACATAGACTATGGAAGCTAGTTGCGGGTTTTGAAATTATGGACATTGGCAATGGTTATTTCATGGTGAAGTTTGACAAAGCAGGTGATCGTCAAAAGGTTATGGATGAAGGGCCCTGGATGTTATTTGATCATTACCTTACAATGCAACGTTGGTCTCTTGAGTTTATCTCTCCATCTGCGAAGATTGAAAAAACGTTGGTGTGGATTCGCTTTCTGGGTCTCAATCTTATTTACTATGATGAAAGCATTTTGCTTGCACTAGCAGCGGCCATTGGGAAATTAGTTAAGGTGGACTCCAATACCAAAGACATAAGGCGAGGCAAGTTTGCACGAGTTTGCATTGAAATCGATCTTACTAAATCAGTTGTTGGGAAGGTCTGGTTGAAAGGTTTTTGGTACCGAGTGGAGTATGAAGGTCTCCATCGTATATGCTCCACATGTGGTTGTTATGGCCATGTTACAAGGGAGTGCACTAAGAAGCAACTAGAATCTCCATTGGAAACCCTACCATCAACCTCGCAAGGAACAGTGCCGCCAATTGCTCCGGTAACCACCGCAACAACAGTAAATCCGTCTCCAATTATTGAAATTAATGTCCCCATTAATTTAGGAGAGCAAGTGGAAACTGCAACAAAAATAACAGATGCCAATCATAATCCTGTTCATGGTGATTGGCTTGTTGTGCACGAAGGAAGAAACAAAATAACAATAATTCAAATTCAAAAAAGAAAGAGAATATGATGACTCGGGATTTTATTCTTAAAAAGGATAAGAATAAATTCTCTCTCCCACAACAGAATCCCAATATTCGTGGCAAGAAAGATAAAGTGGGAAATTTAAAAAGCAATCATGCAAATCAATCTAGCCACGTGGCCCCACCTGCTCATAAAAGATCACGTTCAGATTTTTCTACCCCTATTGCACAATTAATTCAAAATGCTGCAAAGACCAACATGAATTCACGTGAGACAAATAAAAAGGTACTACCTCCAGCTCATACTACTCCACCGAACCCCACATCAACGCCATCATCGTCCATGTTCAATATTCATGCGAATAATCATGTAAATCAAAATGGGGTTAACACCACGGTACTTGGTGTGCATGCTGATGCTATTGCATCGAACCTTAATATTGATGTGGTTATGGTTGAAGATTCTTAAGGTAAGAAGGTGGCCAATGTGGCTCAAGAGTTAGTCCCTGTAAGCCAAGCCATGCCAACGTAGGGCCATGGCTCAGGTTCCCCTCCTCTTTTCATTATGTTGTTGATAATCGCTTTATATACGTAAATATTGCATCAGATTTTGTAGTGATTATTCAACTTTCTCAGGAATTTTAGCTTAGTTTGAAATCATTTAATATAGATTTGTATAGTTTGATAATTCTAACCCTAGGAAGTTATTTTGTGAGAAATATACTCTAATTTATGTGTGCAGGCCTAGATTCAACAGTAAAGGGAGAATACAAGAAGAAGGCATATCTCGCTAAGCGAACCATCTCGCTCAGCGCATATGTCGCTGAGCGCACGATCAAGCTATGTGAGTTAGACGGTTTATGACGCGCTGAGCGCCACATCGCGCTAAGCGACATTTTCATTCGAACAGAATACTCGCTTAGCGGGACATAGCGCTTAGCGGAAGTTGCTTTCGAATTGAATATGCGCTTAGCGGAATATTGCGCTTAGCGGAACACCTATTCTGAGATGCATTATGCAGTGTTTTGCGCTTAGCGAAAGTTTGCGCTAAGCGAGGATTCGACTATATAAGCTGCACTTGAAGAATTTTGAAGCATTCGGACTTGGAGAACCGATTGAGCCGCTTCCTCTATTTTTTTCCCCTGTTTCCTCTCGTTCTCTTTCCTCCACTTTTGTAACTTTTTAAGGCTTCTCATGACAATGAGAGGCTAATCTATTAGTGTTGAGGACTTGGAACTAGGTGCTGATCATGTAAACGCTATTCTTCATATCTATTCATTGAAATATTCAGTTTAATGTTCATTTCTCTATCTTTATTCTTGTTATATGATTGGATCGATTATATATGCATGTTTTAGAGTTTACCCGCCATTGATGAATCTTTGTTGAACTTGGAACCGAGTTTGAACTCTAATGGAGTGTATTTCTAGACATAGGATAGACTCCATTAGCTTCACAAAGATCTCTAAGCTTCATCAAACCACTCAACTGAACTTACCGAGACATCGGAAGTGAGGTTGAGCGATTTAAGCTTGATTTGATGAGAGATCACGTTTTAAGCACTTTTAGATCGAAGTTAATCTGAACTATTAATGTGAATGGAGAATATATCTTATATGTTTACATGGGAAGCAAACCGGTTGAACCAAATCCTCAACATATCCATTATTCCATTCTAAAACTTAAGCACGCCAACTGTTCGATCATAGTCCTGAATCAACATTGTCGTTTATATTGTTTATAGTTAGTGTTAACTGTAGTGTTTAGTTAAATTTCTGTTATTATTGATGTTTCAAGAACAACCAACTATGAAAACCAAACTAATGTTTAGGAATTGATTACTTTACTGATAGTCAAAATACGGACAATTCCCTGTGGATTCGATACTGGGATCTTCCCTTTTAAACTACTTGTGCGATATTTGGTACGCTTGCCAAAATAGTCTAACAGTTGTCATGAATTATTTACAAGATATATCAATCATATCATGGAACATAAGAGGAGCAGTTGGCCGTTGTACGAAACGGCATGTCAAACATATGATTAAAACCCATAAACCTTCCCTTTTCTTCATCTACGAAACTCATGTTCAATTTCATAGGGTTGAAAATTTTTGGAAGTCATTGGGGTATGAAAAGGTATTTATTCAAGAGGCTAGAGGACATGCAGGAGGTATTTGGGTCTTGTCAAAAAGGCTGGATGTCAACTTTACTCTTCTACACTCCACGAATCAATGTATTACCTTCAGGCTAGAAAAAGTGAATAGTAGGTGGAATTGCTCTGCGTTGTATGCCTCCCCTATTCCTACGGTGAGGGCTATTCTTTGGGACCACTTAATCGAGATTGGTAATGACATGGAAGGACCGTGGCTAGTCATTGGTGATTGAAATGAGATTACTCAACCATCAGAGGTCACAGGGGGAGCCTTTCACCAAGCTAGGGCCAATGCTCTTTACAACGTTCTCACCCAGTGTGGCCTTATTGATATGAAAACCACAGGGAGCTTCTTCACATGGCGCAGGAATATTCAAGCAAGGGGGTTCATACAAAAAAAACTCGATAGGTGCGTGGCTAACGCTGACTGGCGTCTTGCCTACCCTAATGCGTTGTTGGAAACTCTTCTCCCCCACAACTCGGACCACAATCCTCTCCTTCTTTCTTGTCGAAAAGCTGACTCTCGCATAAATCCTTCCTTTCATTTTCAAGCAGCTTAGCTTTTCCACCTGGAGTATGCAAATATTGTGACACAAGCATAGGGTCAAACTATCGGAGACACTTTTCATAAGCTTAATAAGATTCGTGACAGCTCTATCACCTTTAACAAAGAGGTCTTTGGGAATATTTTTCAGGACAAAAAGAAGTTGGAAGTTCGTATCAAAGGAGTCCACCGAGAACTAGAGACTCGGGCTACTTCCGACTTGATTCAGTTCGAGAAAGCCTTGCAGGACCAGTACAACCAGATCCTTTTTCGCGAAGAAATGTTATGGTTCCAGAAGTCCCGTGAGAATTGGGTAAAATTTGGCAACAAGAATACCAAATTCTTTCATACTCAAACGGTTATTAGAAGACGCAAGAATAACATTTCTAGCCTGTTTATCGATAATATTTGGTGCACTGATGCATCCCTTATTAAGAAGGAAGCTCAATCGTTCTACCAAGGTCTCTTCCAATCTACTGCTAGATGTCTTCCCAATTGCTTATAGCTAGTGCATGTTCCTCGATTAGAGGATCATGTCTCCCTTGGCTTAGCCGCTACCGTCACGTTACGGGAAGTGAAGGATGCCCTCTTTAGCATGAACCCTTACAAAGCCCTTGGGCCAGACGGATTTCAATCTATATTTTTCAGAACCTTCTGGCCACATATCAAGGATGATATTACACGCATGGTAGCTGAGATCTTTGCCACAACTGTTGTCCCATCCCAAATGACTAACACTTTGATAGTTCCCATTCCTAAGTCGGAGAATCCCACGTCCATCAGGGACTTTAGACCGATCAGTGTTTGTAATGTTCTATTCAAATTGGTCTCCAAGGTCCTAGTGAATCGCCTTCAGCCACACCTAGATTCTATCATTGGTCCCCTTCAAAGTAGCTTCATCCCCAAGAGGGGAACTTGTGATAATGTCATCATCGCCCAAGAGATTGTTCATAGTATGCATAAGAAGATTGGAAAGACTGGATATGTTATGTTCAAGATTGATTTTGAAAAAGCCTATGATAGGGTTGATTGGAGCTTCTTGAGATTGACTCTGAAGGAATTTGGGTTTCCCGGACCGCACAATAGATTTGGTTATAAATTGCACTACTACTACATCCTTGTCCTTAAAATGGAATAATGAGAGATTGCCCTCTTTCTCGCTGAGATGTGGTCTTCGTCAGGGAGACCCAATGTCACTTTATCTCTTTCTGCTATGCATGGAGAAGCTAGCACTTCTCATTCAGGAGAAAGTGAGTAGTGGGGATTGGCAACCAGTTACGGTCTCCAGAGGTGGCCCTAAGATATCACATTTATTTTTTGCCAATGATTGCTTGTTGTTCACTAAGGCGTCAGCAAATCAAGTGCAATTGGTCCAAGATGTTATCCGTCTATTTTGTCTTGCTTCTGGCTTGAAAGTCAATAGTCAGAAATCTAAGTTCTTCATCTCTAAGAATGTTTCACGTAGCAAAATCCAACAATTCGCTACTATATTAGAGTTCCAACACACTCATAATCTAGGGAGATACTTGGGGTTCCCTCTCTTGGTAGGTAGGACCACTAAGGCGGATTTTGCCTCCCTCACAGACTGTGTCAATAGCCGCATTGCAGGTTGGAAGGGCCAACTCCTTAGTCGTGCTGGCAGAGTAACTTTGGCTATGTCAGTTATATCTACTATCCCCTCCTACTCTATGCAAAACCTATGGATCCCAAAGGGAATTTGCAATAAAATTGACTCTAGGTTAAGGTGCTTCATCTGGGGAGGGAATCACAATCATTGGGTAGATTGGTCTACGATCTCTAAAACTCGTGCCAAAGGAGGTTTGGGCATTCGTCGATGTCGCCAAGCTAACATTTCCCTACTTGGCAAGCATGTGTGGGATCTTTTGCACGGCAAGGATAAGTTATGGGTTCGCTTACTATATGCGAAATATATTGGCTAAAAGAATATTCTTCACCTTAAGAATTTCACAAGTAGCTCGTATGTTTGGTCCTCTATCATGAAAGCCTTATCTCATCTCAAACAAGGTTTCACGTTTAGGATTGGAGACGGGGACTGCTCCTTGGTTAGAGGAGGGACCATTGTATGGCATGGTAGATGAGGTCCATGAAAGGGACATGCAATTACGCGTTAAGGATGTCTATTTTGATGGCTATTGGCACTTTGACGTCCTTACTACAACCTTGTCCCAAGACATTCGGAACACCCTTCCGTACTTGTTTCTTAATCCTTCTATGCCGGATATTATTAGGTGGAGTGCATCTAGCTCGGGAAGGTATGATACCAAGTCCGCCTATGCGTGGTTGAGCCGAGAGCCTGCTTTTCATCTTACCTGTGCTGAGTTCTAGTCGTGGGTGTGGAAGTCTAAGCTACCTGAGAATGTTAAACACTTTATTTGGCTCACCTATAGAGGGGAGTCTTCCTACTAACTCTTTCCGCTTCATGCGGCATATTACTATTGATTCTTCTTGTTGCAGGTGTGGAGATGTCAATGAAACATGGATTCACATCCTTCGCGATTGTCCCTATGCATGTAAGGTGTGGCAATACATCCAATTGCAGTATGGTCTTGATTTCTTCATTGATGATGTTGCATACTGGCTTAGAAGTAACATTCAAGGAAATTTTCAGCTCTTATTCGGCATCACTTGCTGGATGATTTGGCATGCGAGGAATGAGGTGGTTTTTAACGATATAGTTTGGCCATATTGGTATATGCATAACCAGATAAGTTCTCTTTTACATCTAGCCAAAGGGACAAGCTCGACCAGTTCGACCAGCTCATCCTCAATAGATAGGATACTGGTTAACTGGGAACCTCCTCTGCAAAACTACATCAAGATCAATACGGACGGTAGTTCCTTTGGTAATCCTGGCTTGTCAGGTTTTGGTAGCGTTCTACGAAATTTTGCAGGCAATTGGATCACGGGTTATATGGGCAATTGTGGTTTTACTTCAAACACCACCGCTGCGAGAGAAATGTGTCTTTTTTTCCATGGCATTAAACTTGCCCACACAAAAAGTTTCTCTAATATTATTTGTGAGACGGATTCCACCACTTCTCTGAAATTCATCATTGAGGGGCTCGACGTTGTTCATCCTCATGCAGGTGTGGTTTCGGTCATTCGTGATTACGTACAACTACCTTGGAATATTAGCTTCAAGTATACGCTTAGGCAAGGAAATAATGTGGCAGACATTCTTGCTAAGTCAGGAGCCAAATCCTCCTCCCCGTTTATTTTATTAAATTCTTGTCCAGCTTCAGCTTCAAATTATTTAGTCGCTGATGCCTCAGACACTCTCTTTTGTAGGCCTTAGTGCCATTTTTTTAATTTCTTTATTCATAAAAAAAAATAGATATGATTTACATAAAATTAACTTTCTAACTTTCAAGTCAACTCATGTATATGTAACATATATAATTATTAATTAGGTTGTATTCTCACAAAAACATGTTTAAGAAACTAAGTCAAAACAAAATTAATTTTATATTATAAATTAAAAATATTTGATATATATTTTATTGCTTGTTCCGATCCTATTTTGATCTTCTTCTTCTTTTTTTTTTTTTTTTTTTTTAACCTACTGTCTCTCTTGTATTAATTATATTTATACTAAAATATTTCTACTTATTTGAGAAGTTATAATGATAACCAACAAGAAGAGAGAAAAGACAAGTATTAATGACAGATAGTTTTAGAAATAAATTTAAATTTAAGATATATTTATTGTTATCAATTTTTTTTTTTTAATCTAGATAAATTAAGTACAGTGGGTCTTATAAATAGTATTAATGTGATATGTATTATTTTTAAATATAAAAAGGTAAGCATTTATTAATCTTATTCTTTTTTTAAAATTTATTATATTTAACACAAATAATTGTTATAATTGACTAATTGATATTTATAATATAAAAAAAAAAAATCAAGTTATATGACTATCCCCTTACGTTTACGCAGAGGTAACAATATGTACTAGTCGGACCCATTTTGGTCCATCCATGACTATTTGAAGCCTGCCAGATTGATTAATAATTTTAGGGAAGGGGTTGAAGTTGAACCATTGCTTTATACTTTTTTTTTTAATCTATTTATTATTTCTTTTGGCTCATAATAAAAAGAATTATAAAAGTTGTGAAATAAAATTAAAATTGTCACTTGAAATACTTTGAGTTATGACAATTTTGGAAATAATTAACATGAGTTGTATTGGATTATTCTGTTGGTGTTTAGGTTGTTTTTGTTGCACATGGGATCCAAGCTCAATGTAGTGTGTATAGTGGACGTGAAATTGCATTTTAAATTTCAAATCAATTGTGAAGGATAATTATATATAAAATTTATTTGAAGTTGTATGAGATTCCAATTCTGATAAGTGGAGACATTGAAGTTGTATAATATAACTAACAATGATTCCAATTACGAATGTTTTGCTTGACTGATGCAAGCCAGAGGACGGTGGCAAACGTGTGGACTACATTCCTGGAATCTCCTCAACGCGGCTCGTGGATTTTCCTCTAAACGATGGAAGTTGGCCCAGCACGCATACAATGCAAGTGTACCGCAAAGCTTTCGCGTGGCTTTCCAAAGCACAGTATCTCCTATTCACTTCCATTTATGAGCTGGAGCCACAGGCCATTGATGCACTAAAACCAGACTTGTCATTGCCCATATACACTATTGGCCCTGCCATACCTTATTTTAGCGTTGATGATGGGACTAGCCATAGCTGCATCGAGTGGCTAGACTCACAACCTGTTAGTTCTGTTCTTTACATTTCATATGGCAGCTTTTTCTCGGCTTCAAGAGCTCAAACTGATGAGATGGTATTTGCTTTGAGGGAGAGTGGCATTCGGTTCTTGTGGGTGGCTCGTGGTGAGGCTTCAAGGTTGAAAGAGATTTGTGGGGAAATGGGGTTGGTTGTGACATGGTGTGACCAATTGAGAGTGTTGTCTCATCCTTCTATTGGAGGCTTTTGGTCTCATTGTGGCTGGAATTCAACCAAAGGTGTGCTTGCTGGGGTTCCGTTTTTTACATTTCCTATAGTTTTGGACCAACCAATTGATGGTAAGATGATAGTGGAGGATTGGAAGGTTGGGTGGAGGGTGAAGGAAGGTGTTGAAGTGGATGATGCTTTGGTGAAGAAAGATGAAATTGTAATGCTATTGCAGAAATTTATGGATTTGGATACTGAGCTTGCAAGGGAAATCAGGAAAAGATCCAAAACTCTTGGACAGATATGTCGTCGTGCAATTACAAATGGCGACTCTGCTGTAACTGATTTGGATGCCTTTGTTAGGGATTTAATGCAGCCAAAATTGATGCCATGAACACCTCGAAGATCATGCTTCATTTTCAATCTCAATTACCTTGGCATTACATTTTGGATTATTCATGTTATTTCCAAATAAATGCACTACTATTGTCTCATTTTTCTTTTTATTGAAATAAATAAATCAGTTTGATGCATACTGTACAAATAAATCCACTACCGATATCTAACCTAGGTCAGCTGGTTGAGTTCAGATCTTACAGTCCTTAATAACTGTATCATAGACCATAGAGTAAATAATAGCAGAGATGAGTGACAAAAATGTAAAATGATTTTGCAGCCAGGGAGGAGGGGAGGAACGTAGTCTTCTTGTTACGAACACAAGATACGGCAAATAAAGAAACTGAAAACAATACAAAGTAGTAACTTCCACCAGGTCCACTTTCCCAAAAAAGGGTTGAAAGAGGAGCTGAGTGCGCAACAGAGCAATCCAACAACAGATGAAGCAAAATATACAAATCTCCACACACACACTTTTGGATAAAGAAAGATGCGAGTTATGAGACATACTAGTTGCAAGTAATAATTAATACGGGTTAATTCCAAGTATCTTGTCAAATGTCAAGGATCTAAGAGTGATTCTTGCAAACATAATTTTAGTAAGAATCGTATTCTGAAAATGTTTTGAAGGAAATAGTAATTACGATCGATTAAAGAGAAACAATGAAACATATTTTAGAATCAATTCAAACGTATTCCAGCATTGGATCCCTTACAAGAAACAAATGACTGAGACCATTTTCAATCTGTACAATCCCATACTCAATATACTCATCAGCATGCTTACCAAAAACATCTCGAAACCTATTAGTAAATTCTCCATATGCTGGCAACAAGACGCTGTATATGGATTTTATTATTCGTTTCCTTAGTTGTGTATCGGAGACAATCCATGTAGACTGAACCTTGCATATCTCCTCAAAGTTCTGGAAGAACAAATTGGGCTTATCTTTCATTGACTCTGCTACCACATTAGGTGCCACTGACTCGTACTGCTCTAGCTTCAAAAAGTCCAGCATCTTATCCCAGGAGTGTCTTTGAAAGAGTTTCAAGTTGTGTTCCACCTTTGTGGCGTGTTGTCCGAACCAATAATAATCAAATATGGTTGTTCCGCTCCATGTATACACCTCCTGTCCTATGTGCCTCAGATTATTCATCATAAAAAGATAGGCCAATGCAGGGTCAGTGTAGTCTCTGGACTTGGCTTCCAAATTGCTCTCTAACAACTCTATCATCCTGGCTAGCAGCTGAGAAAATGAAGATTTTTTCCCCTCTCTACCAGGAATCATCCTATATCCTTGGACAGATCCCCGTAAAGGTGGGAGAATACTATGGATATAGTTCATTACTTGAAGGGTAAATGGGTGAAGCCCTCCGCTGGCAACAGTTGCTTGAGTATCACTATCACGGTAAACAACATTTGCAAACTTCTTTAAAATATCAAATCTTTTTTGAACCATTTTAGTATAGGCTTCGAGCCACATAAAGTCCTTCTTATAAGCACTCTCTAACACCCTATCCAGCTCGTGCAACGACTTGGACATTTGAGGGATGATGTTGAACAAAAGATTTGGCAAATAGCTCCCTGTTGTTATGATGGTATCGGCAAAACTCAGTAGGCAAATCATCAATTCCTCGCAAACCTTCATAAAACAGACATCTGCAGCAAAAGAGGACATCGGGAAGACGTAATCGCAGAGTCTTCTTTCATTGGGAAACAGTATCTTGGCAGCTGCCTTGCAAGTTTTTATCCAATTCTCAATGTCGAGCGCTTGCAATTGCAACCCAAGTGCCGACAGACACTGTTCTAGAAACTCCCTTCGCCAATTGCTGTACGCGTCGCGGCATTTCTCCTCAAACCCAGCTTCCATCATTAGCTTCACGGTGTCACGAAGGCGCGTTATAATTCCTGATGGCAGCAGTTCATCCATCACCAAGTTCACGTCAGGATCCACTTGAGGCTCTGGAATCTGGTTCTCGTCTTTGAATTCGGAGTCAACCGTGGCTTTAAGGTGTTTGTCCAGATGACTGCATACCATGGGAACAAGCGTCTCATTCTCCTTCTCAAGCGCCTTTATACAATCCATGAGCTGTTGCCAGACAAGATCATCGCCATTCCCTGGCGTGCCATCATGATCATCAGCATTAACATCTTCTACTGAATCTGAATCAATTCGAATGATTACTTGATCTTGGACCTGGGATCGAATATGCTCCTCTGGCATGTCCAAAGAGGAACGAAGAATGCCGAGGAAATAACTGAAACTCCCGCCAATGATGCCTAACCATAAATGTATCTTCATGAGTTGTATTATTAGACCTCCACAGAAGAAATATAGGAGATCAATCTCAAATCCAAATTGAGTCAATCTTGACAAGCCTAGAGACGTGATAGCAAAAGAGGCATATGAGATCAGGCTATATGCATCTGCTTTACCACCATTTACTGCTTTATCAAAGAAAAAAGATTAAATAGAAGTGATCATAAGAACCAAAAATGCCAAATGATTTTCTAGCCTGAGAGAGGTGGAGCGCTGTCTTCTTGTTGTGATCAAGAAGGTAACGCAAATAAAGAAACTGAAAATAATATAAGACAGTAACTTCCACCAGGTCCACTTTCCCAATAAATGGTTGAAAGAGGGGCTGAGTGCGTAACAGAGCAGTCCAACAACAGACGAAGCAAAACATACAAATCTCCACACTTTTGGTTGCATCACCTATCTCACAATTTGGTCCAGCAGGAGCATCATATTCCTTGTCAAGTAAGCAAGATTTGCATTCAGCCATTAACCAACACCAACACTGTGATGGAGATTTCGCCGAAAGGCAATGGCAAGTTACCATTGTTTCTATAGAAAAAAAAATGTGTATCCGTCATTTCTTAGTATCTTCATTGCTCTTTCTCTTGTAATTTCCAGGAAACTTAGTCCACTAATTTTAAATGAAGTTGGTGTAACTGGGCCATCGCTAGTGGTAAGATATTAAAATTTTCGTTTACAATTACATTGACTCTATCTCTGACTCAATCATTGTCACGGGGGCTCCACCTTTTATACGTTATAAATAAATATAGGCAGCATGTATTTTATTACCTTGAATTTAATGAGCTCGTATTTGATAATTGCAACTCAGTCACTATCAACTTCATGAACCAAAAAGACTCAACTTATCTAAAAAATAACTATTAATTTCATATATTCTTCTAGGGACTGTTAACTGAAAGCCCACATAATAAAATTCTAGTTTTTAAGCTTTAACCATTCTCTCCATTAAAAAAAAAAACCATTCTCTCGATTTGATTCTAAAAGAAAAAAGAAAGAAAGAATAAAAATGCGTGTGGACCCCACAGCCTAAATGTGTGAGAAGGTAGACAGAAAGTGGATTGGAATAGAAAACCACTTAAATCATTTTTTTTTATAGAAAAATATTATTTTTTTTCTTTCCTTCTTCTATCATTAAACTAACTTTATAACTATTCAAATATTTTTTAAAATATTTGTTAAAAAATATTTTTATCCATGAACTTTCAGTTTCTTAAATAACTCCACTCAAATATTTTTTTTCTTAATATTTGTTAAAAAAAAAAGTTTTTACCCCCCCTCTTTCCACCACTCAGGGTTGGGCTTGTACCCAGGACGAGGCCATGTCAACCCCATGATGAATCTCTGCGAGCTGCTCGTGTCCAAAAACTTCAACATCCTTGTAACATTCTTGGTCATCGAAGAATGGCTCGGCTTCATAGGCTCCGCCTCCAAATCCGACAACATCCGATTCGCGACAATCCCCAACGTTATTCCCTCCGAACACAGTCGAGCCAACGACTTCGTCACCTTCCTCAAAGCCGTTATGACCAAAATGGAAGTTCCCTTTGCAAGTTCATCTAAATATCTAAAGATCCACTAGTTCGACCTCTAAACGAATAATTCAGCATCTCAATCGAGTCAGTGGATGACCGATCCCTGCTAATTACCGCTGATAAACGTCTGACTCTTATATACTTACAAACTTAAGAAAAACAATAAAAAAAAAAGAGAAAAGTAATAAATGTCACAAAAAGAATATGAAAAATAAATAAATAAAAAGTGACAGAATAGAAAAGTTGCCGTTAAAGTTTGCTTTTCTTTCGGATCAGGATTTCCTGTAGTCACAAACAACTGTAGGGTCCTACAATCGCAGTGTGTTCCAAACAAGATTTCTTCGATTAGTTTAAGGCTATCTATATAGTAATCTGTTTTGATCCTTCCCGTAGATGAATTCGTATACCTTACTTTGATAGGCATGGGATGAATCTGCGTGTTTCAGGTTCCTCTACTTTAATTGTGATACCGCCTACTTGCCGCGTTACTTATCCTTTGTGTTAGGGTTACTTTACTTAATCTCTCTCTTTTTTACTTTGAATATGGAACAAAAATCTTATTTCAATATTTATAACAAAACAAAATAATAACATGGGGTAAAATATCTATCTCTTGATCAGATAAAAGTAAAAATACTGATTTTTGGATTAAAGATAGATAAAATATTGACCTTCTGATTATAGGAGAATAAAATATCGATCTCCTAATTAAAGAGAAACAAATTACCTATCTTTTTGATCAAGGAAAGGAAGATACATAATCAAAGAATAAAAATATTTTTAGTTAGATTTTATTTAATTATTTAATATATATATATATATATATATATATATATATATATATTTTTTTTTTTTTTTTTTTATGGATGAGATTTCATTTCCGCAAGAATCCAATTCCTTTTCATTACTCATGTCATCACATACGCATACTGAGATAGATTAATTAGATTGATGAGGTAGTATTATAAGAAGATTGAGATAATAATAAATAAGGAGTACTGGCGGAGGTTTAAAATTTAAGGATGTCTACATATAACAACGACACTTCTAGAAGTCTATAACCGACCAGCTTTAATAATAAAGAATTCCAATACCAATTTGCTTCCACGTTCTCCTACTCTTGCTTGCTTCAATTTCAAATCTAGCAATCACTATTCACTACTCACTGTCTCATCTTCCCTCACTTTCTATGTCTATGGAGGATCCAATTCAAGCTCCACCAACCATCGCCGCCCACGTGGTGGCGGTGCCATACCCAGGACGAGGCCACGTCAACCCCATGGTGAACCTCTGCAAGCTGCTCGTGTCCAAAAACTCCAACATCCTCGTAACCTTCGTAGTCACCGAAGAATGGCTCGGCTTCATCGGCTCCGACCCCAAACCCGACAACATCCGATTCGCCACAATCCCCAACGTTATTCCCTCCGAACACGGTCGAGCCAACGACTTCGTCAGCTTCCTCGAAGCCGTTATGACCAAAATGGAAGCTCCATTTGAAGACTTACTCCACCGGCTTGACCCGCCGCCAACAGTAGTCATATCCGACACTTACCTCTTCTGGGTTGTTCGAGTTGCAAATAAGAGAAGCATTCCGGTGGCGTCGTTTTGGCCAATGTCGGCGTCGTTTTTTGAGGTGCTCAAACACTACCATCTTCTGGAGCAAAATGGTCACTACCCTGTTAACGTATCAGGTCAGTTACTTTCTATTCGCCTCAAAACCGTATAAATTGGAATGTTTTAAATCAATTAGAGGCTAGAGCTGTTTGATAGCACTCAGATCTCAATGAACCAATTAAAAATCGTTTTTTTTTTTATAGTACAGTAATTTTTTAATGATTATTATGAAAATCAATAGGCCAACGAAAGTGGGTCCAATTAGTAAGCATTCTGGTTGGTAAGAATATAATTCATCTAAACCTCTTTATTATAGATAAAATAGAAAAAGTATCTTAGCTGTCTTGATTTGAGTCTATGTAGTTGCTTTAATGATTCAAAAAAGAAAACATTCTTGTATGTATATAGTAATTATATCTAACTCAGGCAGCATTACTTTAACAGAACATAACTGCATATATTATTTATTTAATATATAAACTGTGATATTTGAAACTTACTTGAATTAAATATTTGCCACAGAAGATGGTGAAAAACGTGTGGATTATATTCCGGGGAACTCGTCAATTCGTCTGGCAGATTTTCCACTTAACGATGGAAGTTGCCGCAGCCGAAGATTGTTGGAATTGGCCTTGAATGGTGTACAATGGGTGCAGAAAGCTCAATATCTGTTATTCTCTTCCATATACGAACTTGAGCCTCAAGCTATTGATGCTTTGAAATCAGAGTTCTCTATACCCGTATACATTGTTGGCCCTGCCATACCCTATAGTAATGGCCACATTGATGCTTCTAAACATATTGATCATGAACATGGGTACTTTCAGTGGCTTGACACCCAACCCTCTGGCTCTGTGTTGTACATCTCTCAAGGGAGTTTTCTATCTGTTTCCAATGAACAAATCGATGAAATTGCAGGTGGTGTGCGCAATAGTGGTGTTCCATTCTTGTGGGTGCAACATGGAGATTGTGCAAGGTTGAAGGAAATATGTGGGGATAAAGGAGTAGTTTTGACATGGTGTGACCAATTGAGAGTGTTGCAGCATCCTTCTATTGGGGGATTTTGGTCTCATTGTGGGTGGAATTCTACTAGAGAAGGTGTTTTTAGTGGTGTTCCTTTTCTTACCTCTCCTATTTTTATGGACCAACCCCTGAATAGTAAATACATAGTAGAGGATTGGAAGGTTGGGTGGAGGGTGAAGAGAGATGTGAAACGGGACACTTTGATAACAAAAGACGAGATTGCTAGTCTTGTTAAAAAGTTTATGGATGTGGGTGGTGATGAAGTGAGAGATATGAGGAAAAAAAGCATAGAGCTCAAGCAGCTATGTCATGGTGCAATAGCAAGTGGTGGGTCATCGGAAACTAATATCAATGCTTTTCTTTCGCATGTATTACAGGGTGCCAAGCCACAGTAAGACCATAGTTAGTACTTGTTACTTACATTTTACATTATCAAAAAGATGCATGTATGGTGCCAAATCTATCTTTGTTCCTGCTCCACAAGTTACTATTATGCAGTATTGCATTAATATAGCAATTAAGTCCGTGCTGTTTACCAAAAATGGTTGAAGTTGACCGAAAAATGACCAGAAGATATAACTTTTAATTAAAAACTATGATTTCATGTGACCAAAATATGTCGTTAGAGGATGCATTCCCAAAAATGAGTGTACTCTTTCCATTCTTCTCGATTTTCCCCCATTGAGCCATGCACACAGCCAGCATTTTTTTTTTCCATGCACAGACATTAGTTCTTCCACGGGTCCACCTCGAACTAATTAAGAATTCTGATGCAAATTAACTTCAGAGTTCAGAGTTCAGATTCTCTTACCTGGAACGTCAAAACAAAAACATAAAGACAGTTCTCTTTTCACTTTTCCAATAAATAATGCAAACTCATCATTAGTTCATCATCTTCTCTCCCTTTATCTCCATGGACGATCAAGTTGAAGCTCCACCATCCATCACCTGCCACGTGGTGGCGGTGCCATACCCAGGACGAGGCCACGTCAACCCAATTATGAACCTCTGCAAGCTTCTCCTATCCAAGAACTCCGACATCCTCGTAACCTTCGTGGTCACCGAAGAATGGCTCGGCTTAATCGGCCCCGACTCCAAACCCGACAACATCCGATTTGCCACAATCCCCAACGTTATTCCCTCCGAACACGGTCGAGCCAACGACTACGTCACCTTCCTCGAAGCCGTTATGACCAAAATGGAAGCTCCCTTTGAAGAGTTACTTCACCGGCTTCACCCGCCGCCAACACTGGTCGTCTTCGACACTTACCTCTTCTGGGTGGTTAGAGTTGCAAATAAGAGAAGCATTCCCGTGGCGTCGTTTTGGCCAATGTCGGCGTCGTTTTTGCAGGTGCTCAAACACTACCATCTTCTCGAGCAAAATGGTCACTACCCTGTAAACTTATCGGGTCAGTAGTTACTTTCTACTCACCACAAAACCATATAAATTAAATGGGAGTATTTTTAAATAATTAATCACTCGAAGAAAATTACTAAATTTCAATATCTAATTATTCTAGTCCAGAGATCCTAAGTGTAAGAAAGTCTAGTCAGAATATAAAAAATTATTATGAGATGGGTTTGATAAAAAAAAAAAATTTGGCACAAGATAACTACCATCCTCTTGGTAGAGATGGGTTTGATTTCTTCTTCAACTTCTAAAATTTTGTTTATGAGCCTGCTAACATCTAATAACTAGTTGAGTAAAAAATTTCCGTTTAGAACTGTGTAATAATCTTGAGTGAATCTTTATTAGCATCCTCACTTTTTTTACATCTAAGAGGGACAACTTTTCATTTATGCACTTGTGATTGAGTGAGTTACAATGTCACTAGTCTCTGCATATATTATCTGTTCAATATTTGAAAGCTTCTATGGTTCTTTAAATGTTTGTATCAGAAGACGGTGAGAAACGTGTGGATTATATTCCGGGGAACTCCTCAATTCGTCTAGCAGATTTTCCACTTAACGATGATAGCTGGCGCAGCCGAAAATCGTTGGAATTGTTCTTGAATGCTATACCATGGGTGCAGAAAGCGCAATATCTGTTATTTCCTTCCATATACGAGCTTGAGGCTGGAGCTACTGATGCTTTGAAATCAGAACTCTCTATACCCATTTACACTGTTGGCCCTGTCATACCTTATTTCAGTAATGGCCACATTGATGATGCCTCTCTCAGTTACAACCATGCTGAACTTGGCTACTTTCAGTGGCTTGACAACCAACCCTCTAGCTCTGTGTTGTACATCTCTCAAGGGAGTTTTCTTTCGGTTTCTAATGCACAAATTGATGAAATTGCAGGTGGTGTGCGCGATAGCGGCGTTCCATTCTTGTGGGTACAGCATGGAGATTGTGCAAGGTTGAAAGAGATGTGTGGGGATAAAGGACTAGTTTTGCCATGGTGTGACCAATTGAGAGTGTTGCAGCATTCTTCTATTGGAGGGTTTTGGTCTCATTGTGGGTGGAATTCTACTAGAGAAGGTGTTTTCAGTGGTGTTCCTTTTCTGGTCTTTCCTATATATATGGACCAACCACTTAACGGTAAGTTGATTGTGGAGGAGTGGAAGGTGGGGTGGAGGGTGAAGACTAAGGTTAAAGATGACACTTTGATAACAAAGGATGAAATTTCAAGTCTTATTAAAAGGTTTATGCATCTGGGTAGTGATGAAATGAGGGATATGAGGAAAAGAAGTAGAGAGCTGAAGCAGTTGTGTCATCGTGCAGTTGCAAGTGGTGGATCATCAGATACTGATATCGATGCTTTTCTTTCGCGTGTACTACAGGGTGCCAAGCTAGCAGAGTAAGTAAGAAGAGTGTTGGTCTTACCTTAATCCTCCAATTTCTTCTATTGTCTTGGTAGTAAGAGCCAAGAATTCATATTTACCGTGTTTTGAGTTGTGCGTTAGAATCACATGATATGAATAGAGTACAATCTATCAAGTGATTCTGTGATTTGCAGCTTTGTATTTTAGTGAAATTGATTCTAAAAAACATTGAGGTTGAAAAGGTTAATTTATGCTTGAAATTATTTTAGAAAGGGTTGGTTGGTTAACTTATTTCATTTAGAGATAGGATTGAATAATTACATAATAAACTTATTTAGATAATAAATAATTAAATATAGATAAATAGATAGACAAATGATTTATTTGTGAGTTGTGACATTATTTCTTAATGGAAATTATATTAATAAAAATTAAAAACATATTATATTTGAATAAAATTAAGGATTGAATGAAAAAAAAATATTTTTATCAGGACGAAAATTAAAACTAAGATTTTATGTATTAAAATTTATTTAATGTTTTAAAATCTTATTTTGATTTAAAACAAATGTTTGGATTTATCTTAGCTTTAAAATGTCCTTAGTTTCAGTTTTATTTTGTTCATTTAATTTATATTCTCAATGAACCCACGTAGGACGTAGGGGTACTGGGTTATTCTAAAATGTTTTATTTTAGAATTATAATTATAATAGTCCGTTTAAAATGTCAGCCACAAATCTGGTCACTTATAATGACACTAGAACCCTTCAAATCTGGCCACAAATTTGGTTCGTTCATTATTATTAAAAAAACAACAACTAAGAATTACAATAAGTTACAAAATATAATTAATTTTCGAATGAAAGAAAGACAACAAGTAACAGACTAAATTAATTTTTGAAATTATAATTAATGATTAATTTTGTCCATGAAAATGTCAAAAACATTATTAAAAGCATTTACTTTAATCCTTAATATTATAATTTCAAAAATTAACATGACTATTATTGAATTATATTGTTTTTAAATAAATAAAATAATGTCATTTAATTTTAAAGACTAGAACAATATTTTTTTTCACAATTTTAAACATAAAATGTATCAATATTAATAATTTTACAAAACTTAATTTACTGTAATTTATATATAAAGAAACTTTTACAATAACACGAATATTTATTCTTTTAATTTAAATACATAAATAAATTAATAAACACTATTACGTTGATATTTATTAATATTTAGACCCTTATTATATTTAATTTATTTTCAAAAAATAATATCATAATAAAGAATTTCATTCTTCTAAATTGAGTGGAGTTCACTTTAGAAAATAAGTCCACTCACAATCTAATGAATAACCATTAATTAAAAAATAAATCGTTGATAATTATGATAAAATCAAATACAAATATAAAAAAAATATAAACTTAATTAGAATGTCAACTATTATTTTTTCTGATTAATAATTATTGTTATACTTTATCCTTTAAAATGTAACTTTAGAGAAGTAATAAATAATAACATGTCATTGTAAAAAAATTTTGACCATGAAAAGTGTCTGAGTTATTGTAAATCTTTTGGTTTCTCAATTCAATTTCTATAAATAAATAAATAAAAAATTATTATTTTTGACATTTTTATTTCTCAATTTTTACCAAAAGAATTTAATTCAATTGGTTAAACAGTTTATCAGAATTACTATAAATCTCCTAATATTTAAATTCAACTCCTATTAATAAAAAAGAAAAAGATGCATATCAATCAGCTCATTTATATATTTATAAATATGGAGATTTTTTTAATTTTTTTCTGAATATGTTTTATTTTTCATTATGTTAATGACAATATAATTAATTTAATCCTTATGTTTATTTCTGTTTCTTAAAAAAAAAATTCAACAAATAAGCCATTATTTAAAATAAAATAATTTTCTATTTCAATTTTTTATTAGTAAAATCCTTTTTTTTTTGTTTTTAATATCCAAATAAAATAAAAATGGAAAAAAAACTATGAAGCTAGCAAGCAACCACACAGCAGAGGGACATTAAAAATGCTATCTTTATCTTCTTTCAGTTCCCACGTACGAAAAACTAACACATATACCAAATGCTTGGCTGAGGAGCATTGTGTGAGTTTTGTGTCAGAAAAGTGTGTCCTTTATTCTGGTTTCATTCAAAGCAGTGTTATCAATGGGAAACATAACATAACAATCAGCAAATGATCTTCACAAGACATGGCATCATCACTGTGTCTAAACTCATTACCAGTTCCACCATCTTCTCTTCCTCGCAAGTCAATAGAAACTTCTGTTTCTGCTTCTTCTTATTATCCTTCTTTGCTTCTTGATAACAACAACAATCATAGTGCCTTGAAACCTATTGTTATCAGTGGAGACCCCCCAACTTTTGTTTCTGCTCCTGGTCGCAGAATTCTTGCTGGTTTGCTTTTCTTATTCCCACTTTGAATATGCTTAGCAAAGACTTGAATTGTTCTTCTGTTATTGTTGCTTTAAAAAAAGAAAAAGAAATGTTAATGCTTCTAATGAATATTTATGTATTTTTTGGGTTTTACCATAGGTGGTACTCAGTAGGCATGTTTAAAGTTCGTGATTTTGGTTGAATGCTTGGAATTATATTGATTTGCATGCTGAGAATGTGGATTGTATACTGACTTTTGTTGGTCTGAAAGTAAGAGACTAAGGTCCCTTAAATATATGGTTTTTGTGTTTGATCTCGTTTCCACGTATGGAAAAATATTATTAGGAGGAGTTTCCATCTTAAACATTAATTGTTTGGTACCCAATATATTAGTTTCCATCTGATAGTTGAAGTTAGTGTTGTTGACCTCTTACATGTTGAATAGGTAGGCCTGTAATACCATGTTAGATTTCCGCGTGTGTTTGGTCTAGCCTTTGGGAAATAATTCTGAACCCAAAATTGATTTTAGATAGTTCTTAACAAGTTTGGTTTCACGTTGGAGAATAATTTTGAATTGATTATGGGGTCATAATTGATTCTGAACTTAAACAACTAATAGTAGTTTCTGAGTTTAATCCAAAAATTTATGCCAAATTCTACTTAAAAATCAATTTTAACCAAAATCATCCAAACATAACTCACATCACTTCAAATCAATTTTACAAAATCAATTCTATTCAGGATTAATTCTGTTGACAGCTCATCCAAACACACACTAACCAATTGGCATTAAGTAAAGTTCCCTAACAAATATATAAGTTGTACCCGAGAGTTGAGGCATGACTTCTGATTGTCTTTGTTGACTTTTGTAGTATGGATAATTGTTTTTGTTCTATATTTTGTAGCCTAGATTATGGAACTTCGGTTAAAAAATTCTCAAAATTAAAGTGATGAAGAGTTTCTGTGGACAGCATGGTGTCCTGTGATTGATTCACTATCATGATGATGTTCTTGCTGATCATTTTCTAACCTTGTTTTGATTTTTTATTGCATGTTGTCTTTCATTTGTGTCTTATTAAAGCTAATTTTCTTTGCATAGTTGGAGATCTACATGGAGATCTCAAGCAAGCTAGGTCTGCACTTGAAATGGCTGGTGTATTGAGCTCTGATGGTCAAGACTTATGGACTGGTGGAGAAACTGTAAGCTCACTGTTTGTCAAAATGGACTGCTCTTAGTTTTAATTGGAATGAGTAGCCTCTGTTGTATAGTATATTATTGAACGTAGTAAAAATTGTTGAAAGGACAAAGTTTATGAAATGCTCAAACTTGTACAGATGAAATCATGGAATCTTGATTGCTATCTACTATCTTCACTTATCGCATAAGTACAGAAAAAAAAAAAAAAAAAAAGAATATCATAGAATTGAGAGATTTTAACATATGAATTTAATGCATTAGGTGTTGGTTCAACTTGGAGACATACTAGACCGAGGTGAAGATGAAATTGCCATCTTGTCCTTGCTGCGATCATTGGATAAACAGGCAAAAGAAAAAGGTGGAGCAGTGTTTCAGGTGTGTCATTTGTGACTTTCAAACTCAAAAGTTTTAATCACTGCTATCACCAAATAACTGAATGTTACAGACAACATCACTAAGGAGATGATAATTACTCATGCAATGTTTCCCGTATCATTATTATTATAAAGTTTCTGTCTTCATCAAAATATAAGTATGAAGTAGAAATTATTTGTAAAATTAGAAGAAACTGATTCATTATTTTACAGCTATTATCTTTCTCTTGAAGTAACTTTTAATAACTCATTGTGCTTCATCTAGGTAAATGGGAATCATGAGACCATGAATGTGGAAGGGGATTTCAGATATGTTGACTCGGGGGGATTTGATGAGTGTAATGATTTCTTAGAATATATCAATGGTTCTGAAGATGACTGGGAAGAAACTTTTACTGATTGGGTTGATGTCTCTGAAAGGTGGAAAGAAGATCGAGCAATGTCAAAAAGTTATTGGGGACCTTGGAATTTAGTGAAGGTACTATAAATTTCTGTCCCACTTTTCTTTCACATGTACTTCTTTAAGTCGTTATATATTTTTACTGTCACTAAGCATAATGGGTTTAGTAATTTACATAATGAGTTCTACAAATAGATTTGAACTCATCCAAGAGATTTAGATTATTTGGAATCAATAAAATTGTTCTCTTGATAAAAAAAAAAGCTAATAAAGGGAAATTATAGAGAGCTGTATGATCCTGTCCTAGTATTTGTCTGGGATCATATATGAATACTGTCACCTTATAAGTACAACATAAGTTTCTTATTTCAAAACGAAACTATATGTTATTCTGAATATGATTTTCTATTGTTTTTTGATGAAGTTTTCCAATTATTAGGACAGAGGCAAAAGGGAGTAATTTCCAGATCAATCCTCTTTAGGCCCGGCGGGCTTCTTGCACGTGAGCTTGCAAGGCATTCTGTTGTTCTTAAGGTCAATGACTGGGTCTTCTGTCATGGTGGACTTCTTCCTCACCATGGTACATATTTTGTGGCCTTTTTTTTTTTTTTTTTTTCATTTTGTTTAACTTGAGATTGAACTTTTTACTTGAGCAATACCTATTATATATTATACTATGAGAAATACTAGCGACATACAGTCTCTTTTAGACACTTTCCTGTGATTAGTTGGAAATTAATAAAAATCATCAATTTTTGTGGATTCCACGTATTATTTAAGAATTCTCCTTCCTGATTTAGCATACACCTACCAAAATTGATAATTTTTAATAAATTTTAATCAATCACGTATTAGAATGTTAGAAAGGGTGTCGCTAGCGCTCTTCGTAATACTATTACTATGGTTGCTTGTTTCAAATTTGTTCTACCTTGATTCCAAATGCCTGATATTATTTTTTCTTCACTTTCTGTAGTTGCATATGGCATAGAGAGGATGAATAAAGAAGTGTCTGAGTGGATGAGATGTCAGCATGAGGATGAAAATACTCACAAAATGCCTTTCATTGCCACTAGGGGTTATGATAGCGTTGTTTGGAATCGTTTATACTCAAGAGACACACCAGATTTAGTGGATTATCAGGCTAAACAGGTAGGTCTACTGATGAGATTGTAACAGTATTCTTTAACTAATAGGAAGATCATGTGTGGAGTTAATAGTGTTCCTAAAAATGTCAATTGTCAACACATTTAAATTACAATGGGGACTTTTTGCTGCTTTATCGAATGTTTCTTAATTTATGTCTGATTACTTTGTGACATCCTTTAATTTGTTTTCTGAGATTAGTGGGATTCTATTTCAGGCTGACATGGATTGACATTTTGAAACTAAATTTGATTCCCAGGTATGTTCCATTCTTGATGAGACACTGCAAGCAATTGGTGCTAAGGCAATGGTGGTTGGGCATACTCCTCAAACTATAGGTGTAAATTGGTAAGAGAATATATCTATTTAAACATTGTTAAAATAACCTCAAACTATACTTTAACTTTAATTGGAAAATACATATCTAAGTCTTTTAGTTCATTGTGGATGGAATAGTTCTATGAATTGAAATCAGTTCTTTGCTTTCTACAGTAAATACAATTGTAGCATATGGCGTGTAGATGTTGGAATGTCCAGTGGAGTTCTGAATTCAAGACCAGAGGTAAAACAAATCTATGAGCATAATGTCCATGCTTTAATATTCATAACCCTCAGCGCTAAACATTTCTGTGGGTGAATACTTTTGGTTATATGCTAAATATTAAGAGATAATCACATGCTTCTGAACCTTTCTTCTGGACTTCCCAGTGGCTTTTTTTGTGGGGAAAGTATCACTGTTATTAGCATTGGAACTATATAAATAAGTAAATTCAATTTATCATGTAGCTTTAAAATCTTGATTGACTTCAAAATATTTTTTGGAATTTATAGTTGAGTTCATATTTTTCAGGTTCTAGAAATTATAGACGATAAAGCAAGAGTTATAAGGTGCAAAAGGGACAGACACAGTGAGCTTCAAGCTGCTGCATATACTTAGGTAACAAACAAATGATTGAACAGGTAGGTTGAATTACAAGTTACTTGTTGATTGATTGTTGTGTTACAGATTCAATTGAAAATCTCCTTTGATATATTTCTACTGTGCTTTTTCAGGAGGTAGGGCCATCCAACTAGTGAAGTCCAACATTGGCAAATTTATGCAATACCCATTGACCTATTCAAGTCACTTATTACTTGTGAAGAAGGGAAATAATATACCAATTTTGGCATCCAAAAAAATCATGTGAGAAATTCCAAGCCAGATATTGAAACATGGTGAAAATAGGATATACAACAAGAATGAAAAGAAGGGAAAAAGGAGGAGAGTAAATAATCCAAATATTGTGTACTTCTGAATCAGTTGCATTATCACTATACATTAACCAGACCTGTTCTAAATTGCTCTGATCAACCTCATCTCACTGTATCTAGTTTCCTGTCAGTCTCACTAATGATATTTGTTCTATTTCAAACTCTTGACATGACTAACCTCTTACAGCTACAGCATTATGTGCCACTTCTGAACGGATGAGGATATTTTGTGCATGTTATTGGGTGTTCATTAGACTAAACCAAAACATTCAAAAGAATTAGTGTGTTTGTTGTTTCAAAATTTGTTAGAATTGATTTTTAATCATTAAAAATGATAAATATATGCGTGTAGATTAATCTCAAACACAAATTTTACATTAGAATGCATGTTATAGTATGTGAAATTGATTTTGAAAGTAAAACAAATGACTCCTTAAACTGAGTAATCTACTAATTTGGTTTTCTAATATACGACTAGTTTTTGTTCAATTTGGTATTATGCATATCTTATTACTATTGAGTGGGTGTTTGGATATCAATTAAAAAAACGTAATCAATTTTTTAAATAAACTTTTTTTACATAGTTTTTGGATTTTTTTTCTTGGAACATGTTTTTTTTTTTGTTAACATTAAATTCAACTATTAAATTCAACTGATTTCCAAATATGCTGTGAATGTCATCTAAAAATAATAATTATTGTTTGGTTTAATTTTTAGTTCAACCAAAACATGTCAAACAAATTCAATGAAGCCATTTTTAAGATTAATAATGTTTGTTGTATATAAGAAATAAGTTGCTAAATCAATTAATCAACCATTCAATTTACACTTATTTTTCCCCCAGTCAAACATTCCTGATTATGACACCCTTTTGTGGGAGCAAGCAAACAAAAAAAATGTTCAAGAATCGATAAAATCTTGTTCGAATTTGATCGAATGCATATGAAATTAAATTGTAATAGTCAATACCTTTCAAGTTTGAATTTTTTTTTATTGAATTTATATTATATGTCTAGTTGAATAACTTAAACCAATGACTCGATGACATTGAATAACTTAATTATATCTTCAAATACATTTCAAGTTTGATTTTATTATTATTATTATTTAATTCCACATACTTCAACTTAGATATAATTTAATCTGAGAAAACATGGAAAACACATAATGAACACAATAAGTTAATACCTAATCCTACCTGACTTCTCAATATAGGAACAACTGAAGTGGAAACCACAGATAACTAACAATGGTTTAAGCCAGGAAATGAAATCTCTGAAATTTCAGAATATAAAAAAAATCTTCCACATAATTAAAACTTACATTGCATGAAACTAAGGCAAAAATTTCATGTGGCGTAAAAGTGTTACCATGGAATAATGTTCTGTCTAAATGAAACTAGCGGGGGGAAAAATCATAATTAAAACTGACATTGTGTACAAGAAAACAAGTTCTCCATTCGTAGGTTAATCCGATGCTTACAGTATATTATTTTGGGGTTAGAATGCAGAACATGAAAAGGCTTGCTTGCTTGCCCACGCCCCGTCTGTAGCATTTTATCAATAGACAGACAGGATCTTCTATAATGGAACCGAAGAATGATGTATATTCTACTAACTCTGTTATTTAGGTAACAGTGCCAGTGTCTTTCTGCTGATTGAAATCTTGGAAAAAGGACTTTCCAGCTTCATATGTAGACCAGCAAATAGCAGCTGCAGGAGCATGAAAGAGCATCCTTGGAATCCATCCTCGTATGAGCCCTCTGTATCCATCTTTTTTCACTATTGTTTTAATAACATCCCCAATTGATCCACTTTTGAACCTATCACAACCACAGACACCCTGCAGTATCAACCGTGTCAAGTTACTATCCAAGGAAAGGAAAGATAAGGGCTTAAAAAAATTGCTGTCTGATTCCCCCTGATTTACCATCATTCATAAAGCCTAACAAATTCATACAATAAGTTGCTACACAATCAATTTCCAGCTAAAGTATCAACTTCATTAGCACCATATTACAAATAGAAAAAATAATAATAGTAACAAAATTCATGATATTAATTTGGAGCATTTTTTGTTAGATTGGAAAATATTAGGTTCCCCTGATAAACCTATAATAATCCCCATAAACAACAATGAAAAGGTGATATTAATTTATAAGGATGTTGATCTATAAGATGATCTTGTCAGCTCCTCAATGTATGATTCTACAGAATCATAAAATGAGGTCATCCCATTGTAATAACAAAAAATGCAACAAGAGTTGAAAGGAACATTCAAAACAATTCAAATCCAAACATTATCATCAGTCATTCTTAGTACCATCATCTTCAGCATCACTCCAATTGAACATCATTTTGTCTGATTAAAGCTCTAAATTTCAAGGGCTCAAGTGATCAGGTGGATGGGAATTTGCATAGAGGTCTAAGGTTTATTTTCCTAAGTGCCAAATTAACAGCACTAAACTTAAATAAAATTTAAAAAGGTTATGATGGGATAGACACCCAACATCTATTGCCATATTTCCTGCTGGTTTCCTTGTCTGTTGGTCTTTCTTAATTAAATCTCAGTTGAACTTCCTTTCTATATTTTTCAACTCAGTTGACGCTACTCACATATGCATACCAATCACCTGAATATAACTCTTTTCTTATTATGTTACCCAGGTATATAAATTGTCAAGTTTTATCATCTCTCTCTTTGCATTAAAATTACATAGAACCGCAGCTAAAATCACAGCTCTAATGTTGGTTGATGGGAGTATGTCATATTGTATCAAAGGGGCACATTTTAACAGGTTAGATGGGCATTATAGCAAATGCCATAAGTGTCTGATATGTTATTTAAAAAATTGTCATTTTAAAAATAAATCTATCCTTAAGTAAAAAAAACAACAACTAGTAGTCCACTGATATCCACTTTCATTAATTTTCTGTTTGGATAGAGGAACACAATTCATCAGCAAGAAAGTGGTGCTGTCCCTGCAAGCTGCAGCCCTTTATGATGCCATCCAATGGATTATCACATTAGGTATCAGCAATGCTACCTTTGAGACAGATTGCAAGTATATAGTTGATCTAATTCACTCTGATACCATTTCCACATCTGAACTTTGTCATATTATATCTGCTTGTAAAAGTTCCCTTAATTTGATCAACAACTCGCATGTGAGTTTTATTCATAAACAAGTTGCTCACTCTCTTGGTAGGACGTTTAGATTCTTTGCTAGTCCACAACTTTCTGATTATCTACCAGTGTATTCGTGCTCAATTTATTCATGAAATGACTTAAGTTTTTCCTTTTCAAGCAAAAACAAATCCTATACAACAGAAATGATTTAGAAAGAGAACTAAGCCCAAACTCTGTAATCCCAACCTAACAGACCCAAGAGCACAACACAAACACAACTCATTTCGGAGCACCTGAGGCAGCATTTTGATCCCAATAGGTGGGGTTGGCAACAACAATCAATTGAATACATAGAACTTGTCACCAGGAAATGACTTAAGATTCCGCAGAACAACATTCTGCCAAGGCTTTATATTCCACATGAGTCCCAAGACTTACACCCAATCCCTATCCAACAAGTGGGGTTGGCAACAACAATCAATTGACTATATTGAACTTTCTCAAAAACCAACTCTAAAATTACAGATAGATCAAAGAGTTTCCCCAAAGTTTCCTAAAGTCATCCTCCACCCCATTCTAATCAGACTATTTTCCATTGGATTCACTCTTTCCCAGAAAAGAAACGTGTCCATGGATCTAACATTACCGAAACATAAGCTAAAATAATTACATATTTGCATGGCTGGAATTAATTACATAACTAAAGGAGTGGTAATACAGAACCTAAGCCTCATTCAAATGCAAATATCAGACTCTAAAATTCAATCAAATATTGCAATCCACATTTTTCCCACACCACAGCCACATTGTTCATAATGCACATACTAAACCTTAAAGTCACGCACTAAACAATTCAAACTCTAGTAAGAAACACACATCCTATTCTACTTTCAAAACTCCAATGAATCAAAAACAACAACAACATTAATAATTATTTAGTATAACAATTATACCTGACACTGCAATTGAGTCTTGACAACATCGAGCGGCGTCGTAATAGCGGCGGCCAAGCCCCCGGCAGCAGCCCCAGCAGTGGCGTGCACAACCAACCTCTCATCGTCCACACTCTCCGGTGAGACCTCCATGAGGCCGCGTTTCGCTGCCTCATACGCGGTGAAATGCACGGCGGTGAACGGCGCATTCATCAACACGGTGGTCCGATACGAAGCATAGAACGCCCCAAACCCCTCTTCACTCATGACCCTCTTCACACAATCCCAAACCCCCTTGTACCCACTATTCCCCAGCTGCAGCCTCTGCTTCACCATGTCCATCGGCGTGAACACCGCGTCGCTGGCCACGGTGGCGCAGACGCCGGAGGCGGCGTGCGCGGCGGCGTTGTTAGGGTTCCCCTCGGAGAACCGCTTCTTGCAGGTCTCGTAGACGGAGAAGTAGACGGCGTGGGCCGGGCCCGCGCCGAGGCCCATGGCGCCGATTCCGCGGTAGAGGGCCGATGGGCCCTCCGATTGGAGAATGGACTTTATGGCCTGACGGACCGTTACGGATTTGACGGGGCACGAACCTAACGCCTGCATCCGCGTCTTAACGGTGTCAACGGGAAACATCGCCATGTGTTCGATACACCCCGCGATGGATCCGGCGATCATGAACTGCCAGAAGTGAAGGCCGTCGTGTGTTGACACCGTTAAGTCCGCGTGGAAATCGGGTCGGAATTCCGGGTTTTGGAACTTGGCCCTTGCATCCGTCGCCATTACACAAAATAAAATCAAAATTTGAAATTGAAAATTGGGATTTTCTGTGTCATAGAAGTTGAGTCTGTGTTTGTTTGTTTCAGAAGATGACGAGTGTGTGTGTGAGAGAGAGAGAGAGGGAAAAAAAAAGTTACTTTCTTTCTATGTAGTTCTGACTTGTGATGATAAGAGGATTTGGGAAGTAGTCTAAGATGGAGGCTGGATTGAATTGGACTTTGGAACAGAGCACAGGATTGCGTCGAGAACTTTGTATCTGGTTATTTGATGATAAGTTCATTTACATATTAGGGTTCCAAATTTTTGGGAAAGGGGCTTTTTTTATGTTTCCTTTTTGTATTTTTTTCTTGTAACAGTGAAAAATATAAAAATATATATATATATAATCTTTTTATTATTACTAGTTTACTACTATCGGGCTCATGAACTCAATAGTCTACTTTTGTGGTGCATGAAATTTTAAGAGAAGAGAGTGGATCCAGCAGAATTTTTGGATTCAAACATTATTTATAAGATTTTTACATTTATCTTATTTAATTGAAGAAATAAGAGGAGTTTAAATTTGGGATTGTACCTTATTTTAGTATATTGTTTATAACTGTATTTTTTTTTTTTGTTAAAAGTATTGTTTGTTATTTTAACGTTATTATTTTGACACATTCATATAATTTTCTCTTATGGAATACATAGCAAAAATATTAATTTAAGGATGATTGTGAATCACATTAAATAAAAAATCATGATTCACCAATAAATAAATAAAAAAATCATAAAATTTTTTCAAAATTTAAAGAAAAATCCTCTCATTATTTATTTAAAGTTTTTATTTATCTAGCTTATCATTTGTATAAATCAGTCGGATATATAATCTATTATCATACATCAACCATTATGAGCACAAAAAATATCATTGTTTCGGATTTTTGTCAATTTTGATGTCGATAGTTTTTCGACCATTATGAACACGAAAAATATTACTATTTTGAATTTGACTCAATTTTGATATTCAATGTTTTTGAACCATTTTGAGCACAAGAAACATCATTGTTCCGAATTTGGCTCGATGTTGATATGCAAAGCTTATCAACTGAGCTCAAAAAAGTTCAGACTTTTCTTTTTGATGAATTACATAAGAGACTTTGTTTTCAAATGTACAATTCAACTGAAAATAACAAGCTTCATTTTTAAATTTAAATTCAAATGAATGTATTTTTTATTTTATACACGATAAAAAAAAATTGGAGTCATAATAAAGGCAAAAACAAAAACTTGAAATTCACTCATATATTATAAATTATAATATATTATAATTGTTCTAGTCTAGAAATTTAGAAGTGTCCGAAAGACTAGTAAAGTATGTGAGAGTAGAATCTAAGAGTCCTAATCTGTTTGACTCAAAGGTCAAGCTTCTTTTGTATGGAAAACGAAGATCGTCTGCTTGATTTTCATATACGTGGTATAAGGATTGTCATTGTGTACCGTCTAATTATTTTCATTGATTGGACGATTGTCAATCTACCAAAGGCCAACGACTTCAAAGGAATAAGCTTAGCCTCTTCGCACTCAAGACTAGAGGAATTGTGTACCATCCAATCATTTTAGCAATTGGATGATCAACAATCTATCAAATACTGAATAATCGAGGAATGTGAAAAGATAAAGATATTATCTTTATCTTAGAAAGTAGGAGAATAATCCTATAAGATAAATGTAAAAAGATAAAGTTATCTTTTAAATTAATTTGTTATTTTATGTATGATAAATATTATATTTTTATTTCTATGACAAAGATAAAGATACAATTGTTTTTTATATAAATGAAGTTTGACCTTGGAGTCAAGCAGATTTGCACTCTCAAATTCCACTCTCACATGCTCTAGCTAATCTTTCGGACACCTCTAAATTTCTAGACCAGAACATTGGCGCCTACTGTGGGACTCGATAAACTTCGATCCCTGCACCATGTATCTAAAAATCAAGGAGAATGATGAGCTTAAGCCTGAATCATACTCCCCTGAAAGGAGCGAGGGAAAACACCCCCTTCACCCTACAGGAACTCATGGAGATCATGCAACAATTGAAGCAAGCAATGGAAGACTCTAGAAGAAGAGTCGACCAAGTCAAAGCAGAACAAAATGCCCTGAAACAACAGTTGGAAACGATGGAACATGGTGAAGATACCTCGATTGAACTCCAAGAAGACTCCTAGCCGTTCTCAAAGAACTCATGGAACTCTGAAAACCTCCAATTCTACCACAGCTAAGTCCTAAAATACTTTATTTAGCCATTTTCTAGGTATTTGCATTCTTAGTTCATTCATAGAATAGAGGGGGTTGGCCTCGTACCTAGATTTTATTTCTACATGCATTCATCATATATCATTTGCTTTTCATCAATAAAATGAAGTTTACCTTCGCCAAATGCTTAATTACATTAAATGCCTAAAATTGTAAGCACGCAATAAAATGTAAGTAATCAGAGACAACTCGGATACCACCAAATTCGACTCGGTACAGAAACAACTTGGATACCACTAGATTCGACTCGAATACTATCAGATTTCACTTGGTACAAAGACGACTCAGATACCACTAGATTTGACTTGGATACCATCAGTTTGACTCGGTAAAACTCGGTAAAATTCATATTTAATTCAATGAATGACAAATCAACTTGGTAAAATTCAAAACAATTAAATTTTGACTCGGTAGAATTTTGAATCAATAATATACAAGGATTAAGTGTTCTTGCATAAAGTTAAGTTAAAATTTCAAACCTTGTAAGGGGCCTCAAGTATTTCAATTTCAATAAGAAAAACACCCTATTCATAAGCACTAACATCATTTTCAGATAAGCATTTTCTTTGCAGCTAACATACAAGGCACCCAGAAACTCAACGAAGGAGAAAAGGAACTAGCGTAAAGGCAATTGTACGACACCTACAAAGTTCTTAGCAAGGAAAGGAAAGAAAGCAAAAAGACAAAAGGAACATTAAGTAGTCGCGTCCTCAACCTCATCCTCAATGATCACCTCCTTACAGACCAAGTTTTCCCTTACTAACCAAATATTCATTGACTTACAAAGGCCGACCACTTGAACAGGACTAACCTTAGCCTTTTCGCACTTATGGTTGAGGGGCTATGTACCATCCGATCATTTTTCCGATAGGACAATCGTTATTCAAATAAACGCTGAAGATAAAGAAGCAAAGGCCAACCACTTGAATAAGACTAACCTTAGTCTCTTCGTGTTACACGCTTAAGGCAGAGGAGTTATGTACCGTCCGATCATCTTCGTCGACCAAATAACCATCAATCTACCAATGGTTAATTGTCTCAAAGAAATTGCTTAGCCTCTTTGCACTTCGCACTCAAGTTTAAAGGAGTTGTGTACCGTCTGATCATTTTCACCAACTGAGCAATTGTCAGTCTACCAAAGGCCGACGACCTCAAAGAAATATGCTTAGCTTCTTCACACTTAAGGCTAGAGAAGTTATGTACTATCCGATCATTTTCACTGACTGGACGATTATTAGTCTACGATGACTTCAAAGAAATATGCTTAGCTTTTCGCGCTTCATGCTTAAGGATAGAGGAGTTGTGTACCGTCCGATTATCCCGATGATCTGACAATCGATAATCTACCAAATGTAAAGTAATCTAGAAATGTGAAAAGATAAAGATATTATCTTTATCTTAGAAAGTGGGAGAATAATCCTATATGATAAATGTAAAAAGATAAAAATATTATCTTTATGTTTTAAATTAATTTGTTATTTTATAAATGATAAATATCATATTTTTATCTTTATGGTAAAGGATAAAAATAAGATCACTTTTTATATAAACGGAGTTTGACTTTGGAGTTAGACAGATATGAACTCTCAAATTTCATTCTCATATGTTGTCTAATGTCTAATTTTTCGGACACCTCTAAATTTTTAGATTAGAACAATAATAAATTTGAATTTCAACAAAAAATAAAATAAAATAAATATATATATATATATATATATATATATATATATATATATATATAATGGATGTGGATAATAAAACTATCAATTTCTCATCTCTCAATTAAATATTTATAATATCTTCTCTTTATTCTCTCTTCATTCTATAGTTCACACACTATCTTCATAAATCATAAGTAATGAAAAAATAAGGAAAAGACATGGTGACTTTTCCTCCTCAAAATGCCAAGCTTTGTGATATGTGGCCATCCTAGATGCTCATATTTTAAAATAAAAAGTTAAACTTTAACACAAGGTATGATCCTTCCAAATGCTAATGCATTTTTCTAGTATGTTGATTTGGGAGTTGGAATACATTTGTTTTTTCAACTAAAGTGGTTTGAAACAGGAATTCATGCTCAGTAACAACAAAAATATATACTGACTTAAACAAGAAAAAGTATATGAGATAATGAAAATTGAAAAGTAGGATAACGACTAAAAAAAAAATTAAGAATTAACAAAGTTATTGTCATTGTTGGATCTTCTTTATGCCTTTCAGTGACGTCAATCCAACCAGTAAAAGTTTATTCTCAATCATATTTAGACTCATTGATGATTGGTATATACTAGGAAATCATTACATTCATTACTAATGGCCTGACTCAAATTCCTAATTCAAATGTTATTTTATGAATAGTTGACTTTGTGTTGTTCAGAAGGCAAAATAATATTGTGTTGAGAAAGCTGTTGGGTATAGAATTAGAATGGCTGTAAAATTATACAGTAAAAGCCCAGCAGTAATTTGTAGAACCAAAATATGAGTAGCTGACATCATATGTAGCTCCAGAATTCCGAATACTTGAAGTAATTAAAGCAAAAATTGTTTACCTTGGAATTTGAGAATACATGTGCATGTGAGTTAAAATCAATTTCATGTTGCCCACAAGAAGAGTTTCTATTATGGGCTTTACCTCAATTAATTGAGTAGAGTGTATAAATATTATAAATATATTATTTTCTTATATTATGTGTATTCGATTTTTATAAATAAAAAAAAAAATGAGATTCTGTTTTTTAAGATTACAGAAGGTTTTTTTTGTAGTCTTTCAAAAGAAAAGATGTTAGGAAATAAAAAGATTTCTTTCAGTCCATAGGTAAATTCAAAAGTCTCTACAAACCTCCATCTTCACTTTATGCTTGGCGTAAAGGTTTTTTCTCTCTTAAACGTGGTTTTATGACTAGATGGAATTTTGTAAACTTCAAACTTTTTATTTTCTCCTATTTGATATACACCCTCTCTCTATTTTTGTCAACCCTATTTGATTTCTTAACCCATGTAATGCTTTTCCAACTCTTTTCGGATTTTGATCCATGGGATATGGGCCTAGATTTTAATTTTTTGGAAAGGCCTGTGTGGCTGTTAAGAAGACTTATACATTTACTTCCTGCACCACCCATTTGACTTCCTGCACCCCACAAAAAGAGTTATTATTGGGGTGCAGGAAGTAACTTCTGAAGACTTATTTCAATTCTTAACTGTAATTTGAGTCTCTTCACCTATGGGCCTGTTATTTCAGTTGTGCAAAATGAAGGTGTCATTAGGGATAACGTTTATGTTTTTTGTTGGAGACTTATGATTTTACATTAAATATAGGTTAAATTGGATTTATTTATTAAATAAGTCAGACTAAGAATTTTTAAAAAATTATTTAATTTAACTCTCTAAAAAAACTTATTTAATTAAAAAATCAAATTTCAAATTATTTAAAAATATTTTAAACATGCTTAAAAAGTTTATTAAGCTTAATTAACAAGCCATTTTATTTAATATTAATATTATTCTAAAAGCATAACACGGTCGAGTTTGACCAGTTCAGTGTCTCACCCCACTCTTAATTGATATACTGTTTTAGCATTCACTAAATGATTAGTTAGTATTTGGTTAGTTAACTGGTTAGTCTAGTTAGTTAGCTGGTTAGTTAACCAATCATAACTGCATATATAAGTTTGTATTGTGCACTCTGTAACTAATTTTTGATAGTGAATTCATTCTTCACTCTTGTTCTATTCTCTGCAAATTCTCTTTTCCCTCTTTCTGTTTGGTTCTCTCCTATTGAGATTAAGTGTTTTGTTACCCACCACGGGCTTCATCCACTTCTAGTTCTAAGAACATTCATCATAATAACAATACTGGTATTATTTGTATTAAATTTCCATTGTGATGTTTTTGAAATTATATATAATTAATTCTTCTAGTTAAATATTTTAGCTTGGAGTTTAGACTCATAAGTTATTTAGAAGTAAGTCTTTTTTTACCTATTTAAAATATTTTATAATAAAATAAAATGTTAAAACAAGACCTATGTAAAATAAATAAATAAACATTCAACAAAAAAAAAAAAAAAACCAGATTGAAGTCATATGTTTAGAAAAGAAGACAGGCTCGCGTTAAGAAAAACTAGCTAGCTCGTTTCTGCCTTTAAACTCCATTTCCATACAAAACTTCATATTTATTTGAGATATTGAAAATAAAAGTGTATTTTTCTAGATAATTATATATAACTATATATATAATCGTTCTTTTTTATTTCTAATTATCACTAGTACTAAACAGTAACAAACAATTATAGTCGTACAACCGGGGAGGAAATGGAATCAAAAGATGTCTTGGTCCCAACATATATTCTTATAATCATATCCCCCCACTTGAAGGGATGCATTTTCAACCAACTAAACCACTATATATCCCATCAAATTTGAGTCACTCAACCAATGATTTTGGTTCAATTTGTTTCTATTATCCTAGCTACGACTTTGCTTGTTGTTCACTTTATCTTAACTCTTCAATCCCAATTGAAATAACTAGCAAGAACAAGCCAATCACATTTAGAATTCATAGTCCATAGATCATAGAAAAGAAGTCGTTAAAAATATAATGATGCTGCAAATGTTTTTCTTTTTTTTATCAAGAAATATTAATTTGTTAATTTTTTAAAAAATATTAAAAAGATTCGAACTCAACTTATTCATCTGGGTTCTCCTTTATACCATCAAACCAACTTTATATTTTTTTCTAATGTTGCAAGACAGGTATATGAGTTTGAGATTATCATGTCCATCCTCATCTTAATTACACCCATGCAAGCACACATATATATTATATATATAGCCAAAATGACTTGTTTGGTATTTTATTTGGTTTATTTTGTTGAATTTGACTTTTATCTTTTAAAAAGTTTATTTTATTACTTTATATTTTTAAAAAAAAGTTTAAAATAGTCTATCTCTTATCTTAGTGTTAACTTTAATATTGTTAATATAGTTTCATTCAATAACTCAATATACTAAAAATATAAATTTATCTTCTACTAACGCTTTCATATTGATGTCTCTTTGTGTTCTTTCACAAAGAATTATTTAAGCAAGTGATTTTACATTTATAGACCACAGTACAATATAAACTTTCACTCATGAATATTAGTCTCATTGTAGTATATGAAGTGGTTGACAACACTACAAATTGATGTTATAAATAACCTTTACAACACAAAAAAAAAATTAAATTTATATTGACATAAGAATTATTTTAAACCTTTTTTAAAATATAAATGATCAAAATGATTTTTTTTTAAAATATAAAGAATCAAATTGAATAAAATAAATAAGATAATTAAAGTAAAAAAAAAAAATCATTTGGCCCTTATATATATATACCATTTAATCTACCTGATCAAGAGCAAATTTGAATATGTTAAAAGATGGCTATGTTAAAGCCAAAATGAGATGGTCCTCATACAGGACAAGAAGAAGAGGAAAATTAAGAAAGATTCGTACATATAATTCAAGTGTCACTCACACTCAGATTCCGGAAAAGGTGATGATATAGAGTTCAGACAAAATGGAAAAGTAAGATAAATGGCAATGAAAGGAGCACTTGAAATGCCAAAGAAGGAGGGTAACACATGGAAGCGCAAAAGAGGGCTTGAATATGGGGGCCTTCCCCAAAATGCTTTTATATATTTACCAAATTAACATGGTTTGACGTAAGTCAAAGCAAGTAGTATTGTGATTTCCCAAGCTCTTAACTCCTTTGGATCACGCAAATTTCGTACGTGGTTACTTCCATCATCACAGTACTTCTTCAGTCACACACCATCTGATGTAGCCCTAGCCCACACATTTGGTTCAATAGCTAAATGACAAGACAAGAGTTCACTTAATTGTTTAAATTTCTTGTTTGAAAGTGCCAACAAGTTGCTATATATATATATCAAATGCTTATATACTTGAGAAAACCTTGAACAACACACAACACATGACATCCCTATATATTAAAGTTATGGCATGGAGAATATTTTTTGAAAGGATCAAATCAATTTTGGTCAATTTATTTAAAATTAATATATATGTTTGTAAAATAAGTGATTATTTTATTAAATAATACCTTCAATTGTTTTATGTTTTTTTTTTTACAATCAAATCAATCTTAAATAGGGACATAATTCAATTGTTTTATGTGTTTTTAGCTACTAAAGTCAGATTAGTGGTGGAAAAATTACGTAACTTGTACAAGATCTTAGGTTAAAATTTCAAAGAAGTGTAATAATCCATGAGTATTCAAAGAAGTGTAACAATCCACCTTATTAAATGAAAAAAAGGCATTCAGGGTTGTTAAATATTAGACTGTAGTAATTAGGTAAATCTCAATCCATTTATTGTTCTTCTTTTTCTTAGTAATAATATGTAACCTTTTTAAATTGTGTTCTGGATTCATTATATATGGGCCATGAATGCACCAAATCTTGAACTTACTTCTGAAGGATTCAGGGATAGGATCTCATAATTGAGAATCTCGTTATCTTATGCTGCTGTTATGTATGTCCAAATTTCAGTTAAGTCTGCCAACAGAATAATATCACCTGTTCTAATTATAAGTGACAGAAAAATATCTATACAAAAGACCGATATTTTGATTAGGTATCTATATACCCTTTTAACATTCAATGCATCTCTATATAGATGTTAAAAGGCTCTATGATCTTTTGGTTAGGTATGCAATAATTAGACCGATATTCTGATTAGGTATGCATATATATATATAATGATAAAAAAAAAAGAATTTAAATTAAGAAAGGGTGGTCTATGATCTTTTGGTTAGGTATTCATTCAATTATTCAGTGCATTAATTGTTACAGTTTTCATTATTTTTGCTTATGAAAATGAAAGTACCGTGCCTTTCATGAATACTCACCCATTTTCTATATAATTTTCATTAATTTGAGTACCAAAGTACCTTTCATAAATATTCGTCCATATACCCTTCAATTAGAGAATCGTCATTGTAAAAAATAAGGAAGAAGATCCTTAATCTTTTGATGAGGTTGTGAGAGCCCTAGCACTTAGGAATGTTGCATGTGCAAAAAATAGTTATTTAATTTTAATTATTTTGTTTTAGCTAAATTAGGAAGAAAATACCTGAGAAAAAAAAACACACATAATCTAAACTAAGTGGAGAAAAATATAACTAATTAGTTTTGAAGATAATTGGACCCCCTTTGAAATTTGTGAACTCAATAGTGGATATATACTTGGGTAGAGATCGATTTTCCATCACCAAAGTCAGGTTTTATAATTTTGAATTGAAAGCAATTATTTTGAAGAGAAATGAATGGGATTAGGTGTGGAATCATCCTATCCTATTGTGCATGTGGATGACAGGATGAGCTCAGCCACTCCGTATTCGCTAATGGTCTGACGACGTTTAATAAGAAATAAAAAAGCACTTCAACTTTTCATGTAAACCATACGAATATACGATTATAACATATTTTTTTCCAATTGTAGAATTTAACATAAAGTTATACTTTAGTGTTCATGTAATCTGGATATAATTTCAGGATTTTTTCACTAAATTTTTCATAGGAAAATCGGGTTAGTAACAGTAAAAAATAATTTTCTTCACAAATACTTATTGGAAAAAAAAGATAAAAATTTAAATTTTTCATAAATTAAAACCAGCTTAGCTTTTGCATGTACATAGAATTTTTATATTTCACATATATTTATAATTACATGCAATCATCATTAAAAAAATGATTTTAGAGATCAATTTAGCAATATTTGACTTCACAAGTTAATCTTTAAATCAATCAGAGACTAATTTAAAATCAGTCTAGTAAATATGTAAAGTGTTGATAGTTAATTATTGAAAACTAATTTAGATACTATTTCAAAAATTAATTAATGACATTTTTTTTTTAGAAATCACTTTAATATCAATTTAATGACATTAAAACCACTTTAGAAATTAATTAAAATTTCACTCTCTACTAATTTCTTGTCACGTATATTGTATATTTAATTAGTTAATTAAGTTTCATATTATCAGTGAGATTAATGCAAGTGTAAATTCATAGGTTTGTTTGTTTGTTTATTTAGTCATTATATTTTTTTATGGAAGACAGTTATATGTTTGAGATTTATAAAAACCAGTGGTAAACTATATATATTTGGAGATATTGAACTCGCATGTTCAAGATTCAACTGGAAACCGATTAAGTTAAAATAATTTTGTATCTAATGATCCACACACTTATATTATCTATAAATTATTCTTTATAATCACCAGAATATTTAATATTGGAGAAAATTCTCTGGTCTCTTAATCAATTATTATGTATAAAACATATAGTATAATATGGTATTGAAATGAGCTAACAAAATAAATAAAAAATTAAAAAAAAGATTGCCTGGCCCCTTTGGCTTTTCTAAAAGACAATAATGCTCGAAGAAGAATATCATGGCAGAAACTTATCTACTAGATTTGGTAATATATATTCTCCTAATGACAAAGCAACTGATGCCTCCATAATAACAGTCTTTCACACCATATAGATCATCAAAAGAGATCATTGAATGAACCCAACAATATAATTCAAGCAAGCACTATATATATGGTCTGAGGTGATTGCGAGAGAAGAATCATGTAAATTATCAGACATGTTCCATATATAATGGTGCCATTCACACACTTCGATTCCTTATGCAAAGTTATGATTGCAGAGCAGTCCTGCAGAATGAAAAATAGAAACGATATTGCTGAACTGTTAATGGAAGATTGTTAACTTATGATGATTGCTTTCGAACCAGTGCCGGTCCCAAAAGTAAAGCCACAGGAAATGTTGGGCTAGTGAGGGTATTCCCTTGACCATTGATGGAACTACAACCGGCCCACCTCATATCTCATATGACTAGTCTTTAAATATTTTATTGTTAAATGTTACTTTTCGTTTTTTATTTTTAATTTTTGTTCAATTTAATCAATATTTTAGTAGTCTCAATTTTATTTAAAAAATAATCAAAATGTCCTTTTGAAATAATGTTTATTTTTAATTTTGTGGCGTAATTTTAAAATATTTTTTGAGAAATTTGAGATGGAAAAGTTATTTTATTAGATTCATTTAATTAAAAATTATGGAACTTAATTGATTTATAAATTAAAAGAGGGTTAAACATAATGAAAATTGTATGAATAAAAAAAAGATCAAACATAATAAAAATTGTGTGAAAAAATGAGTTTAGTGAACAATTAAAAAAATTTAATATTATATTTTTCATTAATTTGATTGTTTGTTGGATATACTTTTCATAAAATTTACACTATATTTATCATTTTTTTTATTCAAACATTAATTGGGTTTCATAATTCTCATGTAAATGAATTTAATGAAATAGTTTTTATGTCTTGAATTAGTTAAAAGATAGTTCAAAATCGTGTTACAAAATTAAAAATCATATTTATTTTTAAAATGACTATTTTGACTTATTTTTAAAATATAAATAATCAAATTGATTCATTTTAAAAATGTAAAAGACCAAATTAAAATTTTTAAAAGATGAAGGACCAAATTGAATAAAAACTAAAACCCACATAGCCAAAATCACATTTAACCATATTTTATGCGTTATTTTGGCTTAATTGAATTTTTATTCTCCTTATTTTGATGAATTTGCGATTTTGATCAACATTAAATATAATTAAATTTTTGTGTATAGCTGTTAACCACACTAATGACACTCTCTTTTAAATAGTCTAATGATAATCCATTGAAATTAATTCACAATTATTAATTTGTATAGGGGGTATAACCAGAGTGTTAGTCTAAAAAGAAAATGTTTGAGATAATAGCTAGCATTTCTCATTGAACTATTGTTTTATTTTTATTTTTATTTTTTATATTATATAGTGATCTAGTGGTTGCACATGACCCTTACATGTGATGATGAGTACACATATATAGAACCAATCTAATCTTTAGATTGTATATACACCCTTGAAAACTGCTGACGTATATCAATCATACTATATATACCACTATGGTTCATTACCTTTCTAGTATAGTCATGCTTCTGGAAATTAAAAAGAGCTCTAAAGTGATGTGAATTAGTTGGCTGGAGTATACTTATAACCAGGCTGGCATGAGGCAATATCCCATATATATGATAATTATTATAAATAGTTTGGCTGTCGTATGCATGTGTTGATGAAGAGGGTTGAAATTGAAATATAGGTAATCTTTAAGAAATGACAAAAGGAAAAAGGAAAGAAAAAAAAAAAAAGAGCTTTATCATGCCTTTAAGTACATGTTTATTGTAATAGGAAATAACGTGAAAGAAAAAAAAAAGAGATAAAAAAGAAAATAATTAGTAGGAAAAAAATGAGATTTTTAAGTTGTTTAATATATAGATGAAAAAAATGAAATGCAAGAAAGATAATTTGCTTGAAAGAAGAAAATATAAATTTAAAAATTATAAAATGATTAGTTTTTAATTTTATTGCACAATTAACAAACGTTGAATTAATTAGCTAGAAAAATGATACAAATAAATTAAATATCCTTAAATAGAATTGTGTGTATATTGTTGTTTAGAAGTATAATTAATCAACTTTCGGTGTAGGGAATCCTAAGTTAGTATTACAATAGTAGATGAAAATATTGATTTCACCATTTTTATTGGGAACAAGCTTGTATGGCAGTCCAGATTGTTACGTAACTTCCCGGCAAAGTTACCCCTGCCGAGAAATTTAAGGTTTTGTGTTGTTTCTGTCTCTCTGGGTTTCAACTTTCAAGTCCACTCCACTCCCTAATCTGCGTCACCGTATTCCAAGTTTTCACAACAAAATATCGTAGTCGGCAGCGTACAAGGTAAGAGAACGTAACATGTATTATAATAATCGTTTTTCAGTCATGATTGACAAATTAATGCTTCTTTGTTTTCGAAAGAAAACTAATTTAAAAAGAAAGAAATTCTTCCCTGCACTAAGATCACAGCCAAGTAGTCTTCAAATAATTCAAATAATAATCCCTGATTAAAAATTATATTAATTGTTAAAATTGTGATGATAGCTAGCTAGCTAGCATTCATGGATGGATGTATATCAGTTATAAAGTTTATTTTTAAGAAACCATAATTAATTTCCGAAAAGATGGTTTTCGTTTTCGTTTTCATTTTTTATTTTTATTTTTAATTACAAAAAATGTCTTTTTTTATATATATAAAAAAAGTGAAAATACAAAATAATTTTTTTCTCAAATCAAATAAAATAATTCTTTACATTACAGCTCTATCATTTTTTTCTTCTTTCTCAAATTCAATTCTCATGACTCTATACCATAATCTCATCCTATAAATAGGTTCATATCCCCTTTCCTTCTCCTTCCCCACCAAAGTCTAGCTTCTGTTCTCTCCTCTCTCTCTCTAATTTTAATTTCTTCTTTCTTCAGTCTTCATGCATGTTCTTGTTTGGCTCATGGAATATATATGGTTGCAGCAGCTAGAGACTAGAGAGTATGGAAGAATCTGTAAAGCTCAGGAGGGATAGCACCGCTACTCTTGATGATTGATGTTCATTATCATAGGCGCTATCTATCTTGAGCTTCATGGCTTCTTCTTCATACTGCATGTTTATAATAACACCACACCACCTCCACCTGCATGCAATATCTCCCCTAGCTAATTTCCCTCTATGAAGAAAAAAAAAATCAAGATCTTGAGTCTCTCACTCAATTCAACTTCATCGGTTAATTAACATGTTTTGGTTTGTACTTTTTAGAATATTTTTCTTTCTGTTATATATGTTTGAATGAACTGTTTTTAAGTTTAATTTGTGTTTCTTCTCAGTACTCATTATTTAGTTTTGTGCTTTGTTTTCATTTCTCGTAGATTATTTGATCTCTAGAAGGTTGCTTTTGCTGATCCGTTTCTCACCGGCAAAGCTACAGGCACGGAAAATAATATGCTGAGTAAATTTTGATAACATATCTGAGATTCTAGTTCATGGAATCATGGTACGGTATATATATATTCTAGTTCATGTTTGGTTTAAGAGGGTGGAAGGTCTTCAAACATTGAATTAGATAGAATATTATAATTCTTGTTTCTCACATAAAGCTAAATCAAACAATTCTTAGGGATTGCAGCGTTCTCGATTATAGTATGTAATATGATTTTCATCTGCAAAAAATTTCTTTATTTTTTATACTGGAAAATAAAATCATTTTGCAGTAATTATAAGTTAAAATTTACTTAACCAGTAGAGGTTCGAATTCTCATCTCCATACTCCTTAAACATTCTTAATAATTCTCTCTCTTTAAAATGTACATTTCATACTTTACTCTTGTTAGAAAGAAATTTCTCTCACCCATCTTAAATTATCTTTCTTTTTTATATTTATTTGTATACTTAATTTTCATTAAAGAAAGTACCTTAACAAAATGTAGGTTATAACATATTGTAAGAATATATTAATAATTTTTTTAATCATGTTAAATTCTCCATGTAAGAATATATTAATAGCTTCACTCTATGTATATATAATTTTAATTTCCTCAAAGTTTTAAGCAATTACATTCATTTCTTTAATTGGATATTTTAAAAAATGAATCTTATATCAAAATTTTAATTTTTTATTCTAAATAAAAAATATAATTTATATATGAAAAATATTTATTTTTTATAAATTTAATTATATAAAAAAACATTTATCCTCTATAATTCACACAGTGAATTAAATTCTAGTTATTTACTAATTTATCAATTACTAGTCTTCATATATAACACTCATTATTCAATTTTCAAGCCATATCTTATTCCTTCAAACCGTTCAATTCACTCCTGGTATTTATGGAGTTAATTTTCCTACAAAGTTAGTGAATTGGATATTTTGAAAGTTGAAAGCAGTTAGTACTTAGTACTGTACCAAAAACCTTGACCAAGATAGCTCTGAATCTGAACTATGTGTATATATTTTTTAATATTGGTTTTTTCAAAGAGAAATTGAGGTGATGGAGTTCAGAGGGTAGCAATCTTTCTCCTTCTGAGGACTGGTCTGGCCAAAAGCAAAACCCTAGTCTTTCAAAATTGCAGTCTTTGACCCAGCAGAAACCTATGTATTTGAGTTTATTATAATGAGATAGCTAGGGTTTCCACAGTCTTAGACTACTGTAACTTTTGCAGGCCTTTTTCATCTACTGCTGTGTATACATGTTACTCGGTTCCAATCTGATTCAGGATGTCACATGTTTTGTCGCTTTCCTTCTCTATAATTAAACATCTTCATAAATTCCCATTAAAAGCAAAGTTAATGTAAAGAACAAAAACAGGTACCCTGACCCTGACCCTCACCCTCCTTTTTTTTTTACTCTAAACTTTTTCTATATATTGCTCTTTTTACCACTTCTAATTTCATAATCAATATGTGCATTTATAGAAAAGAAACTATTAGGAAAAATATAATTTATTTTGATAATCTCTTAGTTTGAACAAATTAGCTTTCAATTATCAGATAAGGAATAGCACTGCTACATGTCAAAAAATTGTGACAGCCATGACCTATTCAGAAGAGTACTATTGCTGTGTTTGGCAGTCAAAATTAGACATTAATCTTCCAATTTTTTTATACCATTTGCTTGCTTTTCTTAAACCCTTTACTCATCTAGTATTTTCTATTCGACATATGATATTATCTGGTTAGCCATTATGTGTGGTTGGGATGCAAATTCAGGGGTTGATATTTAAAGACTTGTATTAGAACCTTTGAATCAACTTTAGGGTACAAGAGGTGTCCCGTTGTAAGGGGACAAAGTAACAAAGTTTGTAGCATTAGATCTCCATAAGCTTATTGTTATTATAGCATATCTACTATAGAATATAAATAGATTGACATATATCTTCAGTGCACTAATTGGAGTAGTATTGTGGTTCAACGTACAGGAATTTCCACCTAAATTGTACAATTCAATCTTCGAGATTTGTTTCTCCTAAAATGTCGTTTCCAATTGTTACAATGGAGTTCGAAAATGTTTGCCATGTTAGAAATCCTCAAGTATAATGGTACTGATGAAAGTGTAAGATTAATATATAAAATGAAGGGGCACGCACACGCTTGTATAATTATGTGTGAATCATGTTTTTTTTGGCTAGTAATTGATTTTGATTTTTGAGAAAAAAAAAAAAAAAGGTATATAGAGGCAACATGGAATGATATCCGTATCTTGTAACAACATCTAGCAAGAATTAATTTGCCAAATGCGGTGTCAGTGGGAGTGGTGGGGAGTGGCAGACCAAAATGATTATAATGGTAAAGAGTGATAATGATTTCGAAAATATTTTATATCATTTTTAGTCTACGTTCTTTGAAAAATCTTAACTCACCTCACAAAAGATGAAAAAGAGGGAATGCAGAGATTTTTTGAGTAATAAATATAAAGGTAAGTGCAGAAAAAAGTTAACCTGAGATAGTCAGTTTGAATTATAACATGTTTGGCTTTACGGTTTAAGTAATAAGAAAACCATGTCATACAAATTACGACAACTTATAAGCTATAAGCTATATACACTGATGTAAACATATATTTAATATTTTGATTTAATATTGATTTATTTATAAGAATAGAAGAAAGTTTCAAAATATTTACGATCCTCACACAGTCACATACCATCGAGTAATAAGTTAGACTTTTTAATATATTTCTAACATGATTTACTATATATTTGACGTCTCGGGAACTTTGCTTTTGGACATGAATGCAAATTACTTCTTGGAATATAAAATTGACCAAATTTTTTCCTCTGCTGTTAAAATACGCATTTTCGTGAAAATCACTAGTAGCAGTATATATCTCCGCAGGCTTGACAAAATGTGTATGATTCAGCATTACTATACCACTCATTAGTTGAAATGCCGATTGTTAAACTAGCAATGTGGGTGCTGCATAATGGCATATGAATATAATGAACATATAAACCTTTTATGAATCAATTTGGTTGAGGCACTGTAGCATATGCATTTTGAGGTAAAGACTTGCGGTGTTAGAGCATATCACATTCTATAACCTCAAAGGAAATTCATTCATGATGGGCCTCGTGTGAAGAAAGTTTGTTGGGTTTGATATGTATAACAGGCCCTCATGTTTGTGGGCTCTCTTGGGCCTTCCCTTTTCACTTTTTTCTACAATTTAGATTTCTGAATTGTTTTTAGGTGTTTTTCATATAATATCAATATTTTTTCCTTATAATATTTTTTTTAGTCCATTAGGAAACTTGATGTCTTCAAATGTTTAATGTTGTGCTATGCATGAACACTTGTAAAAGAAAAAAGAGTAACTCTTAATAGTAACGACGAGAGAGAGATCACACGCTATGCTATTTTTTGTTCTAAAAGCGCAACTACTACTTTCACCCAATCAAGAAAAAAAAAAACACAAACATAGCTGCTCAATTGAGCATGGTCCAATTCTGGACCTTGAAACAACACAGAACAAATACTGTCCTATTTGGCAAGTATTTTAAGACCTAGTAAAACAACAAGCCAATAGTTGAGGAACATAAAGTTTACGACTAATGAATGCTTTCTTGATCTTAACACTGGGGCAGATCCGGGGGTGGAGGAATCACTGACTGTGATGGACCAACTCCATTTTCTACCAAAAGTGCCGTTGCCAGACCCCAATTCAGATGTGAGTCTATGTGACAATGCAAAAACCATATTCCTGATTTGCAATAGCGAAAAGAAACCACATAATTGGTTAGTATGCAATGTTAAGCCAAATTACACAGGGAGAAAACTTAAATTCATTCATTAGATACTTATAGTATTGTTCTCTGATAAAAAATAGAGTTCAAGAAAAAGGGTGATACATTATGGATAATACTTATACACAAATATACTGTGTATGATATTTTACGGTGTAAATGCATTACTATTAAAAGTCTATTTTTGACTGGAGAACAATATTATAAGCACATGTAGATTTGTGTATAAGTTTTATCCATAATGCAAACTCTGCAAGACAGAGAACATTTATGAGTAAAAAATATGCTATTGTACCTGGATTATCAGCCACAAAACGAATGGCAACCCATCCTCCTGGTGGTGTTCCAATGGTGTTCCTCACAGGTGGATCCACAAGGTTAAACCTTGCAGGATCAGTTGCCGGGTTGAAGTTGCCAAAGCCAGAACCAACTACAAAGAAGTGGAATCCATGAACATGCATAGGGTGGTCCTCAATAGTTACTATGCTTGTGTCCTGAAGAACAATTTGCACATTGGAACCATACTTCAACTTGAAGAGCTTAGTTCCTCTAACAGGAGTCCACAGCCCCCGGGGCACGTTGCCAGTGTAATTGAATTGTAGAGGAGGAACCGGAGGAAAGTCTGTGGTGAAGACACCAGGAATGCCTTGATAGTAGGCTTGCATCAAGGAAGTGGTTGTTGGAAGCACAAATGAATGGTTGTTTATGCTGGCCGCGAACCGGGTTCCGTTTGGTCCTTGGCACCTTGGACTATTAGGATTTGTGCAGTTGATTAGTCCCAACCCCACAACGAAGTATAGGCTCACATCAACATTTGTGAAGACATTGATCTTGGAAAGGCCTCTGATCCCTGCTGTGTATGCTGTTGCAGTTGCTGTGTCATTGAAAGCTGGCAATGATGGAAGAATTGGTCTTTGGAGCTGTCCATTTTTTGTTTTGCTGCTGCAACTGGCTGATTTGTACTCTAGGATTGCAGTGGTGGTGGTGTTGTCAAATGCAGCATTCATGGCCGTCTGATAAGCGCGTGCTGCCATGTAGTATCGGCCCGGTGTTTGATCAGCGGTGACTAGTACATTGATTGTCTGGCCAGGTCCTATCATGAGGACATTGGTGGTGAAAGGCTTTGTGTAAGCAGCGTCAGTGGCAACAACAGTCATCCTGTGATTTGCAATTGCAAAGAAGAGTTCTTGGTTGAGTGCACTGTTGATGATTCTCAAGAGAATTGTCTCGCCAGCATCAACCGGAACTCGAACAGTTTCTGCATTGTATGTTTATTTCATCATTTTAGCTATGTCTATGTTATAAGAGAATGCAAAATATGCATGGGAGCTATATATGGCTCTACCTTGACTTGAACATCTGTAGAGATCTCCAGGTTGACCATTGATTGTGTATGCAATAGATACATTTGGAGGTGCTCCTGTGAATTGTGTCTGCCTTAAGAGAACCATTGGATCTCTATCAAACCATTCAGCTGTGCATAATCACCATCATAATACAATTGGTTACAACTTTGTCATTGCTTTGGGAAAAATTAAGAGTTCAGCATCTTTTAAGTGTCCACTATTGAGCTGAAGAGGAATGCTAGTAACACACTTTTTCTTATTGATTAAAATTAATTGAAAACTATAAAATTAAGAGGGGTTATTAAATAGAACGTGCTACTCTCTTAATTTTATAATTTTTAATAAATTTCAACCAAATGAGTATGTTAAAAGGTATGTCCTAATATTTCTTTTGAGGAGAATCAGTGAAGGTTTTAGAGATGTACCAAGTAGGAGGGGATATTCTCTCTTAGGCATGGAGAAAGGGTAAGGAGAACCCAATTTTGGATAAATGATGAGAGCTCCATAGACAGTGGCTCTTAGGAAGCCAGTGTGAGCATGCCACCATAGTGTCCCCTCTTGGTTTTGGATTGTAAAACGGTATGTGTAACTTCCCCCTGGTTGAATGGGACATTGAGTCACATAACTAGGCCCATCTGCCCATGGATTTCTCAACATCCTTAACCCATGCCTGATGCAATGGACACATGAGATTTCAATTTTCAAGTGTGTATCATTAGCATAGTGAATTAAAAGGTTATTTCAACTTCTATAGGGAAATTGTTCTGAGTAAAGGGTAAAATAAAATGACTTAGAATGAAATTTATGTGAGGATAAATTTAATATTTCAGATTTGATTGTGATTTTCACATGTTTGGTTTTAAGTTGAAATTGAATTCAAAAATTTATATTAAATTTTATTAAAAAATTAGTTCTAACCAAAACCACCCAAATATAAATCAAATAAGTTCAAAATCAATTTTATTTAAAATCAATCTGATCAACATTCATCCAAACACACACTTAGTATTTACCAGTGGATGGAAATGTTGTATGGTCCAGCATTTACTACTTTGATTGCAAGAGAGTCTCCATTTCTTGCTTTCACTGTTGGGCCAGGAAACTGTCCATTTACAGTGAGTATGTTTTGTGTTCTGCACAGCCTCTTCACTGGCACAGTTTGAATCTTTTTCAATCAAACATTGAGTAATTAGTAATTACAATTAAGAATTTCTGCAAGCCATACTTGGAAACTGATAGCAAATAGTGTGATCATTACATTAAATAAAAAAACACTTACAACAAACTCATGGTAGTGATTCTCTGAAGCTGAAGCAAGGGAAGCAATGATAGAGAGTAAGCCTAGTAAGAACCAAGAGCAACATGACTTGCCAGGGAGGTGGAAAGTCTTCATTTTTGTCAAAGGATTTGTCAAATGAAGTAAGTTACTTGAATTATGTGGCATTTGGTCTAAGGTGTAGCTATTTATAGAATGATAAAGCGGGAAAAGCCTTAGATTAAACCTCTTCTTAACTTTGAAATATGATTGTTTTGGCCATTGTTTAATGAGTTAACAGTACACTTAATAATTTAGGATTGTTAGTCTAACTACACTGAGGATTTGGTGCACCCACTAGCGCAATCAACTGTGGAATAAATGCTAGATTCTGTGGTTTAGATATATTTACATCTGAATTGTTAACAAATCATCATCAGAAAGTTCTTGTTAAGATAACTACCAAATACTAACCATTACTTAGCTGTTACACACTAAACTTTTCTGTGTATAATGAATGGAATGAAATTTATTCAGAAAGAAGTAAAATATTTCCTTGTCTGATAAGGTAAGAATGAGATCATAATCATGCATGTAACTATTTTATTATAGGCCATTCAAAATATTCAACCCTTGTGTAATTTGGGAGACAGAAAATTTAAGAATGAGCTTTCTAAATCACACAAGTAATGAAAGAGATTCAATTTGAGTTTATCAATTTATCTTCATTTTCCTTTCCTTCATTTATATCACTTCCAAATAAAAAAAAGTTACAGAATTTCATTTTCATCCGTCCTAAAAAAATGAAAGGAAAGTACTTCCGTATCAGTAAAATTTGAGAAATTTTAATTAGTAAGTTATCTTTTTCAGGCACTGTTAAAAAAGATTGTTAAATTCGAATCCAAAAAGCAAAAGGTTTGTGAAATCAGATATTCTGTTCAACAATTCAAACGTCAACATGGCCCACACGACCATGCCTTTTCCTAAACACACGAGTCTATATTTCCTATGTTTATTTATTATGTTCTCACACTGAAACATAGGAGTATCTTCCCAATTTTGGAAGAAAACATAAACAGAAAAGAAGTTAAAATAATGAGCAGTTAAGGTCCGGTTGAATTTTGGTTTGGTTCGGTAGTGCAAAGAGTAGTAGTTCCGCGTTTGGTTGACTATACTAAAGTTATTAGCTGAAACAGTGTTTTGAAAGTGGCATTTGTTAGCAAAAAAAAAAAAAAGTAGTTTTAACACCTTCACTCACTCACAATACATTAGCTACAAATGGAAAACATGAACTCAATTATTCTCATAGTAAAACCATCTTGATACATATATTGTCAAATGGACTATCTAATTAAAATGCATTAATAAAGTCTAGAAATTAAATTAACATTATCATCTAATCACAGGTTATCATGGATAAAATTGTTGACTTTCACAATCATTTGAAGTTATATTTAAACTGGTTAGTAAAATTCTTATAATGGAACAAGTTTTTGTATATCAATCAATCCTGGCACAAATTTATTTAATATTATTTCAAATAAAGCAGGTTTGATACGTTTACTTTCGATATTTCCTTTGTACTAGTATTGATTGGTCACCCTAATTTTCATGTATTGGTAGGCTGCCACATGACTTTAGAACGACACCATCAATTATGAATTTGTTAAGTTCTAACGATAACCATAACCATTTTCGAATACCACGTGTAAGGTGTTTATCACAATCATGTAGAGATATACTACTATACATGAGTTTGGTTTTCGTTGGTGCTTAAGCCTCAATATTCCTTGTCAAATTACACTAATGTCAAACTCTGACTTTCAAAAGCTCAATAGATAGGTTTCTTTCCGACCTAGTTGCTCTGCTATTAATATTCATGTTCCTGTTGAATATAGACATTAAGACCAATCACGAGATTGGATGCTACAAACTGGATTACTTTTGCTCCAAAGTGTCAGGTTCAGTAGAAGTGGATAAATCAAGCAACATCCGTCAAAATGAAACGAATCTGGATCCTTTGAAAAAGAGTGTGAGAGGAGCACTTTGTCATATAAAAGTTCACATTTGTTGAATAAAGTTTTCAACAATACTTTAATACGAATGATTTTTTATTTTTTGGTAATAAAAAAAAAGTAGTAGAACAATGAGGCTCCCAAACTATGGGACACAATGTTAATGACATGTTGAGACTGTCAACATAAATTAGTGAGGTCACATAAGGAAGTAGATGGTTATTTACTTATTTTCAATTAAAATCCAAAATCATATGTTAATCATAACCTACTTATGCTAGAAGATAAATTAACTTTGACAAAAGATAGAAAATATTTTTAGCAACCAAGAAGTTTTAGATATGTAAAGGTATAAAGTTTTGATAAATAAGGAAGATAAGACATTCTTTGTGAAAAAAAAAGAAAAGAAATAGTTCCTGAAAAAGAGAAAAAAGCAACAACTGTATGATGTAACAATGAAAATGAAAGCTATAGAAGATACTAAGATTATATATTTGACAAAGAGGGTAAAAAGTAATGCTACAACCTTTAACCAAAATTTAGTAACAAGATCTCAAAAGGGTTCTTTCAAGTCTTGTAGTATATGTGCAAGCCAGTGGGGGTGACTTGGGTTGTTCCTTGTTAATTAGTAGTGACGTGTAATTTGAGTTGATGCTCCAATTTATCTTAAGAATTCAATAAAACTTCATGGCACTGAGATGAACCATGAGTGTGTTTCCTTTTTTAGGGTGAGGGGAAACTCCCTACACATGATGGACACAATTTCTTCTTGGAAGATCATAGTCAAGAAAAATGCATTTATGTGTTATGGGTCTATGATGTCATTATATTTGGAGCTTGATTACAAATCAATGTCTTTAGTTCTTGAGTTGTTAGTCATAGTTTTCTAACTTTTTCTCTTTTTTGGTTTTTAGACACTCCTCTTTCTTTACTTCTTTCTTTACTGGGGTTGGCATAGAAACTAGTTTCTTTAGTCATTAGTTCCTTATTTTTAGGGTTTTCCTCTTCTTTTATTCATCTTTTATTTTGATGCTCTCCTCATGTTGCCTATCTAGGCCATTAAATTCGATTATTAATTTTCAAGTTGCTATTGCAATGACTTTTCTTTGTGAAAGAGAAGAGTATAGTGTGATACTTGCTCTATCTTTCTTTTTCTTTTTTTACGAGATACTTGATGTCTAATTAATTATAATTAAAGACACCAGAAATAATCAAAATAGTAAATTCAAACACTAAACATAATGTATGTTGATATTAATATTATTATTCCTATTCTTTAATATCACATAGTCAAGTGGTTTAATTACATAAAAGATTATAGTAAGTTACACAAGTTTATTTTTTAAATTCGTAACTCTTTTGTTTTTGACCGTGTTAGTTAGTTAGGCAAAAAACTACATTTTTTTCCACGTTGCACCAAAAAAAAGATTTTCATTTTTCACGTACAGTGACCCAATCTCAGTCCCGCATCTGGTCCCTGCATGGTCTTCTTCAACCTCATCACACATCGGCGCACGTTAGCCAACACCTCCCAGTTCCCCACACACGCACAGTGACACTCTCAAATCCCTAATGCGAATCTTCAAATCCAATTCAACCTCTCCCTAACCGAACCTCACTCCTCCACCATCGAGCTTGCTTCGCCGATTCACGAAGCAGCAAGCTCCAACCGACACTTCCGATTCCAAATTTCCAAATCCTCACTCACTCATAACCACAATGATGGAAGACCACCCTCTCTCCGCTCCCAGAGACAAAATGGAAAACCTCGTACTCCACGACGACGACGGCGGCGACGGCAACGACGATACCGCCGCAAAATCGCCGTTCTCCTCCAATTACCGCAGCGCCATCTCCACGCTCTCCGAATCTCACAACCACCCTCTCTCGCCGCCGATCATCGCCACCCCCGCCGTCTCCGATCCCCTCTTCTCCCCAAACCCTAGCTCCCCCGACGCCTCCTCTTACATCGACCCTCCCTCGTACGCCGAAGCAGTTTTCACGCCCTTTGACGGCGATACTAACGGCGTGGAGTCCACGTCTCCGCCAATTTCCCTTTCTCGATCTCCGTGTTCGAGTTCGGAGTATTTGAATATAACCGTTTCGAACCCCGTCAAGGAGCAAGAAACCTCGAATTCCATCGTTCCCGGCAGCAGCAGTTACGTGACCTATTTGATTACCACGAAGACGAACATTCCCGAATTCGGCTCCGGTGCCGGCGAATTCGCGGTCCGGCGGCGGTTCCGCGACGTTGTGACGCTCTCCGATCGGCTCGCGGAGGCGTACCGCGGGTTCTTTATTCCACCGCGGCCGGACAAGAGCGTGGTGGAGAGCCAGGTGATGCAGAAGCAGGAGTTCGTTGAGCAGAGAAGACTGGCGCTGGAGAAGTACCTGCGGCGCTTGGCCACGCATCCCGTGATCAGGAAGAGCGACGAGTTCAGGGTGTTCTTGCAGGTGCAGGGGAGGCTGCCGCTGCCGGCGACCACAGATGTGGCGTCGAGGGTGCTCGACGGCGCGGCCAAGCTTCCCAAGCAATTGATGGGGGAGAGTGTGCTTGCGCCGCACGAAGTTGTGCAGCCGGCGAGAGGGGGCGTGGATTGGGTGAGGATGTTCAAGGAGTTGAAGCAGTCCGTGTCCAATGATTGGGGAGGTTCTAGGCCTTCTGTTGTGGAGGAGGATAAAGAGTTCCTGGAAAAGAAGGAAAAGATTAATGAGCTTGAGCAACAGATCAATGGTGCATCTCAACAGGTGCTGTTTTGGTTTTATCTTTCCGGTGAATCATAATTGGTTTCAATTTCAGATCATTAGGCTTTGTGTATATACCTGTTTAACTTGTGTTACATTCTTTTACTGAGCTTATGATCCAGGATTGTGGTTGCAGTTTTGTTACAATTGTGGGCAAATGCAGCCAATGTGATTGTACTGAGTCCAAAAACCTATATGCTGCGGTCACTGACCGTGTTTTAAAACCATGATTTTGACTATTGGTTACTATGAATTTTCCAATCATGTGGCAATTTGTATGCAGGCTGAATCACTTGTCAAAGCACAGCAAGACATGGGAGAGACAATGGGTGAACTAGGGTTGGCATTTATTAAATTGACAAAATTTGAGAATGAAGAGGCTATAGTGAACTCTCAGAGGGTACGGGCTGCTGACATGAAAGGTGTAGCAACAGCTGCTGTCAAGGCTAGCAGATTGTTTCGAGAATTAAATGCGCAGACTGTGAAGCATTTGGTATATGACAAAATTATGTTAATTTTTTAAGGATGCATTTTCCATTGAGTTTTCTATTTTAAGCAACAGTACTATATGGGCTTCCTAAATAAAGGGCAATCTACTAAATATTTTGATGATTTTCCAATTTCTGCATAGCAGGATACACTTCATGAGTATCTTGGATTAATATTGGCTGTTCATAGTGCATTCTCGGATCGGTCAAGTGCACTATTGACAGTGCAGACCCTTCTGTCAGAGTTGTCTACTTTGCAGTCAAGAGCTGAAAAACTTGAAGTGACCTCATCTAAAATTTTTGGGGCTGACAAATCAAAGGTTCGGAAGTTGGAGGAGCTACAAGAAACTATAAGAGTCACTGAAGATGCCAAGAATGTTGCAATTAGAGAATATGAGCGGATCAAGGTATGGTTTATGTCTTCAAATAGCTGAACGCTTTGATGATCATTTGTGTTTCAAAATGGTGTGTGTGTATATATACATATATATAGCCATATTATGCTTCAAGTATATATGATTCGCCTTATAATGTTTCTTGATTTCTTCTTCATGTGATCCATTGAAGTTGTGTTTTGTTCAACTTCTTGTTCTATATCCAGCAAAGTTGAATTTTCAATATTAATTTTCATTAATTCGTTTTTCTCTAGTTATCTTAAAACTTTCTGCAATTGGTCATTTGCCATTGTTTGCTAACATTTCTTAATTGTTGGAGAATAGAGGTTCAGATTGTTGTATTTGTAGACCTAAGCGTGCTTGTGAATTTGCAGATTGAGCTCCTCTTATATCCAATCCACAATGGAAACATTTCCTAATCGTTAAGATGTTATGATTATTAGGTTATTAGTTTTATTGTTTGTGGTTTTGGACTTCTGCTAGTATAGTATTAATAATCGACCTAAATATTTTAAAGATAAATCCACCTTGAGGAGAGTCTCCTTTCTCTTGTATTTAGCTCATCAGTCATCATACTTGGTTGTACAGTCTCTTCTCTATTTTTCTGTAGTATCTCTCCTCAGTATACAAATTGGAATCTGTCCTCATGTATTTTTTGTTGGTGACTCTCTTCTGCTCTGTTAATTTCATTGTTCTTAATATTCTGTTCCTTTCTTGTCTTTATCTCTTTCCCTACATGAACTCTATTAGTTGAACTTTTCAGTGCCTCTATGATCACTCTGATACTATGTCAAAAACCACTCCCAAAAGCTTAAGTTGTTAGGTAAAGGTAGATGAATGGTTTTATAAATCTAAATGCAAGCATTGAAGAATTTTGTAGTGAACTCTGTTTTTCCCCTGTTTCTATTTCAGACAATGTCTGTCTTCTGACTTTTGGATTTTGTCTTGACTGGAGGTTATTTTAGTAATTTGGGATGTTGTTTCTCCTGGGGTTGAGGTTTTCTGTCAAATATCCTCTTTGGGCTTGCCTTTCTTCTTTCTGTTATTGGTGATGGGTTTTTACCTTTTGTGGTTCCCTTTTCTAGTGTTTCTGGTTTGGTTTGGTTGTGGTTTTGGTGTGTTGGCTGCATCTCCAATATCTTATAAGTGTTTTACCCCTTTTTCACTTCTTTCATCTATTCAGTGTTTTGTTTGGGGTGGTCCAACATTCTCGAAAATAAACTTTTGATTTTTTTTTTTCTTTTTGATTGCTCATTGCTGTTCTGCCCGTTTGGCATTTTTAGTTATTGTTTTGTCTTTATTCGGAGTTTTTGTTACTCTTCCATCTTTTCATGGCCTGTTTGGTATTGAACTAAGATGCCATTTGAATAGGCTTTGGAATAGTATTATGTGGTTTAGTTTGTCAATGGTATATGGTATGATGATTTTGAGATCCCACTTTGATTTTACTTCTTCCTCATCATCTAACATCTGTTAGCTTATATTTCATCCAATCTGGTTTGGCCCTGCTGACAACATCTTGTTTATAGTTATTATGTTTGGATATACCATGTCTAAGTCCAATCCTAAAATATTGCTTCATATGTTTGGTTGTACTAGTTTTTTCATTGTCTAATTTCATTGTAAGATTTTGTTGGTGTTGTTTTTTTTTATTTCTTTTCTAGATCATGAATTTAGTTTTAGTTTACTTTGTCTGTATCTGGATAATGGATGATTATGATGCCAATGCAGGAAAACAATAAGAATGAACTTGAAAGGCTTGATGAAGAGAGGAAGGATGACTTCTTAAACATGTTGAAAGGATTTGTAGTTAATCAGGTATGATATATGTCTGTTCTTCTCAAATGCCTCCTTAAGTAGAAACTTATTTTCCTATGATGGTTTCCACACTATATCTATTACAAGAACTTCCTATTTTGTTTAGTGTTTCACCACCCAACATAAATTGGTCTTATGGTTGATTTTTTGACATATATGTCCCTTGTAATGTTGGTGGAGTATTGATTAAAAAAAAAATGTTGGGAGTAATAATTGATAAATCATGCAAGTGTCTCAACATGTTCATTTAGATGTGAACATGGCTGTTTGATCAAAAGAAGTAATGTGTTAGTTTTAGGGGATATTATGCTTATAATGAGAGGGGAGTGCGATGAAAGAGAAAAAAGAGTGAATGAATTATCTTATCTTGAGTTTCAATGTATCAAGAAAATTTGCTGTAGTTTTTGCCAAAAATAAAAAGAAAACTAGAGTAGAAATAATTATATGATCCAGATAGGCAATTAGAAATCAAAGTGATAAATGCCATAAATTTTTAAGGAGAAAATAGTTGAAATTTGGTTGGAGAAAAGTGAAAACCTGTGTATTTATTCTGCTGGTGCTTGTTTGGAAAATAAATTTGTCACCTTGTCTGCACGAAAACTTGTCATATTTTTATATGCTATATTTGTTTGCGTTCATCTGCTGCCTTGTCCCCATTTAAGCAAGCCTCTTTGTGAATTAATAGGTGGGGTATGCTGAGAAAATAGCAAACGTCTGGACAAAAGTTGTTGAAGATACCCGTGGATATGTGGATGAAAGCACTTGATATGTTGCTGTAAATTTGAATTTTCATTTTGTTCATTGATGTGCCTGCCGCTCTCCGGAAATATGTCTGTAGTCATGACAATAAACTAACGGAAGCTCTTCGTGGGTTCTTAGGCTCGTTCTCTCACTTGTACCTCTGAGAACATTTCTTACACATCATTAAAGCATACTTGCTGTTGTACATTACTTACTATTTGTTTGACTCCTATTCCTAGGTTTTGTTTTTGGTTGGTTGCATAATCTTTTTTCAGTTGTCTAAAGCCAATCAATCATATTACTAAGTTGAGTTAAAATATACTTACTGCATACGAATTTACGACGCTCACTAACAGTAGCTTCATTTATGTTTGATGTGTTTGTTGCTTTGCATAGTAGTCTCTTTTTGGGATGTTTATAAAGATTCGTGGTATAACTAGAAAGCATCAAATACCATAGGAGTTACCAGCTTGCCAGCATTTTATAGCCCATTTGAGATTTACGATAACTAATAAATTCTACTGCGCATCATTTCCACCGACATTTAGTTGCGGTTAAATTACTCATGTGTTCGGTAATTTTGTTCTCTATCATATTTAAACTTAGAATAATCATTAAATTAATGATTTAATTAATAATTATTACAAAATATTTCTATATATAAATATTTTATATAAATCTTATTTATTATTATATATTTATTTATTATTTCTTATATTTTTTACTAGAATTTAATATTTTGAATAAAAGTAAAATAAATAAAGTAATTTAGAAAATAAAAAGTGAAATCTATATAAAAAAGTTACCATTAATAATAAGAGAGGTTAAAAATAAAAATAAAAATTAAATAGCTTTTAATAATATTAAAGATTATATTATAAATATTTTTAATTTTTTTAATATAGATCAGGTTATATGGTTTGATTATAAAATTTTAAAACTATAACATCAAAATTATTTAAATTATTCTTCATTTATTTTTTAACATCTTCTATTATTAATTATAAATTTTTTTATCACTTTTATTTTATAAATTACTTCTTTTATTTATTTTATTCAAATTATCAAACACCTCAAATCTAAAGATACATAAATTTAAAAATAAAAAAAAATTAAAATTACAATTAAACCTAAGTGACCCAACCCATCATTCCTAAACAATTTCCCTACAATAAAGTCACCTGTTAAACATTAAACATCACTCTTAAAGCTCAAGCTAATATCCCTAGAGCGTTAATCCTTCTATCTATTTTTCTAAAAACTAACAGGGTTTGTGCCTAGCCAAGATTTCCATTCCGCTTCATCATGGTCCCTCGATTCTGAAACAAATGAAATGCACTGTGATTGTTAAAAGTGATTGACCAAGACTTTTGGAACCAGCAGCTTCCTTGGAAGTTCACGCGTATACAATTATACACCGTAGCTTCTGCTCCCTTTCCTTGAAGTTTCTATTGAAGTTCAGGGTCTATCACTTCATCCCAATGTACCTCCCTTCTCCTAGAAATTTCCAAATAAGAGTGAAGGGTTTGATCCCAAGTTCAAACTGGTAGGTGTCTATCAGCTTCTCCATTCCTGAATTCAAACCTGCTTTGCTTGAGACTTGAGAGTTGAGAAAGAACAAGATGCTTGTACTCACCGAAATTCAGAGTTGTCTACTACAACCAAAGGTATGCAAAGTTGTGTGTTTCATTTCATCTGTTGTTGGATTTGTCTGTTACGCTCTCAGTTCTTCTTTCAATGATTTATTCGGAAAGTGGAACTGGTGGAAGATATTACTCTATATTGGTTTTAGTTTTGTCGTCTCCCTTATCGTCTCATTGGCAAAGGCATGGGAGAGTTCCACCTCTCGCCGGCTGAAAGCTCATACGACCTTCTTAACTTTGCTGACCACTGCTGTTTATTCTTTTTTCTTCGATAAAGAAGTGAAAGGGAAACCAGATGCATATAGTCTGGCTTCCTCTGCAGCATTTGCTGTCATGTCTTTGGGATTGTCAACACTGAGTCACTTTGGATTTGAGGTTGATCTACTATTTTTTTTCAGTGAACTTCTAATCATACAACTCATGAAAATAAAATTATGGTTGGTCATTGTTGGTGGGAGTTTCTGTTATTCCCTCGTCATTCTACGTTCCAATTTGAATCCTCCACCAGGGAGTCAGTCAGTTTGGTCTCGAGACCAAAATTATACATTGATTCATATAGATCCTCCAGAAAATCTGGTCACTAGAACTGCTTGGTTTTCAAGAGAATCCGATCCTAGTGTTACTGTCAAGGCAGAGTTCATGCGTTGTATAGATACGCTTAAGAAGGAGAATGGGAGTGTCATCGCCACAATTTCAAAGCATGTAAGCGAAGATCTTAAAGTTAAAGCTAACTTTATCGACGAGGACCAGATTTCAGTGTCGGTTTTGGAACGGGATGACAACTTGTTGATGGATGTGTTACCGGAGGAAATTGTCATTGACCTTCATCAAAGCATAAAGCAGATGGTGTTAGAAGGGTTTAAGAACGAATGCTTACATGTGTACACTAATTGCCGGAGGGAGTTTTTGAAAGAGACTCTATCCACATTCAGGTTGCAATTTCTAGAGCTTAACATGGAGGACATTGACAAGATGGAGAAGATTGAGAGTTGGATGAAGGCTTTGAACGTGGCTGTCATGTTACTTTTTCCTAATGAAAAAAAACTCTGCAATCGTCTCTTTAGAGGCTCCATTGCCTCCAGGGAGTTTGCTTTGACGGAGGTTTGCAGAGAATTGGCGACTAGTCTACTGAGCACTGCCGAGGCCATGGCAACTTGGAGCCGTTTCATGCCCAAGACATTGCAGAAGCTGATACAGGAGTTCGAACCGGAGTTTTTAAATGAGCGAGGTCAATCACTCAGAGCCAATGCAGTAATCCTGATTGAGCTGAGATTGAGCATTTTCGAGGTATTGAAAAACGTATCACTTGTTCCCGGTGGTGGGCTTCACCGTGTTAGCCGTGATGTGATAAGGTACATTAATTATGATTGCCTGGGCTAATTCATCCGACTAAATCGAAGCCTGTGTACATTGACAGGACGATAGAGCTGCTCGCGAGCAGTTTGGCTGCCAACTCCAAAATCTACAACAATCCTACTCTGGCTAATGATTTCATCATCGACAATAGTAGGTTCATCAAACTGAATGGATTTGGATTTGGATTTGGCAATGATTGGTTCCGATATACGGAATTCCAACAACAGCTTCAGCTCTATCTGAGCAGCTCATGGAATAAGATTCTGAACTTTTTGAAGCTGGACATCCATGACTCAGAGCCTAACATTGAGTTAATGAAAGACAAACTGTTTTGGTTCAACGAACACTTTGATGAGACATGCAACGTTCAGTCTGCGTGGTCTGTCGTTTATAAGGAGTTCAGGAAGGAAATAATAAAATCCATAGAAGAAATGTTGTTGCCAGCATATGGAAAGTTCATTGGGAGGTTTCAGGAATTTCTTGGTAAGCACGCTTATGAGCACATTAAGTATGGAGTGGTTGAAGTTAAAGAACGACTCAACAATTTGTTTCTTGTAGATGCCCCAGGCACGAGATGGGAAAACACCTTAGTTTGCGTGCCTTCTGAATAATTATTTTTATGATCACTGTATCTGTCCCTTGTGTCGAAACATTGCAGAGTGAAATTGTCTACTATCATACTTATGAAAACATTTTTTTGTCCTCAAGATAACATTCAAGTTACTAGTATTTATTATAACCAGATTTTTGTTAAAAAAAAAGGTTTTTGATCAATAATACGGGCCTTACATAAGCGTATTACGCCTCTTAAGAACTTAGTCTGTAGTTAAGCAGTGAATTGCATGATTTTGGATAAAACAAAATGCCAATGATTATAAAGGAAATCATATTGACTTTTCTAATGTAAGAATTACAAGGACTTTTGAAGGAGACAAAGATCTGAGCATATGAAAATCATTCACTTAATTTCAAAGGAGAACCTATATTTTTATGATCCGGCGAAAATTTTCAAATCATATGTATGAGATATAAAAACACACAAATTTATCTAATATATTTTAGACTGAAATTGGGGACACCGAGACAGGCAAGGTCAGAGTCATCAATCTTAGGGAAACAATTTGAGAGTTGAAGGGAGAAGTCACAGTGTCATTAGTGAACGAAGAAGGGAAAGGTTTCCAACTCTAACCTGTGAGTGATCCACTCCTATATGTGCTCACACAAAGAAAACTTCGTGCATTTTGCAGATAAATTCTCTATCTTTTATATTCAATAACAATAACAAAAGCATACGTCGTAAAAAAATCTGAAGCGTGTTAAAAACAAAATAGAAAATATATATTTAAAATCATGAAACCATGCACAATAGAATAGTCAATTAATGATATTATCAAAACTATTTATTTAATTTGTATAGTATAATTATTGTAATTATCAAAACTAAGTCCCAGAATTAATGTGAAGTGCAGCTTTACGCTCTCTTTCCTTGAAATTTCTATAAGAAAGTGATGGGGTTTATCCCAATTGAAATTGGTGGTCTACCAGCTTCTCTGTTCCCAAATTCAAACTTTTGGTTTCTTGAGAAAAGAAAAAGCTGGTGCCATGCTCATTGGAATTCAGAGTTGGCTGCTGCAGCCAAAGGTATGGAGATTTGTGTGTTTTATTTCATCTGTTGCACTTCTCTGTTACGGTCTCAGCTCCTCTTTCAGTCATTTATTCGGAAAGTGGAGCTGGTGGAAGATATTACTGTATGTTGTTTTTAGTTTCGTTATCTGTGTTGCTGTCTTATTTGCAAAGACATGGGAGAACTCCACCTCCACCTCTCTAAGGCTAAAAGCTCACACGGCCTTTTTGGTATTGATGATCACTTCTGTATACTCATTTTTCATTGATAAAGTAGTGAAAGGGAGACCAGATGCATATAGCCTCATCTCATGTGCTTCATTTACTATCATGTCTTTATGCTTGTCAAGACTGAGTCAATTCGGATTCGAGGTTGATCTCCTGTATTTCTTCAGTGGACTTCTAACAATACAGCTCATGAAAATAAAATTATGGTTAGTCATTGTTGGAGGGAGTTTCAGTTATTCCCTCATCATTCTTCGTTCTACTTTTCATCCTCGACCACAGATTCGGTATCATGGACGTGTGGACCGAGATCATGAAGATATTGAAATTGGTTCGCATTCACATTCACAAGGAACCAATCTTAGTGCTTCTCAAGTGGATTCACCCCAAGCTAGAAATGATCATCTTCCAATTATCATGGCACAAGAGGCTAATGACCCTCCTGAAGATGAGTATCTAGAATTCCTAATTGATTCACGTTCACAAGGCAATAGTGACGGAACTAGCAGTATCGCGGCACAGTTCATGGATTGTATAGAGGCTCTTAATAAAGAGAATGGGAGCATTATCAGCACGATTTCCATACATGTAGGTGAATACCTTAAAGCTAATGTTCTTGACGAGGACCAGATTTCAGTGCCGAAATTGCATCGCGATGACAACTTGGTGGTAGATTCATTGCCGGACGGAGTTATCAATGACCTTCGGGAAAGCGCGAAGGCGGCGAAGCAGATGCTGTTAGATGGGTTTGAGAGCAAATTCTTACACATGTACATTAGTTGCAGGAGGGAGTTCTTGAAAGAGAGTCTTTGGACGTTTGGGTTGCAATTTCAAGAGCTCAACGTCAACATGGAGGAGATTGAAAGTTTGATAAAAGCTTTGAACATAGCTGCCAGGATACTCTTTCCCAATGAAAGGAAGCTCTGCGACTGTGTTTTTACAGGCTCCATTTCCTCTTGGGAGATTGTTTTCACTGAGATTTGCAATGAATTGATAATTAGTCTACTGAGCACTACCCTTGCCTTGGAAACTTGGAGCCATTTCATCCGCAACACATTGCAGGAGCTGATACAAGAGTTTCAATTATGTTCATCACCCATGCATAATGTAGCCTATGCAGCTAAATTGATTAGGCAGAGGTTGTGCATTTTTGAGGAGTCGGAAAATGTATCACTCGTACCCGACGGGGGGCTTCATCCAATTACCCTTGAAGTGATGTTCTACATTTATTCTGTTTACAAAGATAGTGGGAATATTAGTAAACTTAGCCAAGGTTTTGAAGTGGGAAAGCTTTCGGCTCCTTTATACATGGCTAGAATGACAGAGCTGTTAGAACGCAGTTTGGAAGCAAACTCCAAAAATTATAAAAACCTTCTAAAGAATTTCAACTTTTATTTAGCTTCCAAACGTAAGGATCGTAAACCTGGCCGAGATTTAGAAAAGGAAAAGCTTTTATCGTCTAAGCACATAGCCCGTATGACAGAGCTGTTAGAGAGCAGTTTGGAAGCCAACTCCAAAAACTACAATAATCCTACTTTGGGTTATCTTTTTATCATGAACAATCGAAGGTTCATAGAACTTATGGAAAACTGGGGTAATTTGAGTTTCGGACCTATTTTTGGAGACGATTGGCTCCAAAAAAACACCACAAAATTCCAGCAAAACCTTGAACTCTATCTGAGCAGCTCATGGAATAAGATTGTGGATTTCTTGAAGCTGGACATCAACGAATCAGAGCCTAATGCTACGGCCAAGTTAATGAAAGGTAAGCACGCTCACGAATACATTGAGTATGGAATGTTTGATGTTTTGGATAAGTAAACTAGACATCACACTTCAACCCAAAACCTTAAGGCTCTGGTTTATGGGTCTTTCCCTCACTTATATGGTGTTCAACTCTTCCATTCCTATCCAATGTGGGACTTCACCTTCACACTTGTACTCAACACATGGTTCCAAAGGATTTGCGCCTGGTCCCTTTGCTACATAACACTGTATGTTTGAACACAAAATCACAGGTGTGTTTCCTTTTTATTTTGTTTCCATGTTTAATATTGGCTTAGCTCCATTTCAAGCTTTGGTAGATTTTCTAAGAGAAGGAAATTATACATATTTGGTAGATTTAGGATAATGGCTTGACTCAAGTTCTAGTCGAAGTGAATTGGAACACGGAATAGATCTTTTGTTTTATTCATGGAAAAGAATCTGTCAAGATAATTTTTAACAGCTGGTTATGACCCCCAAAGAAATAAAATCGCCCCTCACTACCACAATAGGATTCCCAAGTATTCCAACCACTAGCTGTATGTTTTTTTTATGAATTTTCTTTCAAACCTAGATTAGATAGTGTAAAACTATTATAGAGGGTTATTAAGTCGACATTAAACTCTTATAAATTAAGCATATACCCATCCGAATTTTTCTTTGGCTAATAAATACAGAAAAAAGAAAAGTATGGAGACTCATCGGGTTTATATATGTCACGTCATAGGGTTGCTCTATTGTGCAATGAGTTTGTTTGTCAAACATGTAGCTGCTCCGGTTTTAATTTTTTTGGTTCACATGAAAGTGATGTGAGGCAGAGTTTTACAAGTTAGATGCTCATCAATTTGTAATGGCTATCAAACCATAGGATGCTATATCCCACTGTATGTATTAACATAATCCCAAATATGGATGTTTCCTTTATATAATTTTGCATGTTTATGTTTGGCTTGGCTGGATGCATACAAATGAAAAAAGTTCTTCATGTATAAAAAAGTACAAACATCTAAAAATCACCAACTACGAAGGTAATTAGCAACAGGAGCTAAAGGAGAATTAGAGTGTATTTTAAATTTTGGAATGATGAAATTGCAGTTTTCAAAGTTAGAGGAGCTAAAGGAGAATTAGAGTCTATAGGGACGTCAAAGGATGCAATAGAATCAAGGTACGATTTTCAGGGTTGGTTTATTTTGTTGGTTTCTGAAGTTATACAGGTTTTGATGTGGATGTTTATAAATAAACTGTTGAAGTTTAAAATCATATCAAGGTTCATTAGTCTAAGACTCCGTATGCAATCTTAGACGCATCTTTAACAATTCAAGGTATATGTATCTTATTTTTCAGTGTCATTACCTCGGTAATGATTAGATTAATCCTAAAGACAAAATTATCTAAATATATAATTTTATTTTAAAATTTTTATAATTACACATTTTATTTATTTATTTATCTAACTAGACACAGAATTTATCACTAGAATTTTTAACTTTTTTTTAAATAATTTATTTTATTAATAAAATAAATAGTATTTTTTTAAAATGTACTTAACTTTTATATTAAAAATATTTTTATTAAAATTAATTAAAGTTTTAATATATTTTAAAAAATTATTTTATAGTTAATTGATTTGTTTATTTTTTTTTTAACGGATGTATTGCTTTTTTAAATAAAAAATATTAAATAATTGATATTTAAAAAAAATATATTTAAGTAAAACTATTAGAATAATTTATTGTTTGAATAAAAATATCTATTATATATATATATATATATATATATATATATATTTTCTTGTTAAACGTTGTTACTGTGTTATGAACTTTTTTGAAGAAAAAAAATGATTTTTCATATATTTTGGAGATTTTTTTTTTTATGCATTTTCATCGATTTGCATCAACAATCAAAATGGTAAGAATTCAATTTTGTCATGGTTCATTAAATATAAAATAATTTAATTATAACATAATATTTTAAAAAAATATAAAAATCATTTAGTATTTTTTTATTGAAACAAAAAAAATACCTTAATTGAAAATAAAAAAAAATAAAAGTAAACAAATCAATTAACTATAAAATTAATTATTTTTAATTTATTAAAACTTTAATTAATTTTATTAAAAAAAACTAACTACTATTATCAAAATAACCTTAATTATATTTTTCATATATACTAGTACACATTATGCAAGATAATGGTGTCATTAGCTTAAAAATTGATCTTCTGAGCAGAGTTTTTTTTTTTTTTTTTTTTTTTTTTTCAGATGAACTGTGCAAATTTCCATTGCAATACTAAAATTTACCTTCTTCAATCTTACCGCATTGATTTGTTGGAATTTATAAACTTTAAGATAAAATTAAGCAATTTGTAAAAAACATTCTAAAGTGTGCATGTTTGAAAGGTTTGGAACACAAGTTAACATATCAAGGTCTAATAAATTTATGAAATCTTTAAATTGATAGATTAAAAACAAGTTTGTAAAAATAAATCATCGAACCTCAGCAAAGTTATGGACAAAGAAAATTACATGAGTTTTTTTTTTAATGGAAGGCCACAATATTATTAGCATGAAAACGCTGCCTTCAAACTTATCTTTGCTGTCGATCATTTTTCAAACCTCAGCAAAGTTACGGATTACATTATTGTTTTTGTGACAAAAAAAAAGTTAAATAATTTTTATTTTATTAGTTATTAGGTTGGAAAATTTCTGAAAAGAAGCAAGGGAAAGAACCCAAATTTTACGTCAACAAGTAGAAGAAATTTCCATAAAAATATGAAGGGTTTATTCCAAATCAATAATGGTCGTTCAAAGCTTCTTTGTTCCTGAAAGCAAACCTTGCTTCAGAAATAAATTCAAGTCCAAGTGAATTGGAACAGGGAATAGATCTTTTGTTTTATTCATGGAAATTAATGTCAAGATATTTGTTGCAGTTGGTTATGACCGGTGCCAGTACATTTCTTACAACATCACAAATCCTTTAGAAATTAAGTATACGCCCATCCGATTTTTTTCTTTGGCTAATGAATACAGAAAAAAGAAAACTAGGGAGATTTGTCGGATTTATATATATGTCGCGTCATAGGATTACTCTACTGTGCAATGAGTTTATTTTCAAACATGTAACTGCTCCGTTTAAATTTTTTGGTTCACTTGAAAGTGATAGAGGCAGAGTTTTACAAGCTTCATGCTCATCAATCAATTTCTAATGGCTACCAATCTCAAAGTCTTGAAATACATTATGCAATATTATAATTAATCTGCATATATAGATTTTCTTGTATATTTCTAAACCTGCTTGATTGTTTGACAACCTTAAAAATATTTGATTTGAATCTGAAAATGATACACACTAAATCCAATAAATAAAAATAAAATAAAAGTAAAAACAAGAATTCTAATATGTAATATGTTGATAAAAGTAATTTATTTTTCAAACTTATTTTTACACCTGCAATCTAAACATGCCGTCATTATTTTTACTTTTTGTAGTTTCCCTAGAAGTAGTTAACCAAAAAAAATATTTACTTTTTTTTTTTTCAATTTTAAGTCAACAAGTGGAACAGAATTGTAGTTTTACTTCCCTAAGTTTGAAATTTCTATCAAAAAGTTGAAGGGTATCCCCAACTAAAGTAGTTTTAGACAAACCTTGCTTGCTTAAGAAAGAACACAGTGCTGATGCTCCTCAAAATTCAGAGTTGGCTACTGAAGCCAAAGGTATGGAGTTTTGTGTGTTTTGTTTCATCTGTAGTTGGGTTGCTCTGTTACGGTCTAAGCTCTGCTTTCAATCACTTATTTGGAGAGTGGACATGGTGGAAGATATTACTTTATATTGGTTTTTGTTTCATAATCTCCCTTGCCATCTTGTTCGCAAAGGCATGGGAGCGTTCCACTTCAACCTCTAACAGGATTGAAGCTCATATGGCTTTTTTGTTTTTGATGATAACTTCTGTGTACTCTTTTTTCTTCGATAAAGAAGTGAAAGGGAAGCCAGATGCATATAGTCTGGTTTCTATGCTTCATTTGCTATCATGTCTCTTGGCTTGTCAAGACCCAGCCACTTTGGATTTCAGATTGATCTCTTATATTTTTTTAGCGGAGTTCTAACCATACAGCTCATGAAAATAAAATTATGGCTTGATATCGTTGGAGGGAGTTTTAGTTATTCCCTCATCATTCTTCGTCCAAATTTAGGTTCTCCACCAAGACGTGGGTACCATGGACTACAACACCAAGATGAAGTAGTTATTGAAATTGGTTCACACCCACAATCACAAGAAAGTGGTACCGTTAATGATCAAGCTGATGAGGATTTAGAACAAGAACGGTGTAGTGATATCATTGCACACTTCATGGTGTGTATAGAGGCTCTCAAGAAGGAGAATTGGAATGTTATGGACTTGATTTTCAAGCATGTACGTGAATACCTTAAAGCCAATCTTGTTGATAAGAACCAGAATCCAGTAGTGTGGCAATTGCATCGCGATGATAACTTGGTGGCGGATTCGTTGCCGTTGGGAATTATCAATGACTTTTGTGAAAGCACAAGGCTGATGGTGGCAGCAGGGTTAAAGGATGAATGCTTACAATTGTATACTAGTTTCAGAAGGGAGTTTCTGAAAGTGATTATATCGACCTTTGCAATGCAAATAGATGGCACTACTAACAATATGGGAAAGATTCAGTGTTCAATAAAAGCTTTGAATGTAGCTGAGAAGATACTCTTACCGAATGAAATGAGACTTGTCGAGCACGTCTTTGAAGGGTTCATTCCCTCTGAGGATATGTTGCACTTATACCATTCATTACTCGGAAGAGATGTTGTAAGGTTTCGAAGGAGTTTTGGCATTTTTGGGGACTTGTTATATTTTACTTATGGTGACAAGGAGCAAGACAGTGTTGTTCCTGGTGGCAGGATTCATCAGATTACCAGTGATGTCTTGGCCTACATTGATATGATATATGGAAATTGGCGAGGTTTAGATGGCACTTTGTTTGATCTAGAGGTATTTAATTCACAGACTGTGCTTGTAGCCACGATAACAGATCTGTTACAGAGCTGTTTGGAAGCCAACTCCAAAGTTTACAATAACCCTACTTTGGGTTATGTTTTCATCATGAACAATTGGAGGCTCATAGAAATAGGGGCCAAATGGCGTGGATTGGAACGTGTTTTATGCGACGATTTGAACTCTATCAGAGAAGCTCATGGAATAGGATTATGGATTTTTTGAAGCTGGGCATCAATGAGTCAAAAGCCTAACGTTCTAGCTGAGTTACTAAAGACAAGCTATGTTCCTTCAATGAACACTTTGATGAGATATGCGATGTTCAGTCTACGTGGTTTGTCTTTGATGAGCAGTTAAGAGAACAAATAATAAAATCCGTAGAAACACATGTTATTGTCAGCATATGGAAACTTCATTGAGAGGTTTCACGATATTTTTGGTAAGCATGCTTATAATTACATTAAGTATGGAATGTTTGACATTCAAGAACGACTCAACAAATTGTTTCTTATAAGGGAGTAGTCGAATCCAATGCCAGAAACGAAGAAAATGATACCCGAGTTTGCCAGGACTAGGATTTGTTCCATTGTGCTATATGTTTTTCGACACAATCACAATTATGGATGTTTTCAGCTTTTTATTTTGTTTCCATGTTTAACATTGACTTGCCTCAATGCATTACAATGGATTCAGATCTAATAGATATTTCTCAAATTGACATATATATGAGATTACAATTCAATTTTATTGCCTATTACTTGGGGTAAAAACTTTACCTCCTTTTATCCAAATTAGTCAATTTTTCCAGTAAAAATGACAATTCTTCAGAGGATTTGCAGGGTTAATCTTTATGGCAGAAATTGCTGCTGTCATAAGATGTAGTAGTAACGTGGCTCATATATTGTGGGTGTTGAGGTTTAGAGCAATTTAGTTTTTATTAATTTTTTTGTATCAGTGTTGGAACCTGCTGTTTATTCTGCGGTTCAATTTTCAGATTTGTATTGGTTTTAGCATTCCTTATGCCTAATTAATTAATACTTTATAACATTTAGAAAGATTATAATTAATTTTTTTAGAAATATCTTGCTCATAATACTTTATTTTAAGTATTTAATACCATTTCAAAAAAAATAAAAATAAACGTCATACTCAGATTATTTTAATACCTAGCTAGCTTTTGTGCTTACAAGATAAGATAAGGTTTGCAAGCTTATTTTCATCTTAGTAGTTAAAAAACATTCTTATTGGATTTTCCCATTAACAAAACCTGCGGCATTTCACACTGAAAACGACTGAACAACGTCCTGAAAAGTGTGATTGGTAGATTAAAGCAAAGAGAACCAACGACACAGAGAACGACAAGATCGATCAAAACTTAAAAAGATTCACAAGACCAACTGGGTTCCGAAAGAAGATAAATACTAACAAAAAACATAAAAAAAAAATATAAGTGACACATAAAATCCAACTCAAGAAATAGAAAAAGGAAATTTCTCGTCACATCAATTTTTAGTTTTACCAGTCGTTTCTCATTTTTCTATTTTTGCATTAAAAAGTAGTCGAGTCAAAGGTCAAAAGACTTAGTAGCAACGTTGGAAATTGGAATTATCATATGTTCTAATTTCTAAATCAACGTAAAAACATAAAAAGAAATAGAAAAGAAAGAAAGAAAGAAAGAAAAGCAAAGCTACCTCCAACGACTATCAATCAAAGAAACCGCTACCCACGTTCGCTCTCTACTTTATCTTCTTCTCTCTATATCCGCGTTGTCACCGTTTTCCACTTTTGCCCTCCACTTATTCAACAAACCGCGTCTCCCAAGGGGCACAACGGTCATTCCGCACTTCTCTGTCCCTCTTCTTGGGTTTTGTTCCCTCTTCTCTTGAGAGCAAGTGATGAATTGAACTAAGCAAAGATGTCCGAAAACGGGGAAGAGAAATTACTCGCTGTGGCGCGGCACATAGCGAAAACGCTGGGCCACAACAACACCATGTCTGATGACATTTTCCAAATACTATCCAACTTCGACGGAAGATTCTCGAGAGAGAATCTTTCTGAGAAGGGCGCAGATGCGGATTCCAGAGGCTGCGCCGCACTGGATCACTCCCTAAAATCGCTCGACCGCCGGATCTCTCACTACGTCTCCTCCGACCGTCCAATTTGGGCCGACGCCGCCGACTCCGCGGCCTTCCTCGACGCAGTGGACGAGCTCGTCGCCGTCGTCGCCGAGTGGAGCCACCTCGCCTCCGACAAGTCCGTCGCCGCGTGCCTCGTCCGCGCCGAGGACATGCTCCAGCACGCCATGTTCCGCCTCGAGGACGAGTTCCGCTCGCTCATGGAGCGCGGCGGTGAGTCCTTCGGTCTCACTCGGAGCTACCGGAACGGTGACTCAGCGGAGAATTTTCCGTACGAGTCCGACGAAGAGGTCGACGAAGAAGAAGATGAAGCGCGAAACAGAGGTGGAGGAGACGAGGAGGAGCAGATTCCGGTGGCGCTGCCTGTCACCGACTTCGACATCGTCATCGACGCGCTGCCGTCGGGGACGATCAAAGACCTCCACGAGATCGCGAAGCGAATGGTGGCCGGCGGCTTCGGGAAGGAGTGCTCGCACGTGTACAGCAGTTGCCGGAGGGAGTTTCTGGAAGAAAGCGTGTCGAGATTAGGGTTGCAAAAGCTCAGCATCGAGGAGGTTCACAAGATGACGTGGCAGGACCTCGAAGAAGAAATTGAGAAATGGATTAAAGCCTTTAATGTCGCTCTCAAGATCCTCTTCCCCAGCGAGCGGCGTCTCTGCGACCGCGTCTTCTTCGGATTCGCCTCCGCCGCGGACTTCTCCTTCATGGAGGTTTGCCGCGGATCCGCTATTCAGCTTCTGAATTTCGCCGACGCCGTCGCGATCGGGAGCCGGTCGCCGGAGCGGTTGTTCAAAATCCTCGACGTGTTCGAGATGCTGCGTGACCTAATTCCGGAATTTGAGGCTCTGTTTTCTGATCAGTTCAGCGTGTCGCTCAGGAACGAAGCGATTACTATTTGGAAGAGATTGGGGGAGGCTATTAGGGGAATTTTCATGGAGCTGGAGAATTTGATTCGCCGGGATCCAGCGAAGACGGCGGTTCCCGGCGGCGGACTTCATCCGATCACTCGCTATGTGATGAACTACCTCCGCGCCGCGTGCCGGTCCCGGCAGAGCTTGGAACCAGTTTTTGAAGACTACGGGTTGAAAGAGTATCCCAAGCTTGATGACAGGGTTCCCCCCTCTTCTTCTCTGTCAGTGCAAATGGATTGGATTATGGAGCTGTTAGAGAGCAATTTGGAAGCAAAGTCCAAGATTTACAAGGACCCTGCTTTGAGCTATGTTTTCTTGATGAACAATGGGAGGTACATTGTTCAGAAAACCAAAGATAGTGAATTGGGAACCCTTCTGGGAGATGATTGGATCAGAAAACACGCCGCCAAAGTTAGGCAATTCCATGTGCATTATCAAAGAAGCTCGTGGAGTAAGGTATTAGGGATTCTGAAGCTGGATAGTAATGGCTCATTACCCCCTAGCGGCTTAGCAAAGTCAATGAAGGAGAAGCTCAAGTTGTTTAACGCAATGTTTGAGGAGATTTGCAGGGAACAGTCATCGTGGTTTGTGTCTGATGAGCAGCTTAGGGAGGAAATAAGAATTTCGCTTGAGAAAATGTTGTTACCTGCTTATAGAAATTTCATTGTGAGGTTCCAGAGTGTTCCGGAGCTTGGAAAGCATGCTGATAAGTATAAGTATGGAACAGAGGACATTCAAGCAAGACTCAATGGTTTGTTTCAGGGGAGCAGTGGATCAACTGGTAGCCGGAAGTGAAGGCGAAGCTTCCGCTGCTGCTAGTTGTTCTTGGGTATTTGTAGTGTAATTATAATTAAAATTAAAATACAATGTTTTGATTATCACAAAGTGTAGTCTTGTGGTCAGGTACTATAAATACTACTGTATGTTATTCTGCTCAGCATCATTGTGGAGGATTGAAATAGGATTTTGAAGTTCAGAGCTACGGATTTCAAAATGAACGTTTATGTTGTAACATTTGAGGTGGTTCTTATTGGTCATTGGTTTCACCAACTCTTCTTTTGTGCAGTGCTTAGAATATTATAGCATGTATTTACTGAATCATACAAATTAACATTACCTTTTTGTATTTTTTTTTTTTTGAAAAAACAAAAAAACTAGATGTGTTTTAATTTATGAAATCTTTAAATTCATAATTTAAGAATAAATTTGCAAAAGAAAAATCTTCAAACCTCAACCAAATATTTTTTATTCAACAGTGATCCAACTTTTTTCTGTGATGGAACTTGCCTTGGAAGTTGTAACGGGGGAGAATTCAATCTTTCACCGTGGTGTAGCCGTGTAGGACCATAAAAATTTCCACCGCGTGATTTCCTCGACATTTCATCATGAACTCATTGCAGTCTACGTGATTTCCGCGTGGTAAACGAATAAAGCAACAGGTGGCTCACTTGCTTTAGACTTTTGGTTCCTTTCCTCGAAATTTCTACCGAGCCAAAAAAAAAGCTTGCTCTCTAGTCTGTAATCTGTATATCTATCCAGCATCTGGATCTTGCTCTCAGCTCCTCCCTCTACTACTTTTCATTTTCTCCTTATCTTTCTTTCTTTCAAACTTTAACTACACGCCTTTTGTTTCTTTATGTTTGCCCACAGACAGAGGATCCAACTCTAACCACATATCTGTCTGTGAAAGCATTTCTTTTCCCATTTCAGAAACAAAAAACATGACTTCTTTGACCACCCAGATCACGAGATTGCTGAAGAAGGAAGCCGTGTGGAGATTTGTCGGGTTTTTTTCAGCTATCGTTGCCCTTCTTTGTTATGCTCTTGGCTCCTCCTTCCACTACATGTTCGGAGAGTGGAACTTGTTGAAGGTCTTTCTCTACAGTCTTTTCAGTCTCTCCATCTGCCTTTGCTGTCTGTATCCAGATGTATGGCGATTTCTATTTTTTAGTGACTTGATCAAAGCTAATGCAGCTTTCTTGGTTATGAGCATCACAGCTCTGTTTTCCTACTACGCCGAGAAACGCGGTAAAGGGAAACCAGATGCATATAGCTTGATTTCTTGTGTTGCCTTTGCTGTCATGTCATTCAGCCTCTCAAGGCAAACCCAGTGGGGATTTGAAATGGAGCTTTTTAATTTTTTCCTGACATGTTCAATAGTGCTGCTCATGGATATTAAAGAGCCATTAATTCTTGTCGGAGTAGTTTTTGGCTGTGCCTTTATTAATTTCCGTCGCTACTTAGATAAACCATCATACGAGCTTGGAGTCCGAGATGAGGATCCTGTAGTGATTGATGTCAATATGCAACAAGTCATGGCTTGCATCAGGGAGCTTGAGCAGGGCAATTCGTATGCCACGAACTTGCTTATGGAGCACACGAGGGAATACCGTAGGCTTGGAGGCAAATGTGAACTACCTGCTATGGACCCTAACTTTGTGATTGATGCACTACCATTGGGAAAAATCAACGACCTTGAGGAAACTATAAAGCTGATGCTGGGTGACGGTGATGGGTTTGAAGAACAGTGTCGCGAGGAGTACTGTAATTGGCGAAGGGGATGCTTAGAGCAGTGTTTATTACATTTATTTGGGTTGCAAGAGATCATGATCAACACTGCTGTGAAGGAACGTTCACAGTTTGAATTAGTGTGCATTATCGTTGGAGGGTGGAGTAAAGCTGTTATGGTTGCTCTCAAGATAATATTTCCCAGTGAGCGACGACTCTGTGATCGTGTCTTCTCAGGGTTCCACTCTGTTGCTGATCATTGTTTCACTGAAGTTTGTGGAGGAGCCACGGTTCAATTGCTGAATTCTGCCTACGAGGTTGGGAGCTCTTCGGAGTGGCATTTTCCTTTGTCCGAAATCCTTGACATGCACGAGACATTGAGTGACCTAATTCCGGAGTTTCAATTATTGTTTCCGGAGTCACTGGGAAAGGCAGCAATGACAGTTCACGACAAATTAGGAGAAAGATGCATTGACATTTTCATGCAAATGGAAGATTGTGTTTTTCGTAACCCATTCGTGAATGTAATTGTTCGGCCTGATGCCACGGATCATCCAATGACTCGTTATGTCATGGACTACTTAGAGAAAGCTTTAAAAAACTTTCTTAAGTTTGCTGATGGAACGGGAAAATCTTCTTCATTTTCTGATCAGGTTGATCGAATAATGAAGCGATTGGAGAGAGAAGTGGTGGGGTGGTCCAAAAACTACAAGTACCCTGCTTTACGCCACCTTTTCATTATGAATAATTGGAGATACATAGAGAGGATGGTGACCAAGATGGGATTAGACCCTGTTTTTGTCCGAAAGAGTACAACAATAGTTGAACAAAACCGAAAACTTTACCAAAGAAGTTCTTGGGATATGGTGCTTGACATTTTGAAGCCAGACGAGGGTGAGTTAGTGGAAGCAGAGTCTATCAAATACCTCCTGATCAAAGATTTCAATGGATCTATATGTAGCTGTCAAGATAAGTGGCTTGCTCGTAAAGATCTGCAGAGTCAACAGAAATTCATAATACCCATTGTTGACGGAGATCAAATTGTTAGTTCATTCTGGTGTTCAAAATACACGCAGCGGAATTTAGGATTCTTTTTGGATTTAGAATAATATTATCGCAATATAAAATTACAGTAAACATGTACCTGTTACCGTCGCGCAAATGTTCTTTAATAATGTGAAGATTCTACGTGTATCCACACCGAGAGTTGATCTCTACTTCAAAACTCTTGAGTATGAAACTGTATACTTGTATACTTTTCCTAAAGAATTCTCTTAAGTAATCTGATGCTCAATAGACGTGGTGAGCTCCTATTTATAGGAATACTGATGCTATCCCATAGCCCAGCCCATGAATATATATTCAAATTAATTCAAATTGAAATAATATATTATCTTAATAATATATTTTAAATTTGAATTTAATCATCGATCTATCGATATATTCAAATTAATTCAAACTTATTAATGAGATAATATATTATCTTAATAATATATTTCAAATTTGAATTTAATCATTACCATCGATATATTCAAATTAATTCAAACTTATTAATGAGAGATAATATATTATCTTAATAATATATTTCAAATTTGAATTTAATCAGTCAGTCTATCGACATATTCAAATTAATTCAAACTTATTAACAGAGATAATATATTATCTTAATAATATATTTCAAATTTGAATTTAATCAGTCAATCCATTGACATATTCAAATTAATTCAAACTTATTAACAGAAATAATATATTATGATAACAGTCTTTAATTTTAACCAAGGACTTCATCAATTTATCAAATTAGTATAAAATGATAAAGAAATGAAATAATACTTTATTATTTGAAAATAGAATTTGACTACATGATAAATTGAAATTTGAACATACAAAATTATTCCCAACACAGATTATTGTAAATATGGAAGAGATAGAGCTAAAGCTAGAGCAACAGATAGAGCTAAAGCCGCAAAAGCCAAAGCCAGAACAGCTAGAGCTAGAGCTGCTAAAGCTCGGGCCAGAGCTACAGCTGCTAAAGCAGCTAAAGCCAGAGCTGCTACAGCTAGAGCTAGAGCTAGAGTTGCTAAAGCTAGAGCTACAGCTAGAGAAGCTAAAGCCAGAGCTACTAATGCTGCTAAAGAAGAAGATTAAGCAGCTAAAGCTAAAGCCAGAGGTGCTAATGCTGCTAAAGCCAGAGCAGATACAGCTAGCTCTAGAGCTAAAGCTAGAGCTACGGCCGCTAGAGCTACGGCGGCTACAGGTAGAGCTACGGCTAGAGGAGCTAGAGCTAGAGCCAAGGGGAACTAGCGCAAAAGCTACAGCAAGCTAGAGGCAAAGGAGCAAAAGCTACACTAACTAGGCTGCAGCTATTATAAGAACTACAGCGATATCACGTAAATTACTCATCAAATTTTATCAACTTAAATTTGTCTAATTTTATTTTTAAAGAGCTACGGCTATTATCGATGTAAATTTAATTTACTAAATTTTATCAAATTAAATTTTTGTCTAATTTTTTTTTTAAGATTTTACTATAATTTTTTTTGCTAAATTTTTTTTATACAAAGATTCCTTTTATAACTTTAAATTATAATTGAATTAGATAATTTCTTAAGTCTTAGATATGTTTTTTTTGTAAAAAAAAAAATTAAAAATATATTTTTAATCTTTTAAATTTGAAATTTGAAATTTGAGTCATCTTTTTTTTTTTGTCTTTTAAATTTAAATTTGTATTTATTAGTACGTCAATTTTTAGTTCCTCTTGATTAGTTGTTGTCTTTTTTTCTTTTTTTTTTTTACAATTTGGTGATTTTTTATTATTAGATGAGAGACTAAAAGGATTTTTTTTTTTAAATTAAAAGACTACAGAAAAATTGGATTAAAAAAAAATAAAATGATCTAAATTCGAGGAACAAAAATATATTTAAATCAATTCTAAATTTTTCAACAAATAGTTTGGTTTCTCTAAAAAAAAAAAAACATCATATATAACTCTTATTTGTAAGAATGTATAAGTTTCACTTTTATGTGTAAAAATACCATATTTCTTCACGGATAACCTTTTCAATTATTTTAGGACGAAATACAAAACTAGATCTACTTAATATATGAAATCTTCAAATTTATACTTTAAGAGTAAATTGAAAAGAATAGAAATCTTGAAACACAAAATCAGTTAATTCTTAATTATTGTGTAAGAATGATGCATCTCTCAAAGTTAATAGAAAAACTTACTAGAATACAGTAAAGGCTGATATGTGTTTACGAAATTAGCTAGTGAACTTGTTTAATTTGCATTTAAACTTTTTTTCTTTCATTAAACTTGTCTTGTAACGTGGGAGTTGAGTCTTCAGTGTGGTAATGCCGGTCAGAAATAAAATAAACCGGTGGATGAGTTGCCGTTTTAGACTTTTGGTCCCTTAAATACGTGTGAAAGAGAAGTATAACAGATTAACAGTACTTATTATATGAGAGCAGCTCTCTTATCCCTTTCCTAGAAATTTCATCTGAAGAAACGGGTTGGCTTCTCAATTCGCGGAAAATGCTTGCTCTTTATATCAGTCTGTGAAACAAATTCATACTCATTTTTCCAGAGAAAACATGACCCCTTTGACCATCCAAATCCCGTTATGGAGATTTGTGGGTTTTGTTTCAACTATTGTTGGACTAGTCTGTTATGGTCTCAGCTCCTCCTTCAACTCTCTCTTCGGAGAGAGTGGAGAGTGTGGAAGATCTTTATTTATAGTGTGTTCAGTCTCTTCATCTGCCTTTGGACTCTGTTTGCAAAGGTATGGCAACACTCAACTAGTCTCCGATTCAAAGCTCATTCAGCATTCCTGGTTTTGACCATCACATCTGTGTATTCTTATTTCGCGGATAAAGCTGTGAATGGAAAAAAACCAGATGCATATAGCTTGATTTCTTGTGCTGCCTTTTCTATCATGTCACTCAGCTTCTCAAGGCAAACTCTGCGGATTTGAAGTGGATCTTTTTTTACTTTTTCTTGGCATGTCTAATAGTACTGTTGATGAAGATTAAATTGGCATTAGCTATTGTTGGAGTAGGTTTCAGCTATGCCCTTATTATTCTTCGTTCCTACTTAAACACCACATCATACGAGCATGTTGGGGTCCAAGAGGAGCACATTCAGTAGTGATTGATGTCAACAATGCTAGGATGATGCAGCAACTAATGACTTCTCTCAGGGCGCTTCAGCAGGATAACTCAAATCTCACCGCCATGCATTTGAAGGAGTACCTTGAAGATAATTCTGAAGTAGCAGTTATCGACCATAACTTTTTGATCGATGTGCTGCTACCTTCACGAAACCATAAAGCCGATGATGAGCGATGCGTTTGCGAAAACATGCTGCGAGGTGTACTGTAATTGGCGGAGGGAAAGCTTAGAGGCGTGCTTATTTGAGTTGCAAAAGATCATGATCGATGAGAAACGTTCAAGGTTGCCATTAGACTGGTACGTTGATAAAATACTGATTAGAACATTCAAGGCTGCTCTTAGGTTACTATTTCCCGGTGAGCGACGACTCTGTGACCGCGTCTTCTCTGGATTCTCTCATGTTGCTGATTTCTGTTTCACTGAGGTTTGTCGGGGACCCATGGTTAAAATGCTCAATTTTGCTGAAGATTATGCCACTAGGGACCCTTGCGAGGTGGGTTTGTCGAATATCCTTCTCATGTTTGAGACATTGTGTGATCTAATTCCTGAATTGCAGACATTGTTTCCAGATTCACTGGTGAAGGAAGCACTGACAGTCCGCGACAAATTAGAAAAAGCATGCAGAGACATTTTCATGAAATTGGAAGATAAGATTTTCTGCAACCCATTTGTTAATGTAATTGTTCCGCCAAATGCCACGGAGAATCCAATGACCTGTTGTGTCATGGACTACTTGGTTCTAATTTTAGTACAGTTCCGAAAGTTTATTGATATAACAGGAACATCTTCTTCGGTTTCTGATCAGATTAATCCAATAATGAAGCGATTGGAGAGAGAATTGGTGGCGAGGTCCAAAAACTACAAGTACCCTGCTTTACGCCACCTTTTCATAATGAACAATTGGAGGTTCATGGAGCGAAGGGCAGCAGAGTTGGGATTAGACAACCTGGTTTTTTTTCCAAAACAGTGCGACGATAATTAGACAAAACCACGAGCTTTATGAAAGAAGTTCTTGGAAGATGGTGCTGGAGTTTTTGAAGCTAGAGGACGATGAGATAGTGGATGCAGAGTCTATCAAAGATGACTTGATCAACAAGCACATTGAGTTTATATGTAGCCATCAATCTACATGGCTTGCCTCTGAAGTGCTAAGTCAACAAAAATTGATAATACCAATTGTTGACGACAACGAAATTAGTTTATTTAATAAAAAAGTCTTGATGATACTAATGTGTTTGATCATGATATTTTTTCTCAAAAAGAATTTAGTTTTTGACTATCAATGTATCAATTAAGGATATCATTAGTGAAAACAAGCAAAATTAGTTTATTTATGATTTGAAAAATGTAATCTTTCTTGAAATACTTCCCATGTTTGATTCTAAATGATAATTTTGTAGTTAGAATCAAAATTTTCTTTGACTACTAATAAACCAACAATGCTAAACTTTCTGTTGAACTATATTTTTAGGACTTTTTATTTTTATTTTTTATTAGTAAGTGTATGACTTTGATTTGCAAACAAGAGTATAAACAACCAAATTCGATTTAATTTGATTATCGTACAATCATATTCTATTATGAATTTAACGTTATTGTCATGATCAAAGAGAAGAGAATTAGAGTTTTCGCAAAATCATGCTGTGCCGTGTTCGAGAACAGCATGCTATGCCCACATATTACAAGGTTTTTTATTAGAAAAAAATATTTACTTGTGGTTCTTTCCAATACTGTTTTGCAGTGATATATTATTATTTGTCTTATTTTTCTAATTATTATTATTTCTGAAGAGTGAGAGAGTCAAGCTCTGTTTCTTGTTAGGAAGCACTTGTTGGAAAAAAAAAATCAAGAATATATATTATTTCCTTATTTTGTTTTTATGTTTTAGGTTGACTAGATTCAAGTCAAAGTCTTTTGTAAAAATTAAAAATATTTATTATATATAAATTTTTAATTTATAAAATTTCATTTAATTAATTTTAATATTATTAAAAATTATTTAATTTATTCTTTTTTTAATATTTTAACATAGTTTATTATTAGTTGTAATTTTTTTTTTATATATTTTACTTTTTATTTTATAAATCACTTCATTTATTTTACTTTTATTTAAAATATTAAATTCTCGTTGAAAATATAAGAAATAATAAATAAATATATGATAATAAATAAAATTTATGTGAAATATTTATATATATAATTGTTTCATAATAGTTATTAATTATATTATTGACTTAGTGATTATTGTAATAGAAAACTAATGAGAGTTAGATTTAAATCATTTATGTCATTAGTAAAAAATTAATTAATTAATTATATTTAAATAATTATTAATTATAATAAAAAAAATTCAAACATTAATGATAATAATCCATTCTCAAAATAAAATTAACAAAGAGATAAAATTACTTTCAAAATGATGAATTTTAAATTATGACATCAAAATTATAAATTTAAGAAAGAAAGAAAAATCAAAATTAAAAAAAATAAAATTGACAAAGTCAAAAGTTGCAGGTGTGCAACCCTGAATTGTCAGCAAATTTATCAATAGCTGGAACTTATTGTGACCGCATACTCGGGCATCACTACCCTATAGTTCTGTTCCATCTCAAGTCCTTCCCTGCCTGCCTATGGTAACTTCTCACTCTTGTGTGTGATCCAAACCAAGGACACTACCCTTTAGAAATTAAGTACCACGCCTATCCGAAATTCCAATATGCCAGTACAGAAAAAGCTATGGAGAATTATGGGATTTTTGTCAAGTGTGATTGGACTAATCTGTTACGCGTTGAGTTCCTCTTTCAACCATCTATTTGGAGAGTGGAACTTCTTGAAGATCATCCTTTACACCGTGGTTAGTATCTCAATCACCAGCATCATGTTATTTTCAAGGAGATGGAAACGTTCCATTAAGAGTTCTATGCTAAAAGCCCATGCGGGTGTTCTGGTTTTGTTGCTCACTTCTTTGTACTCTTTCATATCCGACAAAGCTGTGAATGGAAAACCAGACATGTTGAGTTTGATTTCGTGTGGAGCCTTTGCTCTAATGTCTTTGTGTCTGTCAAGGCAGATTGGCCTTGGGTTCGAAGCAGATCTCCTCAATTTCTTCCTTGGATCTCTAACTGTTCAACTAATAGAGATCAATTTGATGCTCTCTATTGTTGCAGCCATATTCTGCTACTGTTTTGTAGTTCTTCGTCCCAAATTGGATTCTCAATCACAGATTAGAACTGAAGAGGTGGAAGACCATGTAAACATAGAAATTGATGACAACATAAGTGATGACTTCCAATCTAATCAACATAGCAGTATTGGCCACCAACAAATATCGTTGCTAAGAATGGTGGGTGATGGTTACAATTGGAAAAAATATGAAGATGAAGTAGTGAAAGGAAGTGAAAATCAGATAAGTTATTACAAATGCACACACCCCAATTGCTATGTGAAGAAAAAAGTTGAGAGAACTGTGGAGGGGGAAATTATTGAGATACACTACGAGGGTACTCATCCACATTGCAAGCGTATGCATAATATGAAGAGGAACTCTTCATCTGAAAATTTATATTCAGTGTTACATTCAGAGCCTGCTACCTTGCCAGATCAATCATTTGCCCCTCAGGACAGTGGACAATTGGATTATGGTGTGCAGCACCGGAGAAATCCTCAATATCCACATGATATATGAGTAATGAATGATTCTCTCTCCCTCAAACAATAGTCATACTCGTTACACCTCTCATATCATTCACCAATCATGTTAATTATTTATTTTTCTCCATATACGAGTAATGTTTCTCTAATCTTTTCTTTATTTCTTTCTAGTTATTTATATCATTTACTGTTAATTATTTATTTTTCTTTTCAACGTATTTCTTTCTAGATAAATTATTTCATTGCTTGATTTGATTGAGACCATGTGATTTTGTACCAAGTTTTACAAAACACAGTTATGTAGGTAGTAACGTTAGATTGTACTATTTTTCTTTTCTACCAAATTCTCTAAGTAAATATTGTACTATTTTTCATATTCAATTTATTATTTCATCATTAAATTTCACAAAATTAAAAATCATAATTGTTAGATTTATTTTTAATTTAAAATAAATTTATATTAGACAATTTATTTTAACTATAATAAAAATATAATGTCTATTTAAGTATTTTTTTACTTTATTTTAAATTTAAAATAATTTATGATATAGTATAAAATTAATAATAGCATACCTAATATAAAAAACATGTAATAATTGAAACTAAAAAGTAATGAAAATAATTTATCTATAAATAAAAAATTACAAAAGTTTATAATTAATTAAAAAACTAAACTTATATCACCTCAAAATATATTTTCGTTCATATAAAATAAAATTAAAATTTATACAAGAATATTATATAAATATGTCTAATTTTATCATTTGATATTTTTAAATTACATTAACATATAATTTATAAAAAAAACATTTATAATTTAATAAAGTAGCTCATGAATTCTTAGTTACTAGTTTCTTCTAATTTTAAACTTTCAACTAGTTTTATCAAACATAACTTATAGGTTTTTAGCGAATTTCTAATTTTTCAATTTATAACTTATAAATTTTCGAATTAACTTGTAAATTAGTTTTATAAAAAATAGCATGGCATGGATTGACTCTTCCCAGTTGCAAGGCAGAGCAGGTGTGAGTTGCTTGAGACTTTGGGTCCCTTTTCCTGGAAATTTCATACGCGTTAAAGAGAAGTATAATTCTAGTCATACGAGACCAAGTCTTTATCCCTTTCCTCACAAAAGTGCTTGCTGCTGATCTCTAATCTCTCTCCATATATCCCATTATCCCTCTGTGAAAGCAATTCTTACTAACTTCACTTCAGAGAAAACATGACCCCTTTGACCATCCAAATGTCGACTAGATGGCTGATGCTGGTAGCTGTATGGAGATATGTTGGTCTTGTTTCAACTATTGTTGGACTAGTCTGTTATGGCCTCAGCTCCTCCTTCAACTCTCTCTTTGGAGACTGGAGCTTGATGAAGATCTTTCTTTACAGTGTTTTCAGTCTCTTTATCTGTCTTTGGACTCTGTTTGCAAAGGTATGGCAACACTCAACCAGTCTCCGATTCAAAGCTCATGGGGTATTATGTATTTTGAGCATCACATCCGTGTATTCCTATTTCGCGGATAAAGCTGTGAAGGGAAAACCAGATGTGTATAGCTTGATTTCATGTGTTGCCTTTGCTATCATGTCACTCAGCCTCTCAAGGCAAACTCAGTGTGGATTTGAACTGGAATCTTTTTATTTTTTTCTGGGATGTCTAATAGTACTGTTGATGAAGATTAAATTGGCATTAGTTATTGTTGGAGTAGGTTTCAGCTATGCCCTTATTATTCTTCGTTCCTACTTAAACACCACATCATACGAGCATGTTGGGGTCCAAGAGATGCATGATTCTGTTGTGATTGATGTTAATTCGCAATGCATTGATGATAATCCTGGTATGATGCAACTACTCATGGCTTGTACGAAGGAGCTTCAGCAGAGAAATTCGAAGCTCAGCAACATGCTTTCTAAGCTTGTGAAGGAACACCTTGAAGATAATTCTAAACCAGAAGTAATTGACAGTAACTTTGTGATCGATGCGCTACCATTGGGAAAAATAAACGACCTTCGCAAAACCATAAAGCTGATGATCGACGTCGGGTTTGAAAAGGAATGCTGTGAGGTGTACTCTAATTGGCGGAGGGAAAGCTTAAAAGAGTGCTTAACAAATTTATTAGGATTGCCAGAGATGAACGTCGAGGAAACAAAAAATTGCATTATTAGAAGACGTACTGAGGCTATGAATGTCGTTCTTAAAACACTAATTCCCAGTGAGCGACGACTCTGTGATAGCGTCTTTGGGGAATTCTATTCTGTGGCTAATCTTTGTTTCGCTGATGTTTGTCGGGGAGCCTCGATTCAATTGCTGAATATTGCCGTTGTGTTTGCGAGTGGGAGCCCTTCGAACTGGCGTTTGTTCGAAATCATTGGCATGTTTGAGGCATGGTGTCTCCTACTTCCTCCTGAGTTTCCGTCATTGTTTTCAGAGTCACTGGTAGTGAAAGCAATGGCAATCCACGACGAATTAGGAGATGCAACCAGAAACCTTCTTATGAAAGTGATAAGAATGATTTCCCATTACCGAATGGTTCTGGGTATGGCCTTTAATTGCCATGTTCATGTAATGACCATCAATGTCATGAGCTACGTCATTTCTACCAGTGGAGCTGGAAATTCTTCACTTTCTGTGCAGATTGTTCGAATAATGAAGCATCTAGAGAGAAAATTGGTGGCAGAGGGCAAAAATATGAAACCTGAAGCACGGTACTTTTTCATGATGAATAATTGGAGGTTCGTAGAGCTGACCGCAGAAAATTCAAGGTTAGACGTTGATTGTTTCAAAAAATACACAATCAAAGTTCAACAAAACCTCAAACTTTATCAAAGAAGCTCTTGGAATGTGGTGCTAGACTTGTTGAAGCCAGAGAACAATGATCAGTTTGTGGAGCCTAATGCTGAAGCAGAGTCTATGAAAGACAACCTCAAATTGTTCAACAACCACTTTAAGGATATATGTGGCATTCAATCTAGATGGGTTGCCTTTGATATGCAGCTGAGGGAACAAATAATAATGTCACTGGAAAACATCTTGTTGCCAGCATATGGAAACTTCATTGGGAGGTTCCAAAATATTCTTGGTAAACATGCTTATGAGTACATTAAATATGGAATGTTTGATATACAAGACCAACTCAACCATTTGTTTTTGGGAAGCAGGCCAATGAATCAGTACATAAAAGAGAAGGATAAACTCTTAATGTTTGTATCTCACTTCTTATCATAAAAGTAGTTCTAAAGTGATCTATGGCTTGTACTGTATCTATATGCCCTTCTATGTTTTCTTCTTAGAATAGCAAACACTTTTTCTTTTCGTTTTGTTTTTTATTTTGAGTAATAAAGTATCTTTTTACAATTTTCTTTTAACTTGTTATTGCCTAAAAGATATATAATATTTATCCATATTCTTCGATTTATATATGAATTGAAAGACTAATTTCGTTTATAATACTGTGATCCTCACAAATCTAAAAAATATTTACATATGGTGAGATCAAATACCAAATTTTTTACTAAATAATTTAATGTGTGAATAAAAAATGTTTAATTACTACTTAAAATCTTTTAACTACTTACATACATATATTAAGTAATTTGTTCTTTTGGTAGGTAGAGTAATAAGAAGGTTATAAATATTGCCTGAAATATATAAATCGAAGAGATTGTACAGAATTTTACAAATAAATATAGGAAGAAACCAAGAACTTACATAGATTTGTCCATTATTATTACAAACATGAACAATTTGACAACATTCGAGGTGAAAATAAAGACATCACTTAATTAATGTTGTACTTAGTTCTCACTACTATTAAGATCAATTGAACCGGGGCAGGGAATCTGTTTCAACGCACTTACGCATAAATAGTAAGAAATTAACCGAGAACTTATATAAATTTGTCTAATATTACAAATAGATTACAATTCAGATGCAAATTAATACAGACACATCTCACTTAAAATATAAGAAGAACACACACACACACACATATATATATATAATATAATATGTTGTTTCTCACTACTATGGAAAATTGAACTGGGGTAGGACTTCTGCTTCAATGTACTTAGCAAGATACTGGTATGCTACTTCACTAAGATGGTAACTGTCCCAAAATACATATTTTGAAGCGTCATTACAAGCTGGTGTAAGTTCATTGCAAACTGGACCTACTTCAATTATGCCGAGCCCACAACACCCTCTGTTTGTTACCTGGATACCTACTTGATAAATTTCCCCCAAATGCTCAAAATAAATATATATAAGAACATATTATTTTCATTATTTTTCTATCATATTTTAAAACTTTCCTATAGAAATTAAGACATTATGGAAATATAGAGCAAATATCATAAATATATATATAGCTCACCGTATTTTTCAGAATGATAGATTAGGTTGAGTAAGGAGTAATACAAGTCTGAAAAAACAAGTCTGCTTCCAGGAAGCATAGCTTGTATTTGAGGTAATCGCTGCTCCAATTTTAGATTATATTGCTGAGAATAAAAATTATCATCCACAACACATTTCCTAGACCTTTCAAACTTTATTGTTATTTGCAAAGGTGTGCAACCAATCGGAGGAAGCCCATTGACAAGAATTTTTCGGCACTCAAGGTCATATAGGTCCTACAATAAGATCAGTGTTTGGATTAATAATATATTTTGATGAAATGATTATTTTTTGTTAATTAATTTCACAAGAAGAAGCACGGAAAAAAAAATTCAAATAAATTATACATTTTAATTTTATCTATATTTCTCCTCTCTCTAGCTTGTCATGATTTTCTTGCTGCAGTTATATATTAACTTTAAATCATGCAAATAAAATTTACTTATAATAATAAATAACTTTAGCATACCTTGATGAAGATTTGAAGCCTATCAATCAGGTAATCTTGGTACTTACTGATGTTGAAAAAGATTTTTCCAATATTGGGAAGCTCATAGAATTTGAGAAGGAAATCATTAGAACCTGCAGAAATAATAACAAGAGCATCTCCAAGTATTTGTTTAGTTTCATTTTCTCCTGCAATTTGCTTGAGCTTTGTTACATAAGCTTTGAAGTATTCAATTTGTTTGGTCATTGATATGGTATTGAGTGAAGCTGCAGTGGTATCATCAATACCTGATCCTCCAGAAGCGAAGCTAACACCTGTTAGAAGTTCTTTGTTTGATAGGTTTGGATTCAAATAAGGAGGAACAGTATCTTTGAGATTTAATGTAGAGGCAAGAAAGTCAGGAACCAATTTTCCATTAGAAAATCGTCCTGTGGGTATATGACCTGGGAAATCCTTGCCATAGGGCAAATGATTTGCCTTAACCACAGTTGCTTTAATGTAGTTGTTATTACCTGAGTCTACTGTTGAATCCCCAAAAATTAGAATTGATGAGAATTTGGGTATAGGGAGAGTATCGCTGGTAACAGCAACAACAAGAAGAAGGGTGTAAACATGCATTAAAATGCTAAGATGGAGTGTGAGTGTCATTGCTCTTATTTGTTTTTCAACCGATACAATAACATATGGCTTTATATAGTGACGGATTTAGGGGGGGGGGGAAGCATGGGCTTCAGCCCCGCCCCCCTCCTCCCCTTCCCATTGTTAATATATATATATATAAAAAATAAAAAAAATATTAATAAAAAAATTATTAAAAAATAAATTTTTAAGTTAATATTTATTTAAATTTTTTTATTAGTAAATCATATCTTAATTTTATATCTATTAAATATTTAGTTTTATTATATTTTTTTATTTATTTTTTTAAGTTTTATTCATAATAAATTAATTTGACATTTTTTATCTATAATTTTTTAAAATCTTATAAATTTTACTCTATTATTTTACTCTTATATTATATGATGGTAGATTTTACTCTCAATTTTTTAAAAATTGACAAATTTAATATCCATTTTTTATCTTTTTTTTATATAAATTTTACATTAAATTTTTATTTTTTTTAAAATTTATCTTCAATTTTTATAAAAAAAAATTTAACCCCTCCCTACTTAAGTTTCTAGATCCGTCTCTGTTTATATACTATATATAATTGTAGGGGGACTGAGTAGTATGCATGAAATTATGGGATAATTTCAACGGACTATTCAAAATACAAAATCAACACATCCTTTATTATTAGGTTAATTTATGAGTACCACCAAATGATATGGCTCTTATTTCTTATTTGATAGATTTCACCTAATAATGAAATGTATATGTAAAAAACAATGTATTAAAGAGAATGTTGCTTATATTTATTTTGTCATAATCATTCAAGAGTGAAAAAAATTAACATAACAAACTAGTTTAATTTTGAAATATCGTTAGTGTAAAAATTTATATGCTATTAACTATTTAGAAGTCATCCTTAATAGGATTTTTAAAGTAATTGTTGCAAAAATTAATAATTCTTCCTTGTTCCTTTTTATTAATTGTGGGATATTTTTGAATTTTTTTTTTATGATAATTCATAATTTAACAACGGTAAAAAAATGTTTATATTGTCAATGTACTATATTTAAATTCAATAAATAAATTATCAAATCTTCTTTAAATTTAAAATAATCTCAATATCATTAATAAATACCATCAATTTTAAGAAATTATAATTAAGCTGATTTAGTTTATTACCTTTTTATCTCTATTTTTTTAATATATTTTTAATTCTTCAAATATGATTAAAAATCCTTTTTAATCATTCAATTTTTAATTTTTTTAATTCTTCAAATGTTATCAAATATATTTTTAATCATTCTTTGAATTTTTAAGTGAAATTATTGCCATTTAGACTTCAACATAATCATGCTATAAATTAACACATAAAATGATTATTTTTCGGTGAATGACCTTTCCCTCCCCATAATGTTCATCCTCTCCCCCAATATCTTGTCCTCCATGGACATCGATGACCTTGCCCTCTTCCACCGTGCCATCGCAGCCCCCCACACCACCTCCCACCTCTCCACCACCCCGAAAATTGCCTTCCTCTTCCTTACCAACTCCAACCTCTACTTCTCCCCTTTCTGGCAAGGCTTCTTCCCATCTCACAACCATCTTTACAACATCTACATCCATGCCGATCCCACCAAAAACATCCTCCTCTCCTTCTCCTCCTCCTCCGCAGTCCCCTACCGCCTTGTCCCCTCCAAACCCACTGCTCACGCCTCCCCCCTCGCTAATCTCCACCGTGCTCCTTGACAACCCGCTCAACCACTACTTCGCACTCCTCTCCCAACATTACGTCCCTCTCCACTCCCTCAAATTCACCCACAACTACCTCTTCACCCGCCCACACCAGAGCTTCATTGAAATTCTCTCCAACGAAACCAACTTCTACGACCGCTGCATTCACCTGGTCATTCACCAGAAAATAATTATTCTGTGTTAATATGTAACACAATCATGTTAAAGTTCAGATGGTAACGGTATCATTTAAAAACTTACGAAATGACTGAAAATATATTTAATAATATTTAAAGAATTTAAAAAATAAAAATAAAAAACATTTGAAGGAGTAAAACATATTTAAGAAATTGTTTTCGTTAATCATCGATATTCTATCTCTATCTTAAGACAAATGATTTTGCTAGGTTGATGTAGTGTAGTTGTTAGCCTATTGTCGAATCTCCTAAGAAAATGAAAGAAAATTTTGGTAACCTCGAGGTCTTAATTGTAACAAACATAGCACAAAACAATAAAATGAGTTGTTGCTGTACTACACAACTGTTTTTCAGATGATAGGGAGACAAGGTGCAATGCTTAAAAGTTATAAGGGCATTTACTCTATTGGCATTTACTCTATTTTTTATTATTATTATTATTACATGTAATATTACTTTATTTTATTTTATTATATTGGGTAGTGTGACAATTAATACTATACAGGAAGAGAAATGTCAATTTATTTCATCAACTAATTTTGTCATAGTCATTCAACATTTTTTTAATTATATATATATATATATATATATATATATATATATATATTAATATTAGAACTCCACATTTTTACGTAATTCTCATCTATTAGATTCAATTAGATGATTAAAATCATAACAGTCATTTAAAGATTAATATACACCTCATATGATCAAGATTAAAATCTCTAAAAGGTTTATCAAATATTTAAAAGATTTATTTTATCATGTCATACAATATCAAAGATTTATGATCATTGTCACCAAGAGATTCCCTCATCACCATGATCACCGCCACTGCCACCAACACCAACATGATCACTATCGTTAGGGTCATCGTTATTGTTATTATCATGGTCGTCGTACTTGTTGTTGCCGTTACCACTACTACCACCTCCATCACTATCATATTTTATCATGTAGTTGTATATTAATTAATTTTAAATAATTATTATAATTCTAACTGTCTAATTGAATATGACAAATGAGAACGTCAGTTCTCATTCTCACGTAAAAATGCAGTTTGCATATGAATTGCTCCTATATATACATATATATATATGTATCATATGAGAAAATACGTTTTTATGTGAGAATAAGAATGGACGTTTTCAAGTGTTATATTAAATTAGACAATTAGGATTATAACAATTATTTAAAAATTAACATTCACCTCATTTGACCAGATTAAAATCTCTAAAAAATTTACTAAATATCCAAAATATTTATTTTATCACGTCCTAAAATATATCATCACTGTCACCAATAGTTGTTCTCATCACCATAACTACCATTGTCACCACCAACATGATTACTACCTCCACTCTTGCTGCATATTAAAGCCATCATTGCTGCGAAAAGTTGTCACTATCACCATGACCACCACTATCACCACTACCAAGGTTATCGTCACCAACACCATCATAGTCATCGTCTTCATTGTTGTTGCCACTACCAATGTCATCGACAGTAGTGACAATAATGGGGACAACTATCATAATGGTGGTAGTGACGATGACCTTGGTAGTGACAAGAACGACAATAATAACCATGTTGTTAGTGGCGACAGTAGTTATGGTAATAGGACAACTCTTAGTGGTGGTGGTAACCATGTTGGTGGTCGCGGCAATGGTCATGGTGATGAGACAACTCTTGGTGGCTATGATGATAAATCTTAGATATTTTAGGATGTAATAAAATAAATCTTTTGAATATTTGATAAATATTTTAGAGATTTCAATTCATTCAAGTGAAGTGTATAAATTACTATTTTGATCCTAACCATCTATCACATAAAAATGCGATTCTCGTATAATACGTCTCATATAATGGGTTAGCATCAATTGATGCCAATATGTCAAATTAAACTTTGACACCAAATCTCAACCATTAAATTAAATGATTATTTTTAATAAAAATAAAATTATTAATCTCAACCGTTAGATTAAAATTATTTTAAATTAAAATTAAAATCTCATTTAATAATAAAATATCTAAAAGATTTATAAAATATTTTAAAGATTTAATCTATTATGTTCTGTAATATTTTAAATCTTTCATTATTACCATCATGATAGTCAACTATCACCATGAGTATCTCCATAACCACCATCATTATGGTCGTTATCATTGATGTTGCCGCTGACAATGGTGACAACAATGAAGATGACCATGTTGGTGATGGCAATGGTCATAGAAGCACTTATGGTAGTGGTTGACTGTAATGGTATTAGTGATTATGATGATGATAATAAATTTTTAATATTTAAAACGTAATAAATTAAATATTTTGATTATATACTAGATAATCTTTTAGAGATATTATTATTAAATGATGTTTTAATTTAATTTATTTTTTATTTTTAATGAGTTAATAAAATTCATTAGATTTAATTAAAATGAATGGTTGAAATTTGGTATTAAAGTTTAATTTGATATATTGATGTTAATTGATCCTAACCATCCATATATTAGTAGGATGATTAGCAAAATAGATTATAAGGTTTCACATATTAATTACATAAAGTAAATTATTATTTTTTCACTTCAATAAAATTTTGGTATCTGTAATTTAATATTTTTCATTTGACCCTGTAATTGATTTATTTTTAGGATAGTCTTGTATGTTTCAAACATTCATTTTTAGTTCATATATATCATAAAACCCAATACGTCACAAAAATTTATGTATTCAATTTGCTTGAGCTTTTCTACATAAGCTTTGAAGTATTCAATTTGTCTGGAGAGTGATATGACATTTAATGAAGCTGCGGTGAAATCATCAATACCTGATCCTCCAGATGCGAAGCTAACACCTGTTAGAAGTTCTTTGTTTGATAGGTTTGGATTCAAATAAGGAGGGACAGTTTCTTTGAGATTTAATGTAGATGCAAGAAAGTCTTCAACCAATTTTCCATTACAGAATCTTCCGGTAGGTATATGACCTGGGAAATCCTTGCCATAAGGTAAACGATTTGCCTTAGCCAAAGTGGCTTTGATGTAGTTGTTATTACCCGAGTCTACTGTTGAATCTCCAAAGACTAAAATGGATGAGAAACTGGGTACTGTGGGAGTATTGCTCATAGCAACAACAATGGTGCAAATATGTGCTAAAATGGTAAGATAGATTGTGGGTGCCATTTTGTTTTAATTTGATTTTGAACCAACACTAAATCAATATATTCAATTTATTTCAATATTGTAAACTTCTGGATACGGTTTTTGTTTATAGATAACAAAAAATACATTATTTTTTGTAAGTATTCCATAGTGGACTAAGAGGAGGAGATGTATTGATTTATGACTTCACCAAACTGTTGCAGAAGAAAGAAATGAAGTGACAGATGCACTCTTTTCATAACACATTAATTCTTTATTATTAGGTTAATTTACAGGCTTAAATATCTTTTTGAATGCTTGTAATTTAATACTTTTTTTTTCCCTTTCGTTGTTATAATTTTATTTTATTTTATTGTTTTTAGTACCGGCAAATTTTAGATTTGTTTTATTTTTCGTTTTTAGTACAGTTTAAATAACATTTTTTTATTGTTCAATTTTTTTTTTTAATCGAAATCACTTTAAGAACTTAAAGTAATAGTACTAGCAATAGTTGTTAGCTAGCCCACTGTCGAATCTCCTATATGAACTAGAATGAAAGAAAAAATGCTAACCCTCAAGCTCTTAATTGTAGCAACAAACATAATGCAAAACGATAAAATGAATTGTTGTTGTAGTTCTACATAGCTGTTTTTAAGTTGATAGGAGACAATCACTAAAAAAAAAGTTGATAGGAGACAACGTATAAGGCTCTTAATTAAGTTGATAGGAGTATAAGGACATTTATTTTGTTTTATATAATTGGGAGGTGTGACATTTAATAGAAGGAGAAATGTTAATTTATTTCTTCCATAGTTTTGTCATAATCATTCAAGACTAATAAAAAAAAATATTATTTAATATTAAAATAGTTAATGCATGATTTTTTTAAAATAAAAATTATTAAAGAATTTTTATTTTAAAAAATATATAAATTTATTCAACTATATATTACTCTCTTACGTACGTAATTTTGCGAATATTTATCTCTACCACTAAGACATGATTTTTTTGTTTGTTTAAATAAGTTTTTGTCTCGTAATGTAGTAATGTGTTTTTTTTCTTCTTATAAAATTATATTTTTTGAAAGGTCCTTATAAATTATTATTTTTTGTTCTTGTTATTTTATTTTAGTTATTGTAGTATGTTCGTTTTTCATTTTTGATCTTGTAATAATATTAAAAATATTTTATTTTAGTTCTTATTGAATATCTTTTAAATGGGACCAATTCAAAACAAATAAAATATTATAAGAACTAAAATAAACAAATAAATATATTAAAAGGATTAAAATAAAATAACAATTATTGAAACAAACAAAAAATACAATGGACTATTTACAAATAATTTTTATAAGGACTAACACTTTAACCAAATATAGAGTATAAGATTTTACATGTTACATAAAAAAAACACATTATGGGATGATTTTAAGTTTTGATACGAGTCCTAATAATTCAATCCCTCATTTTTAACATATATTTATTAAACATTCTTTTTTTTTCTTTCTTTCTTATCTAATTATATCATTTATTATATATATATTTCTCTCATTTTCTCTTTCTTTCTCTCTCAATATGTAAATGTGTAAAAATATCTTTATTGTTTTGATATGGTTGCGCTTCTGATCATCGTCTACTGACTTCAACCAATTATGAGGGTTAGGGTGTAGTGTTGGTGTTGGCTTCATGGTGCTTCTGGCTTCAGGCATGCAGCTAGCACTAATTAATCATGTCAACCCAACAACAATGTGGCAGAATTTATGGACAAAATGATGTTTTCATGCATGTGTCCCCCAGAATTTATTAATTCCACCACATGCTCTCATGAACCGAATGACCTTAGTAATTAACTCTGTCAGCAAATATATATAGTACGACTTAATTATGAAACCCAAACATGTTACCAATCAAATATATATGCAATATATGCTCCTTCGAGTAACGTGGTTGGGGCTGTTCTGAGTAGAAATCATGTCATTTTAAATAGAATAGTAATATTTTTATATTTAATTTTTTTTTATATCTCATTAATTTTTTTTTTCATATTTCATCGTATTATTTATCATATTTATATTTTTTTTTTCTTTTTTTCATTGTATATCAATTAGCATTTAGATGTAAAAATATCTTTATTCTTTTAAATGAACATTAAATAGAAAGTCAAGATGAAACTAATGTTTGTGAAAATGTAATTCTATGTGAAAATTAAACCCTAATTTTGCCCACAAAAATCTCATTATGAAAGTTAAAAGTGAATATGTAATACCTGTGTGTTTTTTTTAATTATATTATTGATATAAAGTGGACAACTAATTTTTATAAAAAAATTTGTCTAACAACCTAAATCCGTTACCATATCAATGATTTTATTGGTTTCCCATATACTCATAGAAATTGTAATAGACATATCAGAAAATATGCAAGCTAATTGCAAGCAGTTTCTAACATTCAAAGTCAATTGAGTCTTAGGTAAAATTCATAATTCTACTTTTACTATCGTCCTTAGAACGGCCTCCACAATATATTTTATATAGTTCCAGTTGTGCATTCCATTTCTGCATTTTGCATTATTTTTCAGTAGTTTGTCCTAGATTTTTATAGAATGATTCACAAAATGATATTAGCTCAACTTAAACTAGCTTATATTAAAGTTGGTGGTATTTGACGTAATAGTCTCAATGAACGATAACTCTATATACTATCTGAGGCGATTGGTAAATTAACTTGTCGAGATTATTTGTCAAAGACAGGTAGGTGGCCATCACTCCTCTCAGCATCTAATTATTAATATTATTAAAAATGTATGAAATTATACTAATTAAAACTACATTCAAACCTTCTGCAGAAAAATAATATGTAATATTGAAGCCTCTTTTCTCATTTTTCTCTTAACTTTTTAATGTGCAGTAGTAAATATGTCCATTCTCCAACACTGTTTGGAAATTACAAGAATAGCAACATTAATGGAATTCATCTAAATTTGCAAAGTACTTAGAAACACGTCACTGTATTCAAAGTGATTGAACAAATTTACACGTGATCTCAGTAATCTTTTTATATCAATTGGGTGCTAATTTAAATTTGTCACATATTACAATTGAGGTGCAAACAAAAACATTGAAAAATTGCTGTACTGTAGTTTGGTTCTTACTAATACTACTATATATTAAGAATTGAACAGAGGCAGGACTTCTCTTTGAATGAAATTAGCAAGATATAGGTACGATACTTCGCTGAAATGGAAAACGTCCCAAAATGCATATTTTGAAGCATCATTACACACAGGTGTAAGTTCATTACAAAATGGAGCAGCTGCAGGTAATCCGAGTCCGCAACACCCTGTATTTGTTATCTCGATACCTGTTTCACAACACATAAAATGTAGCAGTTATAATTAATTGTTTGATTTTATTTTTAAATTTAAAAATAAATAAATTTAGTTCCTAAATTATTTTAAATGCCATAAGGTGTGGTATTTTTTTTTTTGTATTATTTTGTTATTTATATTCTATTTTATTAAATACATTATTCTAAAAACATAAGAAATGAGAGGTGTAATTAGTAAAAAAAAAGAGGTGCAAATAATAAAATCAACCAAAAAATATCAAATAAATACATTTTAAATAATTTAAAAATCAAATTGAATTTTTTTTAAAATTTGAAAATTAAATCGAATAATTAATTATAACCTGAGAATAAAATGTGTATTTTCACTTTTTTTATATTTCATATAAATATCTCTTCATTAATTAAGATTACATAAAAAAAAAAAATTCTATAGAAAAAACATTATGGACATATATATGCATGTAATTCATAAATATAGCTCACCATATTTTTCAGGTTGGTTGAGAAGGTTGAATACAGAGTAATATACATCAGCATAAACCATTCTGCTTCCTGGAAGCATAGCTTGAATTTGAGGTAGGCGTTGCTTCAATTTTAGATTATATTGTTCTGAATAAAAATTATCTTCCTCCACACATTTCTGATGCAATCTAGGCTTTAGTCTCATTTGATAAGGTACACAACCAATGGGAGCAAGCCCACAGACGCCAAATTTTCGGCATCCATGATCATATAGGTCCTACGTACGCATAGAAAGAAAGATAATTGCTTTACAGTAAATATGTACTTTGAATTATTTTTACCAATTTCTGAAGAAAAAATTCAAAAGTACGTAAAATTTAAATTAATATTTACCAATCTACAATCTATAATACTCCGTATTAGTTTATGTGTAAAGGTGCATACTATGGAAAATGGAGACTAAGACAATGAATCAACAAAATAAAAAATGACGCGACCTCAATAAAATTAACCTTAATTATCTTTTCATCCTTAATCTATTTCTTCTCCCTTATGGTTTTCTTTTATTAAATTTAAATCATGCATGCATATTTTACTTCAACCCCAGAATATATAAGGAGGTTTGGTGATTTAGAATGAGTAAAAAACTAGACCTAACTTAAGGTCGGATCAGATCCCAAGAGTATAAAGATTTTATGCAATATATTTTAGACTGGATGGCTTCACGACTACCCAGAAACCTTATCAGGAACACGTATTGATTAAATTATAATAAAGAATTTTATAAGTTTACCTTAACAGAGATTTGAATCTTATCGATCAAGTAATCTTGGTACTGGTCAATGGTGAACATCACTCTTCTAATGGGAAGGTCATAAAAGTTCATAATGAAGTCATTAGAGCCTATACAAAAAACAACAAGAGCATCTCCAAGTATTTGTTTAGTTTGATTATTCCCAGCAATGTTGTTGAGCCTTGCTGCATAAGCTTTGAAATATTCAACTTGCCTGGACAGTGATAAAACATTAATCGATGACGCAGTCAATTCATCGATACCTGATCCTGCAGATGCGAAGCTAACACCCGTTAGAAGTTCATCATTGGATAGGTTTGGATCCAAATAAGGAGGAACGGTGTCTTTGAGGTTCAATATAGAGGCAAGAAAGTCAGGGACCAATTTTCCATTAGAAAGTCTTCCAGTTGGCACGTGACCAGGGAAATCCCTACCATAGGGCAAGTGATCTCCCTTGGCCAAAGTTTTGAGGTAGTTGTTATTGCCAGGGTCCACCAAGGAATCTCCGAAGACTAGAATGGAGCTGAATTTGGGTATGGTGAGTCTATTGTTATTGGTCATAGCAACAACAATGCTGCAAGCATGCATTATAAGGATGAGATGAAGTGTGTGTGCCATTGTTATATTTGTTATGATCAACCAAAGTATGTAGCACATAAAGCTTTAAATACTACATAACTAAATCTTTGTTTTATTTTATATTTTTGGTTATTACTCTAGTTACTTGAGGGAAAGATGAGTACTCATTAATGTCTACCTAATATTGTCAGAAGATACAAATTAAGTATATACTCTCTCTCACACTTCGTCAAAGTCCTTTTCATTGCTCCAGAGATATTTATTTATACTTAGGTCTAGAATTTTATATATATATATATATATATATAAAAGTTCAGAATGAGTAGTTTTTAAGACTGTGACACATTGATTGCTAAACATTCAATTGATACAAATTTAGACTATTATTCTTGTAATAAATTATCTCACTATTCACCAATAACAAATACGCTTTACTATCTACTAACTTATTTTTATGATAGACATGTTTCTCTTTTTAATGTAAATATTAATTGATCTTCTTAATTATGTATAGGAGTATTGTTGAAAAAATAGCTTAAAAATTAAAAAGATTATTATTTTGGAACCAAAATAAAAAGGCAAAAATACTACTACTTGGATTAAAATATAAATAAAATTTAACTAACTTTAAAATACTATTCATCTTATTAGAGTTTTATTTTCTATAACTTTTTTTTTTCTTATGAAAATAAATTTAAGGAGTACTATAGTAAATGAACTGATATATTTTTTTTTTATTGAGTAAAGTAATGTCTAGTCTTGTTTGTAGCGACAAGCTAGCATGGAAAAGTAAATGCTAAAATGAAATTTGCATGCATAACATAATTAACTGTTTTTTTCTTTACAAAAAGCATAGCTGCTTTTCCTTTAAAAAAAGCATAGCTGTTTTTCAGCTGATAGGCGACAATACATATATATTTCATTTTATATACAACACATATATGCGATAAACAAGGCATTTATTCATTATATTTTATAGGACAGTGTGTGACAATTAATAGAAAAAGAAATGCTAATTTATTTCTTCACCTATTTTTTTTCTATTTTTTTTCATAATCATTCAAGACTAAATTAACAAAAAATTTAAAAAAAAACAGTTATTTTTATTCAAAGTTTTATTTTTCAGATAAAAAAATATTAAACAATTTTTTAAAAATTGTATAAATTGATTTATCTAGATTACTCTCTTACTTTACGAATACTTTGAAATTGTTGCTAAATCCAGTACATATTCAAATTAGAGTCATATCAAACACTTCAGCAGTTTCTCACCCTTTTGTTTCCTACTTTCCTTAAGAAGACATGATCTGAGAATTGAGTTTTGACACTGTAAAAATCAGCTTGTTGCACAATCTAATTCATATTCAGAATGTTGTTGCTTATTCTGAATTTTGTTTTGAAATGTTAATTTTCCTTGCAGGGATAAATGGATGGCCTTACAAAACAAAAGAGTCTGTGTTACTGCCAAGTGCTATTTCACGAATCTGTAGAAATTCTATATTCATACTTTATTCAGTTAACAAGCAAGTGATTTTCATGATTTATTATTGTAAATTTTGGGGTAATTAAAAGATTAATTTTTCACCATATTTGTAAGAATTTTAATTTTCAGAAAACTTGTTTTTGACAGACCTGAAAATAGTAAGAATCGTGCATGAATCTATAAAAAGCTCTATTTGATGGTTCGCGGTTGTATTTCTTGCTTTAGCTAACTTTTGTTGCTTCTGTTTTGGTGTAAGCTTGTAATGGAGTTTACAAATTGTAAACTTCATAAACACATCATTCACATTTGTACAGAAGGATTGAAGTTTCTTTCATATATTAGTTTATTTTTTTTATACGAGAAGATTTGTCACATTCTATATATATTATGTACTGTGTCTTGTACAATATTTACCAAAATATAATCCGTATGAAATTGGAACTTGGGCAGGACTTCCATTTCTAGGTATTTGGCAAGATACTTGTAGGTTACTTCTGTTGGATGGACACTGTCCCAGAATACATATTTTGAAGGGTCTTTACATATTGGTGTGATTTCATTACACAATGGAGCTACTTCAAATAAGCCAGTTCCACAACACCCTTTATTCGTTTCCTTCAAACCTGTATGATGAAATGCCAGAAGAGTACATGATAATTATTGTCACAAATTAATGAATCTCTGCTTTCTAGCTAGACCATTATAAATTTCGTTTATTTTGAGAAGTTAAATGAACAATGGACAAAATATACTCCATAAATATAGCTCACCATATTTTTCTGGTTGATTGATGAAGTTGATCAATGGTTCATATACATCTGCATAAACAACTCTGCTTCCTGGAAGCATTGCTTGTATCTTAAGCAATCGCCGCGCTAATTTTCGATTGTAGAGCTTCGCATCGGAATTCTGATCCTCTACACATTTCCGATCCTTTAAAAATACAGATTTTGCTGTTATTTGAATGGGTATGCAACCAATGGAAGGAAGCCCACTGACAGAAAATTTTCTGCATCCAAGGTCGTATAGCTCCTACATTGTTTTAACACAAAGGACATGCAGAACATTATATATCAGTTGGTCATTACACGTGTGTGCATTTTTTTTTTATCCGTAGAAATCAAAAATATGTATAAGAGAATTTACAATAACTCTTACATTGCTCAACCAATGAGCTGGACTCTCTTGGTGTTATAGATATGTTTCTAAAAAGCTTTGAAGTTGAGCCTATCCTGAATCATAATAACTATAATTAACTAGTCCTTGAGCATTATTGGTTTCTATTAACCAACTACTAAATTTCACATCTTAAAGAAAAAAACATGTTCATATAGACATAACAAAATAAGCATTGCCTATTTACTTGTTATCTATATTAATCCTTTTCACTCCTAATTTTCAAAAAATGAATTTTGTTTACCTTGATGAGGATTTGAAGCCTATTCTGCACATAATCTTGGTATCCATCAATGTTGAACTCGAATTTTCTAGTGGGAATGTCATAAAAATTGAAGACAAAGTCATTAGTTCCTGCACTAATAATAACCAGAGCATCCCTAAGTATTCTTTTAGCTTCATTTTCCCCTGCAATGTGCTTGAGCCTTGCTACATAAACTTTGAAATACTCAATTTGCTTGGACACTGCTATGGCACCGGTTAAAGCCGTGGTCAAATCATCAAAACCTGATCCCCCAGATGCGAAGCTAACACCTGTTAGAAGTTCTTCATCTGATAGATTAGGATCAAGGAAAGGAGGGACAGTGTCTTTGAGGTTCAATGCAGAGGAAATGAAGTCAGGAACCAATTTTCCATTAGAGAATCTACCAGTAGGAATGTGACCAGGGAAATCCTTACCATAAGGTAAATGATTTCCCTTTGCTAAAGTATTGATGTAATTGTTATTGCCACTGTCCACCGTTGAATCCCCAAAGACTAGAATGGATGAGAACTTATTGGGTCTCATCAAGTCATTGCGAATGCTTGTTGTAACAACAACAAAGGTGCAAAAGTGCATCAAAATGATGATGAAGTAGATTGTATAAGCCATTAATTAATTACTATAACTTTTTCATATGTGGTAAGATAAGACTTTAGCTAGTTACCATATTATATAGTGAGTGTAAGAAGAAACGTGTTAGTTTCTTTCAACTTTAAATTTGTAAATTGCAAGTGAACTGTATTCAAGAAACCGAAACGTGAGAATGATGCCAAGACAACCATTTTAGGTAAGTGAAAACAACGTGAAGGAATTTTCCTGAATTTGATTGAGCTAAGTTTATAAAGAGAAATGGTGGAGGGAGAACAATATTTTTGGTCCATGAAAATGGAATCCTATGTAGGTTCTATTTAGATGTGAGACTAAAGCCAAGTTTGAGCCCAAAGTGAAAAAAAAAAAAAAAAAAGTACCCACAGTTAATGTGATGTAGTTCTGTGTGGATGAAAACCAAAATATGAATGTGGTTGAGTTTTTTTAAGGCTGACCTAAGATTGGTTGAAAGTTCGACCAATTAAACTGATTAACTGAAGATTGACATATAACTACTCTTAGCCGTTTAATATTCAATTTAAATTTGTTAATTCAAGTTACTTTAAAAGTTCTGGGCCCTACAAAATAAATATTGTGCGCGTGTATTAAATAATTGAGATAACACAATCAGCATGCACATGTAACAGTTCAATATTTGGAACGAAGTTAATTAATTTAAGGGTGAATAAAAGAAAACTACTTTCCTAGAATTATAGACGTAGACATCTCTCGTCTTTCAGAATTCAGCTGTCGAATAGCGATATCCCGATCCATTTTAATTGAAACCTTTTTAAAAAGTTTAATAACTATATATTATCAATGTAAAATAGTGTTTTACACTTTTATTCAATAATTACTTTTGTATGACTTTTATATAATTTTGTAAAATTCAACAAATTCATCATAAATGTGTGATTAATAATTAAAAGATGGTATAAAGTTATTTTATAAAAAAAATCAATTTTAAAATATATATATATATATATATATATATATATATATATATAATAATTTGCACGATAAATTACATCGCTAATATCTGCTATATTCAGAGGGATCAATGAGAGAGAAAAAAAAAATCAAAATTGTAGTTTAATTTTCTTACAAAAAATAAATATTTATTTTAGTAGTAGAGTAGTACTACATTTTTGCAAAAATGAAAAAAGAAAACACAAGAATATCTTATCAATTTAAAATAAAATACTAGATTGAACTGAATAGGGGCCATCTAGCTAACTTGAACACGTACGACGCTTCCATTCATTTCTGATCCATTAATTTGATGATATTTATTTATATATTTAACTTGTCAAGACAAAATTTCTTCCGTAGTAGTGACGTATGTTTATATCACCATCTAACTTTCTAATTGGAAAAAAAATAAAAATGAATAGAATCAGGCATCATGAAGAGAAAATTATTTGAAATAATTTGAAGATGACAATCATGGTGGTCCCAATTCTCTTATCCAATTATATATAGCTTGGGACCTGGGAGATGAGTTACATTATTATAGGTTGGTCCACATTTTAACTGTGGATGAGAAAGGTGATTGACAATATGATATGTATAATTACTCTGAGTTGAAGGACAAGATGGTACGGGGCAATATATGACCTAAATGAGAATTAATTTATTCAATTGAAGCAAGCAATTTAATGCCAGTTTATTTTGCACTTCAAAATCAAAAATGAAATTCAGTTAAAATTACACCGTACGTCTCGTTGATGCAAATGTTTAATATTTGAAACCTGTGTCATGTTCTAATCTAAACGAATTTAACACTGTCCATAAGTTCTTTAATATTATCAATGCCAGCCTGTTCATGCGGATACAAAGAAGAAGAAAATTGAATACGCAAATCAATGCGAAATTGTTTCAACATAACTCACAATTTGAAGTTTGAGTCTTTAAGTCTTTAGCTATTCCGAATATCTTTTTCCATTACATTTTTTTTAATCGATCTCTCTAAATGTCTTATAATTATATCGTTCCTTTATTTGCCATCGATCCATGTTCTTTGAGGGTTTCATTAGATGCTAAGTAACTTGGAGTTGGAGACGCTTAAATGATTGCTTTTCATAATCTGCTATCACATCTCTTATCCATGAATCTAGGTCAAATACTTAATACATAACCCATTTTTTAGCATAGGACACCAACGTACATAATAATACTACATACTGTACTACTTAACTTAAAGATAACGGTACTTTCAAATTATCGATCAATAATCAATCTATCCTCAACTACCTACGCCGTACGTGAATTTGCTTGTACTTGATTAGACTAGATGAACATTAATGAGCCAGAATCAGGTGGCAATATTAGAGAGGATCCCTTCAATGAAAGCCAGAATTGTTCATATAAAATATAAAAATATTCCAAAAATAATTATAAATGTACATAATTAATTTAAAAGAATAAGTTTTAAATTTAGAAAATTAAGAATAAATGTATATATTGCAAATCAAATTAAATCAAGAAATCAAGTAAAAAGAAAAAGTTACTTTTTATCAACGACAATAAGCATACTTATTAAATATTAAATACCACGAAATACTATACACTCCGTGTTTGCTAAGTGCAGCTTGCAACCCGTGTTTTCATAGCTAGTGTTCATGTTTTCTAGTTTTGTCCGTATTGCAAAAGGGGTTAAGGGCTTTTAAGTTTTATCTCCTTATGGTTTTTTCCCCAACCCTTTATTCCTTTGTCTTTATGTTAGTTTCTTGATTCAATGCCAATATTTAAATTAATTTATTATAACCTGCACGCTATTTCCCATGGTTGCTTCTGGATCTACATGCATGATTGATCTTTGATTGATCAAGGCCCGCAGTTTTTATGGGGACTGGTGTTTTTTTTGTTTTTTTCTGCTTATATTAATATTAGTATTTTTTTGTGTTCATACTTTTATTTAACCGCGTATATGTTGTCACAGCATAAAATAATATACACTGTCCTTGGCAGAAAATAATTTGAGGTATTAAGAGTATGTTAGGTTAGGGGCTCTAAAAAACAAAATGTTGAAGAGCCACCGGCCTATAACGTATATGTCGATTACTCACTACGTACTTGCATCAATTTATGTTCCACTTATAATTATAAATCCAAATTATAAAACCTTTTTCTGTGATGCTCAGCTCACTCATCCTCTCAAATCAAAATCACATCTAGCATTGATCCTTTTTTTCAAGAATACATGCACCTTAGCATTTTAACAATGTGATTCATACCCTTCCCTATTTGAATTGAAAACATTGTAGATTTTCTAGCCATCTATATTGACCAAACTACAGCAAACTAAATCGATTGATCGACAATTAACACTTTTAATTATTATGGGAGTCACAATTAAGATGTTCCATGCATACACAAGAAAATATTAAGTATTAATTAATTATTCTTTTTCAAATAAAGGGTGTTGGTAACAGAGACATATATTTGTTGTCTATCCTTCTGTAGGAGACTATTTATTTTTTCTACTTAGAAAAAGAAAAGAATGAGCGACAATATGTTAAACGTGCTATTGTTGATTTTTTTACATTTTTTTTTTCTGTCATGAAAGAAAATAATATATACAAGAATGGTATGAAAAATCAATGTGCAAGTATCATTATTGTTCAGCTAATTGTAATGTCAATTCAGGAGTATTTTCCTAGTTGTTTCTTCCCTTATATGTGGATAAGCTTTTGATGACTGCGTGTACCTGCAGAGTTAGGGTAAACCGCACATTAAACTCGCGTATTTAAATTTTCCACAACAAAGCTGTTTTTTTTTTTTTTGTTCATGTAGAAAGTTGAACCAAAAAAGCGAGAAAAAGGAAGAAGAATGCATAACCAACTTGATAAGGTCTAGTTTAGTACGAGCAGTAACACATTTTTTTAATATACTATTTTAAACACTTACAATTATTAAAAATCATAAAATGTGTAAAATCCCATTTATTATATTTAGTGAATCTTTGTTATAATTTCTAATTAATAATAAAGAATATGTTAGAAAAAGTATTATACACACTCCTGAATTTACTGCATTGCCGTACACAATACATACATAATTCTCAAAGTAATAGAAAGGAAGGAAGGAACCCCACCACCACTATAACATGTGAACGTGACAGCGAGGAAGCCAAAGCAGAAAAATCGAAAACCACTCTTTGTGCCGTGGGTAAATTCGTCAATTCGAATCCACATTTGCATTATTATTATGATATAGCGCACCTACGGTCACTTGCTATATAAATACCACAACTCACCCTTGAACTCCCCCAACTCAGAGTTTGAAACTTTAATTAATAATATAATATGGGTAACAGCTTAAGGTGCTGTTTGGCTTGCGTTCTTCCGTGTGGGGCTCTGGATTTGATCCGCATAGTGCACTTGAACGGTTGCGTGGAGGAAATCACGCGTCCAATCACGGCGGGGGAGGTTCTGAAGGCGAATCCAAACCATGTCTTAAGCAAGCCGAGTTCCCAAGGCGTGGTTCGCCGGATTCTCATCCTCGCGCCGGAGACCGAGCTCAAGAGAGGGAGCATATACTTCTTGATCCCAGCGGCGTCGCTGCCGCAGGAGAAGAAGATCAAGAGGCACGTGACTCGCAGCGATAATGATAATGAGCTTATCAAGACGAAGGTGTCTTCCAAGAAGAGCGTGAATTGCGACCATGATTTGTCATCGTCGACGCAACAATGCGATATTAATAATAATCGGGGCTCTGTGGTTTCTAAGGAGAAGAAATGCTCGCGGCGGGATCGCCGGAGCGGTCGCGGCAGTTTGTGGCGGCCACGTTTGGAGAGTATTTCGGAAGATTAGGTTTTTTTCCGGCGGCCGGTGCCGGAATCTGGCTTGCCGGTGGGGACTGGGAACCGAAGATGGTTTCACCACTTGGAATTGTTAAAATATAACATGACCTTTTTCTCCTTTTTTTTTTCTCTTCTAAATGTATGTGAGTATCTAAAGTTGTGGATATAGAAGAGTTACTCTGCCTTCCTATATGATTTTTCGATCTTTTTGTTTCTGTGGTTGAATTGATCAATTTAATAATTGCTTAATACAGATAAAAAAAAAAATATTCGATAAAGCTAGAGGAGATATAAGAGAGGTTGGATGATAAAAAAAAAAGTGAAAGAAAATAGAAAAGAAATAATTGGTAGATTCAAGTCTCTCCCACAATTTTATCAAAAACTAACAAACACACATTATAATGATAAGAAAAAAAAAAAAAACAAAAAAAAACTACATAACTATGAATAATTCATCAGGTATTCTTTCTCTTTCTCTTACATTACAGAGAGAGAAATGCTGAATTGTACGAATATAGTATATGATACGAAACTATATACAACGAGTAATAGATAAAATAAATAAATATACAAAGAGTAAAGGGTGATTCTGTTCCACTCCATCTTATAATTATGATTTTTTTTTTCTTTTATTTGATTAGAAAACCAATAAAAGCACCTCCTGGTTTATCTCGTATGGTTCATAAAAAGTTCCTACAGTGTAGCATTGCTCTTTTAATTTATACATATCACAAAATCAACAATGGTGATGTAAGATCATATAATAGTTCAAATAATAAAATTTAATTATGTGTCATATGAAGATTGACTAAACAATGGTGATGTAAGATCATATAATAGTTTCTAGTAGTACTGATATTTTTCTTTTGGAGGAATTAGTAATTATTCCTAATAAATGAAAAATTAAGAGAAAGTTTAATTTGCTTTGCTTTTGATTAATTAATCAACAAATGCACCCTTAGCAGAAAACATTAATGATGGCATCATGAATTAGATCCGTATTCCAATGATTAAGCCTAGTTTTAGTTTGGATATTTAATTAGAACATGCACGTTAACCACCTATGTTCACTCAAGGAATCTATTAAGTAAACAGGCATACAAGACTTAGGTTGACATTATTATTATTTCAACTAACAGAGTAATATGTGGCTTGCATAGGAGTATTAAGTTTACAATCTACTCTATGTGTTTTCTATTGTAGGCAACAAAAGTTATATTTCACACAAATAATTTCAAATATTCTTCATATATTATCCTTGAAAAAATTGTTCAGTTTTTGAAATGTTATTTAAACTTGTTTACAAATATGAAGGGTATTGTAGGTTGATGATTGAGTGTTTAGGTTTTATGTTTGTATGGTTTAGGATTCAAAGTTTATCATGCATGATTTATAGTTTTATGGTTTAAGATTTACAATATTAGCATTTAATGTTTATCGTTTAGGGTCAAGGTTTGAGGTTTATGATTTTAGGATCCCAAGTTTTAATCTTTATGATTTCATGGTTTAATATTTATGGTTACATGTGTTAAGTTTTAAGATTTCATAAGTTGATCTTTTGTGTTCATTGTTTTAAGGATTTAAAGTTTAATGTTTAGTGTTTTTAGGTCATGGTTAAGGGTTTATGCCTTCATGGTTTAGGTTCAAAGATTAAAGGTTTCAATATTTAGGATTTTATGGTTTATGGTTACATTTTCATTATTTTAGGATTTCAAGATTTAGGATTTAGTGTTTTTTTTGTTGATAATTAAGGGTTGCAATCTAGGGTTTACCATTACAAATTTAAGGTTTAAGCATTTTATGGTCTTGGGATGAAAGTGTATATATTATGCCTTATGGTTTACGGTTTTAGTATTTAGATTTTAATGATTTCAATGTTTATGGTTTGTGGTTGATGGTTAAATGTTGTGGTCCTTGAAATGATAAAAAGAGTAATGACTTGAAAAATTGAAAAAATAATAAAAAAAGTTAAAAAAAAATATGAAAAAATAAGAGTAATTCATGAAAAAATGAAAATTTTAAGAAATATAAAAAAAAAAAAAACAAAAGGAATGTATTGAAAATTTAAAAAAATATGAAAAAAGTGTTATGTTTTCAAATTATTTTAAAAAATGAAAATTTTAAAATATGAAAAAAAAAAAAGTTCGTCTTGAAATTTAAAAAAAAATGAAAATTAAAAAAAAAACATGAATACTATGTTGAAAATTTGTTAAAAAAATAAAATTTAAAAATATAAAAAAAAACTAGAGTAGAGTCTTGAAAATATAAAATAAAATTTTTGAAAAAGATGAGAAAACAAGAGGAATGTCTTGAAATTTTTTATAAAAAAAGAAAAAATTTAAAATATGAATAAGTAAGAGTAATGTATTGAATTTAAAAAAAATATATAAAAAGATAAAAGAAAAATCTTGAAATTTTGAAAAAAAAATAATGTCCTGAATTTTTTTTTAAAAAATTTAAATTTTGAATATATGAAAAAATTAGAGTAATATCTTGAAAAAGTAATAAAATAAAAATCTTAAAAACATGAGAATCTCTCAAAAATTTGAAAAAAAAATTGGGAAAAACAATACTAATGTCTTGAAAATTTGAAAAAAAAATATGAAAAAAAAAGTAATATCTAAAAAATTTAAAAAAAAATAAAAATTTAAATTATTTAGGTTTCTTTTATAAATCCATAAACCTTATATCCTAAAATATGAAACCTTTAATTCTAATCATGAAATGAAACGCTATTCCTAAATTAGGATTTCATTATAAAACCCCAAAATGCTAATTTAGATTTTCATAAATGAAATCTTAAATCTTAAACTATAGAACGTTGAAAACAAAACCTTAAATCCTAATTTTGGGTTTGATACTTCAAACACTAAATTTTAAACCACATAACCCTAAAGATTTAAGGTTTCATATATAAAATTTTAATAATTTAAGATTATATAAATGAAACTTTAATAATTTAAAATTTTATAAATAAAACTTTAATAATAAAGGGTTTCATAAATCCTAAACCATTAAAACTCGAGGATTTGAGGTTTTAAAAATGAAACCCTAAATCCTAATTTTTGGGTTTCATACTTCAAACCCTAAATCATAAATCATGAAACCCTTAGGATTTAGAGTTTCATAAATAAAACTTTAATAATTTATGGTTTCATAAATTAAACTTTAATAATTTAGAGTTTCATAAATGAAACCTTAAATCATAAATCATGGATCTTAATTTAGTGTTTCATTTGTGAAACCTTATATCATGATTCAATGAAACCTTAAATCCTAAATCATGAAACCCTCAGGATTTAGGGTTTCATAAATAAAACTTTAATAATTTAGGGTTTTATAAATAAAAATTTAATAATTTAGGATTTGATAAATAAAAGCTAAAACCATGAATCTTAACTTAGTCTTTCATTTGTGAAACCCTAAATAATAATTCAATGAAACCCTAAATCCTAAATCATGAAATCTTAAGAATAAGGATTTAATAAATAAAACATTAATAATTTAGTGTCTCAAATGAAATTTTAATAATATGGGGTTTCATAAATGAAACCTTAAATCATCAATCATAATTGTTAATTTAGTATTTCATTTGTGAAACCCTAAATCATGATTCAATGAAATCCTAAATCATAAACCATGAAACCAACATGATTTAGAATTGCATAAATAAAACTGTAATAATTTAAGGTTTCATAAATGAAACTTTAAATCATAAATCATGAATCTTAATTTAGTCTTTCATTTATAAAAACCTAAATCATGATTTAAGGAAATCATAAATCATAAACTATGAAATCCTAAGGATTTACGGTGTCATGAATGAAACTTAAATAATTTTGGGCTTCATAAATGAAGCTTTAAAAATTTAGAATTTCATCAATGAAACTATAATAATTTATGGTTTCATAAATGAAACCTTAAATCATAAATCATGAATCTTAATCTAGTGTTTCATTTGTGGAACCCTAAATCATGATTCAATGAAACCCTAAGTCTTACACCATGAAATGTTAATAATTCAAGGTTTTATAAATAAAACTTTAATAATATAGTGTTTCATAAATGAAACTTTAATAAGTTAGGGACATCATAAATGAAACCATAAATCCTACATCATAAATCTTAATTTAGTGTTTCATTTATAAAACCCTAAATAATAATTCAATAAAACCTTAAATCGTAAAACATCAAACCCTAAGGATTTAAGGTTTCATAAATAAAACTTTAATAATTTAGGATTTCAAAAATGAAATTTTAATAATTTGAGTTTTAAAAAATGAAAACTTAAATCATATTTCATGAATCTTAATTTAGTATTTTATTTGTGAAACCCTAAATCATGATTCAATGAAACCATAAATCATAAACCCTGAAACTCTAAGGATTTAGGGTTTCATAAATAAATATTTAATATTTTAGTGTTATATAAATGAAACTTTAATAATATTGGGTTTCATAAACGAAACCTTAAATCATAAATCTTGAATCATGAATCTTAATATAATGTTTCATTTGTGAAACCATAAATCATGATTCATTAAAAACCCTAAATCTAAAACCCTAAAATCCTAAGGATTTAAGGTTTCATCAATTAAACATTAATAATTTAGGGATTCATAAAAGAAACCCTAAATCATAAATCATGAATATTAATTGAGTGTTTCGTTTGTGAAACCCTAAATCATGATTCAATGAAACCTTAATTCCAAGGCAATGAAACCCTAAGAATTTAGGGTTTTATAAAGAAAACTTTAATAATTAAGGTTTCATTATGAAACCTTAAATCATAAATCATGAATCTTAAATTAGTGTTTCATTTGGGAAACCCTAAATCCTAAACCATGAAACATAAAGTTTAATAATTCAGGGTTTCATAAATGAAACTTTAATAATGCATGGTATCATAAATGAAATCTTCAATCATGAATCTTAATTAAGTGTTTCATTTGTAAAACCCTAAATCATGATTCAATGAAACCCTACATCCTAAACCATGAAACCTTAAGGATTTAGGGATTCATAAATAAAATATTAATAATTTAAGGATTCATTAAAGATACTTTTATAAGTTAGGGTTTCATAAATTAAACCTTACATCATGAATCTTAATTTAGTGTTTCATTCTGAAACCCTAAATCATGATTTAATGAAACCCTAAATCCTAAACCAAGAAACCCTAAGGATTTAGGGTTTCAAAAATGAAACTTTAATAATTTAGGGTTTCTTAAATAAAACATTAATAATTTTGGGTTTCATAAATGAAACCTTAAATCATAAATCAGTAATCATAATTTAGTGTTTCATTTGTTAAACCATACATCATGATTCAATGAAACCTTAAATCCAATACAATAAAACCCTAAGGATTAAGCTTTTCATAAAGAAAACTTTAAAAATTAGGGTTTCAAAAATGAAAACTTAATTCATAAATCATGATTCTTAAATTAGTATTTCATTTGGGAAACCCTAAATCATGATTTAATGCTACCTTAATTCCTAAATTATGAAACTTTAAAATTTAGGGTTTCATAAATTAAACTTTAATAATTTAGGGTTTCACAGAGAAAACTTTAATTATTTAGGGTTTCATAAATTAAATTTTAAATCATAAATCTTAATTAAGTGTTTCATTTTTAAAACCCTAAATCATGATTCAATGAAACCCCAAATCCTAAATCATGATATCTTAAGGATTTAGGGTTTCATAAATAAAATTTTAATAATTTAGGGCTTTATAAATTAAACTTTTATAAGTTAGGGTTTGATAAATGTAACGTTAAATCATGAATGTTAATTTACTGTTTCATTTTTGAAACCTTAAAACATGATTTAGTCAAACCCTAAATGTTAAACCATTAAAACCTTAGGGATTTAGGATTTCATAAATGAAACTTTAATAATTTAGGGTTTCTTAAATGAAACTTTAACAATTTAGGATTTCATAAATGAAACCTTAAATCATAAATCATGAATCTTAATGTAGTGTTTCATTTGTGAAATACAAAATCATGATTCAATGAAATCATAAATCCTAAACAATTAAACCCTAAGGATTTAAGGTTACATAAATAAATCTTTAATAATTTAGGGTTTCATGAATGAAAATTTAATAATTTAGGGTGTCACAAATGAAATCTTAAATCATAAATCATGAATCTTAATTTAGTGTTTCATTTGTGAAACCATCAATAATGATTCATTAAAATCCTAAGTCCTAAACCATGAAACCAAGGATTTAGGGTTTCATAAATGAAACTTTATTAATTTAGACTTTCATTAATGAAACTTTAATAATTTAAGGTTTCATAAATGAAACTTTAAATAAAAAATCATGAATCTTAATTTAGTGTTTCATTTGTGAAACGTTGAAGCATGATTCAATGAAACCCTAAATCTAAAACCATTAAACCCATAAGATTGAGGGTTTCATAAATAATAATTTAATAATTTAAAGTTTTATAAATGAAATATTATATCATAAATTATTTATCTTAATTTAGTTTTTCATTAGTGAAACCCTAAATCTTAATTCACTATAACCTTAAATCCTAAATGAAACTTTCAAGATTCAGGGTTTCATAAATAAAACATTAATAATTTAGGGTTTCATAAATTAAATTTTAGCATGTTAGGGTTTCATAAATTAAACCTTAAATCATAAATCACAAATCATGAATCTTAATTTAGTTTTTCATTTGTGAAACCCTAAATAATAATTCAACGACATACTAAATCATAAACCATCAAACCTTATGAATTTAGGGTTTTATAAATGAAACTTCAATAATTTCGGATATCATAAATGAAAAATTAAATAATAACTCATGAACCTTAATTTAGTGTTTCATTTTTGAAACCTTAAATAATAATTTAATGAAATCATAAATCATAAACCATGAAATCCTAAAGATTTAGGGTTTTTTAAATAAATCCTTAATAATTTAAGGTTACATAAATGAAACATTAATAATCTAGGATTTCATAAATGAAACCTTAAATCACAAATCATAATTTAGTGTTCCATTTGTCAAACCTTAAATCACAATTCATTGAAACCTAAATCCAAAACCACAAAACCCTTAGGATTTAGGTTTCATAAATGAAACTTTAATAATTTAAGGTTTCATTAAAGAAAACTTAAATATTAAATCATGAATCTTAATTTAGTTTTTCATTTGTTAAACTCTAAATCGTGATTCAATGAAACCCTAAGAATTTAGGGTTTCATAAATTAAACTTTAATAATTTGGGGTTTTATAATTGAAACTTTCAATCATAAATCATGAATTTTAATTTAGTGTTTCATTTATGAAACCTTAAATTATGAATCAAATACCTTAAATCCTAAACCATGAAATCCTAAGGATATAAGGTTTCATAAATAAATCTTTAAGAATTTAGAGTTACATAAATAAAACTTGAATAATTTGGGATTTCATAAATGAAACCTTAAATCATAAATTATGAATCTTAATTGAGTGTCTCATTTGTGAAACCTTAAATCATGATTCAATGAAATCCTAAATCCTAAACCATGAAACCTTAAGGATTTAGGGTTTCAAAAATAAAACATTAATAATTTAGGAATTCATTAATGAAACTTTAATAATTTAGAGTTTCATAAATAAAACATTAATTTTTTGGGTTTCTTAAATGAAACCTTAAATTATAAATCATTAATCTTAATTTAATGTTTCATTTGTAAAACCATAAATCATGATTCAATGAAACCTTAAATCCAAAATAATGAAACCCTAAGGATTTAAGGTTTCATAAAGAAAACTTTAATAATTAAGGTTTCATAAATGAAAATTTAAATCATAAATCATGAATCTTAAATTAGTGTTTCATTTGGGAAACCCTAAATCATGATTTAATGAATCCCTAAATCCTTAATTATGAAACTTTAAGGATTTATGGTCTCATAAATGAAACTTTAATAATTTAAGGTTTCATATATGAAATCTTAAATCATAAATCACGAATCTTAATTAAGTGTTTCATTTCTAAAACCCTAAATCACAATTCAATGAAACCTTAAATCCTAAATCATGAAACTTTAAGGATTAGGGTTTCATAAATAAAACTTTAATAATTTAGGGTTTCATAAATGAAACTTTTATAAGTTAGGGTTTCATAAATGTAACTGATGGATTATTTTGACAAGCGTACCAAATATCGCATAAGTAATTTAAAAAGGAAGATTCCAGTATCGAATCCACAGAGAATTGTCCGTATTGACTACTAGTAAGATTATCAATTCCTAAACATTAGTTTGATTTTAGCATTGGTTTGTTTTGTAGAACATGAATAACAACAACAAATAAGCTAAACACTATAAAGATAAATAACAAGATAAGGAACTTGATTCAGAACAAGGATCGAGCAGTTGGAATGCGTAGATGTGGAACGATGATGATGGATATGTTAAGGCTTTGGTTCAACCGGTTTGCTTCCATGTAAACATACAAAATATATTCTTTATTCAAATCAATAATTCAGATTAACTTCAATCTAGAAGTGCTCAAAACGTAATGTCTCATCAAATCAATCCTAAACTACTCAACCTCACTCCCGATGTCTCGGTAAGTTCAGTTAAGTGGTTTGGTGAAGCTCGGAGATCTTTACGAAACTAATGAAATCTATCCTATGTCTAGAAATACATTTCATTAGAATCCACTCTTAGTTCCAAGTTCAAAAGCATATGTTTATGACAATCAAACTCCACAGCATGCATATATAACGGACCGAATCATATAACAAGTGATAAAATAGAGTAATGGATTTTAAACTGAATACTCAATGAATAAATATGAAGGAAAGCGTTTACATGTTAACACCTAGTTCCTAATCTTCAACATAGATGGATCAGCCTCTCATTGTCATGAGAAGTTTACAAAAATGAAAGGGAAGAACAGGGATGAAAGAAGCAGCTCAATCCTATAAAATTCTGGATCCCCCTCTCATTACAAAGTGAAACTTATATATTATAAGTGAACTTTCGCTTAGCACGAATCCCCGCTGAGCGCAAGTCCACGATTCTTCAGATCTTCATCTCAGATACAGGGCTTTCGCTAAGCGCAACTAAGCGCTTAGCGAATCTTCAATTCGAGATAAACGTTCGCTTAGCGCAACTCTATGCTCAACGCTTCATAGGCCACCTTCCTCGCTCAGCGCTAGGTAGCGCTTAGCGAACAGTGGCGCTAAGCGCGAGATGTCTCAATTCTTTGTCTTCCCTTGTTGTTGAACATAGGCCTACAAAACATGAATTTTAATATATTTCTCCCAAAATAGCTTCCTATGGTTAGAATTAACAAAACTATACAAATCTATATAAAATGAATTCAAACTAAGCTAAAAATCCTGAGAACATTAGATAATCGCTACAAAATATGATGCAATATTTACGTAATTAAAGTGATTATTAGTAACCTTAAATCATGAATCTTAACTTAGTGTTTCATTTGTAAAACTCTAAATCATGATTTAATGAAATCCTAAATTCTAAACCATTAAACCCTATGGATTTAAGGAGTAATAAATGAAATTTTAATAATTTAGGATTTCATAAGTGAAACATAATTAAATTTAGGGTTTCATAAATGAAACCTTAATCATAAACCATGAATCTTAATTTAGTTTTTCATTTGTGAATGCCTAAATAATGATTCATTGAAACCCCAAAATCCTAAACCATGAAACCCTAAGGATTTAGGGTTTCATAAATTAATATTTAATAATTTAGAGTTGCATATATGAAACTTTAATAATATACGATTTCATAATTGAAACCTTAAATCAAAAATCATGAATCTTAATTTAGTGTTTCACTTGTCAAACCATAAATCATGATTGAATGAAACCCTGAATTATAAATCATTAAACCCTAAGGATTTAGGGTTTTATAAATAAAACTTGAAAAAATTAAGGTATCATAAAAGAAACTTTATAATTTGGGGTTTATAAATGAAACTTTAAATCATGAATCTTAATTTAGTGTTTCATTTGAGAAACCCTAAATCCTTAACCATGAAATCATAAGGATTAAGGGTTTCATAAATGAACTTTAATAATTTAGGGTTTCATAAATGAAACTTTAATAATTTAGGATTTCTTAAATGAATACCTTAAATCATAAATCATGATTCTTAATTTAGTTTTTCACATGTGAAACTCTAAATCATGATGGAAGGAAACCATAAATCCTAAACCATGAAACCTAAGGATTTAGGATTTCATAAATAAAATTTTAATAATTTAGGGTTTCATAAATAAAACTTTAATAATTTAAGGTTTCATAAATGAAACCTTAAATCATAAATCATGAATCTTAATTTAGTGTTTCATTTGTGAAATCATAAATCATGATTCAATGAAACCCCTTAATCCTAAACCATGAAACTTTAAGGATGTAGGGTTTCACAAATGAAACCTTAAAACATTATATAAGGTTTCATTTATGAAACCCTAAATCCATAATCAACTCATAAATCCTAAACCATAAAATCCTATAAAATAAATTTTAAATCATGAAATTCTAAAGCATGAAACCATAAATCTTAAATTAAAAATTAAATCATAAATTCTGATTTAGGGTTTCATACATGCAACTTTAAATCCTAAGCCATGAAACCCTTAGGATTTAAGGTTTAGAAAATGAAACTCCAAATTATTTGGGATATCATATGAAACCTAAATAATTTAGGGTTTGATTTACGAAAGTTTAAATCCAAAATCATAAATCCTAATGAATGAAATTCTAAACCATAAATCTTAATTTAGGATTTCATAAATAAAACTATAAATCCTAAACCATAAAATCTTTTGAATTTAGGGTTTCATAAACAAAACCCTAAATCTTAATTTCGGGTCTCATACTTGAACTCCTAAATTCTAAACCATGAAATCCTAAAGATTTATGATTTTATAAATAAAACTTTAATAATTTAGGGTTTCATCAATGAAACTTTAATAAGTTAGGATTTCATCAATGAAACCTTAAATTATAAATCATGAATCTTAATTCAATGTTTCATTTCTGAAACCTTAAATCCTAAACCATTAAACCCTAAGGATTTAAGGTTTCATAAATGAAACCTTAAAACATTATGTAAGGTTTCATGTATGAAACTATAAATCTTAAACCATAAAACCCTAAAAATAAATCATAAATCATGAAACCATAATGCATATATCATAAAGCATAAAACCCAAAATCTTAAACCATAAATGAAACCCCAAATTATTTGGTATTTCATATGAAACCCTAAATAATTTAAGGTTTCATTTATGAAAGTACAAATCATAAAGCATCAAACTCTAACTCATTTATAAAATTCTGAATTATTTAAGGTTTCATATGAAACTCTAATTTATTTAAGGTTTCATTATGAAACCTTAAAGTCAAAACCATGAAATTCTAAATCATAAATCATAAAACATGAAATCTTAAACCATAAATCATCAAGCATGAAACCATAAATTCTAAACCATAGAATAAAACCATAAATCATAAAGCATTAAACCATAAATTCTAAACCATGGAATAAAATCCTAAATCATAAAGCATTTAACCCTAAGGATTTAAAGTTTCATAAATGAAACCCTAAATTATAAATCCTAAATTAGTGTCTTATAAATGAAACTCTAAATCCAAATTTAAGGTTTCATAAATGAAATTTTAAATTATAAACCATGAAACTTTAAGGATTTAGGGTTTCATAAATTAAATTTTAAATTCTAGTTTAGGGTTTCATTAATGAAATCCTAACTCCTAATTTAGAGTTTCATTATGAAACCCTTAATCCTAAATGAAACCCTAAAGTATAAATCATAAAGCATCAAACATAAAATCTTAAACCATAAAATGAAACCCTAAATTCAAATTTTAAGTTTCATAAATGAAATCTTAAATTATAAACCATAAAACCCTAAGAATTTAGGATTTCATAAATGAAATCTTAAATTCTAATTTAAGGTTTCATTTATGAAACCCTAAATCCTAAACCATGAAACCCTAGGTATTTAATGTTTCATAGATAAAACTCTAAATCCTAAATCCTAAAATTTTAATTTAGTGTTTCATTTTTGAAACCTTAAATTCTAATTTAATGAAACTATAATTCCTAAACCATGAAACACTAAGGATTTACGGTTTCATAAATGAAATCATAAATCTTTAATTAAGGTTTCATTTATTCAATCCGGTTTCAATTATGAAACCCTAAATCTTAAATTATGAAACCCTAAACAATATATCCTGCACCATGAAATTATAAACCATAAATCATGAAAACCTTAAATCATTATGAAACCTTAAATGCTAAACAATTGAATGAAATCTTAAATCCTAAACTATAAAATCATAAAATCATAAACCATAAACCATTTAACACGAAACCATAAAATCATAAAGCATAAACCTTAGACCCTAAACACTAATTTCTAAAGTAGTAAAGCCTAAAACCATAAATCCTAAACTTTAAATCATGAAACCCTAAATCCTAACATCATAAATCATAAACCTTAAACAACAACACTTAACCATGAAAAACATTAAACTTTGAACCATAAAATTCTAAAACCATGAACCTAAAACACTAAACCATAAAACCCTCAACATTGCAACCTTAAAACCTAAATCATAAAACCTCAAACTATGAAAGCATAAACACTGAAACTCAGATCCCTAAAACCATAAATCTTAAACCTTAAACCTTAAATTCATGAATCATAAACCCTAAAACTCAAAAGCATACACGATAAATATACCATATATCATCAACCCTAGACCCCAAACATTTAACCACAAACCATAAGTCACAAACGAAAAGCAATGAAACCTAAACCAATACTAAAACTCTAAAACTCTGAAGTAATGAACCATAAATCCTAAATATTGAAACATTAAGCCGTGAAATTGTAAACCTTAAATATTAAATCTTAAACCCTCAATCATAACACCTTAGTTCATAGATCTAAACCGTAAATCATAAATAAAACCTTAAATCATGGATATTAAATCCTAAGACCATGATTAAAATAAAATTTTAATGATTTTCGTATCTATAATTTTCTTCTAATCTCTTCTATAATTCTTTTGTAATTTAATTAAATATAATAATTTATTTATATGATCTTAAAAATAAAAAAAATCATTAAATTTCGATAGAAAAATTATATACACATTATAAAAAAAAGTATTATATAAAACTTAATAATTAATTACCATGGTATACAAAATCAAAATTTTAGTAATTGGTTTAGAGTAAAGCGATATAAGTTCTACTTTTAGGTGATGAACATGTGTAATCGGAACAAACAAATTAAACAATGTCCAATATTCTAACTAGAAAAATGTACAAGTATTTTGTTCACGCTAAGAAGTCAAAGTAAAATTTAATTAAACACATAATATCGGGATCCCAATTAAGGTTGATGATTGTGCTTCTAGGCTTTCATTCCATCATTAACACTAATTTACGATTCAATTTAAGCTCCGTTAGTGGACTTTAGCCCAACATTAAAAAAAATTAAGGTTTTGATATTAAGATAATTAATTTTAATATATTTCAAAATTCACATTAACATATAAAATTATACTACCATATAGTAAATCTGTAAATGTGCAATATACATAAGTATTGTGTGTATAAAGCTACGATTATGATACATGACTCAAATAGTCCAAAATTTGCAAGTGATGAACAATTTGTGGCCGCCAAGGAAATTATAAACATGAACGAAAATGAAAAGAGAGAAAGGGAACATTTCAAATAGCTGGAAACTCCTGATTGATGAATGACCACTCACTGCAAGAGTTTTAGTAAAACAAGTAATTAAATTGCATAAATTATTTTTTATTATTATTTTGGAACAAGAAAAAAGATATATGGTGGAAACAATAGAGAGGAGAAAAAGGTGGGACTTGGTAGAAACATTGGCGACATCAGCACGCTACACAAGCAAGAAAGCTGGCATATCCTCCTTGACCTATTTTCTTTTTTCTTATTATTAAATTACTACTCAGTTTGTTCACGTGGATTCCCTCTATTCTCTCCCATATATATATATACCAATAATAAATTAATAATAGACAATTGTGTGCACATCCCTTTCTTTCTCACACTCCAACTCATCCATATATTATTTATACTAGTTCGATGGGACCATATACCTACCTTGGTTTCACGCCTCTAGTTCTAGATCATCATATCGATGCACATCTGTTTTAGTGACACAATAAACATAGGGTTAATTAGTGATTTGGTGTTATAGTAGTTTTCTTTTCTTTAAATCAAATGGTTTAACTTTAAACAACATACGTACGAATACAGGATTGATTGGGGATGTCCTTCTTTCAAGGTAAATTTTCATTGGTTTGGTTAAAAGGAAGGACATAATTAATTAAGTAAACTCTTAATTACTAGCTTTAACTTGCTTTTAATCAAAGAGTGTTCTTGAGTTAAATTGCAACATGCATGTAAATAATTCATTTTTTTTCTACAATCTCCAGTTTGTTTAGCTAGATATATATTGCAAAGTAAAATAATTTTGTTTATGATTTGCTAACGTTAATAGTAGGTGGGTCTCCTAAAAAGAGCACTGGTAAGATGCTAACTCTTTTAAAATCAATTCCATTTAAAAATATTGTGAGAAATAAATAAGACAAACTATTGAAAGATATTTATTGTTTAAAACTACACAAAAAAAATAAGTAGATTCTCTGTTACAGAGGAGTGAAATCATTGAGTATATAATTTAAAAAAAAAAAACAATGAATTTTATAAGAAGAAATTATGAATGATAGAATGAGATCCAAAGGAGTGGAGTAAGTAGTAGCATTGAGCCTTGTGCTGCAGTTGGTTATTTAGGACAAAGGCAGATGCAAGAAGCAAAGTTCACGGGGTTCAGTCGCCAAATCCCGGAGGAAAACTAGCCTTATTCTCTCAAAACATGCACACACATCCCATCATTGGAGAATGGAGTTTCAATAAATATATATATAAACCCTAATTGGTTTAGAGTTTCGATTCCACCCTTCTATATGTTAGTTTGATGAGAATTGGTGGATAACATGTTAATTTCCTCTTAATTCATTACATTTTATACGTATATATATACAATCATGTAGTATGTTTCCCAAAGGAGTAAAATCACTTTCCATTAATTTCTATATTCTATTCATCAACTGTGATTAATGTGTGTTTGGAATAAATATTGCAATGTGGATTATCATTCTCTTTCCACATCCATTTGAAGCAATAACAAAAGCAGCCTAATTTTATAAAGGCATGTGGATGTTATTTTGTAACAGATGTGTTGTTAAAATACTATTCCAAACACACTAATGTCTTATCGGATAAAAAATGTTTTTTTTTTCAAATTTACAGGACATTATTTTACTTTATTTTTAAATTATGATATTACACAATTTTTTTTAGTTTTTTTCTTCAAATTTTCAAAACATTATTTTTTTTTCTAATATTTAAAAAAAAATTCAATTTTATTCAAATTTTCAAGAAATTACTTTTGTTTATTCATACTTTTAAAATTTTCATTTCTTTCAAATTTCAAAGTATAATTTCTCTTGTTTTTAAATATTTTTTAAATATTTATTTTTTTCTTCAAATTTTCAAAACACTACTCCTATTTTTTTCATATTTTAAATTTTTTCAAGACATTAATATTATTTTCTCATATTTTTTAAATTTTTTAATTTTTTTTTTCAATATTTAAGAATTAAGACATTACTTATTTTTATTCATATTTTTAAAATGTTCATTCATGACATTACTTTTATTTTTAAAAATTTTTAACTTTTGTTTTTTAAAAATTTTAACTTTTGTTTTTTAAATTTTCAACACTAATATCTTGTTTGTTCAAATTTTTAAGATAATACTCTTATTTTTTATACTTTTGAATTTTTTTTTCAATCTTTTAAGATATTATTCTTTTTTTTTTCATGTTTTAAAAATTTTCAAATTTTCAAGATATTCCTCTTGATTTTTTAGTATTTTCAAGACATTCCTCTTTTTTTTTCATATTTTTCAAATTTTCAAGACATTATTTATGTTTTCTCATATTTTCAAATTTTCATTTTTTTACAAATTTACAAGACATTACTCTTGTTTTTCATATTTTTTAAAATTTTTAAGACATTAATCATCTTTTTTCATATTTTTAAATTTTTATTTTCAAATTTTTAAAACATTATTCTTGTTTTTTCATATTTTGCTTTCAAAATTTAAAGACATTATACTTATTTTTTTTCATATTTTTTTCAAATTTTCAAAACATTCCTATTTTTTTTCATATTTTTAAAATTTTCATTCTTTTACGTATTTTTCAATTTTTCATTTTTTTTTCATATTTTTAAGAAAATAATTTTGTTTTTTTTTATATTTTTTAATTTTTTTCAATTTTTCGAGACATTACTCTTGTTTTATCATATATTTTTAAAAAAATCATTTTTTTAAATCTCATACATTACTTTTGTTTTTTCATTTTTTTTAAATTTTAACAACATGACTTTTTTTTCATTTTTTTAATTTTCAAGGCAATCCTCTTGTTTATAACAATGTTTAAAACTCTTTTATTTTAAAGATATTTTTTTATTTTTTATTTTTAAATTTACAAGACATTATTCTTGTTTTTTCATATTTTTCATATATTTTTTAAAATTTTAAAATTATAATTGTTTTTTCATATTTTAATTTTCTTTTTCAAATTTTTTAGACATTACTCTTGTTTTTTTCATTTTTCAATACATTATTCTTGTTTTTTCATATTTTCAAATTTCCATCTTTTATAAATTTATAAGATATTACTCTTGTTTTTTTATATTTAAAAAAAATCATTCTTTTTTTAATTTCAAGACATTACACTTGTTGAAATTACCAAATTTTCATATTTTGAAAAAACAAAAAGAATCTCTTGAAATTTTGAAAAACATAAAGAAAAAACAAGTATAATATCTTAGAAATTTGACATATATGAAAAATCAAGAATAATGTATCAAAATTTTGAAAATTAAAATAAAAATATGTAAAATAAAAGTAATGTCATGAAAATTTGAAAAAATAATTGAAAATTTTTTATAAAAAAATGAAAAAAATAAGAATAATATACTTAAAATTGGAAAAAAAAAATAAATTAAATGAGTAATATCTTAAAATATTGAAAAAATAAAAAAAACAAGAATAATGTCTTGAACTATCGAAAAAAATGAAAAATTTAAAAATATGACAAAATAAGAGAATTTTTTAAAATTTGAAAATTTTAAAAAAGATTAAAACCTATGAGAAATATCTTGAAATTTTTAAAAATATGAAAAAACAATATTTTTGTCCTATAAAATTTAAAAATATGAAAAAATAAGTATAATTTCTTAAAATTTTAAAAAATATTAAGAAACTAGAGAATGTCTAGAAATTTGAAAAAAAATATATGAAAAAAAACAAGAGGAATGTTTTGAAATTTTAAAAAAATAAAAATTTAAAAAGAAAATATTAAAAAGCAAGAGGAATGTCTTCCAAATTTGAAAAAATATAAAAATGAAAAAAAAAGTAATGTCTTGTTTTTTTTTTAATGAAAAATTTTAAAAATATTAAAAAACTAGAAAATGTCTTGAAATTTTAAAAAAAAAATTTATGAAAAAACAAGAATAATTACTTGAAATTTTGAAAAAAAAATGAAAATTTTAAAAAAATATCTAAAAACAAGAAAAATATCTTTAAAATTTTAAAAATATATAAAAAAAATAAGAATAATGTCTTGTAATTTTTACAATAACGATGTTTAGTTTTCAATTCACACAATTCAGTTTTTTTTTTTTTCATACTTGTATGTAATTCTTCTATTTTTTGAAAAAAAATTAAAAATGAAAATTTATATAAATATGAGAAAACAAGACTAATGTTTTGAATATGAAAATTTTAAAAATATAAAAAAAAGGAATGTCTTTAAAATTTGAAAAAATTTAAAAATATTAAAAAAACAAGAGTAATTTGCTTAAAATTTGAAAAAAAAATATAATTTAAAAAATATAAAAATTTAAAATGATGTCTTGAATATTAAAATTAATTAAATAATATGTTATTAGAATTATTTATATTAATTTAAAATTGATTAGATAATATCTAATTAATTAAGATATGAATTTTATCATGTAACATGACAAATAAAACCCTTAACACTTACATGTAACTAATAACCTTGAATTGTACAACTTTATCAAGCGTTATTATATATGCCAATTCAATGTGTTTCTTGTAATTGTCCATATAATATAATGGCTATTTTATTATAATTACTGTAATTTGTCTCATCTTTTGTTTTGCTTGCACGTATTATGCAGGTGCAACCTTAAAGGTGATTTTGTCTACTGTTACACGCTATCCAACACCAAGACATTCAATAAGAAATGATTAGTTCTGCTACCTTCATTTTAATTACTTTATAAACACATATACTTTATATTAGTCTATATATATTTACAAATCCAACATTGGCCAATGTTTAATTTCCTACACAAAGTAATTGTAAACAATATGATCCTGATCTATATTCTCTATATATACAATGGTTAAACTAATGACTACACCTTAATTTGTATCACTAGGCACTTCGAAAATGGTTAAGGATTCTTGCTTGGAATTATCCAAATGCAAATCATGATGACCAGCCCCTACCCCACTGGTTGTTGTTGCACCACTAACACAGACCCATCAAAAGAAGAATCTGAAGACACTAACATAGTAGCATGTCTCCAACAGACCCAAGTTCTCGATACTCATTCCACTCTGTCAATCCACTAAACAGTGAAGACTCTCTCGTGGCGTCTTCCTACCAAAATCAAATCATAGCAACCTTCGAGTGACCTCATTACATTGATCATTTCCACACAGTCTCTAACAGCTTCCTCTATTTTAATAACTGTAATCGTATCATCTTTTGGTTTTCAGTTAGGCTATATTATATCCAACACCAAGACAAATTCAATAGCAAAGAAATATGTTGCCTACATTTTAATTACTTTAATTATGATCACATGTAAAGTAATGCCTATATTTACAAATCCATTGGCAAATGATCAATCAATTAATTACCTAAAAAAAAAAGTGTAAATAATACAAGTACTGCACTAGTCCATGTATAGAATCTACAACTACCACACCATTGAATTAGGGTGCACATCCACAACAGTTACGGGTCCGTGCTTGGATCTAAGGACAGAATTGTCCAAATGCACATCATGATGATCAACCCCTAACGTATTCTGTTGCTGCACGATCAACACAGACCCATCAAAAGTAGAATCCGAACACACCAACATGTCTGCTACAAAACCAAGTTCTGGATACTCATTCCACTCTGTCAATCCACTAAACAATAAAGAATCACTCTCGTGGCGTCTACCTACCAAAACCAAATCATAGCAACCTTCGAGTGACCTCATTAAACTAATCATTTCCACACTGTCTCTCAAAAACTTCTCTCTGTAATCATATCGTTTGACTTGGATGCACTCAACCTTAAACTTGTGAACCAAGTCACCATCATCATAGTCTCTATTGGTCAACTGTCTACTCTTCATGTTGCGAGCCTCCATTATCCGAATCACAGTGACCCTCACATTAGGGTTATCAGCCATGCGCATTGCATATGCCAGGGCTTCACGATCATCTGACCCTTCTATAAACACAACACCAACGTTGTAGAAGGAGCACCAGTTAAAGGGTTAATCCTAGTCAAGTTTCCTCGTTCGACTAGGATCCCAACGGAGCATGGCGCGGTTCGTAGCAAGTGGCAGTTCAATGCTCTAATGCAGTGTGCTGATTCCATGACCTGGTTTGATGTCAAGTAGTGCCTGTGAAACGGCACAATCAACATGCACACTGTTTTCAGTGCAGCTTGCATGCATATCTCGTGGTGCATTGTCTCGTAAGGGGAGATGGATGTGTAGATTTTCACCATCACGTTGCCCATGTTCTGTTGCTCGTATGATTTGAAGACGTTTATTATGCTCTGTGAGTTTTTGGAATCCAGATTAGTACTATCCTTGTTCTTGGATTGATGGTCTATTAAAACTGGGACTGTTCTACCTCTTAGCCCAAGGAGGTGTAGAAGATGGAAGCAAATGGGATTCTCAATTGTAGAGTTGGACATTTCTAGAAAATTGATCATAGGTGCGGTGCTTTCTTCACTGTTGTGTATGCATGCCATCAAGGAAAGCATGGTATTGGGAGGAGCATGCTCAATGGTCCTCCTCCTAGTTATGGACAAGTAACTCTTAGATGGGTCATACAGAAATTTCACCATTGGAGTGGAAGCTGCTGTCAACCATATTAAAGATATCAACATTTGAGCGTAGGTTTAGTCATCTATAATCTGCAATACATGTTCGAATTCAATTTGGCTATTAGAACAAAACAAAAATATGGAAAATTATGTCTTTGCTAAACAGATAATCATTAATTATGTCATTGCACCTATTTAAAGTTTTAATTTAAAGGTGATGCATTGATTGACATTGTTAAATAGAAAATCATAATTTTTTATTTATTATAAAAATTAATTGACTTATGAAAATGAAGAATTCTAATTATATGACCATGTAAATCATTTGTATAAAGGGTTGTCAGTGTTTAATCCCATTTTTAATATTGCCTAGATAACACCGACAATAAGGAGAAAAGAGATGAAATGTTAGTAGTATTTGTAAACCCTTACATGAAAGAATTGTAAACTTTGCATGTGAAGCAACTGCGTGAAGCCTTGGGAACTCATGATGAGACCTAAGGAGAGAGCATCAACGAGTGACATGTTGCAATAGAGTGAGGGTAACATGGTTCCTGCCATCTTCCCAAAGAAGCCAACTATAGCAATAGGTTGCACAATTGCAAAGCTATAGAGATCGACTTGACGGAACTTGAATCTGGCACTACTACAGAAGTAGTACAATGGCAAAAACAATGTTGAGTTCAAGGTATCTAGCCTCTCTACCAATGCTGATCCAAGTGGTGGACCTTCTGGAACTGCTAGCCCTAGAATAATTGGCCCAATTACGTAGTGCTCCCCAATAACCTCAGTATACAATGAACACAGTAACAGCATAAAATAGATGGAAACTATGTAGCACTGACTGGCTTCCCTTTTGGTGTCTTGCGTATCATCCATAACATGATAGGTCGAAAAACACATAAGATGATGATCAGCATAAAAAGAAAAGAAATTCCTATCATTTTGGAAGAGTTGTTTTTCTTGTCTCTCTCTCTCCCTATATTTATTTGTCTTTGTGTGACAAAAGCGGCTTGCCACACTGCACTGATTACTCCATTTATCATAGATGAAAAGATTGCCAATTGACCAACCTCTGAGTTTAGGAGCTTGAAGTCTTCAAGAACACTGGTAACGACTATAAAGGAACCAGTTGACGAAAAAGCTGCAACAAGAAATAGGGACTTGTAGAGGTCCGTTCCTGGGGACAAAATTTTCCGATAAACCAAAGCAGTGCACATTGTTAATACGAGTGGCAATAAACAAGAACACGCCCCAATGGCCAATGTCTTTTTTTCCATTCTCATTACCATAGATATGTCTATTTTCACTGACACCAAGAACAAGAACATCATGGTCCCGTAAAGAGAGATTGTTTCACATACGTAGAATGGTTTTGGGGCGAAGACCAACTCTTTAATGTTTTTTATTTCTCCCAATAATGATGGTCCTGATAGCATCCCTGCCTGATTAATACACATCAATTATGTGTCAATATAATACAATTATACATGCATGCATGCATGAACATTAGAACATATATATATATAAATCAGAAAAAATGTTATTAATTACCAGCACTTGTGTAATGAAGGTAGGCTCCCCAAATGGGAGAAGAACGAATTGCAACGATGAGGTGGTCATACAGACTAAGGAGGCCTGCAGAGAGACCACTGTAAACGTGTAGTTTAAAGGGTTGTCATTGTAAAACATTCCTTTTGGATAACGGTTAAACTCAGTTGTCTGCTCGCAAATGTAATGGGATGTGTTTAAGGACAATGTGGGATTCGATCTTAAGGCCATTTTGTTGTCACCTGAAGGAACTATAGGCACAACAAATCAAGTATCATTATAATTATTTAGAATAAAGATCATAATATGTAAGGAGAAGAATAGAGATCGAAGAGTTAAAACCTTGAATCGTAAAGCTATTGTGTTGATTTATTTGGAAGAGGTATAGCATGCACCACCAACTTTGTGAGAAGTCATTATAGTTAATTAATTTCAATTAAGCGCGCCGCACGCTGAATTGCAGGTTGGTGGTGACTTAGATTTAGTTTTATTTTGTGAATTTGTGATTAGTGGATATGTTGTATTTTTAGTAGTTAATTGGTGGTGTTTGATTGCGGTGGAACTGCAATGTGTACAAAGCCACAACTTTCTTTGCTTTGGATTAATGGGTATAATTAATTTACAGGTACAATTATTGCAAGTTATAAGTTCACATAGATTGCCCACTAAAATCTGATTAAGTGATCTACAAAATCTTCAATAATTAAGCTCATGCATGCGGATATATTGATACTACAATTAAATAGGCCATAAGTTCTCTTTATAATAACCATATATATCAAATTAAAAGGTTTGTCATTCACTCAATGTACCTTGCTCATTAATTTATGTATTATTATCTAATTTGTTAAATAACAAGTTTTGGGAGTTTAAATAACAAATGATGAAGTACCAATAGCAAAGCCCTCCCTCTATGACAACAAGTCCAGCCCAGCAGGTTGAGAAATCAAAAGCGCCATGCGGATAAAAGTTTTTTTTTTTTTTTCTTAAGGAATGCTGATGAAAGTTAGAAATGTATTTTTAGAAATTTTAATAAAAATAAATAAATTATGCATAAAATTAAAACAGTTTTATATCCTCATTTTTTTTGGTGCAAATATCTTCATATGGTAGATTTAGGATAGTATATTAAACTCATTTTAATCTATTATCCCGTATTTCTGAACACTATCAACTCTTAATTGATATAAAAAAAAAATAAAAATGCACCTTTATCAAAATTATGCCACTTTGAAACTGTACGTATGACACTTGGTAATACGAAACATCGATTTCTTGAATTTAGCTGGAAGTTGATTTATAGTTTGGCAGTATGAACTCTGAAGTTTCTTGAATATCTCATAAACAGGACAAAGTGTAACTTATAATATAAGTATATATGATTTATATGTAACTATTTTTATTTTATATATACCTTGATGTTATATATATACACATACACAGACCAAAAAATAAGAACTATTTTTATTTTATATGCAACGTGAAAGTGCATTTTCAAAGTATTATTCATGTTTAAACTTTTACAATATGATTAAAAAAACATAAATTGTTTAAAAATAAAACAAACAAACAAAGCATTTCGTCAGTTGTCACCTGCATCATTAAAAAATCACACAGCAAATTGTTGACATCATCCATGGGGTCATCATATGCCATCAAACTAGTTGGTATGGTAGCACATTTATGAACACAACAGCGATCAGTTTTAGATCTTATCTATATCCGTCTGGATCTAACAAATAAATAAATCTTTTCAAGGCCCAACGAATAACATATCTTATAATTATTTCTTTAGAACACAATCCTTTTTAACTAAAAGTGATATGATTTTTTTTGCTGAATGACCAAAAGTGATTTATGATAATCTTTATGTGTGGACAAAGTGTTATTATAATACTCTTCTTTATATTTATTTCAGAATTTGCTTTTCTTAACTTCTGAAAACTAAGAGAACTTTTAATAAGAAGCTTTTGTATTCAATAAATCTTTACCATAGTTTCCTAAACACTATCTTAATTTCCTATATCTCTAATAAAAACAACACTAAAATTAACATAACATTGAAAGAAATGATAAGAATATACTTAATTAGGTCATTTGTTAAGAGTTTTAAATGAAGTCTTTTTATATATATTTGTAATTGTTTATATCTATAGAACTTTATTTTTTTTTATAAATATTTATCCTTAAATGTGTGAATCAATGCGGAGTTTAGTTTTGAAAAAAAAACACTAATGCAAAGTTATTTTAATTTAACCTTTATAAAAAGCTTATCTCATTCGTATAAAATTGTTCCATATAAAAAGAAAAGAAAAAGATATCTGATCTTAATAAAGTATTTTGTTTGATTTTAACTAGTACTCTCAAAAGTATTTGTTATAAGACTTTAGCTATAAAACTTCATGAGTGTATGTCTATCTTAATTAATTCAGCTTCAACATCAGAAACAGACATAACATAATTTTAAGACTACAATTACACTAACACAATAGATTAATATTTGGTTGAAGCACACTTCCTTCAATCACTGCATCAAATTTTCTTTTGTTGAGGTACGGCAAAAACAAAGATAGAAAAGAATGGATTATATGCAAGGTCGGCGAGCAAGGGAAAAGGCATGTGTTGGTGTGGCCCAGTGACAGTGACAGTAACAACAACGAGGCTAGGACCAATGAATCTGCAGAATTTGGCTTAAGGCCTAAGGGGAAAGCGTGTGCATCACGTAAATGTCTCATTCCCACTCCACTAGTCCCACATCGACACAACTCTCTCTCTCATTAAACTAAAGTGTGAAATGAAAACCCCTTTGCAAAACTGCCCCTTCCATGCACTTGGCTTTCAACCCTTGAACCTCCCAGGGGCATTCCTGTCATTTCCCCCACATGGATTGGATAGATAGGGTTGCTGCAACCTGGAAGCATCCATTTGTTTAAGGAAGAAAAATGCTAGGAAACAACCAAAGTTGACCTTGACCAGCTTACCCACCAAACAAGCCAGCACCCAACTTTGACTAGTATGGCATCCAATTAAATGCATCACTCCAATCATCAAATTGGACACATTTTCCATTAAAATTTTAGTCCCATTTTCTTATAGACCTTACATTAATAATATGATGTTTAAAAAATATAATAATTCAAATTTCTTGTGAAAAAAGTTTGCTATTTTGATAGTGAACAATTGGGAAGACAGAAAAAAAAAACTAACAGAATCTTACAAAAGATTAATATGAGGTTCTCCTCCCAACAAAAGAGAAACCCCAAAGTAATCAAAAAAATTTACCAACACCAAGTTTAAGAACATACAACAGTTTTGAAATATATACTATACTATACCAATCCTGTGGATGTATAAAACTTTACAACAAAAAACAAACCAAAAAATGCAATAAATGGAATGAACCTTATTTTGTCCAATAAATCCTAGTTCCCCCCTCCCAAATTTTCCAACCTTCCATAACTACTATCAAAAAGGAAAAGAAATTCCTTGATCAGCATAGTAAAGACTCAAGGAACATGTCATCTCTAGGCTCCTCCTTGGTTCTGGAGGAAAAAACATTGTCAGATAGTTGCTGTTGCTGCTGTTGCTGCTGATTCATGTAAGATTGCATTGGATTCCCAAACCCTGAGAATCCAAAACTTTCTGGACTTTGTAGCATCTCTAGGGTGAAGGGTGATTGCCCCTCTGGTTGTGCTTGTTGTCTTTGGTGGCTCTGATGGGAATTGTCATTGTGGTGAATCATTGGCAATGGCCTTATAGCAGTGGCTGCAGTGGTGTGGTTTGCAGCATTGTTTGGCATTGGTCTGTTAACAGAATGGCTGCCACTGCCACGAGCTGCAGGAACATCATGATTGTGCTTTCCCTCATAGGTTGTGATCACAGATCTTAGGTCATGTGAGGCTCTTTCCACGTGCTTCCTCACGGGACATCCTGGGTGTGTACACTTGTAGTAACTCCTACATGTCACAAGTTTAGCACAATATCAGACAAGCCAATCTAGGAGTACTATTATCATTATTATTATTCTAAATCACATGGACACATTGGAAAAACGAAAAGTTGCCAAATTTGACCAAGGAATTTTAGACAAGGGAAAGGGAAACTGGTACAAGTTATAGTGTACTGTAGAATTTCAACCCAAAAAGTCTTTGTAAGGTTTGAAAAGATGTAGACAAAGAGAGAAATAGCAGCCACCATGCAGTTATAATGTTTTTACCACATTTACATTAGAAAAAAATAGTGTATGCATGTACAATTGCCATGTATGGTAAATTGTTCACTTTTGTAAAAACTACCTTACAATTCATAGCCATTATAAATTCTGATTTATCAAGAATGTAAAACTCTTTTAACATACTTTTTACATTGAACTCCTAGTATTGTTATTCGCATTGAGTGATGAATTCCTTAATGGGATTGTTAAATTACTATTTCCTAATGGAACTTCAAAGTACAATAACTTTCAAAAAGTTGGACAAAAGTAAAACTTAAAGTGTGTGCTGTTTTTCTTTTTACCTTGGATTTGGATTGCCCTTCACTACTTTCTGCCCGTATTTTCTCCATCTATAGCCATCATCCAGGATATCAATGTCACTGGTTGTCTGAACTACAACTCTAGGTTCTCTTACGGTTCTACTTCCAGGGGCTGACATACCCTCATTTTCACCTTCAATTTTCCTGAAAAAAATTAATGGAAAAATTAGCCATGGAATGAACCACACAAATGATACTGTAACAAAAGGCAACAAAGTGGACTAGAGAACCTTAATCATGATGCAAAGTGAGGATTGAGGAAATAAAACTCAAACTCACCATCTTTTGGCTTCAGGTTCATCTTCATCATATTCATCTCCTCCTCCTGATTTACACTTTTGAGAACTCTGCTCAAAATCATCATCTCCAATTGATATTGATGAGTTTTCCGGGGTGGCGGCTGAATCCATTTGTCCACTGCCATGTGTGACATAGGATTGATCTGGGATTTCAGTGCTGATGGGATTTGAATGAGGGATTGCAAGAGAAGAGGAATTTGATGAGTTCCTCCTAGTGTTTTGAGGCTTAGGATGGTTATGAGTACCCTTGTAAACAATCTCAGTAATTTGTCCATCCAAAGACCTCTCAACCTTCTTCTTTGTAGGACAATTGGGGTATGTGCATTTGTAATAACTTCTTGGATTCTCACTTCCCTTCACTTGTTTTTGGCCATATTTCCTCCAATTGTAACCATCATCTGACCTTCTGCTTAAGGTCTGAGATTGTTGGGGGTAATTGCCATAATCCGATTGAAAACCATTGCTATGGTTAGTTTGGACACTAGCAATCTCAGGGGAAAAACTCTGCATGGAAGAAGAGTTTGCAGCTTTCATCATACTCTTGCCTGAAGGATAATTATCCTGTTTTGTTGCCTCCTGAAAACTCCATGGCTGTTGCTGTTACAAGGCATAATCAGATTGAAAATTCTAGAAAAAGAGAACTTGCCATGTAAGAAACCAACAAGAGAAAAACAAAGGCTTTGTTTAAATGAGTCTATGCATTGAAATTGATCACTTACTGTTTGAACTGTGACATTTGAAGACTGATATGTTGCTGTGGATGAAGCAGGAGGTCTTGGTTGGGTTTGGAAAGAGAAATTTGAGAAGCTTTTGTCTTCTTCTTTGACAATTTGCTGGTTCCCCCCTGAACTGCTCTTCCAATTGTAGCTCTGAGCAACAAATGCTCCAGTTGTTGGAGATGGCAGAATCTGTATTTAGAAACACAAACCCCATTAATTCGACAAAACAAAAAAAAAAAAAATCAAGTCGGTGAGACAAGAACCACAAACCTATGTACATTAGACAGAAAAAAGTACCAAAAACAGAAAACAAAAAATCTCAATCAAAGCATGTCCAAACTCCAAAGTAATTCCCTTTTTTCAACATTCAAACAATTGAACAAGCCCATTACATGATGAGATTATCAAGTCATGGTCACAATTTGAAAAGGGGAAAATAAAAAAAAGACTAAACCACGAAACTCTCTCATACAACATATATCTGGTTCGAACAAGTTTAGTTATTGCTTCCGGTGGATGATACATGTGTACATGTGCCACCTAAGACTACAAAACTCTTTTATTTATTCTGTGTAAAAAGTTTTCTTAACAACAAAATAAGAATTTAAGAAGAGGGGAGAAGCGTGTGAAAGTGAAACTCACGTTGGAGGAGTTAAGGAGGACCGGAGAGTCAAGAAGCTCAGCAGGGCTGAGACCAGGAGGAATAGCAAAGTAAGAAGAAGGAGAAATGGGAGGGGGAGAGAGAGGAAGAGAAGGTGGTGGTGTGGACTTGAATTTGGGCACACCGGAGCCAGTTCTCTCAGACAAGCCACCACCGTGAGGCTTGTTGGTGGTGGTGTCTGTGGTGGTGGGAGAAGCGAGGAGGTCAGCGAAAGAAGTGGTCATGAAAGGGTGTGTGGGGAAGGTGAAGTTGGTGAAGGAGTTTGCACTTGCAGAGGTGTCTAAACTGCCAGAAGAAGATGCCATGAGAAGAGAGAAGAAGAAGAAGAAGGTGAAGTGGAGAGAAAATCTTTGAAACTCAGAAATGGAAAGGTTTAATATAAAGAGAGAGAGGTTCATTTAACGTACGTATTGCACAAGGCTTTGGTTTCTATTGGGGAACGATATTTCTGGGAAGGTAAGAAACGTAGGGGAAGCTTTGACCGTGGAATATTTTGCCACCGTGTACTTCTTTTCATTATTTATTTATATTCTATTGTATAAATATTAAATATAAATAAAAAAGAAACTGCTTTTTTGGGTCAAAGCTCGTGGTTTGACTGGATGGCGGCTCGGCTCGCACTGAGATTTGCTTCTCTTTGTTTGTGTTACTGCTATGTGCAGTCTACAATCCTGGTGAAATGGGTAGGGTAACTGCTAAATGCTGTAGCCTTTTTCTTTATTTTGTTTGTTCCCTACAACACGTTACAACTTACAACGTTGGTCACTGTTTCTTTCAGTGCTAGAAGTTGAGAGTTTAGAGTAGGTTTCAAATTTAAATATGCTTTTTATTTATTTAAATATATGTTAACTCTGATTTTACCTCGGATATACAGTGCTATAGTATTAAACAACTTTTTTTTTATCAGAATTAAAATTGAAAAAACGGGTTAAAAATATATATTTAAGCATCATTAATTTATAATTAGACGCTGGATGGCAAGAATTTATTATTTAAGAATTTAATTAGATTGTGCTTATATATATTATAAAAGTTCTTACACATTGTATACTAGTAGATTATCATATAAATAAGATTATTTACTGCTATAATAATTATTTTAAAATCTATGTCTAATTAAGGTGATTTTAACCACTCGACATTCCCTAAAAAAAAAAAAAAACTGCTCGACATTTTAAATATTTTTACCGGCAATGCATGCATGAAGATTAAATTCATTGTTTAATTGTAAAGTATATATAAAATATATTTTGTTGGACGTTATAAATGGTTTTGTGAATAATTTTTAAATTCACCAAAAAAGAGTTAAAGAACTAATGAGAAACTAGTCAAACAACGATTATGAAAAGTAATATATAAGTATTAATAACAATAAAAAAAAGTAATATAAAAGCTATATATAAACCGTTTTAGTGATAATTTTTTATACTATCATACACTAATTCTGTAGTCAAAAGTTTCAGTGACAAATTATTAAAAAATATTTATAAATTGTTATGTCATTAATTTATATAGACGTTAAAGCTTATACATTTAATATAAGTAATTTATAAATTATTAATTGGAGAGTTTTTTTAAAATTATAATAAGTATTTATAAAAATAAATAATTATTTTATTAAATAAATAATTATTTTATTAAATAAATTTAAACAAATCAATTTATTAGAATATTTTGCATTTTCATCGCGGGAACAGTGCGAAAGGTGAGAAGAAAGATGAAATTACCGATTAGGAACGAATATTAGGGGAAAAAAGAAGGGTTAAATGTGGAAAATTGGCATATTGCGATTATTAGATGTGGATTGGATTGATCCAAGTTGGCGCGCAATCTGGGCAAAATATATTTCTAGAAGACGAATAACATGTGACGTACGGAACTGTAGGATAAGCCTGTCTGTCGTAGCGTCACTCACTGCAAAAAGCGATTTTCAAGACTATGTTTGAGGATTTTTCGGATAGCTACAAATAAGTTATTTTGGCTCTCAAAATTATGGTAAAAAATTAAAAATTTAAGACGAGTATTTATTATTTTAGCTTTCGATGTGGAATTAAAATTGATTCTAGGAGATTCTCTAGTTCATTTCTACCGTGCTTGAATTCACATGTCAATCAATTGATTTATGCACTTATATTTTATTTTTATATATCTCCTTTCTGCATCATATTATTTATCTTATTTAATATTTTTATATATCTCATTAAACATATACACATATCATATATATCATATATGTATAGAATTATTTCCCGTTTATCTTTCATTTAAATATGCTTCCAAATGTATCAAAAGAGAAATTCAAATATGCTTCCAAAGTGTTCACCCCTAGCTAGCCTAATTAGAGAATGAACCCAACTCGCTTGAGTGATGGATCGAATTTAAAGAGATATATAGGTTCAATTTGGGGTAGAAGGCACAACAATCACGCTCTCTTCTTTTCTACATTTGTTTGATGTAGGTCACTATTGGCAAAGAGATTACATGCAAACCTTTAAATACTTAGGTGAAAACTCAAAGTGTCATGAAAAAATAATTTGATTTAGATTTAAACCCGATTCAAGTTAAACATAAGGATATTAACTCTTATATTTATTGAATTTATGTTATAGTATAAGAGTTAATATCCTCATGTTTCATGTTTCAGCTCCGATATATTATTATGTTGAGACACATATACTATGATGGCACATGTCTCGCATAAGTGACTTATTAGGTTATTTAGAATCCATCTCGGAGCATGCAAGTCCAGATTTCACCAAAGTGTAACTGATAAGAGTGGTTCTATGTTTTATGTCTGTCCACGACCGAAGAAAATGAATAAGTCAAATCAATAACCTCACAATATACAGTGCAATGGCACCGATATCACAACCTTATAAAATTAAGTATTGTTATTTGATTTGTCCAATTAAATGAGACACAGGCCCTACAGATGTTTGTTTATAGTATTATTTTTAATTAAGTTGTAGTGCTCCCAAGTATAATCGCTATGGTTTGTTAAGTTTGTGCCAACAACTTGCCACTTTATAACAATATCTAGAAAGCAGTGAACTGTGCATGGATTAGTACTGTTCTGTTCACTAGATTCTGATTTCTCAAAGGGTGTCGGCATTTGGAATTGCATATCCTTAAGAAACCAAGTTCATTGTTCGTTCGTAGTGGAAGATAAAAAGGTATTAAATTAAAAAAAGCAAGCCAAACAACCCCCCACCATTTCTTTATTGACTCTGGCTTAATTACTTTAGAGTTTTAAATTCAAGCAGTTAAATGACATTATCAAAGGTCTCTTTTACTCAACGGGAAAACGAACGTGTCACTAATGCCACCAGATGGATCTAGTACATTGAGGGTAAATCCGTATTTATAAGTACAAATTAATATGCTTCACTGTTATTGGTCTTTTTCTATTCTTGTTGCCATCTAAAAGAGAAAGGTAGTTTTCTATCCATCTAAAAGTATTCTTCCTTATATAAATCAGATGACTTGACCCTATGACATCCTTCTAGAAAGAAAAAAAAAAAAACTAGTTTTAGTATTATTCATGAATGTTGATAACCATTTTCTATTACTCATTATTTGTTAATTAAGACATAATGATTTAATCCATCACCCAAAACAAATTCTATATTTTTAAATTATTTATTCATTATGACACTCATAGTCATATGTATTCTATCTGTTATATTTTATATTTTATGAAACATTTTTTAATATATATAATCCGAATAGAACAAAGCATTTGTCATCATCAAATTATTACTTGGTTTAGATTTAAACCCGAACCAAATTGAACATTATTTTCCCTGGTATCCAGTTAAACCACAAATAATTAACCAAAGTGAGAGACCATAGTTGACCTGAATAAGCATAGTGGTTAAATAAAGGCAAGAATCTAATCTATAGCAGAATGAATGGCCACTAAATTAACTGGGAGATCAGCAAGCTATTCAATGGTGCCCCAGCTTGTATATTTCATTTTCTTTGACCGGTTCTGCTGCTTAATATATTGTCGTATTAATGGGATATCATATCACCATAAAGTCGTGGGAACATGAATAATTAATCAAATATCAATACACATTTAAACTTCAAAATATGGAACACGTTAGCACTTAACTCCAAATCTGATGCTGCGTAAATCACATTCTAATGGAAAAAATGAAAAGAAAACAATAACTTTATATATTCTTATTAATTTATCAGATGAGAAAAATATTAAATATTTTATGTTTTCAAAATGAAAATAGGATAAGAGAAAATATAATATAGAATGAATTTATTTTTTTATCAGAATTTACTTTGCAATGCTAATTTAAGTATTAATTAAGTTAAGGTATGTGCATTGTCATCATCATGGTAATTTATAACTATAGATAAAGGCTATATCATTTTTTAAAATCATTTTTTTGTCTTTGTTTTTATTAGATAATTTTATTTCTAAATAATATTGAATTCCTTTTATTTAATATTTTTATCAAATGATAAAATAGAAAAATAAAATAAAAAATAAAAATATATACAAAAAGTCAATCCATTAATGAAATAATAACCTATTAAATATAAATAATTACTTTTTATAACTATCCATTATCTAATAATACTAAGAGTAAGAAATGACTCATTCCTCCTCCACTAGTAATAGTAATGATAAATCCTCCACTAGTAATGATAAATCCCGTTTTCTAAATTTAAAAAAACTTGTAATTTCAACAAAAAGTGAGTGCTCACTACATATATTTTCGAACCGAATCCATTTCCTGGCCCCTCCATAGTGGTGTGAAAACAACATCGTCATAATACACTAGAAAACAACGTTTTGCATCGGCTTAGCTAGCGTTGTGATGTAACACACTCACCAATAACAGTAATTGTAGAGAAGGGAATTATATATATATTGAACCCGTCAAAATATTATAGTTTGGGATAAATAAGGCACATCATATCCATTTTGACCATTGTTGTTTTTGAAAAGCCAACAATGAAAATCTTTGACTGGGACTTGTGCACTTTTTGTCCCATAGCTTAGGAGTTTTTATTTTTGTCATTGCTTCCTCCAATGTTGAGACAAGACAAGCGTAGCAGCTACAACGTTGTCATTGTTTGTTAACTTCAGAACGACCAAACTAAGATTTGCCATAACATTTTTTTGGCAAAAATCAATTAGTACATAGATTTTCACTTTCTGACTAAAAATGTACCTCTAAAATTGAACATCCAAACTTTTGTGAAGCCAATTGTCAACAAAACTAAAACTTTGCATTGGTTTCTGCTCATGGAACTTAAAATTAAACTCCTTCCAGAATGTAGCTTCCATCTTTTTCGATCTAATCCCACTCCCACCTGTCACAAATGTGTACAGATTCCAGTAAGATAGGCTGAATATTTGTATGAAAGAATGCTATGATTTAAGAATATATTGTATTGTTACTTTATAATTCAACGAAAATATTTCAAAAAGTTTAGTTGAGAATGCAAAACAGTGAAGTTTTGCATTAAACATGTCCATTTTTACCTGACCCTTAATCTTGTAACATTTGTCATATTATAATTTGTGATTTTATTTTTTTCAGTGAGCTCATAAAGCTTTTCCCATGAATGAAAGACACGTGTATTAATCATAATCACGAAGCAATGAACAAGTTGCGATATTCCACTGGGGACACATGCCTCCACCTAATTTCTAATTGTTTTTTTTTTATATATTATAATGGTTATAGATTGTCATTTAAGTCTCATTATCTTTCCTTTTGTCCCCTATTAATCAAAATTTTATCATGTGTAGAGATATTATCTTGTACTCACCAAGCAAAATTTCTAGTGCTAGTGTTTTTTTTTTTTTAGTTGAACACCAAAATCAAGGATTCATGTTAATCACAGATGATTATTCAGTTCCTGCATGTGACTAGCTGAAAATAAAGGGCCGAAATGTCCAAAAGGTAAATACCCGGAAGCTTCATATGTTTTTTCCCTCCAAACAAGCGCACAGCCACGAGCTTCCATGTGTTTTAGAATTTGTTGAGGTATTAATGACTCAAAGCATGCGTGTAACTTCATTTTAGTCAAATTTTGACAAGCCAAAAGGAAGGCTACTAGGCCATTTGAAGTTAAACCCTCCACATGAAAAATGGATATATGCTGCAAGCAGCTTATGCTAGCAAGTGCAATGAGTCCCACATCTGTTACTGAGCAATATGACAGCTTTATCTGCAATTCAAATAAATTCATGATAATTAGTTCTTAAATACACATGATAACCGAGTTTAATGTTGATGTACTAATGTAAAATGTTGTTCAATTACAAGTAGTTGTTTGCATGTTTTTAAGATAATTGTATAAAAATAAATTAATTTGTCATAAATGGAAAGGTTGTAATTGAATGATAGACTAAAATTATTTTATAATATCAATGCATCATCTTTAAACTCATGATAATAAATAATAGCACACAAAAGAATCTCCAAATGTTTTGGACAACTAAGGAATAGGAACCTGCCTGTTTTAGGTTTTGAGAATGTTGAGCCAACTCAATCATTCCGGTATCATTAATTTTGTGACACTTCTTTATGTCTAGCGTCTCAAGATACTTACACCTGGCAGCAATATTTGAGAGACCCTTTTGTGAAATACGAGTGCAACCTCGGATTTCTAGAGTTCTTAGTTTCTGGCATTTTGAAATAAACTCTAATGAAGTATCTGTGATGTTGCTGTTATAATCAATGTTCACAACCTCAAGTGAAGGACAGCCAAGGGCAATTGCAACAATTCCATCATCAGTTATTCTTGAGCTCCTGTGAAATCAAACAGAGCAAACTTTAGAGAAAAACAAAGGAAATTGTTAAAAAAAATTATAACCACTTATCTAGAATCACCATCTCTAGATGAGATCAGACTTGTCTACATGTTTTGCAGTTTACATATGTTTTTACAATCATGTTTCGTGAAGGCTGAAGCCTTTTCACTCATCTCATTTCAAAAAAGAAGTGAACAATGTTGTGAATTTTCTAGTGTTAAATGTTCAAAAGTGATGCACTAATAATGTAAAATAGTTTTACATTGTGAGTGCATAACCTTTAAACTCATGTTTAAATTGGGTTTAAATGTAACAAAGTTGAGATATGAGAAACCTATAGAGATCAAGATGTTTGAGCTTTGAACAACTTCTTGCAATATGCTTAAGTCCATAATCAGTTATCATCAAGCATATGCCCAACTTCAGACTAGAAAGTTTGGTACATCTTGAGATTGACTGAAGCCCTACATAAATCAAGAAGCATAAATCATGCACTGAGGGTAAACACTTTTTAATGCAAATGTAAGGTTAGAAATGCAACCTTGATCATCTATTTCAGTATCTGTGACATCTAATTCTTCCAACAGTTGACACCGCCCAATAAACAAAAAACCTTCTCTGCTAATCAAGCTACACGACTCCATTCTAAGGGAAGTGAGCCTTAAACATGAATTTGTTAGGCTTGATATGGATGCTTGCGTTATCGTGTGACAGCATGTTATGTCTAACTTCTCTAGATCTTTGTGTGTTTGCACAAGGAAGGGGAGATTCTCATCAGTGACTCCAACACATTTACTCAAGTTCAGTTCTTTGAGTGAAGCACCCAAATTACCGATGGCTTTTAAGCCAGACTTTGTGCCCAAACAACTATCAAGTTTAACTGATTGCAGCCTTGGAAAACTTTGCAGACATTTTGCTAGATCAGTAGTAACCTGAGTACAATTAAATGAGTTACCTGCAGCACGAGGCATAGTCCATAAAATGGTTACAACAGAAATGATTGGTCAGATTCAAAACTTACAACCAGGCTGGAGGATAAGATGAGCTTTTCTAAGTTCTGAGCACCATTTGCAAGAGAAGCTATGCCAATATGGCCAATGTTCTGACATTTTGACAAGTTAAGCATCTGTCATGAAAAGAGAGAACATGAGTGTTCTAATGCTACTTATATCAAACAGGGAAAGTTAATGTCTCACAATCCTTTCAGTACAGCATACCAAAAGGGATACCTTCATTGACTTGCAGCTTGCTTGAAGGGTTGAAAGGCCATGATCCTCAATGCCAAGGCAGTGTTCAAGAACCAAATCTTGTAGATGTTCCAATTGAAGGATATGATGAAGACATTTTTCTGTGATCTGTTACATATACCGCAAGTTAAAGCAATCACTCTAGTAAAACACTCACGAGGCATCAAACTAACAAGGTTTTGAAAAAACAGTTTGCAACTACAATTGCAGCCACAACATCAAGAATTTTATAGTCTTCACAACTGCAATTGCAACTACATCAGCCACATTAGTTTGCACTTTTCTGCAATATTATAGATTACAACAAAACTGCAGTCGCAATTGTGGCCTCATGTGTCACACAATTTAAAACCTTAAAACTAATACATAAGAAAAAGCAGGTTTAGCCAATTCCCATTGCAATGGTAAAGGACATATCAGTCAACGATCTCAATCAAATGGGCACATTAGCTAATGAAAAGGACATGATTTATGATTACCAAAACTCACAAAAGTGTGACTCAACAAAATAACTTATTTCCTAAGCCTTTCATGAATATTAGAGATCTAGATTTGAGATTAAGGATTATGAAGAAAAAATAAATTAAATTTTTTCATGAGTTAAAATTAGTTTATTGAATAATTAATTTATAAAAATCTCATGTTTTTTAAAAGTTATGCTCAAGAAATTTTATAAATTAATTAGTGAAGAAATTAATTTTAACTTATATAAAAACTTTTTTTTTTAATATTTTCTTTTATTAGAAGTGTTTGTTTTTGGAAAAGTTTATTCAAATAAAACATAAATTCATGTTCAAAATATAAATCGAATTGATAAAAATAAAATAAAAATTAACAAAAATATTTTTACTTCATACTTACTTTTAGATATAATCCAAAACATCAAAATTTATGAAAAGGAGAAAGCCTGAAAAAGAAAAAAGCAGTTATTACCGGCAAATAAGAAAGATCCAAGCTCCGAATCAACTTGCATTTGATAGCAATCAAAGCAGCCCCAAAATCCGTGACACGAATGCACCACCTCAACCCAACGTGCCTCAACCTAGCACACCCAACAGCTATGCAGCCAATCCCCAAGTCCGTGATTCCCTTACACCTCCCCAAACACAGCCTCTCCAAGTTCACAGCAGCCTCGGAGATTGCCTTGGCCGCCAAGTCAGTGAGGTCGGGCCGGTTGGACAAGTCAACCTCGATGAGGCACGTGCAGTTCAGCGCCAGAGCCGACAGCCCCACGTGCGAGAACAGTTTCGACTTCGAGAGGTCGATGGATCGCAGCGAAGAGCTCCACGCGAGGGAGAGAGACTTGAGAGCTGCGTCGTCGACGCAGGGGCAGAGCGTGAGGTCCAGGTGCGAGATGGAACGGTAGCGCTGAAGGAGGGTTCTGTGGAGAAACTCGAGGCGGCGCGGCTTGAGTTTCTTGCGGTGCGTGGCTTCGAGCGCGTGGAAAGACTTGCAGGCTTGGGAGAAGGACTTTCTGGCGAAAGGATCGTCGTTGAGGTGGTCGAGGATTGTGAATAAGAGCTCCTTCGCGAGGTGCTCGAAGAAATTCGATTGTTGTGGTTGTTCCATGATGTTGGGGACAAGACAGTGAGAATGAATGAATGAATGTCAATGGAACATTGATGTGATTGTTAGTTGTTAAGTTAACTGAAAACAAAGGAGTGTTGTGTTGTGTTGTGTGTGCGGCGGTGATGAGAGATTCGTTGGGTTGAAACTTGAAAGTGGGAAACCTTTGAGTTTGATCGTTGGGGGCGATGACGAATGACGAACGTGTCAGTGTCAGTTCACAGTGCCGCTGACCTTCTCTATCATGCTTTTACCATCGATATGACCAAATTACCCTTCCTGCTATTTTTTTTAACTTTTGTTTTGCTTGGACTCATAAGAAAATCATATGAAGCTTCTTTATCAAACTGTGTAAATGTAACATGGTTAGATAATCATAATCTTGTTTCTTATATGTAAAAAAAATAATCTTTAGTAATTATTTTAAAATTTTCTCTTTATTTTTTATATAATTTTAAAAGTTACAGTACTTTTGATGGATGGTTATTTCTAATTAGTTTGTGTGTAAAAAGAGCTGGGGGGCATATTTGTCATTGCAAGATGAAGCGAACGAAAGCCATATCTGAGGTAGGATAGTACAGCTCCAATGCACATGGTACGGCGTCCACTAAAGCAGATCCTCACTCATTTTACGTTATTCATTCATTAATAATTAATAATACTACTCATGTTTATACTTTATCACATGCATAAGAAAGAAACCAATCAAATTTTGACGACACTTCTTTTCGTGGAAATTTCTGTGTACCTGTTTACGTACTTGGCCTATTCCTATCCTTTATTGTTGTTATCCTAACACGAAAAGTTTTTTAAAGAGTAATGTTTGTTATTCTACATCTAGTAGTGAGAGTTATTCTTCATCTACAGTACTGAGAGTGTGAAAAAAGTAAAAAAAATAATAGGTAATATAATGAGATAGACTAGACAAATAAAAAATAATCAAGGTGAGAGTTATTCTTCATCTAGTAGTGAGAGTGTGAAAAAAGTAACAAATAATAGGTAATATAACGAGAGACGAGAGAAATAAAAAATATTGATGAGGTATTTAAAAATATAAAGTGTTAAAATAACATTAATCTTTTTTAAACAATGCTACTATGTTAACGCCAAGAAGTTGTTTTATTTGTATACTTTCACTAAATATGTAAACCTTTTCTTTTCTAATTTTACTCCATTTATCCCATTTTGACTATATTTTAAGGTTTTTACACAAAGATTAAGAATAATAATAAATATAACATTTTTAAATTAATTTTATTAAAATAACATTTTCTTTTAACAAGTGCATTACAGCTGCATATATAACCATTATCTATACACATAATCATTATTAGGACAAATTAAAAAGATAACAAATAATACTCTCTTGAAAAGTGATAACATCACTTGAGACATTTTTTAAAGCCTAAAACATCAGTTAAAATGGGTCGGATGGAATATCATTTAAAACTTGGTGCTACTTTATTTAATTAATTATGGAAAAGTCCATGTGCTGCTTTGGATTGTTTTCTAGTTTACGATTAAACTTTAGTTAGAAACCATTTTTATATTTTGAAATTTAATTTCCGTAATAAGGAAACCAAATACTACATACAAGGAAATTCTTAAAATATATGAAAGCCTCTTTCTCCCAAAAGGCTTCCATTATGCCCAAATCCTTCGATCCTGTTCATAATGTTAGGAAGCAAACACTCGGACTCGGACCCTTATTTGTAACCAACACATGTCAAACAAAAAGAAGGTATTTACTTCCTTACTGTAACCTTCTCAGTTTTCCATACAGCATAACAAGTTTTATAGTTGTACAGTGAATCTTCTCCTTAAACTTCAAAGATATCTTTCTTGTCACAAATAACACCTCTAAAACACTTCCAAATCATTCATCGTACTTGAATCCTATGGTTTACATCACTCTATTTCTTCATTGTTTTGTATAATGAGCCTAAGATACTTAAATCATGTCAGTTAAAACATGATAACCAATTTTTACCTCAATCCATATACTGTCGTATACTTAAAACAAAGGTTAAAAAGTTTCCAAAGCTTGTGTCCACATCTCTTACTTTTTATTTCCTTTCTTGACTCTAATTAAAACTATAGCCCAAGTATCTAGCTTACAAAGTTCCAAAGCCCGTGTTTTACTGATAACAAAATTAAAATAAACCACATACAATCAATAAACATAATAACAGCACTATCTCAACTTCTCCACAAATGTGGTTGAATTCTCACTCCGCCTTGCTGGTTTCTAACTTCCTGTAAACTTACAATGTTTGCAATTAGTTTTTAATGATCTACAAAAATACAGACCGCTGAAAACCAATTAGCTACTTCTTAGCAAAGGTTATAATCATGGGATTCTGAGGGGTGATTTTGAAGCCATTAAGAGCCTGCATGGCCATGGATGATTGCACCTCATCCTCAAAATCAACAAATGCGATACCTGGCTTTGCTTCAATCAAGCGCACTTCCTTAAAACCTGGGTATTGTTCAAAGAGCATTTCAAGCATCCTACCAGTAGTTTCATGAGGCAAATTCTCTATGAACAAAATGTTGTTAGGAGCAGGTGCTTCTTGGGCACTGGGTCCTTGACGGAATGATGCCTGCAGATATAGTACATATTCTATGTTAGTGGCATTAACAACGGAAGTGCATTAAACATCACCATCATATCCACTGACCTACAGTTAAACCAAAACAGAAAACTGTGACAATAATCATTGTTCATTCATGTGCTAGTTTCGTACATGCTTACAAGACTATGAGATATGAATTTTGTTAAGAGGGACAGAGGAAATCAGGCACTAGAAGCACCAATGATTAAAGAAACTTACAGTTGGACCACCATTACTTGCACTGTGTGTTCCATTAGAGACACCAGATTGCTGTGCTTCCTCAGCACGCCGCTTTTTTTCAGCTGAACAGGAAAGATTGTCAGTCACTATAATTGATTCTAATGCAACAAGATTAGAAAGATGGAACTTGAAAAGCAATGTCCAAATGATGGAGTTTTGATATTTTTCTCTTAAAATGTTTAACAATGAAGTTAAATGGAAATACAGATTTATTTACTCTGCAAAGCTAGATGGCTTTATCCATTTGGTTGCTGCTCATGTGTGCATACAACAGTGAAGGGAAATGCTCTTTTTTCCCATTTGGGAGGGTGGGCTAATTTACTAATCTTCACAGACATAGCAGTAGGAAATTTAAAATCACTAACGTTGCATAACTGCAGCAGCAGGAAATTCATGCTAATGAATTTGGTATTACAAACATGATATAACTCACCTTTCTCCTCTTGTTTCTTCTTCTTTTCCCTTGGAACAAAACTACCCTCTTCTTTTGCAATGCAGTCTGACTTTGCTTTTGCATATTGAATTCTCTGCATCAAATTATTCACACAAAAAGCCTTTAGACGCATGTTATTGATAAAATGATAGATTACCCAAAAATTCAAAATACCAAGCAACTTCATAGGAAAGGGGTGGGGGGTGGGGATAAAGAACACAACACATTGTCCATATCCTCCAGTGTCATTCTTCATAATGAAAGTACTTCGAACAAGACAATGGACTTTGGAACAAAGAAAATTTAAACAAAATATTTAAATAATAACTCTCACAACCAGGTATATGTTGGGACGAAGATAAATCCATAATAGCCAAGTAAGAGAAACTACAACATTCAACATAAAAGGAGGGGGAAACAGTAAGATAACCTGCACAGGCCACTAGAAATGGCTCCAAATAGTTTGGTATTAGATATAACAGATTTATGAACAGAACTGTAAAGAAATTATCAATCGCACTATAAGTTGATTACCATAGGTTTCTCATAGAAAGGGAAGTTTTGCATTTGCCGCACTGCATTGCTTGCAGCAGTGACTTCACTAAAACAAACCCATGCCTGTCCCCGAAGCTTGGATGTCTTTAGAGCAACAACATCCAAAATTCTTCCATATTGAGAGAATAAGCAATACAGAGATCTCTTCAACTCTACCACATTGAAAAAAAAAACAGAAAACAGTGTTAAAATCTGCAACGGGGTCAACATCAAAACCAATTTATGCATCTAAAACCCTAGAGTCACCATATCAACAAAATCAGCAAAAGAACATATCCAATTGATTTTAAACTCGGTCACAGGGTAAACATCAAAATCAATTTATTTTTCTAAAACCCTAAAGTCATATAACAAAATCAGCAAAAAGAACACATCCAATTACAACATCTGAGATGCAAAATCGCGGGCAAGCATAAAAAAAATGCCACTAAACATATCATGGCTTATTAAGTTCCATGTTATCGAATTGAATGACGCACACTCCATTAAACTTCCATTCACAACAATCAATTAAATTTCAGCAGAAGAGACACAAGAATGAAAGCTCTTAAGCCAAATTCACAGCTACCCTAATTCAGCAGAAAAAACTTGAAGCCCCAATGATTACATCAGAAATCCACTTAAGATTTTACATGAAGAGTTGCAACCTAGTGAAGTTCAAAAATTACAGTGAAGCCCAGAAAAGTGTTGCAGATGTAAAAGTGAAAGTCCAGACGGGTGTTGAAGGAAGTTACCATCTTTCTTGACCTTCTCGTTGAGATTTTTTATGTAAATGGTCTGATTGGGAGGTATATCCCCTGATAGCATTCTCTCTCTTTCTTTCTCTGTTTTTCCGATGGAGAAGAATGAAATCAACACAGTGGTGCCCTAGCCAAGTAGTGAGTGTGGAAATGTTAGAATACGTTTTTTTGTTTTGTGGCTTTTTATTGGAAATTCAAATTTTATGTGGGCCTAGCCCAGCTCTCGTTTATGGCAAATGAGTTGCGGGGCTACTTTTTACATCTCCTTTTTTCTCTTAGCACTCCCTTGTTTTTTTAATATATTTTTTATACAAAAATACCCTTTTGAAAAGCCAGTTTTTAGATCGCTTATTTAAAAAGTCTGAATTAGCAATACTAATTATTACAGAAATTAAATTAATTCGAAAATTAACTTAATCCGACATCTACATTATTATTGATGATACATTTTAAGGAGAAGAAAAAAAAACTAAAATACTGTATTATTTTGGGATTGAAAAAAAAAAAAAACTATAATTTCAGAAGACGAGCCTCGATTGTGGCGTTGGAATCGAAACGCATTCTCTCAATCTCATAAAACACAAAATTTCTCTTTTGAGAATGCATGCAGAAAAGAATATACTCAAGTAGCGATTGAGCAATTATTAATGCATGTTAGTTCAAATGGCGAGAAATTTAATCCTTTTTTACAATACAAGGTTTTAGATTTGTGGTGCTTTAGGTTCCACATGTAAATAAGATCCAACTTGAGTCTAATAGGTGAAGACATAAATTTAAATTTATATAATTATGCATGAAACTCGATTACGGTACGATCGAGGGTTTATTTATTTAACCCTAACCGGTGACATGATCATTTCACAAACCATATTTTGGTCCCCAGCTAGCTAGATGGCAAGAATGAGTCCTGGCACAGACTGGTCACAGAGCTTGCTCTGCCACGTGGCGGTGGCAGGATGGAAACCACCGAGCCTGGTGACGGTGAGGGAAGTGTTGACATACTCTCTAACCTCCGTGATGACGCCGTCATCAGTGGTGGTCCACGCATGCACCCACCACACCAAGTTCTTTTCATCGAACCCTTCGGCGATGGTCACTGATCCGAACCCAACTATGATTTCAGGAACCAACAAAGGCCGAGTTGATGAGCCAGTGTGAGTGTCTTCAGTGAGGAGAGGAATGAGGTGGTGGCGATGAGACGGTGGACCGTGGAACCACCACTCCAAGTCCGGGGCCAGAAGACGCTGCATTGTATTTGTGTCTTCGGAGTTTATGGCTTTGTATAGGTCTGTCACCACTCTCTTGTTCGGATCCTCTTGATCCTCTACCCATGCTTTCGCCGCCGACGAGTTTGCCAGCTCCGATATACTATATATATATAGTGATGCTGTTGGAAGAAAGAGATCTTGGGTGGAAGAGAATGTGGTGGTGTTCTTCTTATATAAGATGCATGGGATGAGGAATATATATTATATAATATTATGGAAATGGTTTTGGTTACTAAAGTTTAGAGTTCTAACGTTATGATGAAAAAAAAAAAAATATTGAGAGTAGAGAGTTTCAATAAAGGTAATAAGACAAATCTAAATAAATATTAATCATTAGAAAAATTAATGAATACATCATATCAATAACAATTAAAAAATAAAATATTGATGCCAGAAATATATATTATATAATATTATTAGTTTCTAGCAGAGTTCTTTGCATGCTATGCAAATAAATATCTAGAGAAAGTTCTCTCGACTAATTATAATTATGTAATTATTAATAACTACGAAACAGATTCTTTTAGTGTGATAAACGTTTTTCATAAGGCAATCTATACAAAATCTAATTCAATTGAGAATTAAGGCTTTACAATATTAGATTCTTGAACCATAATTAATCTGCATGACTTTTTCTGTTAATTATTGAGTCTCCACAGAAGAGGTACGTATTCTACTCTGTTGACCTAATTCAATTATCAAACTGTAGATATCTTGTCATAGAATTTATTTAAATTCAAATTATATAAAATATAATTCGAATTAGGTCAACAGTCCAATATATATATTCTATCATGGAGCAATCATTGAGTTATATATTATGTTGTTATTGGGATGGCTTTAAATCTCTTTTCTCTATGGATGGTAAAATGCATTTTCTCTTGGTTAATTTGTTAAAAAGAAAAGAATCAAGAATCTATGGAATATGCTATTTGGTTGTGTGTGGTCTGGTATTTATGGCGGTGCTTATATGAATAATGTGATTTTATGGGTCTGTTACCAACATACATGGAGGATCATTGTCAACTAATTTCAGATGAAAATAATTTGGTCGTGAATTAAAGATTTTAATTTGCACTTAGAAATATATGAGTGGGTTACACATCCTATATATCCTTTATTTATAGCTTTATACCTTGGATTGTATTAGAGGAGGGGGAATCGCTTTGTTTGGATGTGCATAGGTGATATGTCTCAGACTTTTGTTATCAGTTTATTGGATTTAGGTACTCAGACATTTCAAGCATATGTACATCACTCACATGCCCAATTAAGCTATAAACTAAGAAAAACCTCGCGATGTGGGTTGAATATAAAAGATTATCACATGCACATAATTCAGAATATTGAACCTCATTTTGATTATAGTGGATGATTTCCGACCAGAAAATACACCGACCGAAACATGAATGGACTTAATAGAAAAAAGCCATAATTGAGCACATTGTGTTCCCCTTTCTTAGAAAAGCCATGATTTGCTCCATTATGTTCACTTTTAATCCTTGTTTGTTGACAATAATTGTCATATATATTGAGTTCTTCATTCTTGTCAGCATTTGGCAATAATAATTATAATTCATTTCTAATTAATGTCTCATACATAAGTCAAGAGTACTAAGGGCACTTGCTTATGACTGAACTTATATGTATAAAAATTTTGCATCAGCATCAAAGGTAAATACCAAACGGAATGCTCCACTAAAAAATGGAGAAAAATTACGCATTTACGTGTGGTGCCTTACACGTCGCATGCACATGTTGTATTGTATAGCTCTGTTTTTTGTTTTAGTTTTGTGCTAATTTTTATCTCATTTATCTGAGTTAGGCATGCATCGCCTATCTTTCTTTTCTTTTTTTTACTGTACTATGACAAAAGTTCAGTGGTCTACGTACGTAATTCACCTCTGAGGGAGATCTTGTCATTCCACTTCCTCAGCTTCCCAATGAATTCCTAATAAGCTGTTCATGTGCATCCACCAAAATGCGTTTTCTTTCATTATTAAAAACAATGATTAAGGGAGGAAGATATATATGAGATAATTGATTGAGAATTATTTGAACAAGTGTCAATTGTATATGTTCTTTCCATAATTTTAAGATTGATTAAGTAATTGCCAGTTGTACATACTTTATCTATGATTTTAGGATTGATTACAAAGGTAATTTAGGTGTATTAATGATTGATAAATATAACCTACTCTAGTGATTCTAACATATTTAGGGATGATTGTAAGAGTTGACTTATTACAAGCTTAGTATGTATGTGTTCACTTAAGGCATGATTACATAAACAGAAGAGTAATAAGAAACCTTCATAAAGAAGATTTATATCATTCTTAAGTCAAAGCATATAATGTTAGAAACTATTGATATGAAAATTATGTTGGAAATTGAGGTCAGTAATGAAGTATAGTAAACGGGTTAAATAAGGATTAAAAACTAAAACCCGTGCAATTAACATATACAGTAACGTCATTTAACTCAGTATGTCTTAAAAAAAAAACACTCATTATGTCCATTTCACTCAAACAAGACTTTTGTAGGTATCATATTATCCATTCAACTGTCACGTAAAATTAAATCAGTATTTTTTCCTTTATAGTTATTACTTGATTAAAAAAATTACTACAGTACTTTCTTTGGTTTCTTTAATTATTAATAATTAACTTTTTTCAATCAATATCATGCAAATCAATGGTCAATACAATAAATTTTGCTGACCAAAAAAAACGTGAGGACAATGCATACTACATATTTCGTGGAGAGTACTGCTCTTTAATGTTTTCGTGGCTAATAAAGATAGTCTCTAGATGCACAATTACTCTTATTCGGGCAAATCTTGTTCCTTAACTTATGAGTTGATTCCATGGACATAACAAATAATCTAGATATACATCTGATTCAGACAACCTCCTTTGATCAGAACTAACCTTCTCTTAACAGAACAAAAACACTGCAAACCAACAATTATTACAACCATTGGGGAAAAATCTAATTAGAGAGGATAAATTAAATTTGTCGAGCTAAGGGAATCGGATACACCTCTCTTAATAGAAAATATGATACACCGATGCTGTTGACGCAAAACCACCCTCCACCTTTCCTCTTTAATTTCAAGGAGCTGAACGCTATCATGTTTGTTTCGTTAACCAGTTGTAGTTTGTAAGTCATCTCTGCCTTAATCAACCTTGATTCTTTATTCTGGAAATTAGTGTTGATTTTCATAGGAGACATTCGCTTCATCCACTACTTTCAGGGAAAGATATCACCAGCAAGCAAAATTGGTGAAATTCATCACTCGGGTGTAACCTTAGAACGGAGATTGACATAATGGGCAAGATGATTTGTGAGATGTTGAAAACCATTTATATAGGCAAGCAGAATGAAATTTGTGTTTGCATGTCTTGCAAGCAAGGCGAGGAAGACTATGGTTTGTGGTGTGGATTACACTGTAACAAATAGGGCACTCCTCAACACCTTCAAATTCTTTATCAAAATTGCGCTTCCAAATTCCTATAGCTTCTGCTAAAGCTCCATTCTACAGAACCAGAAAAGGAATTGTTAAATTTAGTGCAAACCTGCTCTGATAATTATTAATTCTCACATTGATCCACTGTCCACTGAATTTCACAAAGGTATATATCATTCAGTAGAACCGGTGATATCTTGCAATGCACACAAAAGAGTAATCTATATCTGAGTTTTGCTTCTAAACAAAGTTAACTGTAGGCATTTTGCAAAACTGGGCAGCAGAAGCCAACTAAAAAATGTAAAAGACTGAACTAAATCCATAACAAATTACCTGATTACGAACAAATAGCATCATTGACATCAACCATTTCCTTTGCTTGGTCTCACTAATCCCAAGGCTCCTTGTACAATCAACATCTACAGGCCTTAGTGGATAAGATGCAGGGAGACGAATGACTAGATCCATTCCTGTTTCATCCTTAGTATAAGTAGCAACAATCTCATTTGCTGATTTGCTTACACTAACTGAGAAATTTTCATCACGGAAGTCGGATTTCTTAATCTGCATTGGAGATGATAGGCGGAAATATATATCAGAACTAGGCTATTCATATATCAATTAATTTCATGCTACAACAGCAAAAAGAACCAAAGCCTTTTTCCCACTAGGTCAGCTGGCTACTTGGATCTTGCATAAATCAATTGTTCAATGAATAAAAACAAAAGAAAAACAAGAGTTCAGAACTTCAGATAGACCGTTTAGATCTGATCCAGACAAAAAACAGATTCTCCGTAACTGTTACAGATTTACAGCACAAAATCTAATTAGCAGCTGCAATATATGAAATACTAAATAAAAATTTACAGATATACAAACATTAAAGGTCTGAATTTTAACTCTTAACCCAATTAATTTCCTTAATAGTCCTTGTTAATGCCACCCTTGAATGGGGCAGTAGAATCATACTATGTGTACATACTACTCAAGGGTTAATGTTTAGAAAACACAGATTTGTATTTATAATATAACTTGGATGGAAAGAGTGACATGATTATCCCAGTAAAACGTTCAATTAATTTCTGCTCTTCAACAAATATGTAAGGATCATGCAACTCTAGGTTAAAATGTTTCCACACTTGGATATCAGATTCTGGTATTTTAATTTTAATTTTTTTTATCAAACAACAAATTACATGGAGAAGAAACTACATCATACCTGAGACAATTCATTTGCAATAAGAGGAGGACTGCAACAAGTCCTTGTAAAGGATTCAATGACAGCTGAAGTGTTACGATCACGCAAGTCACTGAACCAGCCACGTACATAGGCTGGAAGAACCTGGAGCATCAAACCATATATTGCTCCAGCAAGTGATGAGATTTTCCCCAATTCAACAGGCCTAAGAGATTCCACAGAAAACAAGAGTGAACTGGTTGTGGTGGCACGGGTTGCAGCACTTGCAGCTTCTGATAAGCCACCAGAAAGCTCTACATCTTTCTTCTTTAGACTCTGAACTGTGGAAATCTCTACAGGAATATGCTGAAAAAGGCAATCCAAAATAGCTGGAGTAGCAGAGTCTTGTATGTACTGGATCAGTCTCTCCCTCTGAGATGATGATGTAGGTAATGACTGTAGATGTGATATCAACAAAGACCATGCAAGGAAGAGATTTACCTACAATAGTTTTTGCAGATCGTTAGTACCCTCAATGAAAAGGCAAAGCAAATGGATAAATAAACATTAAAAACAATGTTTATGAAGCATAGTTCAACTTCATTCCCATATAAAGCAAAGTATCCTTACTCGTTGATGTGCAAGCAAGTCCATCTCAAGAACCTCATAAGGTGCCCTTTCTACCATGAAAGATATTTCCTCTTTCAAAAGGACTTTTTTTTCTATTGGTATGTCAAGACGGCTGATATCCTCTTCACTAGCAGCATATATGTTTGAGTTACAAGCACTATCTTCAAGGACGGCAATGCTTAAAACAGGCTCATTTGAAAGAACAAAATATGCAGCAAACTGCAATAAAGGAATTGGCTTGGAGGTAAAAAGTATGGCATACAAAGAGCTAATTGACCCTTTCTTTAGTCCCCAAAATTCAACTGATTTCACTGCTTTATCTCTAGCTAATGATGAGGAATTAACAACTCCAGAAGCTACCAAATCCCAGAAGTGTGTATATTCAACCCGTGATGATGCAATAATTGAGGCAGCTTCTTTGTAGCATGAATTTGCAATAGCCTCAGAAATACCAGTACAAAATAGTAGGCGAAGGACACCCTCTAGAATCCGATCTTTAATAGAATCCAATTTTTCTGAGTTAAATGTATTTAAATTATCTCTCTCTTCAGCTTGTTGAAGTTTACAGTGCTTAAGGAGAAGTAAGAAAGACAAAAGGGCATTTTCAGAAATCTTTATGGGGAAAGGATCTGAAATTAAAATAATCTTCTCAATTTTCTGACACATTGTATTTAAATTATCAGATGAACTATCAGCAAGACCATTTATATTTTCAGCTACATCCTCCATCATAACCACTGCTGATTGAATCCAACACCTTAGGTTCGACAACAAAAAGTCCCAATCTTCTTCACTGAATTCATTCCAGCAATAACCTACTGAAACAATCATAAGTTTTGATAGAAGCGTCTGCACCACTGTAAGCTGGTTGAACATAGCAGATCCACCAGCAACATGCCTTTGCTTCTGAAATAATTTATAGAGAAGTTTCCTCTCATCAGAGCTGATACTTCTCGCTGGCTTTAATGCTTGTGGACCACCTATTGTGCTGAAAGGATAACAGGCAATCACCAAATGGAGCCAATCTTCCATGTCTACAAGAGTCATGAGTAATTTCATTAATACCATAATTTACTCCTGGCAAGTATATTTTTGGATAAAAATTATTCACCGTAACAGTGCATTTAAACAAAGTGAACAATTAGCACTATCACAAAAGCACATGCCCGCACACACAAAAATAGAGTTTTAGTGAAATCTCTATCCCTAATGATAAAAATGTCTATTCAGGACAGACTGGTGAATTAGCATTTTGTATTTTGATCTGAAGAAAGAAATTTACCTTCTCCTGTTTTCCATGTGACCAAAGGTGGAAGACTTAGGGCCCTCTCCAGCCAGTCTATCATAGTATTTTGCACAAATCCTTCTTCTAAAGAACAATGTTGAACACCTGTACCAAGCTCCGCATACCCATACAATGGTTCTAAAAGTATATTTATGAGCAAGGGTAGAATCTTAAGACAATTAGTATTAACTGCTTCACCAAGAAAGAGTTTATTAACAAGAAGTTCTATCAGATTCAGTGCCTTCTCTGGCCCCCATATTTTCTCTTTGAACAAAGCAGACAAAAAGGAAACAAGTGCTCTTAAGAATGGTTCTTCAACACCGTCCACTTCATCAGCTGGAACTGGCCACATACTAACCGAACTCTTTGAGCCACTGCCTCCATAAACAAGGGAACCATCAACTAAGATGCTTAATGTTTCATCTAAGAGGCTTTCCTGGAGAGAATTACTTCCCTTGGCATAAGCACTCAATGAAGGTAAGAAAGAAGACACAGCACTGCTTCCTGGCCATCTCCACGTGCACAGTATTTCAGCAGCTAACCAAGCAGAAGATGCAACCTCTTGACTTTTTTCAAGCAAAGATGGATTAGGCATTCCACACCCAGCAATAACCTTGTCAATCCCAATTTTTGAGATTAACTTGTCAATTAAAGCAACAAACTTCTGGTGTCCTGAAGCCTGCATTTGGTATAAATTGGTGATTAAAAATAGCACATCATTTTCTCTATATATTAGGCAGCACATTTAACTAAATGTTATATTTCCTAGAAGTAAGTCATAAGCTTTATCAGTACATATACATAAACCATTGCTTGAAGGCATTAAGATTTATTTTGAGCATTCACAAAATAAATACTGAAAAAAGAAATAGCAAGAGTTCTGACTGTACTCTATGAGTCAATAAACTCCACATGAGTCTTATTTGCTATTATGTTTTGTTTCTTGGTGAAGCCTACTATAACTCAATTAGCTATATCCACATTGATGTAATTTTACAATACGTTTGTTTCCAATATGCATGGAAAAATAAATAACACCATTTGATTCTATGTAAACAATAATACATCTTAAAAAATAAAAGATAAACACACAAATATTAATAGAGACAAAAAACCAAATGTGTCAATACCTTTGTCAAGCTAAAATTTGGGACAGTAAACACAGGCCACAATTCATCCTTACTCAGTAGATGATGTAGCAGACTTTGTTCTTCATTTTCATCCACACAGACACGCTCAAGAATTTGAAGCACCCATGTACAGCATAATGATGTGATTTCATCATTAATTAGTCTTTCTTCAGCAAATATTGCTAATCTTATTGACTGAATTAAGATATTTGACAATCTCTTGTGGCTATCTAAGCAAAGGCTTTTCAAAAATTGAACATCTATCTTGTTACGGAAAGCAGACACATTTTCACCAAATGATAGCCTGGCCTTGGCTTTTGTCATTGAATTGTCATCAAGTGAGTCATCCAGAGCTTTGCTTAAATTACATTCCCATTCAATGACAAAAATTGCAGATAAAATTCCTGATACAAGTCCACTTTCCCCATCAAGAGTCTTCAAGCTAAAGAAACTACCATCAAGTATCTCAAGAGCAAATTGAGCTATCTCAACAATGTTGAGAGAACTATCAAACTCTATACAGATATTTGCCCCATTGCTTAACATAGAAGCTGCATTCTGTACCCAAAAGAAAGGTGAAACCTGAACAAAACTGACTAACTTCCTGAAAATCTCCTCATAGATGAGAATCAATGCATTTCTGGAAAGAAAACACAGTCTTCCTTCTGTTAAACCACCAAGAAGAGAACTGCAGGTAAAAAGCATAAGATCAGAGCGAAGACTAATCAAGTCAAATCATCAATCTTGTATTTCTCAAGGACAGGGTTCAAATGAATATTAATTATGTATCTATTTGATGAACAAAAAAAAAAAGTATATATATATATATTCAACTTTGTATAGTACTCTTCCTTACCAGCTACATATGCCTTTTTTTCCCATAAGCCTTAGCAGCTTCAAGTGTTTATTGTCCATCTCAACTTTCAGACATTACAAACTACCAAAAATATCCACTAACCTATATCTTGCATAGTTAGTTCCAGGTTCATAGTCACAATGATGTTTAAAAGGGACCGACTGAATTAGCATTTTGCTTGCTAATAAATATTAAGAAAAAGTAGGTTCAAAACATGTTATTACTCTCCTATAATAATTGTGTGGATCATTTAACTACTACCCAAATCCCACCATATGAGATTGGAAAAGATAGGCTGTTGTCAAAGTCTAATCACTACAAATCCTTTTCTCCATGAGGCAACAAAGCACTAGACTCAGTCAATTCAATCCTCCTTTGATCTCCCTTTCCTTATTCCCAAACCCACCAAACAAAAAAATAGACTCAGTTTTAGTGGCAGTTCCATCCTGAGACTAGATTATATACAAACATATGCATACACACACATATATACATAATCAAACCAATTAGTAACATGTGTCTGTCACCACCTGTTGCATTCCATTTCCCATCCTTTTCTTTTTTTCCCCTTTGCTTAAATGAATTTGTTAGTTTCTGAACTATTAAGAGAATTATTAATTAGTTCCTTATACTATAAAGGTTTGGTATTGGGTCCTTGAACATGTAAATCATTTTTAATTGGATGCTTGAGATTGGCTTCTGTCAAAGGTAGACTAAATAATCTTGATCCTTGTTAAAGTACAAGGATGTCCTTGAAAATTCCCACATAGTTCAGAGATCAAATCACTAGTTTAATATTCAGTAGGTCCCTGGAATATTTGAGAATTTTCAAATAGGTCTCTATTATTAACATATTTAGTTCCAACAAGAATAATGCAAGATATTACTTCAGCTTGCCTCTGAAAAAATTGAATTAACATACCATATAAACTGCACATGAGAAGTGCTAAAAGGGGGAAAAGATCGAGAAACAGAAATTGCAGATGATTCGAGATATTCATGATGCCAATCTTCAGCATTACAGCCTTGCCTATGACTGGAATCATCTTTCACCTTCCTCTTCATACTCTCATCCCTTGCTTTTTCCAGGAGCATGGACAGTGTTGCTGCATGGTCAGCATCCAGTAACCCTGGTTGGAACTCAAAATGACTTTGGCCAATCACATAGTTGATGATGAAAGACCATTGTTCTGAGAAATACTCATCATCCAGAAGTGCCAACAACAAATCTAGCCGAGCACTGGTTGAGCAACTATTTGACTGCAGGCACCAAGGAACAAATATATTCTTGAATATTTGCATAAAGTCTTCAACTTCCCCTACTTTATCCCCATCATATGAAAGTTCACTAGCATAGTTCCCTCTGTTTTTAATAAAAACTTCTTGGACAATCATCCGTGGTCCAAATATGGAAACAGCAACTGACAGAAGTCGCACAGTATCTGGTGAATCCTGATATTTAAAAAAAAAAAGTGAGTCTGCAAAATCATGGTAGAAAATATCATTTCCTTTTAAAGTAATCCTTTGAAATTTATTAAATTTAACAATACCATAACCCTATGCAACTTTAACACCTACTTTTTGACAGGCTAAATCAACAGTGGTGACATCATAACTGATTCCCACAAATTGCTGTTTTGCTTTTTATATTTTAATTGTTCCATAAAATCAATATCTTCTTGAAGACCCCCAAAAAAACCCTTCTGTATACCACTTGTGTCTAGATTTTAAAACTTTCTTCTTTTCAAAAGACCTAAAGAAAAAAAAAAAATCTACAGAGTAAAAACAGTCCATCCAACCCAGATTATTTTAACTTTATCAAAGAGACTGATTCTATGCATAGATAAAATATAAAGAATTAAACCAGAAAACTATTCCAAAGTGAGCAAGTAGGAACAGGAACTCCATTTTGATTAAGATTAAATTATTGAATATTCTTTAAGATGCATGATGTGTCAATACCAAACTTCTCATTATCCAACCAATAATTAAAATCACAAAATTACAGAACAAAAGTAAGATAAAGTGTCAAACAAATTTGTAGAAATATTAACTTACAGAAGATCTAATGACTGAGAAAGTCTTTGCCAACATTGGTCCCACAATATAGGCCAACGGCCAAATTGCACCTTTCAGCACTGCATGTTTCTCCAGCAATAACATGAACAAAATGATACGTTCAACAATGCCTACATTACCTGCTTGCTGAAGAGCACCCATGCAATTATCCTCAAGTTCCTCAATAAAAACAGATAGAACATTGCTATCTGATAGATAAATGCCTACAAGGATTTCAACAAAGCACTTCCCCAACTCTTGCAAATAGGGCATTGGATACTTTGTATTCAGCATATCCCCTTTCTTGTTATGAGAAACATTTTCCTCAGATGAATCTGTTGCTTTTCCTGAGTTTATTATGTCATTAGCTTTTGAGATTCCAGCTGTAAGGAAATCCTTCCATAAAAGCTTTACGAGGACATTATTAACTAGAGTGACTCGGAAATGACTGATTGAGTCTCCTCCATCATTATATCTGATACAAGCAGAAGACAAGTATAAAAAAAAGGGACAAGGAGTAAATACATCCTCAAAATGCAGCAAGAATTAAAAGGAAAAATTTGTACCTTGAAGCATTTTTCAATGACCAAAGAAAACATTCTTTCAATGCTTGGAAAAATGTTAGTCTATCTGCAGAAAGAAGAATTCTCCTTCCCACCCACAAGTTCTTGAAAAATTCAAGAAAAAACTTATCCCCTCCAACAGATTTAGGTGGCACATTGTCTAAGAATAAAACCAAAGCTGGATATGAAACATGTTGGGAACCAAAGCAACCATTCCTAAGAAAATTCCAAAACGGATTCAATATGCTTTTCTGAATATTTAAGGAAGACCAACCATCTGGGAATTTTCTAGAGAAAAGTAATATCACATCCCACATTGAGGGATGACAAGTTGGATCCTTCTCATTAAAAGCACCAAGAATTGCACCAGCAACAGTTTTTATATTTCCATCATTAATAGCCTGTGGTATATTTTTTATTAAGCTCTTCAATACACTATAAGTAGCTGATCGAATGGTTGGCCTTTGTGACCTCAAGAAATCTAGAAAGTATTTATGATCTTTGAACAGCTTTTCAGCAAAAGAAATAGCAGCCACCCTAGCCTTCAAAGCATGTTTAGGTTCAGTAGTTATGTTCTCAAAACCAGGTCGTTCTTGTTGTAAGCAAATTAAAACATCAAGAAGTGTGGCCAATGCTAACAATGTTGATGATATCACCTGTAAGATCAAAATGGAGATGAACTTTAATTTATGGTCTAAAATGTCAAACACTGAATCTTTAAACTATAGCTAAAAGAGGCCACCTGGAATGAAGATTAGATTTAGATAAGATTAAAAAGGGTGAGAATAGAGGATAAAAATTAAATTATATACATACCGCAATCAAATCAGGTACTATTTAGCCAAGACAATGGGTAGGCAAACAAACTATATCTCATTCATATTACTATTCATTTACGTAGTTATACTTGAATCTCACAAGGTTGTCAGGAGCACAATTTCACAATCTTACAGTTTTTTTTTATAACTAGTGGTATTATTCCTTCTAACTCACTTCAGTGACATGGTAGGATCTAACGGTCTTTATCACAATCACATGTTTTCTAGATAGGATATCACTCGCACAATTATTTTCAAAGTGTAATGACCTTATGCAAATATAATATTTCAGTTTATGCTAGGTGAGTTTAATGAAAAAGTCAGGTAATTTCTTCCTATTTTCTGGTAAATCCTTTTCTCCTTCTATGCCACCAAGATAGTTTGACACATTTGAGCAAAATAATATATTATATCAAAACTTCAAAGTTCAAAATAGCTATCTTCAAAAAATCAGTTTGTAACTATTTAGCCAGTGCCAGTCATACCATGAAGTAAAATAGCTATATAAACCTGTAGAAAGGTCTCTACCATAATTTAAAAATCATTTCATCATAAAAGGACTAAAAAAAACGTTTATATAGTATTTGTGATACCAAAAGAAGACATCCACCTATTATAGTTTACCATATAGAATATATTTCTTACTCAACTAAAAAAGAGAACCAGTGCAAATCAATAAATCCAAGACTTCGATTTCTGAGTATGTTAAAGTGATTCTCTATATATATACTTACCTGCTGGTATATCTCTTCCAACTCATCCGTAGCTACAGCTTTGTCAGACAAATTTTGTGGTGTTAGCTTTAGATTTTCTTCTAAATACATAAATATCTCTGTTGTGCATAAAATCAAAGCATCAAGTCTCTTATCCTGTCCTGGAAAGGCTGCCTGTTACAATCAAACAAATGATTAAAACAAATAACATATTGCACAAATATTGGTAATAAAGCTGTGCAAGTACAACCATAAAACCTGTTGTGCAGAATATACCTAGGTAGTCCATATACCCTACAAAATTACATGTTACTGAATTGAACATGCAACTAAACACAACAAACCTATAATTTAAAAAAGCATGGATTCTGACATCCTTGTATGATTTAAAGATACTTTAAAAAAAAATCTTACATAATTCAGTTTTCAATTTAAGCATGTTAATACCTTCATGTCCTTTTCATGTAAATTATCACTGTATTTTATGCATAGCCTGGTAGTATAACTAAAGCATTAGTTAGTGGGAAAGGATCAGAAAAAGAACAAAACCTACTTTCAAATTGCTAAATCTCATTGTGCCATTTCGCAAAAGTTTTCCAACAAAGTTGGGGTGTCATATTTTTCAGCATGTGTTGCACACAAGGGTCTGCATAGGAAAAACATATACTCAAGCCTTCAAAGAAATATTGCCCATTATAATCAATTCAACACAGATTACATAGAACATTTTATTCAAATTTCAAAGTAACTTAGGACAACTCCTTATCAATTTTTGAGCTTATATTACACTGAAATACATAAAAGAAAAGAAATTTTCAGATGGATCATCCTTATACTGACATCACACCTATACAATAGCTCAAAATACCCAATTGAAACCATGCTTGATTGTTAATTGAACTTGTAGCATGCCTAAAAATTAACAAATCACATATAGCATGAGTCCAGGACCACTGCAACTCAGTTCCAACACTAAATGCCAAAATAGGAATCATAAATTTCTTATGCATTAATAAGAGGACTACTCAAGAGTCAAGACCAAGGACAGCTATTAACTACACAAACTATGATATGACACTACTACTATCTAGAAAACTTTTGCACAATATTTAACTTACATCCCAGCTCTCCAGAAAAACATACTTTTCAAAAGAAGTAAAGAACAAGAAAGGAAACCACTAAAACCTCTAAGATATGCTATTAAACTAATAATAGCACCTTGGTCTTGCTACACCACTAATATAACTGAAGAACTATATCTAGAAATTTATCAATCAACTCGAAAAATCTCAATGAACCAACTCTTTTTAATACTAAATTACAAATTCCAGAGAAAGATTTTCCTTTACAGACCTCTCTTTCATTCCATAAGAAAACTATTATAAATTAAAGCAGATACTTGTAGATATGAAAAAATGGCAAGTCATGTATCTTCTACACAGAATATTACAGTAAGCTTCCAGAACAGATCATTTGTGTTCCTAACAGGGTGAAAACATATGCATGAATGAAGCATTCAATTATAAACAATTTTACAATACTTTAAGCTAACCTTTTCCACCAACCTGCAAAGACCTTTTTGCTGCCTGAGAAACTTCAGAAACTGGATCAAATTGAGCAAACCACCATGGTCCCATCATAGTCTTCAAATGCGGAGCTAAATCTCTCCTGAGAAGGATGTGGGAAGGGAAATCAACTATAAATCTCAGACTACATGAATTAAGTTCACTTCAACAGATCCAAAATTCAGAGAAGGATCAGAGTTTGAACCAATTACACAAGTGAATAACTATATTTAATCTTAAATCAGGAAAATTTAGATGTTAGAAACAAGAAGAAATGCAGTTTACAGCAGACAGGTACACTGTGACAGTACACTAATTAAAATAACTTTTTTTTTATGCATAATGGGTAAACTAAAACATCCCCACATAGTAGGAACCAGGAAAAGGCTTTTTGTTGTTATCATTAGGTAGACTAAAATGTTGAGATCATTGTCAAGAAGATGCTTGGCTTCTCCATAAGCTATCGATGCAAGTAACTTAGAAGATATAATCAATCAGATAATTGAAAAGGCAGAATCAAAACTAGTATGAATAGTAAACATGCTACAATAGAAAATAATATCCCCAAGCATTTAAGGCATTAGCATGCTATTGTCAGATAAGCATGCATAAATGTTAACAGAAAATAAAGCAACACATTTTCAAATTTCCATCTTCAAATATTAAATTATACAGTTGAGAAAGCAAAAAGCACATATAAATGTCCCTCAGAAAAGTTCTAACCCAACAGAAGTAACAAGAGCAGTCATGGTATCATGAGTGGCCCGCCTAACCTCCCTATTGTAGTCCAGCAACAGCCTTTTATACTCAAATGCCTACATAAGAACAATTTAACAGTCAAATATATTAAATAAGTATCTTTAGAGATTGACATTAGTGAATTTATAAGGGGGCCACATACCCACCAGATAACAAAGATGCATGATCATCACAAAATAAATGGAAGTCCAACATCCACTGCAATGTCCCAAGTCCCAACTTGTTATTTATACATACTAAAATTGGAGGTCTATTTATGTTTTCAATTAAGGATTCTACTGAATAAAATCAAACTATAAAGGAAACAAAATAAAACTCTAATTGGGTAAATTAGGCTGCGTCGACTGCTGCTGCCCTCCTTCCCCAATATTGTAATGATCTCATCCCACAAAGGAATCAACATCGCAATGCAGCCCAGAAAATGAAAATTCCATATAAACAGTGTCTATCTCAGTCTAGCTAATATGTATAGTAATAAATAAGTGACTTCCATTGATTAGCATACCTGACAGTGTAATTAAAGTGTAGTATCCTGTCCCTTCCAATTCCCTCCCACTTCAATGTTAAGGGAAAAATAAAGTGACACACACACACACACATATCTTATCACACATCATGTTGTATTCGTGCCTCTTTTCTCAGTTTCACTTCCATAACAGTTTCAATAAATGGTAATCATGATTTTATGTGATAAAAATCTGACATAATTAATAACAAACTATTAGACCATTAGAGGGAATAAAAATTATTTTATTCTTTAAGGGGAAAATCACCATGGAAAAGAACAATATTTTCACAATGCAACATACATATTCTTCATATTAAAAGTAAGAGAACTGTTGCAGGGAATACAGAGACAAACAAGTAATATAATATAAAGAAAACAAGAAGTTTGCATACCCATTGGGGAACTATTAGAACAATTTCTGTTGCAGACTTTTGTTGAAGCAGCATAGATAAAGCTGCCAATGCCTTAAGCTGTTCAAAAAAACAAAACAAAAAAATACATGGGGTAAATAAGAAGCCTGAGCTTATGAAATATATATATATATAAATATATATATATATAAGAATTAGACATACTTCAATTATGGAGGACAAAATAAAAGTAGAAATAATAAATGAATGGACTCGTCATGATAGTCATAGACTATAGGAAAAAGTGACAAATCGGACAGCCAGAAACTGGCTTCCAAGAAATTGTCCAAACATCCACTTCAGCATTAAATAGCCAAGAAATCCATAATAGTACCAGTGCATGAGCATGACCAAACAAACACTGCAAAGGAAAACAGCAACACAAATCCCAACAAACAGACAGTGTTATCAATTTCGGATTGCGGAAAATGGCAGACAGCCAATAATCCGCTATATCATATAGCGGATAGTGTTGCAGGCACATAGCAAAAGTTACATAGCAGTTGAAATATATGATATATCAATTTTATATGCATAGAAATTAAGTTGTATGCAAATAAAAATAAACTGGCATAATAATAACTCAAAAGTTCAATTGGCCGGAGACTCATTGGGGATGACAAGGAGAATGTAGAACACATGCCACAACCCCAACACCCATAGTGGCCACAATAGCAGATGAAGTTGCGATGGTGGATCCAAGGAATTCAACATCGCAATATCACTATAGTTGTTATTTAACACTGCTGGACAATTAGACATACATCCAACATATCATGTGTTACGCCACCATCTATTATACAGCCATGTCCATGATGACACCCAACATCTTACATTCAAAGCAAAGCACCAAGTGATGATTACCATTATCATTGAATTTAGCTTCAACAGACTCAGCAAACTTCTCATTCTAACACAGGAAGTAGAACCACCATGATTCAAGAGAACAAAAATAAAAAATGACACAGCTCTCTGTTTACACTTTAAGCATGTTTGTATTCAATATTCATCATCTATGGCTGGCTAATTGATTAAGGTGGAAATTCAACATACTTAAAGAGGAATTGCACAAGATGCATCAAAAGAGGCATATAGAATATCATGACTGGTCGCACTTGAGCATATTAAATATTCACATTTTCAAAAACTAGCACAGAAGTTAATCCAAAATTACCTTAGTAGTGGGATCCTTCCTCCCTAGCCTCTTTAAGTGAACTGCAATCTCACTATCAACATCCTGGATATACAAAATATCAACATACAGACATTATGATAAGGCACCATAAATTGTTTACAAAGCAACATCAACACTCTAGTCAGCTCTATTAACTCAATCCCAAGCTGCAAACAACCTTCTTAGTATATAACTCCCATAAAACCAACACATGGGGAAGACACGGTTAATTCAAACTCTGTTTATTCAAGCAACACATGATTCAAACTCAGTTTATTCAAGCAGCACATGAATGTTAATTCGAACTCAGTTTAGTGAAGCAGCTAGTGTAACTCGTAGCAGCAGTACCGTTCCAGTACGTTGATTATGAAAACAAATTAAACCTTATTATACTGTATATATTAATTATAAATCATAAATAACACAAAACTGAGCATAAAATATAACTGTGTCACCACACCAAACTCTAAAATAAAATAAAATAAAAAGCTGAATAGAACCGGAAACACATACAACAAAGGGAAGAGAGTCCTCGGACGAAGAAGGAGGAGGATCGAGGCGCGAGCTACCGACAAAACCACCGAATCCGACGGCGGCGCCTGAGCCGGACGGCAAGAGCGACGCGGCGAGACTGCAATTTAAGAAAAAAAAAATTGATAACACGAATACAACGACGTTGAAAATTCAAATTAGGGATTGACGCAAAACCTGCTACTGGAAGGGCGTGCCTTGCTCCTTGCACTTTCTCCTTTCTGCCTTCCCATTATTCTACGTTCTAATGCTTAGGAAAATTCCTCCTATGAAGCTGTGCTCGTGCTCGTGCTAGGGAAGCGAAGAAATATATACTAACAGAGTCACCGTGTTCGTTTGGCGAATGGATTCTTCAGCTGCTGAATAAATATATAGTAGGTGCTTGGGCGATGGTGGGAATCGCAGAAACAATTTTCGAGAAATGTCAAAGACGAGTTTTTATGATTTACACTTTGGCTTTTGCTTGCTTGCAACTAAACTAATGTGAAGTACTTGATGTCAAGCGTAGTTTGCCTTATAAACCCTTAAAAATATAAATAGGTCATATTAAAAAAAAAAATCAGTACATTTTGTTATTAGTATAGGGCATATTAATTAAATTTGGGTATTTACTTTTAAATTAAAAATATTTTACTATCTATATATTTATCGTGAAAGATAAAATTTCTTTGAATATAAGTATTAACTATAATCTTATTATCTATATTTTATCATATTGAGCATGATAAGATTATGTTAAAATTTGACATAAAATTATTCATTTCATATACAGTTACGTGTTTTTTTTTCACATATTTTTAATGCGGAATTGATAAAACCCAAATTTAACTCATTCATATATAATCAAACATAAATATATTTATCTTTTGTTTATTTTTCAAATATATCTTTTTATCAAAATAAATAAATAAATAATAAAAAAGAAACTTATCTTGGACATGCTATCAAATATGAAAATTCATTCAAATTGGGATTCATAGTTTTTTTTTTAGAGATTGTGATATCATAGTTTCTTGATGACTTTATTTAACATTTATTGCTTCCAAATATTGACAACTCCCTGGAAACGTTATTATGCAACATTATTCTAAACCAAATTACTTGGGGTATTTATTTGTAATTTGTGTCTATTGTCATATTTATCTTTGAAAGGAATGCTAGTTAATTTATAAGAACTAAGTTAGTTATTAGCTTGAAGTCCATTGTAAATATTTCTCATTTAAAATAATTTATTATGCATCAAAAAATAATTTTTAAACATTATCCAGCGATTGTTTCCTGTGGACTTGTGATCTAAAAAATAACAATTTTAAAACATACTAAAATTAAATATTCATCACATGAAAGATAAACAAATTCATTAACAAAGATACAATTTAAGTTCTCTTTCTCTACGGTTGGATCTTTATTCTAAATCTTGATTGCTTCATCCAAATCTATATCTATATTTGAATACATCAAAACACCTTGCTGGATATATGCCATATGAATGGTGAGAAACTTAGAATGACAAATGTTTCAGGAGTTGCTTAGTGCCATAACAATGAAAATGTTTTAGGTACAAAGAACTGGTACCAGCTGAGTGAAATAATACATTGCTTGTAAGGAGCAATGCCTCATTTCCTCCCTCTATTAGTCAGTTAAAGAATGTTACGAGCAAAATAAATCTGTGTATGAGTGAGACAGAGAAAGATCATAGATCAAAATCTTTTTCTCTTCTTGCAGTTGCATGTCATGTGTTAGTGATACTATTTTCTTCCACTCAAAAATATCACAAACAAAGCCACAATAAGAGCATGATCAATAGTCCCAGGAAAGATTGTTAGGCGAAATTTACTCCTACTGACATGTATTTGGTGGAGTTTGTACATCAGGCTACTCTGCACAAAAGTATGAATCAGAATCAATCTTTTTTATCCCTTGGAATGCAATGCACTTTCTACATGGTAAATTTGTAATATTCCAGACTCTAGAGTGTAAACACTTTCTCTCTATTTAAATGTGTTTCACAAGATACATGACTTTTTAATTTCCAAAGATGTGTCCTCTCTTCTCCACATTCCAGATGTATTACACAATAATATGACTATAGAATGGAACTAAGAAATATATAAGGTCACACCTCTGTCATAATATACAAATCTCAGCTTTAAAATCATGCCTACAGTTTTAGTTTATACACAGAATAATTCTTCTGCACACTTCCATATCTACAATCTTCTGAGGCATAATGTATCTAATGAGAAAACATTTGGAAACTGAAGACAGTTTCTTGGGCTTTACTAGTTGTAAATTGTAACTTACCATTCAGCATATAATTAGATTATGACATTTATACCAGTAGAACAAGATGGAGTAAAATTCCATGAGTACCACTAACAGTTAATTTATGACATAAGTTTATAAATTATAACTGGGAATTAAAAATGTCTATGTGCTTGTTTGGCTACATATCATAAACAATTCCTCTCACTTTGACACATTCTAATGTAAGATTTAAAGATGAGATTAATTTGACAATACATATCAATTACGTTTAATGGCTCAAAATTATTCTATCAAATTCAATTTTATCCAACTTTAAAATAAATAGACTCTAAGTCACTATAAAACCTGAATTCAGTACCTGTGCCACCAAATCAGCATTTTTATATATGCAACATGATCTCCGGAAAGGGGAACCCTTCACTTTCAAATTTAAACCTTCATCGTTGGAACTCTCACCCTCGAAAAGTACCTCTAACTCAACTCTAGTAAGTGTTTTGACAGTCCTCTGCACACTAAACACCAGCTCCTTGTTCTCATCACTATTTCCCTTATAGCATTTCCAAGACCCATTCTACCAAAAGAAAAAGAAAATTCATATTTTAAAAAGATGCCAAATTGTATTTTTCATTCAAAGAAGTTAAGATAAGAGAGACAGACATGATAGCGGTAGATGGAGAAGAGGGTATTGCCTGAGGCATCCAGCAAGAGTTTCTTGTCCTTGGGAAGGGGCGATGAGTTAGGATTGGGTGGGTGGCGGTTCACCCTGAAGATTATGTTACCAGACTCATCTGCAAACGCTAGAACGCCACGTAAAACTCCAGCATGTTTTTTGGAACCGAACAGATCAATTGGGATCTCCCAATTCCCTGACCCTGGATACGACGATTCCGAGGTTCCCAATTCCATCTTTGCTTTGCTTACTCACTCTTCTCTATCAGAAACCCACCACTACCTGCACAAAATTATTAAAAATAAAATTAAAATATAGGCAAGGCGTTTTAGGAGATTCATCTTTAATTAACATGTTTGGAAACTTTTTGAACTCCGAAAATTTATCAACACAATTCATTGAATTAGCCAAATCATTAACATGGACTTCGTTTTGGATGTGGACCAACATATCACATGTTAGAATAATTACCATGACCATTGAAAAGCACCAAGAAATTATTACCATGACCATTGAATTCCACTTCAAGCACACTTCACATACTAACACAAGAAGTAGCACCACCATGGTTCAAGAGAACAAAAATTAAAAACATGTCTCTCTATTTACACTTTAAGCATGCTTATATTCATCAACATCCAATTATCCATCTTCTATGATCGACTAATTGATAAAGGGAAAAATCTGACAACTTTACTTAAACAGGTATTGGACAAGATGCATCAAAAGAGACATATAGAAATACAATTAATTGCACTTAAGGCCTGGGTAAGTTTCTCTAGAAGCACTTCTAGGAGAAAAAATAAGAAGAGAAAATGAATTGCGCTTCTTCATTAGCTAAAGTTAACTTCTGCATTAGCTAATCTGTAGAAGTTTTCTAATCTTCTAGAAAAGTTATATGAGAGTGCTTTTACAAATTAGTTAATGCTTAGTTTATAGAGTAACTCATTTCATTTTTTTTTCTTATTTTATTTCTTCTAGAAGTGCTTATAAAAAAGCTTACCCAAAGAGACCCTTAAGCATGTTGCATATTCTCATGAACTAGCACAAAAGTTAATCCAAAATTACCTAAGTGGTTGGATCCTTCCTGCCTAGTAGCCTCTTTAACTAAACCACAATCTCACTATCAACATACTGAAAATGAAAAAACAATATAACATTATGACATTAAAATCTGATCACAAAGTAAAATTGACAATCTATTTCCAAGCTGCAAACAAGCCTTTTAGTATATTAACTATCGAATAATGGAAGACATTTGTTGGTTCAAACTTCTAGTATATTAATTATGAAACCAAAATTGGACCTACCCAACACTATAGTATAATTAATTAATTATAACATAAAATTGAGCTACAAACAGAAAAATAAAATAGAACATAGAATTGGGAAGACATACGGCAAAGGGGATAGAATCTTCCGATGAAAGAGGAGGATCAGGCGCGAACTAAACTACAGACAAAACCACCGAATCCGACGGCGGAGGTTGCGAGACTCTGGGAGGAAAAATCAATGATACTACTACGACGATGATGTTGAATTTTCAATCTAGGGGCTGATGCACAATTTCAAGTATTTATAATTTGCAGACAAAATATCACTTTTATTCTTTTTATGATTTAGTTTATTTTCTGTTCGGTACTTTATGTTTTATAAACTTTCGTTTAGAAATTTATGTTTTTAAATTTTGAAATAATTTTTTTTTTAATTTTGTAATATGATTTTTAATATTTTTTTTTTATGAAACACAACTCATATATGAATTAAAAATTGATTAACTTAATCAAATTTATGTGAAAAAATAGTCTCATCAATAAAAAAAAATTAATATTATTAAATTTTTTTATTATGTCAATGGTTTGTTGGATATATATTTTTTATATGATTTTTATTATGTTTATTATTATTTTTATTTAAATATAAATTGAATTTCATAATTGTCAAATAAACAAATTTAAAAAAAATATTTTTTACATATTAAATTAAGTAAAGAATAGATCAAAATCGTGTTGAAAAATAAAAAAAAAATCCTTATTTCAAAATGATAGTTTTGAGTAATTTTAAAAACATAAAAAATTCATTTAAAACTTCTAAAACATAAAAAAATTAAACTAAGCAAAAAAGGTTTAAAAAAAAGCTAAACAAAAATTAAAATATAAATAACCAAAAATTATATTTAGTCGCTTTGCAACTAATTACTACTCCAAAAAAAATTAATATATGATCCAAAGAATTAATAAAAACTTAAACCAAACTAACTTAAATATTCAATAATTAATAATAAATGAACCAGAAATATAAAGAAAAAAATTGGGCAAAACATTATTCTCTCTTATATGAATTTGAGTTGAATGATGTTTTTGATGTCTAGTTTAGTTGGTACTTGGTTGACCCTTGTGTGTGATTATTGTAAAAGAAAAATATTAATTTTGGATAAAAATGAAGCTGTAGAAGAATTTTTGGGCCAGAATCACTCAAATTAAGGAGCTCGGACTATCAACTACAGACATGTACAGGTTGTATTTATGCTCAACTTGGGCTATCAGCTCGGGCTTATGCATGTATTCGGAATTTGGATGAATTTTAAAGTTTTGGTGTCTTTTCATTTACTTTGGGGATAATATCCATTATCCAGTTTCAAAAGTGTCTTTTTCAATTACCATATTGAAAATAATATATTCAATAGTTACATAATTAAACAAACAAGCTGGTTAATGTAACTAAAACATGACCTAATAATTCACAATTTATTGTTTACCTAACCTGCCGATCCTTGTACGATTTATTATAAAAATTATTTTATCTCTATCATTACTCTTAACCCATCAGGGTTGTTGGGACAATTTATTTATGGGACAAACAAAACAGTCACTATATACTTTTTTAGGTCAAATTACATTTTTTTATTTTTTCATTTTTAACCAATTTTATCCCAACAAACTTATATGATACATTTTATTTCAAGCTTTATAAATTTTTATAAATTCTATCCTTTATTATTTCTTCACTAATAAATACAAAATTTGAAATAAATTTTGCAAAGAAAGAACAAAATTGGAGATGAAATTAGCCAAAAAATAATAAAAAAAAAAGTTGAGTAACAAAATGTCATGTAAAAGGTAAAATGGATATGACTCTTGTTATGAAGGATACTTTTTTTTTATTCATAAAAATTAAATATATTATTAAAAAAAATTTACAACATTCACACATTTTTATTTAATTGAACTGAGCGCTAGTTAATCGCTTAGTTATGAAAGGACCCTCTGACAATGTCATTGGCGGGTGTGGGGTCATTTTTGGAAATCATTTGGGATGCATCGCTTTCAATGTTGGGATTCAGCATGCCTTGTACGGGAAAATTCTGGCAACAATAAAGGGTGGAAAAAAAAATCTGTGGCTAGAAAATGTGACTCCGTGTTAATCGTGCGTGTATTTTTTAAGAATGAAAGTAGGTTTTGTATTTTTTTTTCTTATGGGAGTTTGTGTTTTTTTATCAGCAGTGAAATAAAAACATTAGAGCAAAGTTAAAAATACGTTATTTAATATATTCTTTTATTAATTTTTTAAAATTTATTGAAATTTATTAAAAAATATAAAACTTTATGAATTTGAAATCCAATTTAATGATATTTCTCAGATTTTATAAATTTTAATAAATTTCAATTAAAAAAATATATTAATAAAAGTGTGTCAAAAATGTATTAGTAGCATTCCTTAAAACATTATATTTTAACGACTCATTGATTTATATTCATATAAAAAAAATACTATATTTACGTGTACAAGTGTCAACCATGATTTTATATACCCACCTACCTACCTATATATATTTTCCATCCAATCCACTTGTAGCCATTACACTTACCACTTTAGCTTCATCACCAACCGTACGTAAAGATGGAATTCAAAAAACCATGTAACATTAAATTAATTATAAAAGTTTAATTAAAAAATACTACTATAGTTTAATTACAGTATAATTGATCCCTTAGTTATTCATATAATTTCAATTGAGTCTCTCAATTAATAAAATATTCGATTAAGTCATTTAAGTTTTAAAAAAGTTGGTCCGGTACTAGAAATTCATGTTTTTTTGTGCAAGCAACAAATTAAAAATTTAGACATTTAAATTTCTATTAAGGGAATTGTGATCAAATAGTTGAGCAGAGTACGTGTCTAAATTGTTGCAAACTCTCGCTTGCTACTTTGATTCCTACATATAATTTTTTGTTTCCAACATGTAACTTTATACTCCAGAGTTACCATGTACAAAAACAGAGTTTTATTTTCATTTAAATAAGAAAAATGTGGCCAAACCAATTAATCTCAGTACAATAATACTATACCAAAAGATCATTTTGTTGATCGTATGGTTATTAATCTACTTATTACTGAATGAGACTCTAATCGTCCTCTAATCAAGAAATAATATCATGAAGATAATTAAGAAAATAATCTTATAGAATAATTGTAAAAAGATAAACATATTATCTTTATCTTTGAGATTAATTTGTTATTTTATGTATGATAATGATAATATTTTTATATTTAAATAAAGAAATAAAGATAAAATTACATTTTATATAAAAACAGATTCCACTCTTACATACTCTGACTAGTTTTTCTATCACCCAAAAATTTTTAAACTAGAACATTAGTGTCCGGCGTGGGGCTCAATAAACTTTCATCCCTACACTATGTATAAAAAAATCAAGGAGAATGACGAGTTCAAGCTCGAATCATACTCCTTCGAAAGGAGTAAGGGAAAACACCCCCTCTACCCTACAAGAACTCATGGAGACCGTGCAACAATTGAAGAAGCAGTGGAAGACTCTAAAAGAAGAGCCAATGAAGCCGAAGCAGGACAAAACATTTTGAAGTAGCAACTGGAGGATATGAAACGTGTCGAAGAGGTGGCGACCAATCCCCAGAGGGATTTCCAACTGTTCTCAGAAGCAATAGAAACTGCTCCCTTCCCCCCGCACTTCATGATCCCCGAGATAATGACATTTGATTAAAAGAGTACCTCAATCAATTCAACGGATTGACTGTCCAGATACCCAACCTTGATGAGAAGCTTTTCATGATCACTTTCGTGAAATGACTAAGTACTAGACCATTTGCTGAGTCATTAATTCATAGAAACCCACAAATAATGAAAGAAGTCCAATCCCAAGCAGTGTGCCACATAGAAGCAAAAGAAATCATGACGGACAAGATAAATATAGAGAGAAAAGAAATCAAGACTGAGCAACTGACCTATTGACCAGACCCCATAAAGGAATACCCCGGCCCTTGAAACACATGATCACGGCAAGAGAAGAACTACCGACCAAGAAGACATGAAAACTCTTACAATTATGCGATGTTTCAACTGAGCCTGATCGAAACCATTCCGTTAAAAGTCTCTTGTCGAGAAATCATAAGAGATGTAAACGTGAACAAATTGCTACTTTTCCCTCCCACAAATGGTAGGATGGTGGGAGCCAACAAGAAAGCCTGGTGTGAATTCCATAAGGCACTTCACCACGACATTGAAAAATGCTTCACCCTTATCCGGCAAATTGAAAAACTCATTCGAGAAGGCTATCTATCGAAGTACAAGTAAAAGAAAGACACAAAGCAGTGGAATCAAAGCCCTACATTACGTATATTGGCCCGAAAAAATACGACTTATGTATATCGACTCGGAAAAATACAGTTTATGTATATTGACTCAGAAAAATACAGCTTATGTATATTGACTAAAAAAATACGGCATACGTATATCAATTCAAAAAAATATGACTTACGTATATCAACTTGAAAAATACGATATACGTATATCGACTCGAAAAATACAACTTATATATATCAACTCAAAAAAATATGACTTACATATATCGATTCGAAAAAATATAGTTTTACACAGGGACGGATTTAGGGGGGGCAAGCAAGGGCTTGAGCCCTCCTCCTCCCTTCCCTTATAATAAATATATATATATATATATATATATATATATATATAATATTAATAAATAAAAAATAGGTTTTTAAGTTAGAATTTATTTAATTTTTTTCATTAGTAGATCATATCTTAATTTTATACTTAATAAATATTTGGTTTCATTATATTTTTATTTAATTTTTGACAAGTTTTACTCTTAACAAATTAATTTGACATTTTTCATCTTCAATTTTTTAAAATCTTGCAAATTTTACTCTATTATTTTATTATTACATCACATGATTGCAAATTTTACTCTCAATTTTTTTTTAAAATTGACAAATTCTGTACCTCTTTTTGTTTTTATAAATTTTACATTAATTTTTTTTTTTCAAAATTTTATCTTTAATTTTTGTAAAAAAAATTCTAGCCCCCCTACCCAAATTCTAGGATCCATCACTAGCTTTACATATATTGACTCGAAAAAACACGACTTTATGTATATCGACTCGAAAAAATACGAATTACATATATCGACTCGAAAAAATACGATTTACATATATCGACTCAAAAAAATACGGTTGTACATATATTGACTCGAAAAAATATAATTTATGTATATTGACTAGAAAAAATATGATCTATGTATATTGACTCGGATACCACCACATTCGACTCGGACATCACTAGATTTGACTCGATACAGTGCCTACTTGGATACCACTAAAACACTGACCTGGACCTTGCATTTAAAATATGCTTACTCTCTAAACCCATGATATGGAAAGGCCAACCAACACACGACACATGGCACCATAAAATATGAAAAGAAACTCATTGAGGAAGTTAAAATGATAAATGAACGTCTCACTCAGTAGAAAACTAATCACGCAACGACCAACTAACTAAACATCAACAACAAGTGAACGAGGGACTGAAATCAACTAGTTAAAGGCAAGTAAATCTAGCCTCTTTGCGCTTCACACTTAAGGCTAGAGGAGTTATGTACCGTCCGATCATTTCTATCAATTGGACGATCGTCAATCTATCAAAGGTCAATTGCCTCAAAGGAATAAACTTAGTCTTTTCATTCTTTGCGTTTAAGGCTAAAGGAGCTATGTACCATCCGATTGTCTTATCGACTAAACGACCGTCAATCAACTATACATCGTAGACAAAGGAAGAAAGATCGATCGCCTCAATAGAACAAGACTTAGCCTCTTCGTGCTTCGCACTCAAGGTTAGAGGAGTTATGTACCATCTGATCATTATTACCAATCAGACAATTATTAATCTACCAAAAACCAATTGCCTCAAAGTCTTAAAGGAATAAACTTAGCATCTTCACGCTATGCGCTTAAGGCTGAGGGGTTGTGTACCGTCCGATCATTTTGTCAATGAGACGACCATTATTTAAACAAATGCTGAAGACAAAGAAGCAAAGATCGATAACTTAGAACAAGACTAACTTTAGCATTTTCACACTACGCGCTTAAGGCTGATGGATTGTGTATCGTCCGATTATTTTGTTGATCGAACAGTTGTTGATCTACTTATTACCGAACGAGATCCTAACCGTCCTTTAGCCAAAAAATAATATCATAAAGATAATTAAGAAAATAGTCTTATAAGATAATTATAAAAAGATAAAGATATTATCTTTATCTTTGAAATTAATTTGTTATTTTATGTATGATAATAATAATATTTTTATTTTTAAATAAAGAGATAAAAATAAAATCACATTATATATAAACAAGACTTGACAATAAAGTTAAACAAATTCCACTCTCATGTACTATGAGCCTCCAAATTTCTACGAACAAATACAAATTACAAGACAGAGCTTCACATGACATGCATGCATGCATCCTAATCTTATAGCAGCCTCACATGGCATCCCAGCAAAACATATTCCTAGCTATAATAAGACAAGACAGTATCATGGCCGTAAACAACGTATGTGATAGTGGCCACAATATAAGAGAGTACTGTTGGCCTCTCTTTATTCACTTTTCAACTAATGATACATATAGCAATTGGGTAAGTAGAAGTACTAATTACTATGGATAAATCTCAATGAGAGACCTTAGGCCAAAAACTGCAGGAGTTATCTTATAGTCACTGAAACCCGCAGAGGAAATCAACTTAACCCATTCTTTCTTGTTTCTCTCTTTTCCATTGTACAACACCATCATCAACACATCAAACAAGAGTTGTGTTTCCACTGATTCATCGTCTCTCTTCTCATCATCCACCACCATGTCAATAATAACCACCTTCCCTTTTTTGCCTTCCTTCGTAATTGCCTCCTTACAATTCTTCAGTATGTTCAAGCATTTCTCGTCACTCCAGTCATGCAATACCCACTGTTTTTTCATTGGAAGCATTGGTCAGTATTGTAATCCACAGACTCTACTATTTATAACTTCAATATATAATCCATAAATGTTAAAATTTGAAAAGATGTAGAACTGTTTTTGAAATATAATACTAGCTAGCTTCTGTCAAAAAAAGAAAAGAAAAGAAATATATACCTTTGACATTGCTAGTTAATTAGACTGCTAATGCTAGCTTAAATAATCATATAACTCAGCATATAAATATAATTATGAGTTTTATTATAATCAACACACATGTATATACTAGTGTAATAATGGCATGAGTTTTAATTTGTTACCTTCAACAAAATGGCATCGGCCGGAGGAATCGATTCAAACATGTCACCTCCAACATACTTTAAATTTTCACTTCCTTGCAATTTACCAACAACTTGTGGGAGATCATAAACAGTGCATTGCATCTGTGGGAATGAGTTTGCAATGACCTTTGCCATGGTCCCTGTGCCTCCCCCAACATCAACCAATGACTCCAATCCTTTGAACACTTCCTTGCACTTCTCAATCACCAAACTAGTGACCAATCGAGTGTCATTGGCCATGGCATCATTGAACAAGTTGTTAACTTTTGGATCATGACCAACATAATCCCAAAACGTCATCCCGTGTGTTATTTCAAATGGTGTATGGTCATCATTCTTGAACCAATTAGAAAATCGATGCCCTAGTAATGACATTACAGATGCATCAAGGTTTGCATGCAATAAAGGTGCCACACTCATGGGATGGTTCTTAAGCAGTAGTGTAGATGCATCGGTTAGAGCATACTCAACTTTTTCTAGCTCATTCTCGGTGGCGGTGACATTATTATCATTATTGTGTTGAGAGAAGAAACCAGAATAGACCATGATTCGCATTAAGCGATGGATGAATTGAGTTTTTGATGGGTGGATTGGTAGTGAAGCAATGAGGCTAGAGAGTGGCATGGGTTTGCCATAGTCGTGTATGACATCGGGTATGCCTAAGTCAATTATGCATTTAATGGACATGGAGTTTATGAAGTTGAGAGTGTGATTCCATACGTGGGTTTGAGCTTGAAGCACTTTGGCACCATGATCTCCAACGCTGGATTCCATAGTTTACTAGTTAAGCTTACTGAATTGCTTTCTAGATTTGGAGTAGTCTGTGTATGTATAGAACCTCATCATTCGGGTCTATTTATAACCACTTCGTGTGTTAGGTGTATGTAGGGATGTTTGAGGTTTGATTCAGTTTTTACAAAAAAAAATAAAATAATAATAATAATAATAAATATATATATATATATATATATATATATATTTATTTATTTATTTATTTATTTCAAATGAAACATAAAATAAAGGCGTGATTAAGTTTAATTCGATTTGACGGTATTTTTAATTTATTATTATAATTTAAATTTATTTAATTATTATGCTATATTGTTTTAAAAATAAATCTTATATTTATTAAGTTTTGAAAAACATATTTTAGTATAAAATTATTATGCATAATTTAAATTCACTTTTAATAAATTATGCATCATTTGATATTTAACATACTGTAAATCATTATAAATTAGATGCTATAATCATTAAATTAATATATAAAGTAAAAATAATTACGTAATGTTAATTAAATATTTATTAAATAAAAATTATAAATTATAATATACAATTTGACATTTTGGTTTAATTTTTAATAATAAGATCTCAAAACCAAATTAAACCAAAAAATATATATTATTTTTTAGATTTTCTATTTTTATAGTTTTCGATTTAATCGGGTTTAAGTTCAGTTTTCAACATCCTATATGAGAAGATTCGTGAAACAAACGCGCACTGAAAAAGTTGAAAAGTTTCGCTGCTGCTGAGTTATGACACCCACTTTTGTTTTTATCATTTGTGAGTGAAGAAGACACACCCCTTGGTGGCAAACACAGACACAAATTAATGACTACAAGTGTATTGGATAGAAATTAAATATAGCAACGTTGGGGGAGTAATTATCAATGGATACCAAATAATCCGACTAATAAATATGTGACTCATAATTAATTAAATATTTATTAATAATTTAATTAATATTAACAGTATTGTTCTTATGTTAGGTCAGTTCCCGGGACCAGTAGCTTTGAAAGAAAAAAAAAAGATTCTATTTTCAGGCCCATTATTTATAGAAATTAAATTTATTATTAATTTTGCATGGAATAGTATTGATGTTGTCACTTATAGTATTTTTTTTTATAACTTTATTTATAGTATATAAAATCATGAAAAGTGAATAAATCAAAGAGATGTCAACACTCTCTTATATTCTGGAGACTGTCATAGGTTATTGGCTTTTTGACCTTGATCTTGAGAAATTATTTAGAAGGTGTAGTTTTAGAATATAATATTAAAATTTGTCTTTTATTGTTCATGGAAGTGAGAAAGGTCCCTCTCTTCTTTTTCTCCTTCTCCAATCAAGACCAGATCTAATGCTACTTTCTTCTTTTTTTTTGCCCACGTGACACGGGAGATTACAATTGATTCTATTTCTCTCATGAAAAATGTAATTTACTATTATTTTTCATATGAGAATGTAATTTTAATAGTCTTCTCTTCTTTTATCCCCCTTCAACATGATTGTCAAAACTTTTGAATAAAAAAAAGGAAGAAAGCGTTGTTTTTTCCTACTTCTCACTCTCATCCAAAAATTTTGTGGTCTTCTTCGTATGTTCTTTTTATTGTACATAGGTTAATACTTGTGGAAAAAAAAAAAAACAAAAGAAGTGTCCTTCTTTACTTTTCCTCATTGTGATCCTTTTCTTAGTACTGTAATATTAAATTTTTTTAATTTCTAACATGTTAAAGGATAGTAATATTTTCAATTTAAAACATTTTTAATTTAATAGGATTAATGTTTTAAATTAAAACTATAATTTTAATCATATTTTTTATTTTTAATTTTTTAACTTTCATATGTTCATTAAACCATTCAAATCATCAACACTAAACCTAACACATAAAGATGGACATGAGAAGAACCGTATAAAAAAATTGTATTTTCCTATAGAAGAAACAACAATAAATGGAATCTCCCATGATAGAAATAAAAATAAGTAGAATCTTTCATATTTATTTGTAAATACCCAATAACATTGTTTCTAATTAGTTGGAGAAAAGGAACGAGTGACGTCTTCCACTCGATGACTTGCGGTCAACAAGTGAGAGCACCCTCGTTGTTTATGGCCACAATGTCATGATAGAAATAAAAATAAGTAGAGTCTTTCATATTTATTTGTAAATACCCAATAACATTGTTTCTAATTAGTTGGAGAAAAGGAACGAATGACGTCTTCCACTCGATGACTTGCGGTCAACAAGTGAGAGCACCCTCGTTGTTTATGGCCACAATGTCATGGCCACAATGTCATGTCTTATTAACATAGAAATATGTTTTATTAGGATGTCATGTGAGACTGTTATAAGACCACGTTCACTTCGTATAGAAAGATAGTGAAAAATAAGGGAAATGGAGAAAAGAGTATGAAATTCATATTTTTACATTCATTATAGGTTCTACAATTTAAATTTTATATTAACTAATAAACACATTATTACTCCAAAATAATTGTTCTGTTTTACGGAAAAGATTTACACTCGTGAATAGCTAGTGACAAGAAGGTTTCTTATTCATGATCCGATGCAAAATTAACGAATAACTTTATATAAGCAAAACAATAACTAAATCTTTTTCCTTACAAAAATAATTAACTTCATTTAATTTTAATAAACTCAATAAACACAAGTGAAAATAATATTATAGGACAAGAAAAGAGAAATTAGTTAAAAATAAAACTCTAATTAAATGAAAAATATTGTAAAAATAATATCAAACATATATATTTTTTTACTTATATTTAAATCTGAAAAGAGTATTTATTTATTGTCAATTCAATACCTTACTTTGGATCATAAGAAGAATAAACTTCTTTAATTTTTATTCTTTCATTTAATTTTACCTATAATTTATTTGAATAAACTTTTTCAAAAGTACTTCTAAAATAAAATAAAAAAAGAAAAAGAAAAATATCTAAAAAAATATGATCAAAACCAAATCACCGTAAACCACCCCACTACGAAACCCAACGTGAACCATAACGAAACCATTGCAAACCACACAAATCTCACTGCAACACATATATTTTTTTTAATTTTTTTTTACATTTACAAATACGTTTGAAATGACTAAAAATCCAAGATTATTTCAAAAATCAATTATTTCATACTCAATTATAACTAAAATCAAATTTTTATTTGAATAAATTTGCAACCGTTTATTTATGCAAAAACAGGCGAAATTATGTTTTTCGAAACAATTCATTACTATTATGGTAGATGGGGTGACATTATTAGTCTGATAGGAACCGTTGATATTGCCTTATTGTCAGGGACCAGTCATAATGAGCCTGGCAGGTAATTATTTTCTAGTTCGTACTGCCAATATACAATAATGTTTGTGGGATCAGTTGAGGCATGAGGGGTGGATAGATGTTTACAGTACCTTTCAAACATTTATACACAATTCAAGATTCTGGTGCTACGTTTAATATAATATTTCAACCCGTTCATTTTTAATAAAAAAATTCTATTTATTTTCAAATTCTCAAATAATATTATTTTTTATCAATATTAAAAAAAGTAAAAAATAAAAATTCTATCATTATTTTCATTAATTATTTTTCGTGTTTTTATAAAATCAAATAAATATATGTTTTATTTAAAAATTTAAAAGTAATATACTATCAGTTTTACATTTTTAAATTATCACAACATTTTATCATAAATTAATTGTTTTTTTTATAAAATTATTTAGCTATATTATTGAAATTGAAAAGAGAAATAACAATACCTACTTAATGCGGTAGATGGAGACGAGGACATGTGTTACCAGATTCATCTGTGAATGCTAGAGCGCCACGTGATACGACAACTCTGAGGTCCAATTCCATAATTATTTTGGTTTAAATATGTTTTATAATGTTTTTAATACATCAATTATAATTTTTTTAATTTCAAATTAAAAGTTATTTTTTTTAATTTTTAAATATAAAAAATATTATTTTTAGTTATGTTATTAAAAATTATCAAACAAATATTTTTTTTTAATTTATGATAATTTTTAACTGTTAAAATCAAATTATAATAATAAAAAAATATCACAAATTATAATACATAGATATTTTATTTGATAATTTGAGTAGAAAGACATAAAATAACATTTGTCATGTTTGATGTTTGAAAGACTAAAAAAATAATAATTTTAGAAACTAAAAAAATAAATTTAAATTTAAGAGACTAAAAATATATTTAAAGAGAGAATTAATAAAAAAATAAAACAGAACTAACTTAAATATTCAATAAATAATAATATATGATCGAGAAATATATATAAAAAAAAAAAAGTAAAATAGGGGAAAACATAATTCTCTCTTATATGAATTTGAGCTGAATGGTGTTTTTATACTAATTTTGGGTAAAAATGAAGCTGTAGAAGAATTTTTGGGTCAGAATCACTCAAATTAAGGAGCTAGGGCTATCAACTATACACATGGACCGGTTGTATTCATGCTCAACTTGGGCTAAGATGTTTATTATGGCGAGCGAGCTTATGTATTTGGAATTTTCATTTACCATAGGGAATATAATACTATATTCATTTGTTACATAATCAAACAAGATGGTTTTTTTTTTTTTTTTTTGACATAGCACAACAAGCTGGTTAATGTAAGTAAAAATGGCCTTTTCATTTGCTTTTTTAGTGTATTGTACTACTAGTATTTGTTACACGGGATTTAATGTTTTGTTAATTACCTAGGAAGGTACCTACACTATATAATGCAAAGCTCAACGTATTAAACAATCAATTGAATGAATAGCGTTGTAATAAAGAAAAGTAGATCCATTTTGTTGATATAGTTAATATTAATTAATTTCTTTTAAGTCATCTTGGATACTGTTCCACACACTTGTTCAACTTCCCAATTCATCTCATTTTCATGTGATTTGTTTGTGTGTAATATTTGACATAGAATAAATAAATAAAACATACATGAGAGATCAACATAAAAGAAAAAAATGATTAGTATAACTTTTAGTCAATTAAATTTTATATTTTGACATAATATTTTAAAAGTGCTAGTGTGGTACTCTAAATTATGTTTTTGACATTTTAGTTCATTTCATGAGTGGTGCTATTGTATGTGATATGTGTATGTCATGGAAGGTTTCTCAATGGTGACTTAGGTTCGCACGGTGACGCTGATATGTTATCTGTGTGTACTTCGTAAAGAAATCACACAAATTTAGGTCAAGGATATATGGCAATGCTATGCAATATCCGAAAGCACCCATTTTAATGTTAGGTCAACGAGATCATGCAAGAGTTTAAGGTTGAGGTCGTTGCCCTACTTGGTTCATAGAGTTGTTAGCTTCCCTCCATCTTCGTGAAGTTATTTGCTGTCGTTGGGTGGTAGTTCGCCTTGTCATTGATGTTAGGCAATAGAGGAGTAGTAGAGTGATAATTGGTGGTGATGTGTGAGGAGGATAAAGTGTGGAGAAGGTACATGATATTACAGTGGAGGTACAACATGTGTAAACTATGCACAACTTCGTAAGATTGAAACTATGAAATTCATCAAAATGCGTCAAAAACATAATTTAAAGTAGGCTTAATTATAATTTTCATCTCTCTAATTTTTTAAAATGACAATTTTCATCCATTATTTTAAAAGTGAACAATTGGTTCCTCTTGATTTAAAAAACACATAAATTTAATCCCTCTGTCTATTTTAAAGAGTTGATCGTTAGTTTTAACGTTGACTTTGTCTACTTAATTTTTTTAAATTAACAATAATGACCCATATTTTTTTGAATTAATAATAATGACCCAACACTCTTTTCCTCCTCTCTAGAACTTCAATTTTTTTTTTTCTGAAGTCTTCTCTCTTCTTCTCCTCCAAGACTCAACAAACCTGCCTCCTTTCTCCTCTCCTATTCTCATCTCTTTCGGTGTTTATTGCGTGAGTCATCGAGGTTAAAGAAGAAGGCGTCGCAGAGAAAGCTAGAGGCGAGGTCGCATGTCGTGGATGTCGCGCAAAGGTTGGTCGCGTGGAGGGCTCACGATAATTACGCGAAAGTCATTTAGAGGAGAAGAGGAGAGGAGAAAGGAGGTGAGGTTGTTGGGTTTCGGAGGAGAAGAGGAGAAGAGAAGGGAGTCAAGGTGACTAGTGTTGGAGGAGAAGAGGATAAAAGACTTCAAAACAGTAAGAAGAAAAATTTAGTATTCTAGAGAAGATGAGAAGAGTCTTGAGTCATTATTGTTAATTAAAAAAAATATGAATAATTATTGTTAATTTAAAAAAATTAAGTAAAGAGAGTATTAAAAATAACAGTCAACTCTTTATCTTTAAAATAGATAGAGACATCAAATTTGTATATTTTTGAAATCAAAGAGATCCAATTATTCACTTTTAAAATATGGGATGAAAATTACAATTAAACCTTTAAAATATTATAATAAATTTTTAAAACATTATATAAAAAATGAAAAAAATGAGAAACTTAATAAATTAAAAATCAGCCAATAAAATATCATAAAAACATAATACACTAGAACTTTATTTTATTTGGGTGCATTTATTTATTTCTTTTCGAGTACGGTTGATATTGTTAATAAGACTTTGACCAGCACGCAGAACCGTTATTATGTTTAAATTAATTATTTTAGAATTTATAAATTCTAAATAAAAAATATTAGCCATGTTAATTTAAATTAATGATTTTATAATTTTTGTCAATAAATATTTGTTTTTATTTATTTGTAATTTTCAATGAATTTTAACTAATAAATAAAAGTATATTTGAATGAGTATGTTGTTAGTATATACTCCTTTTAAACATAACTAATAACTAATTAAATGACTTAAATATGTGTATTCATAAACATAGAGAATAAAAATACAACTTTTAAAACATAAAAAAAAAAACACAAAAACGTAATAGGCTAAACCTTTGGTAAAAGAAAAAGAAGACTAAACCTTAATTTTATTTAGGTGCATTTCTTTCTTTCTTTTTGATGCTTGTTATTGTTAACAAGACTTTGACAACGGCGCATAGGACATGGTAGTCACTGGTCAGAGTCAAGAGAGTATGATTTGGACTGTCAACTGTAGTATTTAATCCGGATAGACCAACTTTTGAACTCTTGAATATTCAACTAACCCTAAACAATTTAACAAAAACTATTTTTTTTTCTAAGTTAAAGATTATAAGTATCTTTAATTTATTTGATCAGATATTAATTTTACTCGTACTACGTAACTAATGCTAATCAAAGAAAATTTTGGGTGTTACAAATAACATCATAGTTTTTTATTTTATGATTTACCTATATATAATATTAAAATTACTATATTATATCAGTTAATCAAATTAACTTGTTGTTATTCCTTATATTATTATTGAGTTTTCATTGGATCGAATCCAAATAAATTATCCTATCAAAATTTTCAAGTCAAATAAGAACTGCATTGACTCTTCTTCTTATGGTTTCTCCAACTCAGAAAAAACAAACAAACTTTATATTAATGAGAAAAGTCATCATATATAGTTGTATGCATACAGATCTACTTTTTCTTCCATCATTTTTCTATCCTAATTTTCTTATTATCAATTTTATTACTCGTATCACATCACTTGTTATATTTTTTAATTTCTGTTTGTGGTCCAATTTGTAAAGACAGTCTCATATTTTTAACTGATATGAAAACCTTTTTCCTTTTTTTTTTTTGACAGAATTGATATGAAAACCTTATTAATAAAATGATTTGTAAATATTTCTGTAACTGTTATTTAAACCTCGAGATATGTTTTTCTTTTTAAACTCACAAGACTAGACTTACCTAAAAATTACTTTTTATTTTCTCTCTATTACAAAATTGTGGTAGACGTTAACATTTTCCAAAGTCATTCACATAAGAATGTTCGTAAAACAGGACAAGATCCCATACCATAAAATTAAAAACAAGACAATTGTTCCGGCGTGGCAAAGTTAGTCAATAATTTGTGCTCGTGGTTCCCACAAAAGTGGTTAGACGTATGCTGAGTGTCATAACTCAGCAGCGCCACGTTCAACTTTTTCCTTAATTACACACATAACACATGTAGTATATGGCTATATATAGACCCGAATAATGTGAGATCCATAGACACATACTACTCCAACTCGAATTAAAGCAATTCAGTACTAAGCTTAATTAGTAAACTATGGAATCCAACGTTGTAGAGCATGGTGCCAATAAAGTACTTCAAGCTCATGCCCACGTATGGAATCACGGTCTCAGCTTCATAAACTACATGTCCATTAAATGCGTAGTTGAGTTAGGCATACCAGATATCATACACGACTACGCCAAACCCATGCCACTCTCAAGCCTCATTGCTTCTCTGCCAATCCACCCATCCAAAACTCACTTCATCCATCGCTTGATGCGAGTGACGACTCATTATGGCTTTTTCTCTCAACAAAATGTCACCGAGAATGAGCTAGAAGTAGAAGTTGAGTATGCTCTAACTGATGCATCTAGACTACTGCTTAAGAACCATCCCATGAGTGTGGCACCTTTAATGCATGCAAGCCTTGATGCATCTGTAATGTCATTACAAGGGCATCGATTTTCTAATTGGTTCAAGAATGATGACCATACACCATTTGAAACAACACACGGGATGACGTTTTGGGATTATGTTGGTCATGATCCAAAAGTTAACAACTTGTTCAATGATGCCATGGTTAATGACACTCGATTGGTCACTAGTTTGGTGGTTGAGAAGTGCAAGGAAGTGTTCACAGGATTGGAGTCATTGGTTGATGTTGGGGGAGGCACAGGGACCATGGCAAAGGTCATTGCAAACTCATTCCCACAGATGCAATGCACTGTTTATGATCTCCCACAAGTTGTTGGTAACTTGCAAGGAAGTGAAAATTTAAAGTATGTTGGAGGTGACATGTTTGAGTCGATTCCTCCGGCCGATGCCATTTTGTTGAAGGTAATAAAACTCATGCCATTATTACACTAGTATATACATGTGTGTTGATTATAATAAAACTCATAATTATATTTATATGCCGAGTTATATGATTATTTAAGCTGCATTAGCAGTCTAATTAACTAGCAATGTCGAAGGTATATATTTCTTTTCTTCTGTTTTTTGACAGAAGCTAGCCAGTATTATATTTCAGAAACAGTTATACATCTTTTCAAAGTTTAACCGTTAGAATATATGTTAATATACTCTCATTTAGTATATCCGTTATATTAGTTAGGTGTCCCTGATTATAGCTAGTTAGTTTCTAATTATAACTAATCAATTCCTAATTGATCTTGTGAAAGGAGAAAGTGAAAGGAGAAAGGGAAGGAATTATCTTCTATTATTAACATTTATGGATTATATATTGAAGTTATAAATACTAGAGTCTGTGGATTACAATAATGATCAATGCTTCCAATGAAAAAACAGTGGGTATTGCATAACTGGAGTGACGAGAAATGCTTGAACATACTGAAGAATTGTAAGGAGGCAATAACGAAGGAAGGCAAAAAAGGGAAGGTGGTTATTATTGACATGGTGGTGGATGATGAGAAGAGAGACGATGAATCAGTGGAAACACAACTCTTGTTTGATGTGTTGATGATGGTGTTGTTCAATGGAAAAGAGAGAAACAAGAAAGAATGGGTTAAGTTGATTTCCTCTGCGGGTTTCAGTGACTATAAGATAACTCCAGCAGTATTTGGCCTAAGGTCTCTCATCGAGATATATCCATAGTAATTAGTATACTTCTACGTACCCAAATGCTATATATATGTCATTAGTTGAAAAGTGAATAACGAGAGGCCAACACTCTCTTATATTGTGGCCACTGTCACGTACGTTGTTCATGATCATGATACTGTCATGTCTTATTATAGCTAGGAATATGTTTTGTTGGGATGCCATGTGAGGCTGCTATAAGATTGGGATGCATGTGTGAAGCTTTGTCTTGCAATTTGTATTATTGTACTGTTATGAGACTAATTGGTTTGGCCACACCTTGTGGTCTAGCCAATTCTTTATTGTGTTTATATTATCATTTTGCTTGTTTAAATAAAAATAAATCTGTTGGTGTTCCATGGTAATTCTGGTGTTTAAAGTTACATGTTAGAAAAAAAAATGAGATGTAGGAATCTAAGATAATTCATATGAGAGTTTGTAACAATTCAGACACTTTCTGTTTAACCATCTGATTTCAATTCCCTTAATAAAAATTTAAATGTCTAAATTTTTAATTTGTTGTTTGCATTGGAAAAAAAAACATGAATTTCTAGTCTATACAATTTCACAATAAATGAATTTTTTTTATAAGCAAAAATTCAATTGATAAGATTGAAGTACAAAGTGAGTTCAATCCACCACAATAATTACACAAAAATGGAAACAAGGGAGAGAAAAACAAGAAAATACAGAAACAAGGCTAGAATATAAAATTACATTCAGAGCATGCCTAAATTAGAGATATAGAATCCCTCCAAACCAGCTAACCATGATCAGTAGCCAATACCCTATAATAGGTGCTCCACCACCAACCAGTCTCTCCAAGCCAGTAGACAGCAATCCCTATGAAACATGAACTTAACAATTCATATGAAACATCCTGTTGTACCAGTACCATAGATTTTAATTTTTTTTTGCCATAACCTGTTTCAATACCAGACTTGTATTCATATGTAACTTAGGTCCCAAAATTTGAGCTCTTAAATTAACACAAGAGTCTGATAAGATTAAGATTATAACCTTTCTCTATTTTTATTTTATTTTATTTAAATTCATCCTTAGAACTGTTAGGGTATCTCTTTTGGATATCCGGTTTCTTTGATGTAGTTTCCTCAATAATTACGTGTAGAAATATAATTATATCTAATTTTTTTAATGTATAATTTGTGACCATTTTTTTTTATTACTTGTGTGAAGGACTAAAAAAATTATTTAAAATTAAAGGACTAAAAAAAACTAAATTTAAATTTAAGGGACAAAAACAAAAATATCTAAATTTGAAAGATAAAAACATATTTAAACATTAAATATAATATATAATTACTATTGATAATGTTAATATAATATTTATATAATTATTAAAAATATAATAATATTATTTCTTTTATTTATTAAATATAATATAATATATAATTAATATTATTTTATTGATATAATACGATTAATATACCATTTTTTTTATATAATTCATTTTAAACAATGTATGTATTTATATAATCTGTTTAATTTATTTGTTAACTAAGATGTCTAAGATTCAAATCTTTGATCGACTTAGGTATTTAAAAACATATATTGAAAGTAGAATACCCATATTGTGCTCAACATCTCAAACAAAGATTAATCTTTATTTTTGGTGGGATTACTTCCTATTAATACCACGATTTATAAAAAAAAAAAATTATAATGTATTTAATATTTAATAAAAAAAATGAAATAAATATTTATACAATGTATTTAATGTATCTATTTAATACCATATTTAAATAAATGTATTTAATATATGTATTTAATGTAATATTTAAAGAAATGTATTTAATGTATGGTTGCCTATAAATAGACCTGAATAGTGCAAGGTGCCATACTACCAGCAGCAAATTATGGAATCCAACGATGGAGAGCATGGTGCTTGAAGCTCAAACCCATGTATGGAATCACATATTTAGCTTAATAAACTCCATGTCCCTTAAATGTGTAGTTGACTTAGGCATACCAGATATCATACACAGCTATGGCCAACCTATGCCACTCTCAAACCTCATTGCTTCACTACAAATCCATCCATCAAAAACCCAAGGCATCTATCAGTTGATGCGAATTATGGTCCATTCTGGCTGCTTCTCTCAACACAATAATGTCACCGATAACGAGTTAGAAGTGGAGTATGCTCTAACCGATGCATCTACATTACTGCTTAAGAACCATCCAATGAGTGCCACACATTTCTTGCATGCTTGCCTTAATGGTCCATCTTTGTCAATGCTGCAAGGGCAACGATTTTCCAATTGGTTCAAGAATGGTGATCATACAGCATTTGAAACAGCACACGGGATGACGTATTGGGATTATGTTAGCCATGATCCAAAAGCTAACAACTTGGTCAATGATGCCATGGCCCATGACACTCGATTGATCACTAGTTTGGTGATTGAGAAATGCAAGGAAGTGTTCACAGGATTGGACTCATTGGTTGATGTTGGGGAAGGCACAGGAACCTTGGCAAATGCCATTTCTAAATCATCCCACAGATGCAATGCATTGTGTTAGATCTTCCACATGTTGTTGTTGGCATGCAACCAAGTCAAAACCTAAACTACGTTGGAGGGGACATGTTTGAGGCGATTCCTCCAGCTGATGCCATTTTGTTGAAGGTAACACGTCTCATTATTGTTTTATTACATACTTTAATTTATAGTTTATATATATATATATATATTGGGACAGATCGAGTAACTAAAGCAGGGGAAGGGTTAAAATTTTTTTTACAAAAATTGAAGATAAGTTTAAAAAAAATAAAAATTTAATGTAAAATTTATATAAAAAAAAAGATAAAAAATGGATATTAAATTTGTCAATTTTTAAAAAATTGAGAGTAAATTCTGCAATCATGTAATTTAAGAGTAAAATAATAAAGTAAAATTTATAAAATTTTAAAAAATTATAGATAAAAAGTGTCAAATTAATTTATTAAGAATAAAACTTACAAAAAAAAAATAAAAAAATATAATGAAACTAAATATTTAGTAGGTATAAAATTAAGATATGATCTACTAATAAAAAAATTTAAATAAATATTAACTTAAAAATTCATTTTTTAATAATTTTTTTTTATTATAAATCATCATTTTCTCTCTCAGGTAGTCAATTAAACAGTTATAGATCTGATCATATTTGGATTTTTATAAACATTATATGAATAACCAATTGCTTTTAAGCTCAACATGTATGAATCAATTAATAGGTAATTTCCTTCTGACGTTTCTGCTCAGTGTGTATTGCATAACTGGAGTGACGAGAAATGCTCTCTTAAAGTCCATGTCCCTTAATTGCCTAATTGACTTAGGCATACCCGATATCATACACGACTATGGCAAACCCATGCCACTCTCAAGCCTCATTGCTTCACGACTATGGCAAACCCGCTTTATCCTATCACCAAGTCCACCACTCTAGCCACTTTTTTCTTTACTTTTGCTGCCTTAGCTCCATTTCTTTGGAATGAATGATTGGGACACCCGGGAATATCTATCTTGAGTTCTCTTAGGAAGAATAAATTTATTGAATGTAATCAAATTAGAGATTCTCATATTTGTCATTTATGTCCTCTTGGAAAACATATTAAATTACCATTTGTTTTGTCGCATTCCAATACCCTTATGCCATTTGATATTGTTCACACTGATCTTTGGACATCACCTGTTTTGAGTTCCTCGGGGCATCGATATTATATCTTGTTGTTAGATGATTATTCTAAAATTTTGTGGACTTATCCTTTGTCAAACAAATCAAATGCTTATTCCACATTCATAAATTTTAGAGCTTTCATCCGAACTCAATTTGAAAGGGAAGTAAAGAATATACAATGTGATAATGGTAAAGAGTTTGATAATAAGCCTTTTTGGGATTTTTGTAAAGTGAATGGTATTTCTTTTCGAGTGTCTTGTCCTCATATTTCACCTCAAAATGGGAAAGTCGAAAGGATAATTCGTACAATTAACAATATTGTTCGTACTTTACTTACCCATGCTTCATTACCTCCTTCATTTTGGCATCATGCCTTGCAAATGGCGACTTACCTTCTCAATATTCTTCCTCATAAGTTATTGAACTATAAATCTCCTCTTAGGGTTCTTTATCATAAGGATCTGACCTATTCTCATCTTCGGGTTTTTGGGTGTTTATGCTATCCTCTATTTCCTTCCACTACCATAAACAAACTTCAACCTCGCTCTACTCCATGTGTTTTTTTGGGATATCCTTCGAATCACCATGGTTACAAATGCTATGACTTATCTTCTAGGAAAATAATTATAAGTCGTCATGTCATTTTCGATGAGACACAATTTCCATTTGCTACGCTACATATTTCTCATAATCACACTTATGATTTCTTAGATGATGGCCCAAACCCATACGTGGTCCACCATTTAGTGTCTCAATCCACTACTCCTAATGTTCAAACTTCTGGGTCTGGTTCCATTAGGGCCCAACTCCCCTAATCTTGCAACCGGCCCAACCATTGAGCCACATCTGCCTAGCCTAGCAGGGAATCCTAGCATCCCCTCTCCTGTGTCTTCTGGGCCGCCCCTTTCAAGCCTCGGTCCAGCAACTGCTTCCCCTCCTCCTAGTCCAACCCCTTCTTTACGTCCCAGTCCACCTCTCCGGGCTATTACACACAGCCAACATGGGATAGTTAAGCCAAAGAAGATCTTTAATCTTCATACCACTGTTGCTAAATCCCCCCTCTGCCACGTAACCCTGTGTTGGCCCTTTGGGACCCAAATTGGAAAAAGGCTATGGATGATGAATTTGATGCTCTTATTAAAAATAAGACGTGGGAGTTGGTGCCCCATCCACCTGATGTTAATGTAATTCGGTCAATGTGGATTTTTGCTCATAAAGAAAAATCTTGATGGTTCTTTTGAGAGGCATAAAGCCTGTCTTGTAGGTGATGGCAAAACTCAACAGGTTGGCGTAGATTGTGGTGACACATTTAGTCTGGTGGTCAAACCGGCAACTATTCGCACAGTTCTGAGTCTGACTTTGTCTAAGGCATGGCCCATTCATCAACTTGACGTCAAAAATACCTTTTTACATGGTGAACTTAATGAGACTGTCTACATGTATCAGCCTATGGGTTTTAGGGACCCGCAAAAAACCTAATCATGTTTGTTTCTTAAAGAAGTCTCTATACGGGCTTAAACAAGCACCGCAGGCTTGGTATAAGAGATTTGCTGATTTTGTTTGTACACTCGGGTTCTCTCATAGCACTTCGGATCATTCTCTTTTCATCTATCGACAAGGTACTTCTATGGCTTATATTTTGTTATATGTGGATGACATCATTTTGACTGCTTCCTCTGATGAGCTTCGTAAGTCTATTATTACTCTTCTTAGCTCGGAATTTGCTATGAAGGACTTGGGACAGTTGAGCTATTTTTTGGGCATTGCTGTAACTCATCATGCAAGTGGTTTGTTTTTATCTCAAAAGAAATATGCCATGGAGATTATTGATCGTCTGGCATGTCTTCTTGTAAGCCATCACCTACCCTTGTTGATACTAAACCGAAGCTTAGTGCTAAATCAAGCACTCCATTTGAGGATTCGACTCTCTACAAGAGCCTTGCTGGGGCTCTATAATACCTTACTTTTACCAGACCCGACATTACATATGCAGTGCAACAGGTGTGCTTATTCATGCATGACCCAAAGGATGAGCACATGCATGCTCTCAAGCGCATATTGCACTACATTCAGGGTACTCTAGACCATGGTCTTCATCTTTATCCCTCATCTACATCCACTCTTATTTCTTATACGAATTTTGATTAGGGTGGATGCCCGGATACGAGACGGTCTACTTCTGGGTATTGTGTATTTCTTGGTGATAATTTGATCTCTTGGTCAGTTAAACAACAGGCTACTTTGTCCTGGTCTAGTGCAGAGGTTGAATACCGAGGGGTTGCCAATGTAGTTTCAGAGTCATGTTGGTTGCGAAATCTGCTTTTGAAACTTCATTGTCCGATCCAGAAGGCTACATTGGTGTATTGTGATAATGTCAGTGCGATATATCTTGCTAGTAATCTAGTTCAACATCAACGCACTAAACACATTGAGATGAATATACATTTTATTCGTGAAAAGTTGCTTGTGGTCAAGTCAAGTTCGAGTTTTATATGTCCCGTCTCGTTATCAGATTGCAGACATATTTACCAAAGGACTTCCTTTGGTGTTATTTGAGGATTTTTGAGACAGTCTCAGTGTTCGTCGACCTCCCGTTTCGACTGCGGGGGTGTGTTAGAATATATGATAATATATTCTGATTTTGTATAGTTATTATATTTGTTAGGTGTATATTTAGCCATATAATTAGCCCTTAATTATAGCTAATCAGTTTGGATTCTTAGCCTAACTTTACGCTTGTAATCTTGTATATAAGCTAATGATGCTTAATGAATTATTCAAGGAAACAATTTCTTTTAGTTACGCTAGGTAGTTGGGTGTCATAACTCAAGGCCAAGACTGTCATGTTTTTCCTTACACCATTCACATGCTTGCTTATAAATATACTAAGTACTCCAAATCTAAAAAGCAAATCAGTAGCTTAAGTAAATGATGGAATCCAACGTTGGAGTGTTTGAAGCTCAAACCCTCATATGGAATCACATGTTTAGCTTCTTAAAGTCCATGTCCCTTAATTGCCTAATTGACTTAGGCATACCCGATATCATACACGACTATGGCAAACCCATGCCATTCTCAAGCCTCATTGCTTCACTACCATTCACCCATCAAAAACTCAATTCATCCATCGCTTGATGCGAATCATGGTCTATTCTGGCTTTTTCTCTCAACACAATAATAGTAATAATGTCACCGACACCGAGAATGAGCTAGAAAAAGTGGAGTATGCTCTAACCGATGCATCTAAACTACTGCTTAGGAACCATCCCATGAGTGTGGCACCTTTATTGCATGCCTTCATCGATCCATCCTTTGTTTCAATACTACTAGGGCATCGCTTTTCTAACTGGTTCAAGAATGATGATCCTACACCATTTGAAACAGCACGCGGCATGACGTTTTGGGATTATGTTGGCTCTGATTCGAAACTCAAAAACTTGTTCAATGATGGCATGGCCAGTGACGTTCGATTGGTCTCAACTTTTTTGATTGACAAGTGTAGAGGGGTGTTCTTGGGATTGGAGTCATTGGTTGATGTTGGGGGAGGTACGGGGAACATAGCAAAGGTCATTGCTAATGCATTCCCTCATATGCAATGCACTGTGTTTGATCTTCCGCATGTTGTTGGTGACTTGCAAGGAAGTGAAAACCTCAAATACGTTGGAGGTGACATGTTTGAGACGATTCCCCCAGCGGATGCAATTTTGTTGAAGGTAACAAAGCTCATGGCATCCCATGCATTATATTTCGTCACTTTCAACACATTAATTTCTTGATTGAAATATATATGTATAATCATCATGCATGCATGGATTATATTTTTTTTATAAGCCAATAAATATTATTATTGTCTAATAAAACGACTCAAAGATAGATATTCGCTCTATTATTTTGTTATAGACTATATTAATGACCAGTTCTTCCAAGCTAAACACGTGTTGCTTTAATTTGAATGAAAAAGCAGTGGATATTGCATGACTGGAGTGACGAGAAATGTTTGAACATACTGAAGAAGTGTAAGGAGGCAATTACGAAGGGAGGCAAAAAAGGGAAAGTAATTATCATTGACATGGTGGTGGATGATGAGAAGAGAGACGATGTATCAGTGGAAACACAACTCTTGTTTGATGTGTCGATGATGGTGTTGTTCACTGGAAAAGAGAGAAACAAGAAAGAATGGGTTAAGTTGATTTCCTCTGCGGGTTTCATTGACTATAAGATAACTCCAGCAGTTTTTGGCGTCAGGTCTCTCATTGAGATCTATCCATAGTAATTAGTACTCTACCTACCCAAATGATATAGTAGAAAAGTCAATAAGGAGAGGACAGAACTGTCTATTAGTATGATGACATTAATTTAATTTAGTGCTAGGAAGCTATGGTCACATTAATATAGAGTTATTGTGGCCATACTGTGATATCTAATTAATATAGGAATATATATGTTTTGTTGGGATGTCATGTGAGGCTGCCATAACTATAAGACAGGGAGGTCCATAGTTGTGGAAGGGCGGCTACTAGCTTTAATTTGTCTTGCAATTTGTATTCTTGTATACTGTTATGAGACTTGGTTTGGCCACACACACCTATGTGTTTATAATATCATTTTGCTTATTGAAATAAAAAAAAAAAAAATTATGTTTGTGTATCATGATAATTCTTGAAAGAATAATGATATTTTAATACTATATTTTTTTTAAACACTTCACCCATACTTATCAATACTGTTTATTTTTTTCTTCAGTCATATCATATTATATTTATTTTTAATCAGGAAAAAAAGCATAAATTAAAAGGATACTACCCTGAACGGCTGAACCCATATGCAAAAGTGCTTCCCGATTATAGTTTATATATAAAAATTTGTTATGTATTTTCAATTATGTTATGTAGTATATTTTTTTTTAGATTTTAAGTCAATTTGTACCTTGCTAACTTTCTCTTCTCATTATTAGTTTGTTATGAAGTATGAAATAAGAATTAGTGTTGACATAATTTATATTGTTTTAGTGTTTTGAAAACCTAATTGAAAAACAATGGATTAGATTCGATCGAATTTTATTTTAAAGCAAACCGATCAAATAAACCAATGACTTAACAGAAGGGATTAGATTGAATGATATTTTTTTTTCTCAAAACCAAAATCAATCCAATCTAATCTAATTCACTAACATTCTAGTTACATGTGTAGTGATAATAATAATGATTTAATTTGTAATAACAATAACAATAACGACAGAAGCAATGATAATGATAAAAATGACAACAAATATGTAATAATAGGAGAAAATTGATGATAATAAAAATAATTTTTTTAAAATTAATTATCATATTCAATAAAACTTTTTTTTATCGTCTTAAAAATAATATAAATCTATTTAGAAATTAAATTAAAAATCAACAGATACAGTTTTTCTTTCGGACAAGTTTTGTTTTCGAAACTATAAACAAAATGACTGAAGGTCATTCCGAAATAATCAAATTAAAGCTATTCATCCTGTTTAACGGTTTACACACATGGACTAAGGCATGGACGGAACTAGAAATTTTCATCGAGGGGGCGAAAATTTAACAAATGCTAGGAAAAATAAAATAAAAAATACCATTTTTTACTATTATTAAATATTAATTAACTAAAATTTAGTTACATAATAAATAATATTTTATATATCTTATAAAAATAAATATAATAATAACTAAAATTATTCACTTCTTTCATTTTAAAAAGTCATTCATAAAATTTAAAAATTGCTGGTGAAATTTTTGAAATTTGATACGAGATAAGTTTAAGTTATATCAAAATTTAAAATGATTAATTACTTTATTTTTGGGAACCACTAGACTTTTTATAAGTTGTATACTTTAACTACTGTATAGGAAATAATTTATTATAATTAAAATTAATTTAGAAGATTTATAAAATGAAAAAAAGAAAAACTAAATCTTAATACAGAAAATGATATAATACAATATTAAAAAAAGAAGTCTCTAGAAAAAAAAAAAACAAGTTACTTAAATATTGTTTGATTTTAATATGAAGAATTGATTATGAATTTATAACTGATTTTAGATAAATTTTTATATGTAGCAAAAAAAAGAATTTAAAATTAATTTTAGATCCATAAATAATTATGATTTCAATCACTTTGTGTAACTTTAGTATTAGATAATTTTTTTTAGTATTATCTTAACTTTGATTTAATAACAAAAACATCCTAACTATAAATCACATAGTCAATTTTAATTAAAATTAATTTTACGAGTTTTACCATGCTAGATTTTTAGCCGGCTAACATTTTTGAAGATATTAAAAAAGAAAGAAAACAAATTTTCTCAAAAAGTAAAAAAAATAGAAAATAAGATTTTAAATAATATTACAAGTGTAAAAAAACAAGTTGCAGTACCGGCGGAGGGGGACAAGAACTTGTAATAGCCCTCTACCTGGTTCCGTCCCTGGACTAAGGACGTGTTTGCATTGCACATCGGAAGTAATGAAGATCATGCTTTTGCAAAGGGTGGTTGAAATTTTCGAAATGACAATCCAAAACTAGGGAAAAAAGTAAGATGCTAGAAATCCGCATGACTCTTTTTTTTATAATTGTATTATATATTTATTTATAACAGACTTTTTTATGAATATAAATTCATCATAAATGTCTCGAAGATCATTTTTTCTTGAGCTTAAAGGTAGTGCCCCGTCGGTAGTATTTTTTTAAAAATAAAAAAAAAACAAAGGAAAAAGAAAAGAAGCTCTCATGGCCCATGGGTCAGGGACTCAGGGGCTCAGGGCCGAGCCGTTCAGTGTGGACACTTTAATATCTTTCCACTCGTCAAAAGCTCAGAAAAAAAATAATTGTAATTAATTAAAGACATATATTATTATATATGTCTTCCCCTTATCACTTTAATACGTCTTCCACTCATAAAAAAGTTGGTCGATTTTTACGGTAATCTTGTTGGCTAACGTGAAAAGCGAATTCGTATATTGAGAGAATCAGAGGAATTATTCATTGAACCCTCACAAATATGAAAAAGCTTATAATGCCAATGATTTATGATTGTGTCTCCCGCGAAGCTTATAAGAAGGCACAGGATAAGATCAAGTTGCAATACTGTATAACACATGTTGCATTGCATCAACTTATTTCTTAGTTGAAATATGTCAGCAAATTATACCGAATAAATGTGTGTACATAAACAAAACCCTACAAACATTTGATATTGTAAAAAATTACAAATAAAAGTGGCAACAATTGTTGTCACGTGTTTGTTGCAGTCCCGGACTCTCCAAAAACTTTAACATCATGGTCGAAATCATGATCACAAACTATTTTTTAAAACCTAGCTACGGACCATAAAGTTGCTGCTTAAACATCTGATTTCCTATAAATTGACCCAATCAATGTGAGGTTCCATACTCAAAATCTAGCAAGTAGTTTAATAAAGCATCAAATCATGGAATCCCTTGATGAAGAGCATGCTGCAAAATTACTTAGAGCTCAAACCCACATATGGAATCACATATTTAGCTTCATAAACTCCATGTCCCTTAAATGTGTAGTTGAGTTAGGCATACCAGATATCATACACAACTATGGCCAACCCATGCCACTCTCAAATCTCATTGCTTCACTATCAATCCACCAATCCAAAACTCACTTCATCCATCGCTTGATGCGAATCATGGTCCATTCTGGCTTCTTCTCTCAACAAGAGAATGAGCTAGAAGAAGTGAAGTATGTGCTAACTGATGCATCTTTACTACTGCTTAAGAACGATCCCATGAGTGTGACACCTTTCTTGCTTGGCATGCTTGATCCAATTTTGACTAATCCATGGAATCAATTCTCTACTTGGTTCAAAAATGGTGACCCTACACCATTTGAAACGACACACGGGATGACGCTTTGGGGTTATGCTGGTGCTGATCCAAAACTTAATAACTTGTTCAATGATGCCATGGCAAGTGACGCTCGATTAGTCACTAGTTTGGTGATTGAGAAGTGCAAGGGTGTGTTCATGGGATTGGAGTCATTGGTTGATGTTGGAGGTGGCACAGGGACCATGGCAAAAGCCATTGCTAAATCATTCCCACATATGCAGTGCATTGCATTTGATCTCCCACATGTTGTTTCTGTCTTGGAACCAAGTGAGAACCTTAAATTTGTTGGAGGGGACATGTTTGAGGCAATTCCTCCGGCTGATGCCATTTTGTTGAAGGTAAAACATTGTCACAATTCATGGTACAATTTTACATCACCCCTTTCATACTTGACTGATGTCAAATTAATTATTTGATCACATGAAATAACTAATAATTTTTATATGTATATAGGTCACTAAGCTAGCACTAGCTAGTGGTCTAACTACATCTGCGACTGTCATACCAAATCAGACCAACTAATTCTAACATAAAATACAATTAATCAAATAATTAAGTTATCTTCTACTATTGACAAGTGTGAACATTCTCACGTGGTCTATTATATGGCTTATAATAACTAGTACTATTGTTTAGTCACTAATCAGTGGGTAGCATATGATTATTTGACAAGTAAATCTCTGCTCATTCTAGAAAAAAAATAAATAGTTATAGATCTCTTCAAATTTGACTTTTTGTGGAGTATTGAGTATATTTTGAGATTAATAACATTACATGATGTGCCAATTCTACCAAGCTTAACATGAACATATATATGTAATTAAGTCAATACTTTATTTCCTTTTGATGATTCTTCTGATAACTATTGCTTTGAATGACAAAATCAGTGGATATTGCATGACTGGAATGATGAGGAGTGTGTGAACATATTGAAGAAATGCAAGGAGGCAATAAAGGGGAAGGGCAAAGAAGGGAAAGTGATCATCATAGACATAGTGGTGGAAAATGATGAGAAGAGAGATGATGAATCAATTGAAACACAACTCTTCTTTGATATGCTGATGATGGTGTTGGTTACTGGAAAAGAGAGACACAAGAAGGAATGGGCTAAGTTGATTTCCTCTGCTGGTTATAATAGCTACAAGATAACTCATGTTTTGGGCTTAAGGTCAATCATTGAGATCTATCCATAGAAAGTGAACAAGATGGGCCCAGCACTATGCATCATACATATATTTTATATATTCATCAATCTCCATTATAGAATCTGGTTCAAAATCTTTAGTGGGATTCTCTCCCATATATATGCAAGGGTATAAGTTTTTGCTTTTTATGAGTGAATGTTTAATATGTAACAATAACAATATCTAGGACTAAGTTTGTGAGGATTGTTACATGTGAGCAAGATTATTTCCTAAATAAATTTCAGTATTTTAAGTAATAAAAATGTTTCTGTCTTGATTATTGATAAAAACAAATATCAATCGTTTCTATTTAGGCCTCCCAGACCCATCCTATCAGTATTATTCGTAACACTTTATAATTTACAGTATAAATATCACTTAGATATTTTCTTTTGATCTTAACCTTCAAATATGATCTAATCATCTGTAATTGTAGTTCATATTTTTCACAGTAACAATAACAAGTGTTTTCACTTTTAATGAATACATTTGATAAGCGTATAATGGGACTCTTCATGTACATAATTAGACTTAAAATTCAAACCGGTTTCTAGGGGTGTACCAATTTAAGGAAAAATGATATAATGGATAATTCAAAACTAAAGAGAATGGATGAGGGTAATAGAAAAAAGTGGGTGTGAGTAGCAAGTGTCTAGAAAAATGGATTTTGTTCATCCAACTCTCTTTCCAACCTTGTACATATCTAATGGTGGTCCATAATGATTGATTAATTTTGCTCCGATCCAATTAATCAACAGATCATAAATTGGTCAATAAATCCAAGATTAATCAATTAATTATTCAATAGTGCTTAATATTTATGTTAATCTCACGTTATAATTAATAGTCTGATTTGTAAGTTTAAGTTTCAATTTGATGGCTAATATAACTTATTTAAAATGTTTGATTATGATAAAGCATCATTTAGTGCTAATTTGAGTTATATATGATAAAACGTCATTAAAGGTTTGTAATTTTTAAACAAAAAATTGACTAATCAAAATTCTTAATTTTTTTAATTAAGGCTTTTAGTTCCTAAATCTTTTTAAAAATAATTTTTAAAGACTAAAAATCAGATTTTTTTTAAAAGTTTAAAAATTTTAACCTATTAAACTTTTGTTTAAGAACTAGAAATTAAATTTTGAAAAGTTTAAAAACTAAAAAATCAGTTAACCCTTAAATTATGTGTCAAACATACTTTTACTTTTGACGGAACAATTTTTTTCTCTCTATTATTAAATAATTTTTTTTAACACATTTCGTATAATTAGTTAACTTTTGTTTAGCATTATAAAATTATGTCTAAGACTCCTTAAATTAAAAAAATAAAGAGATTTGCAAAATATTTTAATTTATAATATTTTTTGGTCATTAATAAAAAAGAAAGTGATTAAGAGAGAAAGTTACTAACTCCTCCTTCCTCTTCTCAACATATAAGACCCACCACACCCATACCTTATTGTGAGTTAAGAGGTGCAATTCAAATTTTCTCAGCATCTTCTTCACCATGCCTTCAACTACTTCTTTTCAATGGTTAAGCCTTGTTGGCATCATTTGGCTCCAATCCATAACTGGAACAAACACAAATTTCCCTGCTTACTCCTCCCAGCTGAAGCAGCTCCTCTCCATGTCTCAATTTCAGCTCAACAACCTTGCTTTTGCCTCAGATGCAGGCAAGCTTTTTGGCTTTTTTTCTGGCATGGCTGCTATTCACCTACCCCTTTGGCTTGTCCTCATGATTGGTTCAACTCTTGGACTAATCGGTTATGGTGTGCAATTTCTCTTCATCACAAACCAAATCTCCTCTCTCTCCTATTGGCATGTGTTCTTGCTAACTGTTCTAGCAGGGAACAGCATTTGCTGGATCAACACTGTGTGCTATGTGATCACAATAAGGAACTTCTCACCATCTGATTGCCAAGTTGCTGTAGGGTTAACAACCAGTTACCAAGGGCTGAGTGCTAAGATTTACACCAGCATTGTTGATGCTGTTTCCAAAAACAACAAAAAGGCTCAAACTTTTCTCTTTCTGAACGCACTCTTGCCTGTGATGGTTGGCCTAGTATCAGCTCCTGTTGTCAGAGAAATTGAAGTCACAAGGCCTAGTAAACTCATGAGTAGTGTTGGGTTTGTTGTTATGTTTGTTATTACAATTTCCACTGGTGTTTATGCTGTCATGAGCAGCTTGCAATTTGTCTCAAGCAAAATATCTCCACTTGGTAGCATTATTGGTGTGTCAGTGTGCCTTATCTTGCCTCTATTAGTTCCACTTTCCATGAAGATCAATGCACTAGTATTGTCATGGCATAAAAATAGAGAAAAACAAAGAGTCTATCATTTCACTTTAGAGGAGAGTCCTCATAATATTGAAGACAGGAGTGAAGAAAATGAGGTGAAAGAGGGTGAAGATAGTGGAGAAGTTCAAGAAGTTGGTACTATAAGAGAAGAGATAGGAGTAAAATTGATGCTGAGAAGAGTAGATTTCTGGTTATATTTCTTTGTCTATTTATTCGGTGCAACACTTGGTTTAGTATTTTTAAACAACTTGGGACAGATAGCTGAATCCCGAGGCTACCCTAGAACTTCATCATTGGTGTCTTTGTCTTCTTCTTTTGGGTTCTTTGGCCGTCTGATGCCATCTATAGTGGACTACTTTTACAGGTAAATGACACCTTCATTTTTTCTACCTTCCTATAGCTATTCCTATCTAACACCAACCATTACCTAGTGCATTAATTTACTTTATCAAATAGTTCAAATAATGGCTATAAATTAAATGTGTTAGTTGGTATACATAAATGAAAAACCAACATACTATTAAACTACCCCTTTACTCTATTTGACATTTTTGTCATGTGTATGTACGTAGAGTTTAAAGATAATTATATGAAAATTAATTAATTTATCGTAAATAAAGAGGATTGTGGTTGTTGACGGTATAAAATTATGTATATGCAGGGGTAAGTGTAGTACATTATCAAGACCAGCTGCTATGGTGGCATTAATGGCTCCAACTGCAGGGGCATTTTTCTTACTACTAAACAAAACTCACCTTGCCCTCTACGTTAGCACTGCCATAATTGGAGTTTGCACTGGAGCAATCACTTCCGTAGCTGTGACCACCACCACTGAGTTATTTGGAACCAAGAATTTCTCTGTGAACCATAATGTGGTGGTGGCCAACATTCCAGTGGGGTCCTTTTTGTTTGGCTACTTGGCTGCCCTAGTTTACAATAAAGAAGGCCGTTATCAACATGGAAAATGCATGGGCATGAAATGCTACAAGAACACTTTCATCATTTGGGGTTCCCTTTGTTTCTTTGGCACCTTCTTGGCTTTTATTCTATATGCTAGGACTCGCAACTTTTACTCACGTAAACTATAGGATATATACATGCATGCTTTATTTTATTATTTATACACGATGTAACCAAAAATATTCCCAACACCTACGTGTGTGTATATTTTTATTTATTTATAAATATCTAGAATCCAATATATATAGCTTCTACTAATCTCGTGTATCTTTTATTACTTGAGTTATTATGCTCATAAGTAAAAGAAAAAAAACATGTAATAGATGTTAATGGAGTATAAGAGTATCGAAATATCATTATTCATGCTCAAATGTACACCTATTAGTGTATTAATTAGAAAAGTATATATGTAAGAGTACTATTTCAATGGTAATTAATTAAGAGTTAAAGGCCGAAAGAGAGGCACACGTCACTATTGATCTTTATTAATAATTAATAATAATAAATAAGCTTAAATAAGTTTTAAATTCTTATAAAATATATTTTTTTAATTTTGGTACATATAAAATTTTTATTATGGTTGGAGTCTTATAACATTTTTTTTTTATTTTGAATTTTTACCTATGTGTTATCATTTTAATCATTATATGTTGAAATAGTATCACATCATTACTTAACTCTTAATTGACAGTTAAGATAATGTCACGCTATCAATAAAAAAAAAAAGAATTTATAAGATAAAAAAAAAAAAAAGATATTTTACAAAAACAAATAAAAATAATATGATTTGGTGGTTATGAAGTGTTGTCATCTATTTGTGGTACCAAAAAGGACAACAAGGTTCTACTTCAACGGCTTAAATATTTTGAAGACGTTTCAAAATTTACCTCCACGCCCTAAAGTCTAAACGAGTCTCCATCGTCTTCATCAATCAACTGGTGCCGTTTTAATTTAATAATTAATCAGCGTAATAATTAATAAGCTAGCCTTCTTATGTGGGTGTTATGATTTTGAATCGCTATCTAAATCATAGAAATACAGTTTTGGAGGTTTACGTAGCTATATATGGCGATCACACGTTATACCACGATTTCAAACCACAAGTTAAGATCACACTAGACATGCATCAATGACGAGAAATGCTGGGGTATACGTGTATTAATGGAATAAAATGTATGCTAAGTATTATGATTTTTAATAATGATATTCTTTTTTTTTTTTACAATCAATAATGATATTCTTATTAACCCTTTATTATTAAATTACGTCACACCCATGCATTTGCTCTAAAGGATGAATGTTGAGAGATAAAGTAAAAATTAAGAAATATTGTTTGCATATATTGACCACAACTATATTCTGCGATAGACAATCTAGCTTTAACTAATTTTTCTTTAAGTATTTGACGAAATTATACATCTAAAGTTCAAACTAAAAACTATGGATAAAGTTAAAATAATCTTGTACAAATTGATTCATAAGTTTAGTGATGGTAATTAAATTATCTCTCTCTTCATATCTCATCATTTCACCTATCATATTTATATTTCTTTTTTTTTTTTCTTTCTCTCACTTATTGTTAACTAGCATTTAGGGTAAAAATATTTTTATTCAACAATATTACAATAATAATTGAAAGTTTACATAACCACATGCTACTATTAGCTATACTTTCTTGTAACTGTGGTTATAGACTTATAGTCGCAATCTAATTAAAATCATAATTAGACATAAATGATCATGCATGCATATATATTAATTTATGTGTGTGAATGGAAGAAAGCATGCATGTAAAGATGTTGACATGCATCCAAGCATTGATTTGTGGAGTGAGTTCCAAATATTTCGTACCATCCAAGGAATTGGGGCTCTAGCTCCTCCCACACATATCTATCATCTATGATATCTTCCAAGCCACATACATAAAAATTAAGCTTTGAATCATACATACGTATACCATAATTAACATAAAAAAGGATGAATTGATGTAAAGGTGTCTACATAGCCTCAAAAAGTTTTTCAGCAAGAAATTTTTATATGCATATGTTGAATGACCCTTTTTTTTCTCACAAAAAGCAAAATAAATAAAATATTTTGGAAAACGACATTATTTCAATATATTGAACGGCTTATATATTGAATTAATTTCAAAATATTAATTTAATTAGTGATATTAAAACAAATAGTTGTGCCACTAAATGATAGAATTTTAAATGATTAGTCTAGGCTAACCTCAAAATAACTCCTAAATCCTAACCTCCTAGAAAGGGAAACTCTTAAAGCCACAAAACGACACACATGAAATTAAGAAAAAAAAAAGAATAAATTAGTGCGATAATTTTCTTGTGTTGAGTAGTTTTGTATTCTTTTTATTTTTATTTTTATTTCTACATTTTAATTGTTTGTGTTTTTGTGAATTGAAAAATCATTCTCTGACAGATAGAACTATTGGCAATAATATAAGTCTGTTTCTTTCAAAGATGTATCTTTTCAATTTCTCTATTTTTAGATTATTGCTATTAAATGGAATAACTATCCCACCTAATCGACATGAATGAATGTTATATCTTTTTAGGACAATCAGATCTGATGCTTTTGCTTTCATACATGAACATAATCCGATATAATGCTAATTTATGGCCAATTCCACCCATAATATGACCATGCCATGGGAAAGATTCTTAAAGTGACCATTCTTGATTACGTTTGCCTTGTCAGATTTCACTCATTTTAGCCATAAAAATTGCAAATATTCTAAAAAAACAAAAAAATCTACATGAGAGAATAAAAATGTAATGAAGAAAAAATTCAAAAACTTTTGACAAGTAAGAATTTAGATTAGAAATCTAGAAAATTCATTTCTCTTCTCGATCTCTTCCCTTGAATGAAGGACTCTATTCAAGTAGTGGGGCAAATTATATGACATTTTTGACGAAAATATAGATATGTTGATTTCTTACTCTGACAATGCATGTATCCTATTTTGTGACATTTATTGTATTGGTCACCTCTCATTATGAGAAAATAAACATCAGTCTATAAGAGATTGGACCACACTATATAGTAAATATAATCGATCAACAAATAGTTTTCCAACAAGAATCTCACCTGTATGCGCATTGTGCAGAAGAAGTTAAACTTTGGCTCATAACTCAAATATGTCCTGCGGACTCAACCCCCATTAATGACTATGACGAAAACATGATGTTTGCCACGAGTCACCCTGATTTTAACGTTATTATTCTTAACATTGTTACTTTTAATTTATTATTATCAATTAAGCATTGTACATGTTACTTTAAATGTGATATATCATCAATCCATTTATTTGTCAGTATTTTCAAGGACCCTAATTTTAACTACAGAAATTATATATGTTTTAAATCAATTTTTATATTATAAATTTGAATATTCATTTCGATATCTTTAATTTTATATTCTTTATTTATCTTTTATACATTTTTTTTTCTTAAATTCAACTTATATATTTATTTAGTTTTATTTATAACAAAAACAATATTTGTGTAATTATTATGAGGTATTATATGAAATAACTGCATTGCACCAAAAAAAAAAATGAAATAACTGCAAAAATAGATTATTTCAATAATCAATTATTATTATTATTATTATTATTATTATTATTATTATTATTATCACAATTAAATTTTATTTGAGTTTTGCAAACAGGTTTTTACTAAGAAAACAACTGAAATGAAATGAAAGTTTGTAATCTTTTCCAAGCATTGTTGTTCTGAAAAATTGAGTTTCATACGCTATAGCTGAGACTACTTTTTTTAAGGGGAGGGAAATTTAGAACGAAATAAATCTCTTAAAACAATAACTATGGTTCTAAAGTTTGAAATTCATAATCAGTGGTTTTGTGATTTAATGATTACAAATGTTTTGCCTTTTTTTTTTTTTTTGGGAAAATCCGTTTTGCTTATAAAAGCTGTAAATTAATGATTGAAATTTGCTAAGCACACCACACTTCAAGGCAGCTTATCATTTGACTGTATTCTTTTTTGATTTCAGAGTTATGGGCTTTGGTTTGGCCGAAGAACTAATAGAAGGCTAAAGCTTTCCTTCATCCCACTAAAATATTGTTATTTATATCTCCCAATATTATTAATGATAATCATAAATTTACAGCATTTATTATGAATTAATTATTTTATAATTTTATAAAGCTTTTGTAAGGTATTATTATTAAAAATGTTATTTTATAGAGTATTTAAAAATTTGTTTGGTTAAGTTTTGACTCCCTCACCACAAAAATAAAAATGAACAAATCATGTTATAACTATTTTTTAAAAATGAACAAGGTCTAAGCATATCTTTTTTTTTTTTTTTTTTAAATTCTAAACAAAAATATGAAAATGTAATATATATTTTCAAATTCATCAAATTCTCGTTAATAAATTTTCAATCTGTAAAACAAACGTAACCTTCATTCTTTTAGGCTTCGTCATCATATGTAGACAATAAATTTGCCATTTATATATATGTATATAGTACATTTAAAAAAAAATTATTAATTTCAACAGGGGAAATCTCCCAAACTACGTTCTAATGCTGTTGTCTGGCACCATGTTTAGCAAAGTGGTTTGCACACGGTTTTTCCTAACTCAGATTATGACAAAAGTATAAACTGGCTGTTAACACATGCAATTTGCAAATCACATTCCAAAAGCCTAAAGAATGACGTTAATCTCATATTTCACAAAACAAACTATAACTAGCTTAGGGTGAAGAAGCTATAACTAATTCCATGTACAGAAGCGAGCCTCACAAATAAATGACATGTAGCCTTGGTTTAGAAAAAAAAATATATTATGATGAGATGTTAATATATTATAGTCTAGTTGTGAATATATATACAGTAAGAAAGCTATTACTTTATGTTGCCATCAGTGATCAGTAAAACAAAAAATTCATATAACTATGTTGAGATAGTTAATGATCGAATAGCTTTATTAGAATTTACGAAATTGCCACTTCATTTAAGTAATATATTAGTTAAACTAGGCATTTATCTCTAAGCTAGGCCACCACAAAACTTTGACTGATAAATTTTATCCCAGCTATATAATCCATATAGTTTTGTTCCAGCACCACATTGTAAACACCTAGTTATATTATATATGTTTCATATCACCTCAACACGTACAGTCAATGACATAACATGATTAAATGCGAGTTATATTACCCTAAAAATAGGGGCTATATATGCATGCGAGTTATGAAAATCAATATTAGTGAAAAATAAAATAAAAAAAGCAAAATAAAGTCGTGTGTACAGTAACTTTTAAATATCTTACTTTGATTAATGTTCATATATATCCTATGTTTAGTATGGTCTCTGTCATGTAAAAATCCTGATATCCCCCCTCATATATTAGTTATACCTTTTTACCATATATTTAATTATTAATTACTATGTCAAAAGGAAAAATAAAAACAGCGCAATAACGAAAAATACAAAATTTTTACAATATCTGCAGAAGTTTACTCATATATACCTAAAATTGAATAACGATTTAATTAATTTTCTATATATGTAGAGCATGATAAAGACATAGTATTGGGCAATATATATATACACTAGTGATTGAGAAGAACGAAGAACAGGAAAGTACGTAGGGGCATCAATTATCAATTGTATGACTGTTTGGTCGTGATCATTAACGAGCGACTCGTGTGAGAATGGATGGTTATTACTGGCTTTGTTCTTTTGTCTTTCTTTTAAAACAACTTGCTCATGATATTTGCCCTAGCTGGTTGGAATTACATATCTGAAAGAAATGCAAACGTACACATCACACGTGATCATGAACCACCAATATCCTTTCCTATTCCTAAGAAATAATTCTACTAATTAAGGAAGATAATATGTGTAATTGGAAAAATGTTAATATGCTATAGTCTGTAATAAAATCGCAGGTAATATAATGCAGATGCTTAATTCAGTTGGTTATGACCTCAAGAACTCTGAGAGAGAAGAATAACTTCTTTAAATAAATAAATTTTGTATAACTCTTTTTAACTTTGAGAAGTTAAAAACAAATTCAAATGTATTACTTTTTAAATAGTGATGTAATATGTACGGTATTGGAAATAATTATTCACTATGAAGCAATTAATGAAAGAGAAATTCTATACCCTAATGCAGGTCGTGTTCATGCTACAAGCCAAATGGGTAAAGAGTTTTCAGTCACAATTACAATAATAATGTAATATCTTCCTTTTGTTCACCTCATGCAGTCACATTTATGCTAGTTCATATTGGTAGTGTACGATCGACTTCCCATTCTGTGGAGCATATTTCAGCCTAACAATTAATACAGAACTGTTATTGATCACTTGGTCGCATATGATATGCTATATCTGATTAGATGGGTCAAGTGTTTGAGCCAAAAGCTTCTGCAACAGAGGCATAACATGGAGCCATTGCATAGATATATAGATTCTTGCGTACACACCACGTACTAGAGGACCACTTGGGATTTGTCTTTGTTTGAGCCCCACACACACCCTTCAAACATGCTTGATCGAAATGTGTCATCTGTGTCTGGTTCGAGTACATACATGTGCATTACAATTTACATGTTCTCTCTCTCTTTTTTCCTTTTGGTTTTTTTTTGGGGTTCTTGTGTTGGTTGCTTATTGATCCTTTTCTTTTTGTTCCTTCTCATCAAAAGTGTTTGTGTATACAAATATTAGCTTCTTTTGTTGAAAATTATAAGGTATGGTTGACTTGTACAAGAATATTGTTTTAAATTGAATAGAAAAAAAATAATAATTAAACACAACTATCATCAACGTTTATCCATATCCACAATTCGGACCAACAAAACCATGCTAGATAACTAAGGTTTGTGGTCTCAAAAGTTTGTTGGTAATTAATTATATGTCTTCAGCTTAAGAACATTGGTCAATCTGAGTTCAACGTTAGGAAAGTCAGGTTTAATTAGTTAGCCTACTTCTAGATTAATGAGTCAATTTCAGATATTCATCAATCCTAAAATAAAAATGTTTCGTGTAAATTACAAAGTCAATTAACACTTTTAACTTTTGCACATATATTAGATCACAATTGAACGAGATTTGATAAACAATATATAACTTCAATACTATAGCATATCAAAATACGTCACGGTTTTGATTAGTCAAGGAAACCTTTACAGCTATGGCTGATTTAACTTGTCCAAAGTAACGACATTAAACGTACAAAGTAAGACTTATAGTGGCATTGTATTAATTTATTCCATTATAAAATATCTATATAATAGCACGATAACACATCATTTTTTATTTTTTGAGGGAACACGCATATCATTCTATTTTATATAATTCTCTATTACATTTAATCCTAATTAATTTATTCCATTACATTCCCTCCATTATTGTATATCGATCTAAAATACATAAAAAAATCCTAAACATAGCATAACAGTATAGTGTTGCACTAGTACTATATTGTGATTAATTTGTTGTGTTATAACTAAAATGGTAAAGGGGTTGAGGATTTTGATGGGAATCCAAAGTTAAAAAGTTTTAATGAAGACAAAAATTAGAGATGTTAATTTAATTTTTCCATACACCTGTTCAAAATTTAAAAAAGAAAACTGTTGTCAAGAAATAAGAAAATGCCAGCACAAAATCTAAAATGTTACTTTTATTTATCATTTTAATTTGATCGTTCCACAACAATCAAATAAAAAACGACAGAATGAACACGACACATCTCGAAACCTTTTTAACTCTTAGGTTTGGAGAGGAACTTGCAAACAATTGACAAATGGCATCGATTTTTCTTTCTCAACACACCTATATAATAAAGAAACAAAATCCATTTAACTTTTTCTTGGTAGCAGAAGCCAAAATCAAGAACAGAGAAGTGGAGAGAGAGAATCCCTTCCCCGTGAGAAAAGCTTGGAGGCATCCAAAGAAGGCACATAAAACTGTAACATGTTTTTGACACTTAGCTTCCCTAGTTGCTACTATGGATTATTTGTGTCTCAATCACCATTTGAGATTCCTTTCCACAGCATGCATATGTAATTAACTTTTTTTTTTTGTTAACAAATATATTATTCCGATATGGCAAATAATCTCGTAGATTTAAGAATCAAGACCAATGAAAATTTGAAAATAACTTCATCCCTTAACACATTAAGATGCCTATTAAAAAAAAGTGATACTCATCGAATATCTAAACAACCTTAAGCAACCTTCCAGAGATAAAACCTTAAAATTTATAATCGGAACACATGTAATTAACTTAACCAATATATCACAATCTCTTTCATCAGTTTATCACGTTACCATGCAGAAGAGAACGTTTGTGAAAATATATATACTGCTTCCCTTTTTACTGACTCCACACGGTTCATTTTTGGTATATATGTGTGTTGTGTGATACAGCCAAGGCTTATTTGACACGGCACACAACTGTACCTGCAGCTTGCACATTGTCCATTTCTATATATATTATCCATATTCATCATAGGAAACTACGAGCGTGTTTCCAATAGTCATGTTGATGATGCTGAAATACCTAGTTAACGTGATTTTAGTTTACTGTTCACATTCTCTAAAAAAAAAAGTTTATTGTTCACATCTTTTATTTTACTGTATTTATTCCATAACTTATTTTGGTCGAATTGAAACAAATTAATTCAGTTAACTTTTACAATATTAAATAATAAAAAATTATGCTTATTTTTACTACTAATATTTTTTTTAAATAAAAACATTTAAACATATATCACGTAAATTTAAATTCAAAAATCAATTTTATTTAAAATTATTTTTTAGGTTATTTAACTCAGAAGTTCGACTATAATTGTTTTAGCTAATACACTATATTCACTCACTATCATTTCATTTCCAATATATCACCATAGGTTATTACTTTAAACTATTATATAGATTTGGAATGAAGGATTGTGTAAATGGGAAAATTGAGGAAACTAACTTCCTGGTGACCAGAATCGTACCATCGCGTGTGTATATATATTATGAGAAGGCAGTGAACCACAGTGTAATAAAGTTTACATTATTTATGATAAATAACTTAATTTTTATAAAATTATTTCAAAAGTCATACATAAAGGGTTGTGAAGGGTTGTAATTATTTAACAGTGTAAAACTTTGTTATACTATCATAACACTATCTTTATTCTCATGTATTATTGTCAATAAAAAATATTTCAACTTTTAAATCAATAGAAAGTGTAAGGATTAGAAAGAGATTATATACAGACATAAAAAAGAGATGTTTCGACACTCAAAATCAATATAGAAGATGTATAGGGATTAGGGTGTTAGATTTGGTTATACATATTATACTGATGAGGCTTACAAGATGGAGTTGATCATCTTGATATTGAGTGTGTAACAACTTGAAGATCGTGTGATCTTTTCTGCCATTAGTGTCGTCTAAAGTGGTCTCCTACTCTCCTAAGAGGTATAGGACCACTTGATATTATAATGACATTGATTTTTATGAATTGTCTTTCTAAAACTACAACATTTAACATTTTAATTAACAGTCACATTAATTTGTACGTACGAGCATAACACTTAATGCGTGTTTAATGTAACTTGTACAATCTTACATACATATGACATACAAGCATTAATGGTATAAGATTAAGCCCTTAAAAACAGTCACAACTCACAAAGAAATTAGAATGTTCTCATCACTAGCTAATTACTAAATATATTAAGTGATTAATTATAAATGTACCTGGAGCTAGTAGGTGATATACCAGCCTAAGAAATTCTCCTACATGCATGAGGAAAAAAACAAGATTGTCCCTAGAAGTTAAAAGTTAAAACACATTTCAATTCCTACCTACGGTAACTCCATATCTGTTTCACATGTGACCAACAAGATTCTTTGTTCTCGTCCTTTTCACTAACCATCCACTGTTGTTTGGATTTCTTTATATATATAGGTCTTCTCTTCTCATAGTGTGTGTGTGAGAGAGAGAAAAAAAAAGAGAGACAATGGTTTCCAGGGTTCACAATCACAAGAGAACAGCACTGTATAGGAGCATACAACAGCTTCGTTCAATCACAAACTCCCATGCGGTGATTAATTACTCTCAAACATCTCTCTTTAATTTCTCCCCTTTTAGTCAAAGCTTCTCCACTTAATATTCTTCTATATTCCGCGAGATGAATTATTATGCTATATCTTACCTTTTGAAGTACTATTTTTTATTTCCTCTTAATAAAATATTGTTAGAGAAATTTATATATTACAGTTCATGTTGAGATATGATGGAATGTTTTGCTTGTTAATTTATATGCAGCGCCGTAAAACCTCTGTGATACTGGATGCATCAAAGTACATACGAGGTTTAAAGCAAAAGTTGCAAGAATTGAACCAATTAGCAGTTGCTGCAGCCAAAAATGTCATTGACTATGGTCCAATTCCCATGGTATGATATAGATAGAACCTGCAGATACATCAGTAATAATTAACATATCATTCAATTGAAAGCAATCTTTATATATATATATAAATCCCTTTCCACATAATTTTGTGTAATTAAATACTCTATGTTTGTTGGTTAATGTTTTTGCAGCTTAAAGTGGAAGCACAAGAGGAGGGTTTTATGATCAAGGTTCTGAGTAAAAGCAGTTGCCAGGGGTTGTTGGCGTTCATATTGGAAGCTTTTGAAAGGCTTGGTCTTGAGGTGCTTCAGGCTAGGGCTTCTTGTGTGGAGAGCTTCTGTTTAGAAGCATTTGGAATCAAAGTAAGTAATAATAACGTGAAGAAAACACTCACTCAACACAGACACACACACACACGAAAAATTATTACATAGTCCTGAAGGACCTGAACCATTATCACGTATCAATGATCTTAATCAATCAATCTTCTCGTGACATATTTCATTTTATGAGAAATATTTAATATACCTTAATTTGAATATTGTCACTCACTGCCATATATGTGACCTTAATTTGAGTGGAGGCACTGACCCAATGAATTCTTAATTTGTTGATGTTGCAGGAGAACAATGAAGATACCCGTCTTGTGGATGCACAGGTAGTTGAGCAAGTTGTGTCTCAAGCTATAAATAATTGGAGGGAAGTTACAAAACAATGTTGATAATCCAGCAGCGTGTCTTAATAAGAACAAGTTTTCTTTTCATTATTTTTTATTATGGGGGTTTCTTCCAGTTAATTTTATTGATGTTTCATCCTTCAAATATCCAATCTACTGATTAGATTTGTGTGGTATATATATCTTGTGGGAATTGGGAATGGTGACCAAGCTTTGGAGATTATCATATACAGCGCATTAATTGTTATTTTGTTTTCAATTCCGCTTATATGCTTGCTGTAAATATTTCAGATCAAAGAAACTCTCACTTCAGTTGATTTTATTTAAAACTTCACTTTGGTGCTTCATTTAGCATCCTCTTGTAAGTTATTAATATAAATCTCCTTAAATCAATCATTACAGGAATGATATGGAAATTAAAGTTAATGTATGACATAACATGACATGAAAACTTCAACATGTTTCTAACATGGATAGTTGGTTTAATTATGACATGGAGCATTACGCAGACTCCTGTAGGCTGTAGCATATTATACATGACATGGAAAGTTAATATATCAATCTACTGTTCCCATTTGCTTGTGCTGTGAAATTTCTAACAAGTTAATAAAAATCACTATTTAAAAAAAAACTTGTTTTTGCTTCTAATTTCTTTTTCGATTCCCGATAAATCTTAGCCAAAAGGAACAACTTCAGCAACCAAGTTTTGGTTAATATCAGAAACCTTAACAGGTATCATAATTTATTTTACTGTTTTTGATTCATAATACTAAGTAAATTTACCTAAAGCGAAAAAAAGGAAACATGTTTGGACTTGGAGAGAGTTTAAATAGCAATTGCCCAAAGAAATTAGTCACAAATCACAATGTAACTTTTGATCCAAGGAGGATTTCGGTATACTAGAAAGTGGTAGATATATAGTGGGCGCATCCCTAAGTCCTAACCCAAAGAAAATGTTAATCTGAATCCACCACTTATCCGCCATACAAACATGTGGTAAAAGTGTAACCCAAAGTGCAACAATCCAAGTCCCTTGATAAACAAAAAATTAGACGTAGGAAGAAAAGTTGTATTGAACTATAATTTATCATATTGAAGGATATTAATATTACAATTACATAATGTTGTTCATCTTCACTCCTCAAAAGTCAAAGTCGTTTATGTATATATAGCCTGATTGCTAGAGAACTTGTCATGTATGTGATGCTGAAATCATTCTATCATTGGCTATTGACTATTTTCTTCTTGTTCAGGCAATAAACACGTCAAATACTGGTTTATTTGTAAATCCTCAAGTTGATTCCCAAAACTTTATAATGAAGAAAGTAATAGTAATTGTACCCATATATTCTGAAGATTACTCAAGTTTGTTGGTCATGTGACTATTTTATATCTAACATTTAGATAGTCAGTTGTAGAGAAAGTTTGTTTGTTGTAGTAGTGAAATGAAAAATTTACAAAGAAATCATGTACCACAATATAGAATAAAGAGAATTTAACTTTGTAATCTAAAAGTTTATTATTGTATTAACTACTATATGATTTTTCGTGTTTTTTTTCTTCATTTTATTGGAAAAATAGGAAAGGTGTACTGTGATTATAAGAGTATATCTCAATAACATGATATTAGGTAGAAGCCTATAAGTATAATTTCTGTAAAAAAAAGAAAGTCTAGAAGTATAATTATAGAAACCAAATATTTGTTGCATCGTTACTTTATTTATTATATCGTTGTTAATAGTAATTGGAGCATGATATCTTGTATATAATTTACATAAAGTAAGCATTGTGAATAGAAATTAAGCAATTTTTGCACTTATTCTGTGATATTTATTCATGGTATCAGAATTAGGTTGACTCACCTAACGTGAGAAAGACTATAACTTAAATTTTAAGTCTTTGAAAACAAGAACTACCATGACAGGTGTAAATGATGGAAAAGAAATAGTAGCCACCTCCCCTTATTGTTTGCATCCATTGGACAACCTTGGGTTGATCACACCCATCTAGCTGAAAGGACATAATTATGAAGAATGGGCAAGAGAAATGTTTTATATGTGTTCAATATGAATTACATTCTCATATATGTTGTTAAGCTTGTACAAGATTTGAAATGCATTGTAACATTCATTGATAAGTTATGTGTGATGCAGAACCAAACTTCGAGGACTTTGATTAGAATGGGTGAAGAGCGTGATCTGGTCTTTTTTTTCAAAACAACAATACCAGCACAAGCAAATAAAGTTGTGCAGTATTGCTAAACTGTGGCATTAGAGGTTGAAGCATCCATCTAAACAAATTCTATCTTATCTACCTGAAGCAAAAGGTGGTGATTTGTTTGAATTTTGTGATACTTGTTATAAGGCTAAACAAACTCATGATGTATTCTAAGAAAGTTCTAATAAAGGTGATGATTGTTTCTCTTTAATTCATTGTGACTTGTGGGGTCCTTATAAGGTTCTTGCATCTTGGGGAGCATTTTATTTATTGACAATTGTTGATGATTTTTCTTATGCTATGTGGATCTATTTGTTGCTTGAAAAGAGAGAGGTAGCACAAACCATTAAGATTTTTTGTACTATTGCTGAACGTCAATTAAAAAAAAGTGAAAATAGTTAGGAGTAATAATGACACTGAATTCACATGTTTAAAATCATACTTTGATCAAACATGAGTGGAGAGTGGAGAGAAAATAGAGGCACATTCTAAATTCTCATGAGTTTCACGGTATATTGCATCAAACATCTTGTGTAGGAAGGCCTCAACAAAATGGAAGAGTGGAGAGCAAATAGAGGCACATTCTAAATGTGGTTAGAGCATAAAGGTTTCAAGCAAACTTACCTATACAATTTTGGGGTGAGTGTGTTTTGACTATAAGCTACCTTATAAATCGAACTCCTTATCTCTCCTTCAAGGAAAAAGCCCCTATGAGATATTGTTTGGAAAGCCACCCATGTATAATCAGTTGAAGGTTCTTGAGTGTCTTTGTTATGTGCATCAAAGTGTAAAGGAGAAAGGCAAGTTTTGTGAAAGAAGCAGAAAGTGTTTGGCCACATGAAAAGAAAGAAAGGGTGGTGTGTCTATGATCTCGAAGAAGGAAAATATTGTTTCTAGAGATGTGGTGTTTCATGAACATGTTTTCCTTTATGCTACTGCCACTAGTGAAGAACCAGCAAGTGATAGAAATGAGGAATCGCATCAGGTAGAGTGTATGTATTTTGATGATATATGTGACAAGTATGACGCAAATGAAAGGTTTGTAGTAAGAGGGAGATTTGATGCTTGTGATAGTGGGAATGTAGAAAAAGATTGTGAGAATGATGGTGAAAGGGATAAGGAAGGTAGAGGTGGAACAAGTGAAAGTGAGTAAGTGGAGAATGAAATTGAACATGTGGAGTGTCTTGGTATAGGACAACATCAACCTAAGACTTTTATGTTATTAAAGGAATTTGTGACCTATACAACTAGGTGTTTGAAGAACCCCACACATACTCAAACCCAATCTGAGTCAAATTCCTCAAGTATGACTCCTTATCTTATAGCTAACTATGTGACATGTGCAAAGTTTTCTTTAGGTACTGTGCATTCTTGGCAGCAGTGACAATTGGAAGTGTTTCAGTTGCAGTAATAGATGCAAGATGAAGAGAAGCAATGAGAAAAGAGATAAAAGCTTTTGAAAATAATGGAATGTGGAACTTGGAGTATTTACCACCTAAAAAGAAAGCAATAGGGTGCAAGTGGGTGTATAAAATTAAGTATCATTCTGATGGAACACTGGAGCGATATAAAACTCAATTGGTGATTCTTGAAAATCAACAAGTGGAAGGCTTGGATTACAAAGAAACATTTTCTCATGTTGTCAAGATGGCCACATTGCGACCAACAGAAGTATACATTAGATATTGTCTTTGAAACAGGTTTACTCGGAGCCAAATCAACAACGTTTCCCATGGAGCAAAATCATCGGTTGGCAATGGCAAAAGGAACTATCATTACAAATCTTGAGTAGTATCGACAGTTGGTAGGGCGACTTATATACCTCACCATAATTAGACTTGAGCTTTATTATTGTGTCCATGTGCTTGCTCAATTTATGCAGGACCCAAAAGAGGATCATTGGGAGGAAGCACTACGAGTAGTGCGTTATCTTAAGGGAAATCCAGGACAAGTGATTTTCCTAATGCTAATGCTGATCTAAAATTAGCAGCATATTGTGACTCTGATTGGGCAGGTTGTCCCTTCACACGATGCTCTCTTATAGGGTATATAATGTTCTTGAATTCATCCTTAATCTCATGGTAAACAAAGAAGCAACAAACTGTATCTAGATCCTTTGCCGAAGTAGAGTATCACTCCATGGCAGCAACTGCGTGTGAATTGAAATGAATAAAAGCTTTACTTGCATCCTTAGGTGTGTCTCATACAACTCCCATGCAACTTCACTATGACAGCCAAGCTACCCTCCACATAGCAGCAAATTCAGTCTTTTATGAGAGAACTAAGCATATCAAAGTTGATTGTCACTTAGTGAGAGATGAAGTCCAATGTGGCAATTAGGCTTAGGGCTGAGCAGATTTCTCTGACCGAAAACTGACATGTTCGAGAATGAAACCAACTAGTGGACGAATTAAGATGGGTGTACAGGTTTTCGAATTGAAATATCGAATACAAATGGGTAACAATGGTCGGATTCGGTTAGTAAATAAGTAATTTGTTGATAACCGAACCCCACTGACTAAAGCATTAAAGATAGATAAAACCTACATATAAAAGGCTTATCTTTTATTTCTCTAGATTCAAGAACTCTACCCAGCATTGCTTATTCTCCCTCTAACCCAGTGTTGAACATGCACTATGCCAATCCTTCCATTTGATTTGAAATCCCATTCCTATCATCTTATCCATAATTTCTTTGGTCCACTTCATTGTTATCACATGAAAAAAAAAATGAGTACCAAAAGTTGAGGCATAAAGAGAAAGCTAAGGAAAGGAAGAGAAATAGTCAAAATGGGACGTGTTAGGAAAAAAGGAACTTCGGCAATGCAAGTGGGGGAATGGGTGGAAAGAAACACCATTAACGATGGATCTGGATTAACAAGGAAAAAACCGAATATAACCGGCCGACAAACCCGTTATAACCATGGTCCAACACTCGACTTATCCGAAGTTACAATTGGTTAGTTACAAATGTAATTTTCATGTGCTCGAACTTGGTTGGATGGGGGGATTTGGACCCGAACCCATCCGATGCTCAGCCCTAATGGCAATGTAGTTACCTCTTATATTCACACTACAAATCAGTTGGCTAACATTCTGACCAAGGCTCTTGGATGCCAGCACTTTGAATACCTTCTTGACAAGATGGGCATTCAGAATTTTCATGCACCAACTTGAGGGTGAGTATTGGAAAAGTAGGAAAGTTGTACTATGATTATAGGAGTATATCTCAATAACATGATATTAGACAAAAGTCTAGGATTACAATTATAGAAACCAAATATTTGCTGCATCATTACTGTATTTCTTATACAACTGTTAGGAGTAATGTGAGCTTGATATCTTGTATATAATTTGATTGCATTGCGAATAGAAAGCAAACAGTTTTTGCACCTGTTCTATGATATTTGTTCACATTTGTTTTAGTAAGCATAGTTTCGTTCATCCGTGACATACATTTTGTATTACTACCTACCATGCAAATCTAATACAAAGTAAGCAATGTATGATATAACTACTATATATAACACAAGAAGCACGGTAATGTCTTATAAGATAAAGGACTCCAAAACTTCCTTATATGCACAACTTTACATGTAGCCATGTTCAATTGACTTGACTAAATGTTGCATGAATTTCATTCTCTAAACCTTAGCAACTGATAAGGATGCTCTTCAATGATATGATCAAGCAAGCAGAACAAGAAAAGGAGATGAAGTTTTCCCACAAAGCAGAACAGTTAACCAATGCTGAAAAACTGTGGCTACAAATAGGACAAGTATACCATAACTGAATGCATGTATGCACTATGCATCTGATGCTGACTTTACCCTGAAATTTTCCTTCCATGTCTTCCAAGCCTTTCTGACTTCATCCAACTCAGCATCTGGAATGCTTGAATACTTATCCAAATTCTCAACCCATTTTGCCCAAGGAGAGTTTGACGAGTCTAGGAACTTTGACACTTCAGGCAACACAACAGATGTGTAGAACTCATCAACTGGTTTGAGAATTTGTTCTGATTCAACCATGGAAACCATTTCTTGCCGCGTAAAGTTTCCAGCACCCGATCTCATTTTGAAAGCATTTCCCCTCAAAATCAGAACTTCTGGTGGGGCAAGGGGGAGGACAATCCGCGCAAACGTATTGAGTGACAACAAAATGATGTCTTTTGGAATCAAGTTGCGCTTTACAGCCACAGCAGTCCCAATCATTTTGCGTATCTGATGAGTTATTCAATCAGTCAGTGTGATTGTGTGAATAAGATTAATATCAAATAATGAGGCATTCAACAAGTAAAACGGAAAAGCACCCAAAGTACTTTCTTTAGTTTTAGACTTTTTAAGTTATCTAACAACCGATAAAATGGTTGTTGCAGATATTAACTAGTTTAAAAGATAAACATATTGAACCATGAAATAATTTTGAAAAAAAAGAATTATAATCAAGGGAAAAAACTAAATGTTAGACTAATTATTATCCTCTCAGTCTCATTCCTGTCAATTTGAAACTTATTTACAATATTATCTTGTCCAATCATGTGTTACATAATTATAAGAGTTTGACCTCCTAGGTTGCTGTCATCATAGTCAAACTATTTAATCATGTGAAAAAACATAATTAGATGATAATGTATGTAACTTTATATTAAAAAAAAGTCAAAATTAAACTTACTTGATGCAACATGAAGGAGTCCCCCCATATATGGACTTCAACATAATTATTTCCAAGAGAGGTTTCCAACTTCCCACAAGAACAACATAAAACCTTTCTGAAATGGGAAGCATTTAGTCTATCTGCCTCATCTGGTTCATATAGCCATCTTGCACGAACTACTACACTAGAGTTTTGACTACTCAAGCCATTGGATTCACTAGACTCTGGAGCCAGGTGGCTCTCTTCCTTATCACTTAATGTGGCTGGTCTGCCACCTACAAAATCATCATCATCATCACTTTCCTCACTCTCTGATTCACAAGCTGACTCCAAACTAGATGATCCTATTCTGTCTGACACGCCATCATTCCCATATGATTGTCTTACTTGGTATGTTTTCCTGTACTTAGACCGAACAGTATAGTTATGGAAAGGATGCTCTCCCTGCAATAATAACATCAACAGATACAAAAAGTAAATAAATACCTGATTTCAAACATTATGTATTCATGATATTCTTTGCTCATTAACAATACATAAACAGTCCACAGTCACAGTTAAGTTAGGTTCATACAGACAGAAAATACGGAAAATAAAGTTAGAACCTGCACTTGATAGAAATATTAAACAAAGGGAATAGCAGCTACAATATCTCTTCAATATTTAATATTTTATTTTCCAATTCATGGTTTAATGAGACAACAAAGGCAATGTAAAGAAAAAACCACTAGATGAGAGCTAGTGGAGAAGGATTTGTGTAGGGATGCAAGAGCTCAAGGTTTAAACCAACCAAAAAAAATATTGTATACATCTTGCGGAAGAAACATGTTTATTATTTGGAAAGAAGAAATAAACTTAATCAGCACATAAATTTAAAGAGCCACTAAGAAAAATCTTTCAGTAAGGAGCATGCTTAGAAGAAACTGAGGGATGAGGGATCACTACCTTAACTAAGGTTTATCGCAACTAAATTAAATTTGTAAACTATAGTAAGACAAATGAACAATTCTGCAATAGCAACTAAACAAAATACAAATGAAAATGAGTATACCTCAAAAACATTAAGTATACTGTTGAACTCCGAAATATGATAATCAATTTCATCCTGGCTAAAATGACTCTGGATTCCTATTATATCAGCAGGGAGGAGATAAGAATATTTCCGCAAGGTACACTCCCTTCTAGGATCAAATCTCCTAAAACAAGCCAAAACTAAGAAGTTATAAATAACAGTAAGAGAGGGGCAATTCAAAATCAATGAACACTTTAAATTTATGAGCCAACTGAAAAACCATAAGTCATAACCAATAGTCCAAATGAACAAATTATTTCTTCGTTGTGCATGTGTTTTTGGTTATTGTTATAATCTCATGGACGATATTTGAATATTTTTATACATAGATTAAACAGACTGGCCTTTGTATGACAATTACAGGGAATGTGAGACACATTGGGACTTTAACTTTCAAACTGATTGGAAGAAGACAGATTTGTCAGATACTAGTTACACTTACAATACATATTGGGCTCTGAAATAAGGACTCGTATATCCTTACAGATCTTAGTTGAGTAGTCAATTCTAAATTTATTTTGCTACATTATCAATTTCCTAGTGATAAATGATAGGGTAGCATTCCTTGTAAAATATCTATTAAGAATAGATGATTAGTGAGATGCAGAAAAGACAAAAAGAAACACTCATTTAATCTATAGAAGCATATGTATGCATTGCCACTCAATAACCAAGATATGAGAACAGAAATTCAATTTTGTAACAACCTCAAGAAATTGAGCATTATAATCTATGTAACCAACCAGAGACTATCTTACTTCGTTGAAGGCAGTATGCTAAAAACTCTGATAGTATTAGGAAGATAAGTGTTAATGCGGTTCGCAAGCGCAATGCCATAGTCATCACCTTTCCATGCATTCTCAGGGATTTCCATCTTAAAGGCTATAATTGTTGCCAGAGAATGCACCTAGCACAAGCATATCATAAAAGTGGAAAGAAATTAAAGATATGTAAAAACAGAAATAACAACCAATTCATAAAGGGAATAAGAAGAAGGTTGCTCACTCCTTTATCAGTTCTGCTACTCCGGCCCCATTTCACTTTGTCCAAGTTCCCAAAATTACTATCACGCATGCCACCGGCCTTGAAGATTGCAGTTTCCAGTTCCTTCTCAATAGCTACATGATGTCAAAATTCTAATTCTCAACACTCCATTGATTCACACCGGCTAGGCTGATCTAAGTGTATGCCAGCATTCAGAGTTTACTTTAAACTAAAGTATCAAACTTTGTTCATTTGGAAACAGAACATAATAAATTCAAACAACAAATTCATCATAGTACTTATTAGATCATAAAACCACATGAATCCAAATTCCAAACCAAAGCATTAGCCAACATTATAGAAATATATAGTATCAATCTTCATCATTTCAATTTTCAAACAAAACTGAAATTATAACTAGCGATTTTCTACCATAACCAACAAGATAACAGAGAAAAATGGTCTTACTGGATAATCTATGTTCATTTCGTTGCATCTGCAGACCTGCAAATAACCCCATGAAATCAAATTAGCCCGAATTTCAAAAAAGAAATGAAATTTGAAAGAAGAAAAAAAAAGGGTTGTGGGGGGGTGACCTCTAAAATCGGTTCCAACATACCCAACTCTCATTACCACCTTTTTCTTAAGGAAAGGTTCCCACTTTTGAGAAGGGGTTGGAAGGGAGTGAGTGGAAGAGGAAGAAGAAGCACAGAAGCATTTGAAGAGTGTTGGAGGCAGAAGCAGAAATGGCAGTGAAGAAGAAGAAGAGAATAGCATTGCTACGAAAGTGCTTATTCTTCTGTTTTCTCTCACACGAGTTGGAATTGAAAGAAAGTGAGGCGAAGAAGAAACGCAACTACTCGCCATTTCAACTCTATCTGTTATTAGTTATTACGCACTGCCAACATAACAACATTAACATGTTCACGTTAAATAATAATGCAATTCTCGTACTTCTGGAATCCGGTTTACCATTTCACTGTGATTAATTTTGATATTAAGTAAATTGTTGGTTGATTAATATCTTAATATAACTTTTTAAAATAACTACTGTTTAAATTAACAATTTTTAGGATAAATAGTGTATGCAAGATGGTGTAAAAACAATTATACTATTATACTATTATTATGTTAACTTTTACTCTACTTATATTTTAGTACTCGTGATAATAAGTATTTGGCGTATGATTTAGTATTTATTAGTTTATTATTAAAATAAATTTTGGTGAAAATAATTCTGAACTATTGAATGAGATTCTAATGTGTGTTCAAATTAATCTTAATTATGAAGTTTAAATATAAAAAAAAAAATGTGCTATAGTCAGAAGAAACTACCCTTGTAATTTACCATACGGACACCTAATTGATGAAAAGGCGTGAAGTAGAAACGATTTGAAAGAAAGGAAATCAAGCAATTGTTGTTGTATAGATAGAATGTTAAAAAAAATGTAAGAATGAGTATATTTATGCAGAATGTTAGAATGACTGTGTGACATGGAAACTGTTCATTATTGTAGATTTGTAGCTGTTTGTGGAAGCTGAAGCTGAGGTTATTGTTAACTAGTGAAACTTTGCAGCCTCTGAAGTTGCCATATCCTGCTCTGAACTCTGAAGGCAGCCTCAGAAGCCTAATCTCATCTCTAACCCAATTTGATGAATTCTTGAGGAATCATTTTTGTGAGTCATTCAAGCCAATTAATAATTAAAACACATCTTTCAAACCAAAATCTTCCATAACTACAAGTATAGAGCAAACATGATTGCCCATTGATAGATCCTAGGCCAGGTAGGCTGCTGAATAAATTCCAAATACTGTTTACCCTACAAACCTACATTAATATGCAAGAGAATCAGAACAAAAGTATGAATAAGTTCCTTCACAGAACAGCAAGGGAGAATAAAAAAATGCAGGTGCTAGCCAATGGAAGCTTTTAATTAAGGCATGTTAAGTGTAGGAAATCATCCGTGCTTCTCATATTCATTGATTTGGGATATATACAAAATACAAGCTATAATTTAGGTTGCTGTTACAATTAACAAGCTATTATTTAGGCTAACCTTTAGGCAACTAATGCTACAAGATATGATCAAAATAATTACAAATTATTTTACATAGTAATATCTATAATATCTATCACACCCCCGTAGTCAAATCGGGAGGTTGACGGACGCTTAGATTGTCCCGAAAATCATAAAAAAGTATGCGCGGAAGACCTTTGGTGAAAATATCAGCAATTTGATAACGGGACGGAACATGAAGGACACGAACTTCGCCACGGGCAACTTTTTCACGCACAAAGTGGATGTCCATCTTAATGTGTTTTGTGTGCTGATGCTGTACAGGATTACCTGATAGATAAATAACACTCACATTGTCACAATATACCAATGTAGCTTTGTGAGTTGGGCAATGAAGCTCAAGAAGGAGGTTTCGAATCTAACAAGATTCAGAGACAACATTGGCGACTCCTCTGTATTCAGCCTCGGCGCTGAAGCGAGATAATGTAGGTTGTCGTTTGGACGACCATGAAATCAAGTTATCACCGAAGAAAACACAATAACTGGAGGTAGATCGTCGAGTATCCGGACATCCACCCCAATCTGCATCTGCGTAAGAGAGGAGCTTGCCAACGGTGGATTTATACAAATGTAGGCCAAAATCAATAGTACCCTGAATGTAGCGTAGAATTCGCTTGAGAGCATTCATGTGCTCTTCCTTTGGATCATGCATATGAAGACATACTTGTTGCACTGCATAAGAAATGTCAGGCCTTGTAAAGGTAAGATATTGCAATGCACCTGCAAGACGTCTATAATGAGTTGGATCCGTATGGGGAATGTCATTACAAGCTCCAAGTTTAGGCTTCGTATCAACCGGCGTGGGACATGATTTGCAATTAGTCATCCCTGCTCTTTCAAGAATCCCCTCTGCATACTTAGTCTGTGAGAGAAACATATTGGTTGCATTACGGGTAACTGCAATCCCCAAAAAATAACTAAGTGGACCAAGATCCTTCATAGCGAACTCTGCACTCAGAAATGACATAATTGACTTTTGAAGAGAGTCAGAAGAGGCCGTCAGTATAATGTCATCAATATATAACAAAATATATGCAATATCGGACCCTTACTACGGTATATGAATAATGAGTGATCCGATTTACTATGATTGAAACCGATCGTGGCCACATAATCTGCAAAACCGTGGTACCGTGCACGAGGAGCTTGCTTTAGGCCATAGAGTGATTTCTTTAACAAGCAAACATAATCGGGATGAGAGGAGTCTTTAAAACCCATGGGTTGATGCATATAAACCGTTTCACGGAGATTACCATGTAAAAAGGCATTTTTGACATCTAATCGGTGTATGGGCCATGATTTTGACAAAGCAATGCTCAAAACCATTCAAATAGTTGCCGGCTTCACTCTAGGGCTGAATGTTTCATCACAATCTACTCCTTTCTGCTGTGACCTGCCATCACCTACAAGACGGGCTTTATGCCTCTCAAAAGAACCGTCAGATTTTCGTTTATGTCGAAAAATCCACATAGACCGAATTATATTCACATTAAGGGGACGGGATACCAACTCCCATGTCTTATTTTTAATTAGAGCATTATATTCATCAGTCATAGCATGTTTCCAATTGGAGTCATGAAGAGCACTCACCGGATTTTTAGGTAATGGTGAGATAGAGGTGGTGGTCGAAGCACTCAAATTATGTGTATATTTGGGGTTTGGTTTGGATATGCCATGGTGACTACGAGTGGTCATAGGGTGAGGCATGGGATTGGTCAGTGTGGGTTGACGGGTAGGGGTCGGAGTAGGGTTGGTGTGAGGGGATGATGAGGCCGGTTGAGGAGTGGGCTGTGACGTTTGATTTGGTGAAGTAGAGTTGTGTATATGATAAATTAAGTGTGGAGAAATGTCTTCACTCCAAATGTTATATACATTTGGAGATGGATCATGTATTTTTGAGAAAAGAAATTGTGTCTCATCAAAAAGTACATGACGGGAAATAATTATTTTTTCGCTCGACAAATCATAACACTTATAACCTCTATGGTTTGATGGGTAGCCAAGAAATGCACACGGGGTGGACCTTGCTTGCAACTTATTAATTTTAGTGGCCAGAAATAATGGGTAGCAAAGACAACCAAAGACACGAAGATGAGAATAAATGGGATCTTTTCGATAAAGGACTTGCGTTGGGGAACGATATCCTAGAACTTTGGTTGGGAGAATGTTTAGGAGATAGGTGGCCATTTGAAGAGCGTGGTGCCAAAAAGAAGGTGGCGTGGAGGAGTGTGCTAACAAGGTCCGAACAATATTGTTAATTGATTTGATTTGCCGTTCAGCTTTACCATTTTGAGGAGAGGTGTGAGGGCAAGAGAACCTGAATTGCATTCCATGTTGTTCACATAATTTTTGAAAGGGACCATTATTGAACTCTTTGCCATTATCACATTGGAAATTCTTGATGTCTTTTTCAAATTGTGTTTTAATGAGAGTTTTTAATGATTGAAAGATGGAATAAACTTGGGATTTCTTAGAGATTGGAAATGTCCACAAGAATTTGCTAAAGTCATCAAGAAACAAGACATAATATCGATGGCCGAAAGAGTTGGATATGGGTGATGTCCAAATATCACCGTGAATAATATCAAATGGTAATTCAAGAAAAGAAACGAAGCATTAAACAAAGCAATTTCACATGTTTACCAAGAGGACAAGAAGTGCAAAATTCATTACGGCCTTTATTACAATTAATGAAATTTTGACTATGAAGAGAGCCGAGAATATTAGCTCCCTGGATGACCTAAACGATTGTGCCACGGCCTCAGGAGACAAAGCAAGAAAGGCGAAGGAAATGTTGATGGAGGTATGGCCCGATCTTTGGTGAGGATGGGGTAGAGATCCCCTGAGTCTGTTACACCTCGGTAGAGGGTTCCCCGTCCGCAAATCCTTCACAGAAAACCCAAAGGGATCAAACTCAACAGAAACCAAATTGTCAGTGGTAAATTTACGAACAGATATTAGGTTTTTAATGAGTTTTGGTGCATGCAAGACATTATTTAGGTGTAAGGGGGGGTTGGGTGGTGAGAGTATAGTGCTTCCATGACCACGAATAGGAATCAAATGACCATTACCAACAACAATATTATGATCTTTGCTCGAATAAAAATAAGATGAGAGTGTACCTTGATCCGCCGTCATATGAGAGGAATTTAGGAAGGTAATCTAAGCTGATACCATGTAGGAAATCATCCGTGCTTCTCATATTCATTGATTTGGGATATATACAAAATACAAGCTATAATTTAGGTTGCTGTTACAATTAACAAGCTATTATTTAGGCTAACCTTTAGGCAACTAATGCTACAAGATATGATCAAAATAATTACAAATTATTTTACATAATAATATCTATAATATCTATCATTAAGCAACCAAATTCAGAATGCAAAGAAAAATCATCACCTTTTTTTCCTCACTTACCATGATGAGTGCTAGTTGTAGTTTGAAATTTTTCGTTAAATGAATTCCAAGCCTTTCTGACCTCATCTAACTGATCATTTGGTATGCTTGTGTGAGCATCCAGTTTCTCAATCCATTCCTCCCAAGGAGATCTTGATGGGTCCAAAAATTTTGAAACTTGAGGTAGCATAACTGATGTGTAAAAATCATCAACTGCCTTATTAATTTCTTCTGATTCAACTACTATCCGCATCTCAGGCCTTGTTAAGTTTCCAGGTCGTTTTCTTATTGAGAATCTGTTTCCCCTTAATATCAGAACTTCTGAAGGTGCAAGGGGTAGAATAATTCGTGAGAACCTTGCCAGTGACAGAGTTATAATATCTTTTGGAAGTATCTTGCGTTTTACTGCCACGGCTGTCCCAACCATCTTTCTTATCTGGTGAGAGTATAAAATGCCATATCATGATGCTTATGAAAACAAGGCAGCAAAATATATGTGAACCAGTTTAATTCAATACCAAAGAAGCAAACAAAATGAAAGTGGATGAACTAATTTAAGGGTTGACAGATCAGGACATGTCTAAAACAAGAAAAGAAAAGTTAGTATTGTCGATACCAAAGGGTCAACATTCATATTAAGTACTTCAATAACTTTGTTGAAGTTTCCAACTAGGAAATAAATTCAACTTGATTAAGTACTATGGCGATAAATTTGCTTGGATCAAAGGGAGTAAAATAATCCAGAATTTTTCAATAGTTTTATCACAAAATAAGCATGCTAGTTCTATCCATGTGCACCTTAATCCTTGAGTATTCGCTGGTATAAAAAATTTAAAGAATAATATAGGGTGAAAGAAAAATGAAATACCTGATGCAACATGAAGGACTCTCCCTGTATGGATATCTCTATGTAATTATATCCCAGAGCTGTTTCCAGCTTTCCACAAGAACACTGAAAAACTTTTCTGAAATGGGAAGCGCTTAATCTGTCTGCTTCATCAGGTTCATATAACCATCTAGCACGAGCAGCCGGTCTAGAGTCTTGGTCAAGCAAAACATTTCCATTCTTAATGCTAGAGCCAACAACAGGTTCACCAAAACGATGAGTTTCTGAACAATTCTGGCTTTGGCACGCTAAATTTTCTGCAAATGCTTCGTCAATTTCAGAATTTTCTTCCCCATCACTGTACTCACATTCAGACTCATATGACAAACTCTCCCTTGCTGATGTGCCACTCTTTGATGATGACTGGCTATGAGGAAAATGTTTCCTGTACTTGGACCTAGCCGTATAATTATGGAAAGGATGTGTCCCCTATGAAAGGCAATTATAGATAGTAACTGACATCTAACATCACAAATGCCAATATGCTTCAGCTAACCATGTCCCAACACCAGAGAAACTACACAAAATATCAGAAAACCTGACCCTAATTTAGTCACAAATTTATTTTTTAGCACGTTTCCAGGAAACACAGGCATTCAGCATCCATGGCCTGACTAAAAAATCATGTACTTAAACTGATAACTGCAAGAGGAATAACCAGTTAACATCTTGTTTGTGTTATGCTTTTGTATTGACTTTTGGGTCCATACTCCATAGTCCATACATAGTTTTTGGTACTAAGACAATAGTGTGATACATAAACACATGTACGAACCATAAAAAATTAACTAATATCAGAAAAAAAAAATGTTCATAACTAATGCAATCAGTAATTGAGAACCAAAATAAAGGAGCCTTTTGATGAAATGGACAAGGGGTAAAAGGGAGACTAGAATACCACACCTCAAATACATTAAGAATATCATTGAACTCTGATATGTGGTAATCAACTTCATCATTGTTGAAATGGCTTTGAATACCAATAATTTCAGCAGGGAGGAGGTAGGAATACTTCCGCAAATTACATTCCTTCCTGGGGTCAAAGCTTCTGGATCCAAGAGACAAAAATCAAATAATTAGAGAGCAGCTTAAACTCGGAAGTCTATCATTAAAACTAGAAATATAAATACACAGTACATTGTGTTTAAAAATTAAAATTTTCACTGCAGACATATATAACACTTCAGACATTACTCCATATTATGAATACTAAAAATCACAGGGACAGCTCCAAGGTTTACCTTTGTGAGGGCAAAATGCTTAAAACTTTGATATCACAAGGAAGATAAGAGTTAACATAATTTGCAAGGGCAAAGCCATAAGGATCTTCATTATTCCAAGCATTTCCTGGGATTTCCATTTTAAAGGATATGATCGTAGCAAGAGAGTGAACCTAATATATACACAACATCAAATACAACCAAATAAGCAATCACACCCTGGGTGCATATGCACCAAAATAATTTAGAATAGCAAACAATACAAATCAAAACAACAAGATCATGAATTACTCCTTTGTCAGTCCGACTGCTTCTGGCCCATCCAATTTTCTGCAGATCCCCAAAGTTACTTTCCTGAATGCCCCCAGCCTTGAATATGGCAGTTTCCAGTTCCTTCTCAATAGCTACATTTTTCAAATCACAACACTTTAGAAAAGTCTATCCACACAAGCTAGGCAGATTGAACCATGGAACCATGGCATACGCTACAAAACACCACCAGCTAAGACGAGAAATTCTAACAACACACTCTTTTAAAAACACTTTATTATTAACTGAAATTTATTAGAAATCACAAAATTGTGTAAGTCTTACTCTTTATTTAAGAAGTCTTGTCCGTGATTTTGCACTATAATGTGTCACTAGGAGTATATGTTAAAGAATGTATTGTTATAATAACTCCTTCAACAGACAATGCTTAACTGTTTCACAAAAATAGTGAGAGATTTAAAAGTAACCATTTTTTTTTTACTAAGTTTCCAAGAAAATCCTTAAATCCTAATCTTTTAACAAAGTTTCAAATAATGTTCAATCTGCTTACAGTTAGTGCATTTCTACAAACATCTTAGACTCAAAAATAAAAAAAAAAATCGTTGCATTTTACTATTTTTTTTTTTCTCTTCAACCCCATATGTATAGAGCAAGCACAAGCCAGAGAAGAAGCATACTGGAGAGTGAGTGTTGGTCGTGTTGCATTTGGAGACCTGAATGAAGAGTGAACAAAACAAACAGACCAGATATCAGACATGAGACATAAGGGCATCTGTGTACGAGGATGATGTTGGTACTTTGAACAAAAACAACAACAACAACATCAACATGGTATGATGGGAAATGAGACCTCGGTAATTGGTGCCAACATAGGAGACACGCATAACGACTTTTTTTTTACGACAAGGTTGCCATGAGTGCGGAGAAGAGCTACAACAATGGAACCATGTCGTCCTCGTTCTCTTACCAGTAATAAATGGTGCTTTTTTAAGCAAAGGAAACAGTGGGATTCGCAAACACCATGTAGCCATCTTCTTCTCACGTCGCACCTCAGAGTGACAGAGTAGAAGATTATGTACAGGTAGTACCTGACATCATTTCATTTTCAGTGTTACAAAACACTTTTTTTTTTCTTCTTAATTGTATTTTTGTTGCCCTTATATCTGCTATTTTGATTTTTCTATATCTGAGATTTTGATTTTTCTAAGATTCCAATTTGTACATTTGATCAGCTGGATTCTGGTCAGGACATTTTACATTTAATTGCGTTTTTTTTTTCCACGATTAGATCGAAGTGGTGGATTCAAATATAACTTTAACTTTTTTTTCTTTAAAAAAAAAATAAAAAATAAAAATATATATATATATATATTAATTAATTAAAAATTAGAGTTGTAAAAATAAAATTATATATCAAAATATATATGATTAAAATATAATTTAAAATATTAAATGTAATTATTTTAAAAAATATTAAATACGATTAAAATATAATTTAATATATATGACCAAAATATAACTTAATAAATCGAAATGACACTTTTAAAACTGGAAACCGCAATTAACTAAACTTCACATTAAGGCAAATATAATAACCAATCATTTATGGTCAAGAACAATTACTATCATTTTTCCCACCACCACTAAACTCTACCACAATAGCAAAGAATGCCAAGAACTTTTGAATATTTCTCATTTACCATCTTCATACTAAACGAGCAATAGCCCAACCCAACAAAGCAACAACGACGTTATCTACAACTACAATCTACACCCCTCTCTATCTTCTTCTTCCTTTTCGTTAAACCCTATAACAACAACCACTCCACTCCACTCTCCACAACCTTACGACGTCGTTTAATAGGGAACAACCATGAACCCTTCCACACTCACCCCTTCCCACACCTACCGTCCTCTCCTCCTACCATCTCCCTCTCCCTTCTACACCAGACGACGTCGTTTTAGAGTCTCCTTCCCTCGCTGTTCCTCCGACGCCGCCGCTCCCACTCCTCCGCCGCCGCAGCAGCAGCAGCGACCGCCGAAAGACCTCAAGGGAATTGAGGTCCTCGTCGACAAGCTCTCGCCTCCGGCCAGGCTCGCCACCTCCGCCGTCATCGTCGCCGGCGCCGTTGCCGCCGGGTACGGCCTCGGCTCCCGCTTCGGCGGCAGCCGCTACGCAGCGCTCGGTGGAGCCATCGCTCTCGGCGCGGCCGGCGGCGCTTCGGTGTACGCTCTTAACGCGGCTGCTCCGCAAGTCGCCGCCGTGAATTTGCACAACTACGTCGCCGCGTTCGATGACCCTTCCAAGCTGAAGAAGGAAGACATTGAGGCTATTGCAACGAAGTTAGTTTCAATTGCTAATAATTACCGTTCGTTTTTTCTTCGTTAATTCGAGTGTTTGATTTTGAAATGGTTAATTTTTCAGGTATGGTGTGAGCAAGCAAGATGATGCATTCAAAGCTGAGATTTGTGACATATATTCCGAGTGAGTGACAAATTATTATTATTATTATTATTGTTATTGTTAGTAAAGCTGAAATTTATGATATCTATTTCGAGTGATTGACAAATTATTATTATTATTGTTGTATTTGTGTGGTGGTAATTAGTTATGATGATTTGGCTGTTTAATTTTTTTCGTTGAATGATTCATTTGTGGTATGATGTGTTTTTCAGGTTTGTTTCTTCTGTGCTTCCTCCTGGTGGTGAGGAACTTAAAGGTGATGAGGTTGATAGGATTGTCAGCTTCAAAAGTTCCTTGGGAATTGATGACCCAGATGCTGCTTCTATGCACATGGAGGTATTTTTTGTGTTACTTGTGTATATATGTACCTGATTACCAGAGTAGATTGAGTGTGTTTATTATGAGGAGTGAAAGCAGTTTCGTGTCTTACTGGTTTGGTTCTTTTTGACTCCCTAGATTGGGAGGAAAATTTTCAGGCAAAGGCTGGAAGTTGGGGATCGTGAAGCTGATGTGGAGCAGCGCCGGGTAAGTTAGTTGTGTTGTAATGTTATCATAACTGTCTGGTGGCAATACCATCAGGGGTTTAGATGAATAGTGGATACCTGGAGCTTGACCATTGCTAGAGTCTCCAGTGCAGGCGTTTCAAAAGTTGATATATGTGTCAAATCTTGTGTTTGGGGATGCATCGTCTTTCCTTCTACCTTGGAAGCGTGTATTCAAGGTCACCGATTCCCAGGTATTTATTATTTATTTGTTAATTGGTATGCCTGGCTTGTGCAATGTGATATTTATATGCAATTAGAATGAGAGGTTTGGAGCATAGGTTTATAATTGTGTGTATAGGTGTTTGCTTGAAAAGGGAAGAACTAATTTTCTGCATGAAATGCATTTCGCCATGTTTGTGAACAGTGACATGCTGGCATGGATGTGGTCACATTTCTTAATAATTTTTATATGTCCTCATTGTCATATTTTTTTTCAATCTTCGTGTTTTTGTTATTTTTCATTTGACTAGTTGGTGATAATCTATTTACCAGATTGAAGTGGCTGTACGTGACAATGCACAGCGATTGTATGCTTCCAAGTTGAAATCAGTTAGCAGAGGTACTTGTGTAGTCAGTAATTTTTCCTGGTCTTTGCTTGCTCTTACTGTAACAAAGTTGATCAACTAACTGATGCTTACTCCTCGTGTGAAGTTGTCATAATTTTATTATGTGAGAAGATAGTTTGACACACTTATAACAGTCCAATGTATATTTGTGGAGAAAAGATTGTAAAATGTAAATGATACTTATAAAAGATTGTAAATGTATTACAGTTCAATGCATATTTGTGGAGAAAAGATTGTAAACGATACTCTTATTTTGTAATGGTGCATGTATTTCGTATTAAATAAAGCCTTAAAATTTTTCTTGTATTCATCTGATATGCTGGATTTTATTCTGTAATTTTCTAGAATTATTATTATCCAAACTAACGAATTCTCTCTATAGCATTTTTAGAAGTTTTAAATCAGGTTTGCTTCCCAAGTGCTAACCAATAATTTCTTGCCAGATATTGATGCAGAACAACTTATTGCACTAAGGGAAGCACAGCGTATATGTTGCCTTTCTGATGAGGTTCATTTTCATTATTTCTTCTTTCATAACTTTCAACTTCTCTGGGGTAAATCCCTTGGTCTTGCCATCAAATAGTTCCTTGGTATAGTATAATTTTTTATTAATTAAAGGAAATTTTCCATTGAAGCTTGCTGAGAACTTGTTTAGAGAGCACGCAAGGAAATTGGTTGAGGAAAATATTTCAGTGGCAATTGGCATACTTAAATCTCGCACCAGAGCAGTGTAAGATTCATGCCTTTTCTAGCTTAAAATATTATTTTTGGAGGGATCAGGTCATTGCAGGTTTTCATTAATTACTAAAACAAAGATGGTTCCATATTAAATTTTGAATTCTGGACATGTTTTCCTTGCTATTTGTTTCATTAGTGTTACTATTCATTTAATTTTTTCAAATGTTGCAAAAATAGAATTTGCCATATCTGATCATCTTTAAGTTTTTCAGTCCTGGAGCTAGTGAAGCAGTTGTGGAGCTTGATAGGGTATTGGCATTTAATAATTTACTCATCTCATTTAAGAATCATCCAGATGTGGATCGCTTTGCCCGTGGTGTCGGTCCAGTTTCTTTAGTGGGTAAGTGTTATGACTAGGTGTGTGTGAGTGTAATATGTTCTTTTCCCTTTTTAAACTAAATTCTTGGAAGTTTACCACAAATTATTTTTGGTATAGGTGGTGACTATGATGGTGATAGAAAGATAGAGGACTTGAAACTCCTTTACAGGGCATATGTTTCAGATGCTTTGTCTGGTGGGCGCATGGAAGATAATAAGGTAAATGGCCATGACAATTGGATATGAACTGTGAGCTTGTTAATATGTATTTTCTCAATAAACTAATTTATTTTGAAGTTGAGTTTGGGTTAGTGTTTTCCAGATGTATGTTCTTATTGAATAATTTATTTTCTAAAATAATGGGAGTATTCAGCAGCTAATTATATTTGGACAAAATGAACGGTACTATAGTATGACTATGTATTGATGATCTATACTTTCTTATGGTCTCCAATTTGGCTTCCAACACTTCCCATGGGTTTAATAGAGATTGAAGCCTAGCAGTTTTGCCTTAATGGCCATTCTTTATTGTCCCTGATGTTTTATCTTTCTTTTTGATGTAGTACCAAAGCATGATTGAACAGGTTATTCAGTGCATGCTACCATATCCTTATTGCTCTTAATCTTATTTTAAATATTTCTGCTTGGGAAGTATTTATTTTCAGTATAAGATATTTGTTTACTGTTTCAAGCCTACTGGATTTTCACTTATTGGAGCATTTACCATTGTAAAACAATGTCCTGGCTCCTTGCTTAACAGTCAACACTAACAACATAAAGCTTTTATATCATGTGGTTTGTTGACTGTTAAGATGTACTAGCATAAGATTCCCCTTGGAATATAGTTACATCATGTTCTCTAATCTTCCTTTCATGAGTCAACATTCAACAATGTATCAAAAACCATGATTCCATCACTATAAAGAGTTCTTATTGATACCAGATATGAAATTTGACCTGTCAAAACACTTATTTTTTAATATAAAATATTATATTTTAAATATATTTATCATTCGTTTCAGCTTGCTGCTCTAAATCAGTTGAGAAATATATTTGGACTGGGTAAACGTGAAGCAGAAACCATTTCACTTGATGTTACAGCAAAGGTATATCGCAAACGACTTGCTCAGGCTGCTGCAGAGGGTGAGTTAGAAATGGCAGATAGCAAAGCAGCCTTCCTTCAACATCTATGTGATGAACTTCATTTTGATCCACAAAAGGCCAGTGAACTTCATGAAGGTAAAACTCATCATGCTTACAGTTAGTTGGAAGTTGATCATGTTTGAGGCCTGTATTATTAAACTTATGTTCTGTTAGTTTTTATTTATGTGCAATTCTTAAATCTTAAGGTTGGATAATGTATAATGTAAATTTGTAATGTAATGTTCAATTTTGTTTTGCTTTTTCAGTTGCTGAGATAATTAACTTTATACATGCGTGACTTTTTTTAGGTTATATTTATTTAGGTATAACAAATCTAATGATAGTTTTTTATTTTAAAGAAATTTATCGGCAAAAGCTTCAGAAATGTGTAGCTAATGGGGAGCTCAATGAGGAGGATGTTGCTGCTTTGTTGAGATTGCGTGTAATGCTTTGCGTACCTCAACAGACTGTTGAAGCAGCTCATTCAGATATCTGTGGCAGTTTGTTTGAAAAGGTAGTCATTGTTACCTTTTCTGTATCTAATTGTTTGGTCCTTCATAGGTGTAAAATAAAATTACATATTTCTTGCTATGAAGAAGTATGATCCATCCTTGCATTACAACAAACTGATAATGATAATATAATATGAATACATGGATGAACACTAAAATTGCAATCCATATGAATATGGGTTCAAGATAATCATGAAATTATGATTGTCAAACTCATTCTACTTTCTATTTGAATATTGGTAGCATGAGAATTTACAGCTGTCACATTTTAATGCGGTGATAAACCTGATATTGCTTTCAGTTACTGGTAGAATGGAGATGGAGACCTTGAATCTACTGCATTTTTTTTTATCTTACAGGAAAGATACACTATTGTAGTGTATGTACTATGTACATGCTAGGATTTGTCTAAATTTCTAAAATGTATATCTATTGAAATTGTTAGTATTAACTTCTTGGAATTTATTCAGGCTGTCTTTTCAATTTGTAGACCTGTATCTACTTACTATAAAATCTGTTTGTTGGTTTGATTATCTTATATCAAAAGTTGTACTAGTCTAGAACACTTAGTTGATGACATTGATATGTGAGAAAATGGTTTTTATTTTGGTGTATCATGATATATGTTTCAATCTCTGTCAAAGATGTTCAAATTTTACTGAGTTATCTTCATGTTTCCTCTTTGATAGGTTGTCAAGGAGGCAATTGCATCAGGGGTTGATGGATATGATGCTGAAATCCAGAAATCAGTAAGAAAAGCAGCACATGGCCTGCGACTTACTAGGGAGGTTGCTGTGTCTATTGCAAGCAAGGCGGTGAGTATCAAGAAACTCAATGCTCATTTATATAGATTTGAATAGGTTTAAATTTGACTGATGTTTTTTGGCATTACAGGTAAGGAAGATTTTTATTAATTACATAAAACGTGCACGAGCAGCTGGAAATCGTACAGAGTCTGCGAAAGAACTAAAGAAAATGATAGCTTTCAATGCCTTAGTTGTAACTAGGTTGCTGGAGGACATTAAAGGGGAGTCAACTGATATTCCAGCTGAGGAACCTGTGAAAGATGACATTACACAAAGTGAAGATGAGGAGGAGTGGGATTCACTTCAGACACTCAAGAAAATAAGACCGAACAAAGAACTTACGGAAAAGTTGGGAAAACCTGGCCAGACAGAAATTACTCTTAAAGATGATCTTCCTGAAAGAGACAGGACTGATCTTTACAAGACATACTTACTTTATTGTCTAACCGGTGAAGTGACAAGGGTTCCGTTTGGTGCTCAGATCACTACAAAGAAGGATGATTCAGAGTATGTTCTCCTAAATCAGCTTGGTGGGATCCTGGGATTGAGTAGTCAAGAAATAGTGGAAGTGCACAGGGGTCTAGCTGAGCAAGCTTTTAGGCAACAAGCAGAGGTAATTTTAGCTGATGGACAGTTGACAAAGGCCAGGGTGGAGCAGCTTAGTAACCTCCAGAAGCAAGTAGGCTTACCTCAAGAATATGCTCAGAAAATAATCAAGAGTATAACCACTACAAAAATGTCAGCTGCCATTGAAACTGCTGTAACTCAAGGGAGGCTCAATATGAAGCAGATAAGGGAACTTAAGGAAGCCGATGTTGATTTAGACAGTATGGTATCTGAGAACTTGAGAGAGACCCTCTTCAAAAAAACCGTTGATGATATTTTCTCATCCGGTACTGGAGAGTTTGACAATGAGGAAGTATATGAAAAAATCCCATCAGATCTCAACATTAACAAGGAAAAGGCAAGAGGTGTTGTTCACGAGCTTGCAAAAAGTAGACTATCTAACTCGCTGGTTCAGGCCGTGTCTCTACTAAGACAGAGAAATCAAAAGGGGGTGGTAAGTAATATTCAAAGCTTCTTGTTCACTTATTGCATGTTTGGATTCATTTTACTTCAAAATCAGTTTTGTAAATGGACATCCAAATACACACTTATCAAACAGTTTTTTAGGTTTGGTTTCATGGATAATCAGGTGTGATTGCTTCTTTTCTTTTGTGCAGGTTTCTTCACTCAATGACTTGCTGGCTTGTGACAAAGCAGTGCCCTCACAACCAGTTTCATGGGAAGTGCCAGAGGAGCTTGCTGATCTCTACACCATATACTTGAAGAGTGAACCAACACCTGAGAATTTGTCTCGCTTGCAGTATCTGTTGGGTATAACTGATTCCACAGCTTCTGCTCTTAGGGAGATGGGAGATAGATTACTCAATACTACTGCTGAGGAAGAGAAGTTCGTATTTTAGAAGTCTTGTTTGGCATTTTATCTAAAATTTTGCCATTTTTTTTATTTGCTAGTATTTTGTTTAACGGTAGCAGGTAAAGAATATCACGATGTTATAATCTTCTTTGGAATAGAGATGAGTGCAGTGCTGAAATCTTAGATTATATTTTGTTTCAGACAGGTGAATTAATCAATTGCTATTTTGTATTTATGAAAATAAGTTATCCTGATCGTGGACATGTTTGCCGGTCAAAATGCAGTATATCATATCTTATTTTTATCTTTAAAAGTAGTTTTTTTCTTTTAAAAAAAAATTTCAATTGTTAAAATAGTTAAAAATACTAATAATTGTTAATTATGAATTCAAAATATTCTAAGGTTTCGTGGAAGGAACCTTGAAAATTTAGGGTTTTGTGAATAAAATTTTAGAAATTTAGAGTTTCATGAATGAAATCTTAAGGATTTAGTACGAAAGTTTAAGGATTTAAGGTTTTATGTATGTAAATATAAGTTAGGGTTTTGTGGATTTAACTTTAAGACTTCATAGTTTTGCGAATGTAATCTTTTAAGTATTTTAGATTTTGGAAATGCAATCTTAAGAATTTAAAATTTTGTGAATGCAATTATAAGGATTTAGGATTTTGTGAATGCAATCTTAAGTATTTAAAGTTTCATGAATGCAGTCCTAAGGATTTAGAGTTTATTGGATACAACCTTTAAAAATTTTAGGGTTTCGTTGATGTAACTTATGAAATCTTACATGTTAGAGTTGCATTAATGAAACCTTTCATTCTTAGGGTTGTACTCACAAAACCCTAATTTCTTAGGGTTGCATCCATAAAATTCTAAATTCTTAGTGTTGTATACACGAAGCCTTAAAAACCTTATATCTCAGGGTTACATCCACAAAATTCCAAATACTTAGGGTTACATCTATGAAATCCTGAATCATTAGGGTTGCATCAACAAAATCTTAAATCCTTAGTATTACATCAATGAAACCTTAAATCCATAGGGTTTCATTCAGAATACCTTAAATTCAAAGGGCTGCATCCACGAAACCTTAAATTATTAGATTACATCAACAAAACCTTAATTCCTTAGGGTGGGATCCACAAAACCTTAAATCTTTAGGATTGCAACCACAAAACTCTTGATGCTTAGGGTTGCATCTATGAAATCCTAAATTATTATGGTTTCATCCACGAAATCCTAAATCCGTTGGATTGCATCTACAAAATCATAAATCCTTAGGATTGCATCTACGAAACCCTAAATCCTTAAAATTACAAGCACGAAACCCTGAATTAGGGTTTCGTGTATCAAATCCCAAGGATTTGGTGTTTTAGAGTTTCATGGATAAAACGGTAAATATGTAGGGTTTTATGGATGAAACTCTAAGGATTTAGTGATTTATGGATGCAACCTTAAGAATTTAAGGTTTTGTGGTTTCAACCTTAATGATTTAAGGTTTCAAGGATAAAATCCTAAGGAATTAGGATTTAGGGTTTCATGGATGAAACCTTAAGGATTTAGGATTTAGGATTTTGGTGATGAAAGCCTACGAATTTATGGTTTCATGCATGCAACCTAAAGATTAAGGGTTTCGTGGATGCAACCCTAAAGATTTTGGATTTCATGCATACAACCCTAAGTATTTAGGGTTTCAAGGATGCAACCTAATGACTTAGGGTTTTGTAGCTGTAAGCCTAAGTATATGGGGTTTTGTGAATGCAACGCTAATGATTTAGGGTTTCGTGGAAGCAACCCTAAGGATTTAAGGTTTTGTGAATGGAACATTAATTATTTAGGTTTCCAAGGATGAAACCCAAATGATTTTGAGTTTTCATTTATGCAACCCATGAAACCCTAACTTATTAGCGTTACATCCACGAAGCTCTAGATCATTAAGGTTGCATTTATGAAACCCTAAATCCTAAGGGTTTAATCCACAAAACCTTAAATATTGAGGGTTACATCAACGAAACCTTAAATCATTAGGGTTGTAACAACGAAACCCTAAATCCTTAGTGTTGCATCAATGGAACCTTAAATACTTAATATTGCATCCACAAAACCCTTAATCCTTAAGGTTGGATCCACAAAACCCTAAATACTTAATGATGCATCCACAAAGCTCTAAATCATTAAGGTTGTATCTACAAAACCCTAAATTATTATGATTGCATCCACGAAACCCCAAATACTTAGGGTTGCATCAATGAAACCTTAAATACATAGGGTTGTATCAACATAACCTTAAATCCTTAGTGTTGCATAAAAAAACCTTAAATACTTAGGGTTCAACGAAACCCAAAATTCAAAGGGTTTCATCCACGAAACCTTAAATTCTTAAAGTTGCATCCACGAAACCTTCAATGCATAGGGTTTCATCCATGAAACCCTAAATCTTTAAGTTTGCATCCATGAAACCCTAAATCCTTAGTGTTAAATCCATGAAACCCTAAATGCGTAGGGTTACATTTACGAAACGTTAAATCCTTAAGATTTCATGCTCGAAACCCTAAATCCTTAGGATTTTATGTATGAAATCCTATAGTATTAGGGTTTCATCCACAAAAACCTAAATCTTTTTGGTTTAATCCCTTACAATTGAAGGTTTCATTGATGCAACTATAAGATTTAGGGTTTAGGGTTTCATGGATGAAAACCTAAATATTTAGGATTTAGTTGATGGAAGCTTAAGGGTTTAGGGTTTCACGAATGCAATACTAAGGATTTCAGGTTTCATAAATGCAACCCTAAGGATTTAAGATTTGGTGGATTCGAACCTAAGTATTTGAGGTTTCGTGGAAGCAACCCGAAGGATATAAAGTTTCATGAATGCAACTCTAAGGATTTAGGGTTTTGCAGATCCAACACTATGTATTTACAGTTTCGTGGATGCAACTTTAAGTATTTATGGTTTCACGGATGAATTCCTAAGGATTTTAGGGTTTCATTGATGCAATCCTAAGGATTTAGGATTTCGTTGATGCAATACTAAGAATTTAAGATTTCATTAATGCAACTCTAAGGATTTAGGGTTTCATGTATACAACCTTAAGGATTTGGGGTTTTGTGGATGCAACCCTAACAATTTAAGGGTTTGGGGATGCTACATTAAGTATTTACAATTTCGAGGATGCAATCCTATGAATTTTAAGGTTTCGTTGATGAAACCCAAAAAACCCTAACTTCTTAGGGTTGCATCCACGAAACCTTAAATACTTAGCATTGCATCCACCAAACCTTAGATCATTAAGGTTGCATCTATGAAACCCTAAATCCTCAAGGTTTAACCATGAAACCCCAAATACTTATACATCAATGAAACCCTAAATCATTTAGAGTGTGGGTTTCGTGGATGAAACCCTAAATATTAAGGATTTAATTGATATAAGCCTAAGGATTTAGAATTTTGTGCATGCAAGCCTAAGGATTTAGGGTTTCACGAATGTAACACTAAGCATTTCGAGTTTCATAGAGGCAATCCTAAGGATTTATGATTTTATGGATTTAACCCTAAGTATTTGTGGTTTCGTGGATGCAACCCATGGGATATAGGATTTTGTGAATGCAACCTTAAATATTTAGAATTTTGTGGATGCAACACAAAATATTTAGGGTTTTATGGATGCAATCGTAAGGCTTTAGGGTTTCATGGATTCAACCCTAAGGATTTTGGGGTTTCATTGATGCAAGCCTAAGGATTTAGGGTTTCATTGATGCAAACAAAGGGAGTTAAGGTTTCGTTGATGCAATTCTAAGTATTTTGGGTTTCGCTGATCCAACCCCAAGGATGTAAGGTTTTGTTGATGCAACTTTAAGGATTTAGGTTTTTATAGATGTAACCTTAAGTATTTGGGGTTTCATGAGATGCAACCCTAAGTATTTAGGGTTTCATGAATCTAACTTTAAGTATTTGGGGTTTCGTGGATGCAACATCAAGGATTTAGGATTTCATGGATGCAATCCTTAAAATTTATGGTTTCGTTGATACAACCCTATGGATTTAAGGTTTCATGAATGAAACCCTAATGATTTAAGATTTCGTGGATGCAACATCTAGTATTTATGGTTTCAAGAATGCAACCCTAACGATTTTGGAGTTTCATTGATGCAACCCATGAAATCTTAACTTCTTAAGGTTGCATCCACAAAACCTAAGATGCTTAATGTTGCATCCACGAAGCCCTAGATCATTATGGTTGCATCTATGAAACCCTAAATCCTTAAAGTTTCATCCATGAAACCCCAAATACTTAGGGTTACATTAATAAAACCCGAAATAATTAAGGTTTCATTAACAAAATCCTAAATAGTTACTATTGCATCAAAGAAACCTTAAATACTTAATGTTGCATCCATGAAACCCTAAATCCTTAGGGTTGCATCCCAAAACCCTAAATCCATAGGGTTGTATCAACGAAACCCTAAATACTTAGAGTTTCATTAATGAAACCCTAAATTCAAAGGGTTTCATCCATGAAACCTTAACTCCTTAAGGTTGCATCCACAAAATCCTCAATGCGTAGGGTTTGATCCATGAAACTCTAAATCATTAAGGTTGCATCCACGAAACCCTAAATCATTAATGTTGAATCCACGAAATCTTAAATCCTTAGGATTGTATCTACAAAATCCTAAGTACTTAGGGTTACATTTATGAAATCTTAAATCCTTAGTGTTACATCAACTAAATCCTAAATCCTTAAGGTTTTATTGATGCAACCCTAAGTATTTGGAGTTTCGTGGATGCAATCCTAAAGACTTAGGGTTTCGTTGTTGTAACACTAATTATTTGCAATTTTTGTTGATGCAATCTTAAGGATTTAGGATTTCATAGATGTAACCCTAATAATCTAAGGCTTCGTGGATGCAACCCTAAAGATATAAAGTTTCATGATGCAACATTCAGTATTTAGGGTTTCGAGGATGTAACCTAAAGGATTTTTGGGGTTTCATTGATGCAACCCACAAAACCCTAACTTCTTAGGGTTCCATCCATGAAACCTAAAATACTTAGCGTTGCATCCACGAAGCCCTAGATTATTTGGGTTGCATGTATGAAACCCTAAATCCTTAAGGTTTCATCCCCAAAACCACAAATACTTTGTGTTACATCAATGAAACCCTAAATTAGTAGGGTTAAATCAACGACACCCTAATTCCTTAATGTTGCATCAATGAAACACTAAATAGTTAATGTTGCATCCAAGAAACCCTAAATCTTTAGGGTTGTATCCATAAAACCCTAAATACTTAGTGTTACATCCACAAAGCCCTATATTATTAAGGTTACATCTAATAAACCTTAAATTCTTATGATTGCATCCACGAAACCCTACATAGGGTTACATCAACGAAATCCTAAATCATTAGGTTTGCATCCTCAAAACCTTAAATACTTAATGTTCGATCCATGAAACCTTAAATCCTTAAGGTTGCATCTACGAAACTCTAAATCATTAAGTTTGCATCCATGAAACCCTAAATCCTTTGGGATACATCTACGGAACCCTACATCATTAGGATTTTATCCACGAAACCCTAAATACTTAGTGTTGGATCCACAAAACCTTAAATCTTTGGATTCATGAAACGTTAAATCCTTTGGATTTTATGCATGAAACCCAAAACTTAAGGTTTTATGGATGCAATACTAAGGATTGCATTAACAAAACCCTAAATCCTTAAGGTTGTATCCACAAAACCCCAAATACCTAGGATTGCATCCACAAAACCTTACATCCTTTGGGTTGCATCTACGAAACCCTAAATACTTATGATTGTATCCATGAAACCTCAAATATTTAAGGTTGCATCAACGAAACTCAAAATCTTTAAGGTTACATCCTTGAAACCCTAAGGATTTATGGTTTAGGGTTTCGTGGATGAAACCCTAAGGATTTAGGATTTAGTTGATGATACACTAAGGATTTAAGGTTTTGTGCTTGCAAGTTGAAGGATTTTAGGTTTCTTGGACGCAACCTTAAGGATTTAAGATTTCATGGATGTAACCCTGACCTTTCGGGTTTCATGGATGTAACCTTAAAGATTTAAGGTTTTGTGGATGCAATCATAAGTATTTAGGTTTTTGTTGAGGTAACCCTAAGGACTTTAGGGTTTTGTTGATGCAATCCTAAAGATTTAGGGTTTCGTTAATGTAATCCTTAGTGTTGCATCCATAAAACCTTAAGTTTTAGGTTCCATGCATAACATCCAAAGGATTTAGGGTTTTATGAATGCAACCTTAAGGATTTAAGGTTTCGTGAATCCAACACTAAGGATTTAGGATTTTGTGGATAAAATCCTAAGGATGTAGGGTTTCGTGGATGGAACACTAAGGATTTTGGGTTCCTTGGATTCAACCCTAAGGATTTAAGATTTCGTAGATAAAATCGTAAGGATTTAGGGTTTCATGAATGAAACCCTAAAGATTTAGGATTTAGTTGATGAAAGCTTAAGGATTTATGGTCTCATGGATGCAACCCTAGGTACTAGAGGTTTTGTTGATGCAAACCTAGGCATTTAGGGTTTCTTGAATGTAACTCTAAGTGTTTATGGTTTCGTTGATGCAACCTTAAGGATTTGCAGTTTCTTAAATGTAACCTTAAGGATTTAAGGTTTCATGGATGCAACCTTGAGGATTTTATATCCACAAAATCTTAAATCTTTAAGGTTACATCCATGAAACCCTAAGCCTTTTGGGTTTTATCCACAAAATCCTAAATTTTTAAGGTTGTATCCATGAAACCCTAGATCCTTAGGCTTGCATGCACGAAACCTTAAATCCTTAAGCTTTCATCAATTAAATCTTAAATTCTTAGGGTTTCATCCATGAAACCTTAAACCCTACATCCTTATGATGTTATCCACGAAATCCTAAATCATTAAGGTTGAATCTAAGGAACCCAAAAATCATTAAGGTTGCATCCATGAAACACTAAATTCTTTGGGATGCATCTTCGAAACCTTACATTCTTAGGATTTAATTCGCAAAACCCTAAATCTTTAGTGTTGCATTCACGAAATCTTAAATCTTTAAGATTGCATTCATGAAACCTTAAATCCTTTGGATTTTATGCACGAAACCCTAAACTCTTAAGATGTAATCCATTAAATTCTTAGAGTTTCATTTATGAAACCCTAAAATCTAAAGCCTTATGGTTTCATCCACAAAACCTTAAATCTTAATTTCTTAGGGTTTTATCCACGAAACCCGAAATTCTTACTATTGCATCCACAAAATTTTAAATCCTTAAGGTTGCATTCATGAAATCTTAAATCCTTTGAATTTTGCACACGAAACCCTAAATTCTTAGGATTTAATCCACTAAACCCTTAGGATTTTATCCACAAAACCTTAAATTCTTAAGGTTTTATTCACAAAATCCTAAATCTTTAGGGTTGCATCCATGAAATCCTAAACCCTTAGGGTTTTATACAAGAAAGCTTAAATTCATAGGGTTTCATCCATGAAGCCTTAAATTCATAGGATTTCATCCACGAAACCCTAAATCCTTAGGGTTTCATCCACAAAAGCCTAAATTCTTAGGGTTTCATTCACCTAACTGTAAATCATTTTTGTTTCATTTACAAAACCTTAAATACTTAGTTTTTTTTCATTTACGAAACCTTAAATCCTTATATTTCATTTATGATGTCCTAAATCCTCAAGATTTCATTTACAAAACCCTAAATCATTAAGGTTTCATTTATGTCACCCTCACTCCTAAAACTTTAATTTACGAAACCATATCTTAAACCATGAAACCTTAAGGATCTAGGGTTTCATACGTGAAGCCCTACATTTATATTTAGTGTGTTAGAGTTTTTAGGTTCTAAGTTTTATGGTTTGTAATTTTAAGATTTAGAGTTTTAGGATTCAATATTTTAGTATTTAGTGTTTAGGGTTTAAGGTTTATGCTTTAAAAATCATAAATTCAAATAAAAAAAATATTAAACTCACTTGAAATCCCAAAATAATAATAATAAAAAAAACATTGATAAAGAGGTCATAAATTCAAATATCAAGAATATTAAAATCACATGTTGGTATATAATTCATAGAAACATAATTACTATGTTTTTTCTACCTCGTTATTTTTCTTACCATAGCTACAAATAATAAAATACTAACATTGCTCTATTTTATTTCATTATCAAGAAAAAAAAAATTTGTAAAAAGCTTATCAAATATATTAAACATTTCACCTAACAAATAAAATGTTAACTACACTTTACTCTTGAATATGTTATTATTAATTATGTGGGAAGTTTTCATGAACTATCAAAAATTGCATTTCAGAATTTATATTATAAATAGATAAATATTTTTTCAATGTAAAAGACCAACACATTACAATAATAACTTACGTTGCAATTCAAAGAAATGACAACAAATTACAATAATAACTTATATTGCATAATTTTTTATTTAAATAATTTACTCATTTGTCTGCGCCTCACACGGGTCTTTATCTAGTAGGCCTAATTTATGTCATCAGTGTCAAAATGGTATAGAATCACCAATCCAATGATTATCACCCCCATTAAAGAAGTTAAGGATACAAAATATCAATTAGTTTTACACAATCAGAAAAATATAACCATCAATTTATGATAAATTAATTGACTTTTATAAAATTATATTATACGTTAGTACTCTATTAGTTCTCTCTTAGTTTTATTGATGATTAATCAACTAAAAAATCTCAGAGTTACCTTTAGTAAAATCTCAACTTCTAATCACGTCATTTTTATTGTAAAACTCAAACTCTAAATCTTGTTTAGTAAGATTGAATTCAGTTTCATTCAAACAAATAATTTGAACTATGTTGGTAAGAATGTCTCGTTCAATATATACTACAAGAAAAAGTGGTTTTAGCTAGTGACCAATTTATTCGTCTCTGACTTTCTCATATTGGTCTCTAGATCAATTAGAGACTGATTTAAAATCTAATTTCACAAGTAACTAAAATGTTTATAGTTAATTTTTTAGACTGATTTATATATTGCTTCAAAAATCAATTCAATGATGTAGAAATCATTTTAGTTAGTAATTTAATAACATTAAAAACATATTTAGAGACCAACTAATTTTAATCTTTAAAATGATTTCTAAATTAGTTGTTATAGTGATTGAAAATTTTAGTCTCCAAATCAATCAATATTAAATGAATTTCTCATAGTGATAATGAATATTTTTTCCAAAATAGCTAGGAAAGTATATTTTTTCCCTTTTGGATAGATTTTAAATGGGTATTCAAACAGGCGCTTACTTTTCATAAAGTGATAACAAATGCTACACCTCAATGGATTAACTAGATTATTCTAAGATGAAGAAGACCTTACAAATCATGAGCTTAGCTTACTTAGTGGAAGGAACACTTTTGATCATTCTCGAAATAAATAGTAAATGTAAATAATACATTATTGACTAAATATATACAAGGGGAAGATGAAAACGTTGACAGAAATTAAATTAATTCATTTGATTTTTTCTTTCAGTTAATCAATGTTTGGCAAAAAGGGAAGAAATTTAAATATTTATTTTATGCACTTTTTTGGTCACACACACTCATATCCAATGATACACACCATAGTATAGTTCAAGTAAAATTATAATAATGTCCAAAAAATCCACAAACATACTTTTCCCTAGATACATTAATTTTCTGTCAAATTAATATTGATCATATATACTTTTTCACTATTTTTGCTTCATCTTTTTCTAATAAAATGTTAATAGAGAGATAAATATATGGATTTTGCTTTCATAAATATCTTCTATTTGGTCATCGGTATATCTTTAACCATAATAATCGTATATGATAAACTGAATTTCCTTCGGATAATGGCCAATGACAATAACAATTTTGATAATAATATATATATATATATATATATATATATATATATATTATAGTCAAACTTATCTTGGAGTAATGGAATAAAGAGTACTGGAGTAGGTAATCTTGCATAGAGGCAAATTAATTCTAATGAAAATTCATTGCCTAATGAATGTAGCATTACGGCATAGGGGAAAGAAGGTAACTATCTAAAACAGAGTCAAAGAATAGATGGTTTTAACGACACATCTCAATGACATGTGTTTATACTGCCAACCCTGATTAAGTACTAATTACTGGTTACAATTATCTCTAACTTTTGGTTTAGAATATTGACTTGTGCACGCAGCACACTTTTTCACCTGCTTTTAAGTTCTTCACTTACTCTCACAATCCATATTTATATAATATATATGCCGTTTACTTTTGGGAATTATTATTATTATTATTATTATTATTATTATTATGATAATAATCTAGACATAGACAGTGTAGTAGACACTTTAGAGTCATAGTTGAAATTGTCACTATTGGGATGTTAATTAAGAGGTTTGGCGGGTTTGCAGAAATTGGTTTCCAAGTTTCTAAAATAATTTTGTTGACTAGTTTGATTCCTTTTATCATGTGTTCACACTCCAAACCAAACTACCCATTTAGTAGCAAATTCTTTTATTAATTAGTAAATAAATGTAATCCCATTTATTTATAGTTTTATACAAAATATGAATCGAATATTCAAATATATTTTGAAATATAAACTTACCGGAGTAATTAACAGATCAAACAATGGTACGTAGCCCAGTTTATGTTCTTAATATATGTCTATTTCCTTTTTTAAAAAATAGTGCAATCTCAATAAACTTCAGGAAGTACAATATGCGTGTCTTAACTTTGATGTTAAGGCCACAAAACCAAACCTAAAATGACTGAATTAAATATACAGTGAAAGTAATAGAACCTAAACCTAATCCAGCATTTTGCCATAAAAGTCCAATCTTAAGACTATGGAGGAAAAAGTTAAAGAATATTTGACTGCAAATCAACTTTAACCACTCTTCATTCATGAAGATTAGGCAATATAGTCCAAGCGTGCTGGACTCAACTAGCTAGCTTCATGAGATACCGGACTTCCAAAATTGTATTTCAATCACGGAATTAACCAAATCTAATTGTAATAGTAAAATATAACTAATATATATGATGATGTTTCAGCGATCCACTCTCAGATATGTTCTCTGTATTTTTTATTTTTTTTTATTTGTTTATATAATTAATGACGTTTTTCTCATTATATTGTTTTTTAAATTACATTTTCCACAAACAAAAATAAAAATATATCATACTTTGATTTGTCCTATTTCAATATGAACACATTCAGATATATTTTAGTAAAACTTTGCTTCTGAGCTCTTCTATTGGTTACGTGGGTTCAGCTAATATAGCAATATGCCAATAAGACTTTTCACCTAATAAGAAATAAGACGCACACGTAACAGTGAGAGTCATCACATGCATGAATTTCACTCGATAGAATAGAGTAGAAAAATAATGTTAAAAAAAAAAGTATGTTTTGTTGTAGTAGCAATTAAAGTTGAAGTCATGATAACCAAAGAAAATTAGTTCAAAGGATCCAAAATGGAGCGCACGCATGTCACTATAAATAAAGCTTGAGGAGCAGTGTCTGCTTCACAAGCACCATTAAGTTATTATTAATTAAACAATGGCCTTTCACATATTAGTTTGTTTCTCCATTTTGCTTTGCATGAATATTGGCTCATCATCTTCTGATCTAAGTTCAAATTGCTATGAATCAACATGTCCTCAAGCCCTCTCTATCATCAGATCCACAGTGATTAGTGCAGTTGCCAAAGAGCACCGCATGGGAGCCTCCTTGCTCCGTCTTCATTTCCATGACTGCTTTGTCAATGCACGTTTTCTATCTCACTTTCAATTAATTTATCCCATGCATTCATTTATATATTGGCATTAATATCAGCATGCATGCATTATTTAGTCTCATTTTCAAAATGTACTAGTTGAAAGAAAAGTTGTATGTTTATTGATTATTAATTAAATTGTTATGGACACAACTTAATTATAGGGATGTGATGCTTCTGTTCTGTTGGATGACACTTCGAGCTTTACTGGAGAGAAGTCAGCTGGTGCAAATGTGAATTCTCTCAGAGGTTTTGAAGTAATTGATGACATTAAAACCAAAGTGGAGTCTGCTTGTCCTGGAGTTGTTTCTTGTGCAGATATTCTAGCTATTGCTGCTCGTGATTCCGTTGTTGCAGTAAGTTTAATAATGTCCTAAAAGTACATGGATAATGATTTTATAGTAATACTATTCTCACTTCAAATTTTCACAACATGCTTTTATATATTAATTTATTCATCTCTATCTATCTTAGCTTATACTTTTCTCTCTTCTCTTCCTAAATATATCTAGCTATTTCCCTTTTATTATTGTAGAAAGTGTTGTAAGAATTTTAACTAAAAATAGTACTACTATTACTTTGATTTTTATTTGATGTACACTTTCATTTACAAGAGTATTTGAGCTTGAAGAGTAACGATGCTCACATTCTAATGATTACTTCAGCTAGAAAGATGCTAGCGATGTTTTTTTTTATATTCTCTTTTAAATACTTCTTTATATGATTGATTAAAGTTTAATCTTTCCTGACTTAATTAATACCTATTAAAATTAATATTTTTTATAAATTTTAATCATCTAAAAATGTAGAAAGTATCAGAAAGAGAATAGTATTACATAGATTGTCGCTCATCTTTCAACAATTATATAGAAAGATAAGTATAGCAAGTACATATTCTTAGATAACAATAATAAACTACATATACCAAAAGCTTAAAATAGTAGATAAAATGACATAAAACTGTTACATTTAACAAATTCACTGTTAACAATTGACTGGTATTTGTATGATCTCAGTTGGGAGGTCCATCATGGAATGTTGGGTTAGGCAGAAGAGATTCAACCACGGCAAGTAAAGATGCTGCCACTACTGATATCCCATCCCCACTAATGGATCTTAGTGCCCTCATTTCTACTTTTTCAAATAAGGGATTTAACACCAAAGAAATGGTAGCCCTCTCAGGTAATTAATTAGAACTACATTAGAGAAACTCTCCTGATATTACCTTATGACTTGTAATATTATCACATGATTAATTTGTAAAAGTTTTTTATCTTTTGGAGAAATTATATGAAATTTTTTTTATAAATTAATTATTAGAGAAATTAATTTTAATTTATAAAAATATTAATTTCATTTTTTTTTCATTTATAAGTACTTTTCAGAAAAGTTATCGCATCAATATTATCACACATGAATTAATATTGTATCATCTATTTAATTTTTTTTCTCCCTCAAAAAATTTCATGCATATATTATATAGGGGCTCATACAACAGGACAAGCCAGGTGTCAGCTATTCAGAGGCAGAATTTATAACGAAACCAGCATTGAGTCAACCTTTGCAACATCACTCAAGTCAAACTGTCCAAGCACTGGTGGAGACACCAACCTTTCCCCACTTGATGTCACCACAAGTGTTCTATTTGACAATGTTTATTTCAAGAATCTGATCAAACAAAAGGGACTTCTACATTCTGATCAACAGTTGTTTAGTGGTGATTCTACAGATTCTCAGGTCACTGCCTATAGCAATGACCCTTCAGCTTTCTATGCAGACTTTGCTAGTGCCATGGTGAAAATGGGAAACCTTAGCCCCTTAACCGGAAAAAATGGACAGATTCGTACTAATTGCCACAAGGTTAATTAAAAAAGCTAATTAGAAAATAAGATGAGCAAAAAATTAACATGCTCATTGAGTCACAATATGTATGGCCTTTTTATGTTATGGTGTTTCCTAGTGTATGTTTGGTGATAATAATCTAAGAATTGAAGTGTAAGGTGCTGCTGTGATCATCAGAAACTCTAGTTCTCTCAAAATAGAGGAGAATAAAGGAGATTGGTGGATTGAAAATGTTAATTAAAGTCTTGTATCATCATTAGCAAGTAAAAAATTTCAGCTCCATATATACATCAGCACATGAAACATTGCTTTTGCCACTGATTTCTATATTGTTTGTTTGTTACTCTTTAATCAATATTTTGGTAAAGTAAAGGGATATTTTCTTCCAGTAAGTCAAAGGAGTAACTGGTCCATTATAAGCTTTTGGAATAATTATTAATATATATTTTAACTAGGTTTAGGAGTGTTAAGTGATAATATATATTTTAATTGAATTCCTTGTACGAAAGAAAGACTTATTCTTCTTCCATAAGATTTCTACTCTCAATATTACATATCTTGTCTAATTTTTGTTAAATAAGAGAATATAGTTAAATGTATAATTAGTGGCAGACATTGATATCCTGTGTCATGTTCATCTGCCAGTACGTTGAAAAACAACAATTGCAAACAATCTCCATCATCAAAGCATTTTGTTACGTAAAGAAAAAAAAAAGAGAATAAGTAGTGGAATTATGGTTTTTGCCATTAGATAATCACGTCATTCTATTTATAATATTCTATTTATAATAAATTAATTAATTTTTATAAAATTATTTTTAAAATTATATAATTAAATGAAGTGATGTGATAATCAATTTTAAAAAGGGTAGTCAATTTTAAAATTTGCAGACTTCAAAAGTTGAACTGCAAAGCGTGCAGTTGCATGCAGAGTTGGCTATTATATTTTCCAATTTCAGTGATATGACTTGACTTAATAAACGAAACTTCCAAAGTGTCATCGCCGATTGATCAGTGCTGCAACACGCGTGCTCTGTCCTTTAATTACTAGCAAAGGAATATATATTCCTTATGAGTTATGATTCGTTCATTTAATTTGAACCATTCGGATATGACCTTATGAAATTTATATGAATCAGCTTCTGAAAATTAACAGTCAATCTGTGTGTGTGTGTGTGAATTTAAAAAAAAAAAAATAGTAATGTCTAGAAGATTTAAAAAATTGAAAATTTTAAAAATATTAAAAAAGTAAAATGTTAACTATACACACGTTTACATCAGTTAAATTGCATGAAAGTCGAACAAATAGGTCTTGATGCGTTACTGATAGGTTACATTTTGTTAACCAAAAGTAAAATGTTCATCATATAAAGTATAAACACTTCCATGTAAACCAGTAACACTTTTGATTTGTTATTACAACCGAACCATATACATTTTGATATAAAGACTTCCAAGGCAACAAGAGCCAATTGATCTCACAACGAAACAAATAAAAATAATAGTAGCAATAGCAACACAAGAGTAATAATGTTTTGAAAATCTGAAAAAAGAATAAGAAAAAAGAAGAAGAAAGTCTCAAAAAAATTCTTATGTTTAAATAATGAAAATTTTAAAACATAAGAAAAAATAAGAGTAATGTTTTAAAAATTTGAAAAAAAAAAAAAGATGAAACTCTTAAAAAATAAAATATTAAAAATCAACAGTAATAATGTTTTGAAAATCTAGAAAAAAAAATATAAAAAATAAGAAAAATGTCTTAAATTTTTTTAAAAAAATAATAAAAAAATTATGAAAATAGAAAAATAATGTCTTAAAAAATTATTAAAAAATTATATTTCAATCACTGTTAATGATTTAAGATTTTATAACAAATTTTTTTATTGGTATCTTTAATAGTGACAAATATTTTTATTTTTCGATTGTTAAAACAAAATTTTCTTATAATAAATTAAAAAATATTAAAATTTTTAAAATATGAAAAAGTAAAATTAATATTTTAAAATATAAACAAAAAAGAGGAATTTCTTGACAATTTTTAAAAAAAAATGAAAAATTTAAGAATAATGTCTTAAAAAATTTTAAATTATAAAAATATAACAATAATATCTTAAAAATTTGAAAAATAAAATAAAAGTTTTAAAATTATGAAAAATTAAGAATAATATCTTTAAATTTGAAAGAAAATAAAAATTTTATAAATATAAAAAAATAAGAAAAATAAAATAAAAGTTTTAAAATTATGAAAAATTAAGAATAATATCTTTAAATTTGAAAGAAAATAAAAATTTTATAAATATAAAAAAATAAGAGTAATGTTTTGAAAGTTTTTAAAAAAAAATAAAAATTTATGTTGTAAAATAGTTAAATTGCATGATAGGTCACATTTTTCTAACTAAAAGTAAAATGTTCATCAATATAAAGTATAAACACTTCCATGTAAACCAGTGACACTTTTGATTTGTGATTACAACCGAACCATATACATTTTGACATAAACACTTCCAAGGCAACAAGAGCCAATTGGTCTCACAACGAAACAAATAAAAATAATAGTAGCAACACATTTACACTTCACGGTTCATTATTTGTCAACATTAATAAATATGCAGTACTTTAAGATATATATAATGTATAGAGATTATTATAAAGATTGGCACGTATGACTTTGTATCAAACAGTTGCTCAATCATTATCTCATCCTTCTGTTGTGATCAAGACTTAGTAGTTGACTTTTCTGCAATTGCACCTAATCTCTCCCTCATGCCCAATAAGAGGCTTCAAGTTACCCATCTTAACCATGGAAACACCAAAGTCTCTTGCAAAAGCATAAGGGTCATAGCTGTATAGCTCTACCAATCTATCACTTTCACCACCATCACCCTTGAATAGCTCTTGATCAGAATGGAGGAGACCCTTTTTGTACAACAAAGCCTTGTAGTAAGTGGTGTCAAATTGTGAAGGAGAGAATGCATCAAATGGTGCTAGGTTTGTGTCTCCACCACTTCTAGGGCATGACTCACGCAAAGTGGCTGCGAAGTTAGGGTCTATGTTGGTATCATTGAAGATCCTGTCCTTGAAGGTGATGCACTTTGCTAGTCCAATGGTGTGGCCTCCTGAGAGGACCACTAGATCCTTTAAGTCAAGGCCATGAGATTGGAAAATAGCTAGAAGCTGTGGGAGGTTGAAGAATGGAGGAGGAAGATTGGCATTTGCAGCATCTCTGCTTGCATGTCTTGCATCTTTTCTGCCTAGTAACACTTTGTACCAATATTGTGGTCCCCCCAACTATTAATCGACACATCATACAAAAATCGTTACTTTTGATCACCTTTTAATTAGTGTGATATATCATTTAGAATTTAATAGTGATATATTGATAATATAAAATAATTTTTTATCCTAAGATAATCAATCAATTCATTATAAATAAGAATTGTGATTTCTAAATAATATAAAATTATTTTTACTGTACAGGAAGAAGAAATAATGAAAGAATTGGATGCATGGAACTCACTATGGCCACAGAGTCACGAGCTGCTACAGCTAAGATATCTGCACATGATACTACAGGACGATTGCAAGCTTTGTCAACTGCAGCTTTGATTTCATCAACCACTTCCAATCCTCTGATTGAATTAAGATTTGGAAGTGCAGTCTTCTCCCCCAACAAGGATGGTGTGTCATCTAGCAGCACTGATCCATCACAGCCCTGTGGTATTTTATAAATTATAATTATCATTTTCCCTACGGCATCATATTTCATCACAGTTGTTTCATTTTGCTACTTGCATCATCATTGAAAATTAATTGTTTGACACAATGATAAAAGTATGAAATTAATTAATTAACCAGCTGACTACCTGAGCTAGCCAAGTCTGATATATATTTTATATATATGCAGCATGTCAATTTAATTACCAGAATTGTTCTCAAGTGAGAACTAATTAATTTTAATTATATTATGCATTAAGAATAAAATAAAATAAATCATTTTCATGATAATATATACTATATGATTTTAGTCGCTTTTAAATTGTATTATCTCTCTCTATGACATAAGATTACGTTGATATTAAGTGTCTAAGTTTATAAAATGACATTTTTAACTTTACATACAAATTAATTGATATATCTATTCAAAGAATAATATGACATTATACCGGTATGTATATTAAATTAAATGATAAATATATATATATATATATATATATATATATATATATATATATATATATATATTGTAATAGTGCATTTTTTTTTTTGAACCATATTATTGAAATGTGAAGTATGAAAACTTTAATGAAGTTCAATGATTAGATTAATAAATTTACTTTAATAAAAAGATATTAAAGGGATCATTTTACAAATTTTAACACCCGGTTAGTATTATGTTTTTTTAGGACACACTTGTATTACATTTCAGGAGAGATGGAGAGGAGGGGTTTGTTTCTTTGGAATACCCAAGGTAAGTGAGTAAAAGAAGTAGTATATATACAAAAAAAAAAAAAAATGTTCGTAGAATCGAATTCAAATAATTTAAATATTAAAAAATTTATAACAATTCTGAATCAATTGATAGTTAAACCCTTTTTGTATACAAGAAAAGATGCTAAGATTAAATCGATCATAGCAATGAATGATGCTATTAAACACTTTTTCGATTTATTACAATGAGCTATAGCTGAAAGATAACTAGTTTGTGCTGATGTTAATATCTAGGAAACTAACTAATTAATGATGGCAGTGTGCGTAGAACATATATATATATGAGGGTGTGAGCAACTTACATTAACAAAGCAGTCATGGAAATGCAAACGCAGCAAGGACGCTCCAATGCGATTTTCACGAATAATTGCCTTCTTAACAATTGACTTTATGATTGGCAACGCCTGAGGGCAAACTTTGTCATAATAATTAGGAGTGAGCTGAGCAAAGGTAGGGATCATAAATGTTGCCAAAGTGACCATAACAAGCACAAGGAAAGATAATTGGAGTTGATGAGAACCCATTATATTGTGCTTAATTTGTGAGTCTAGCAAGAGGTGTGTAGGAATTATATATATAGGGGGAATGAAGCGCAACATGCAACTAGATCCTAACTAATAAGATATTGCTCATTTCCTTGTTTGAGTTATCAACATATATAATATTTTAGCTAGGTCATAGACATAGTATACCAAGTGATTTTGTGCTCAGTACCGTTGACCACACTATCCCATAAGATTAATTGCACAAACATATATTGTCTCACCAACTCCTTAGATAGAGACCTGATTAATATATTTTAGCATGTTGTTTTACTTATACTAATCTGGAAAAGAGTATTAAAATAATTATGATAAATTTTGTTAGTTGATAAAACCCTAGGAGTTACTTTATATATTAAATAGGCTAATTTGACTGGTTTATTTCTACAATAAAAAAAAAATGTGAGTGATGAGAGAGAAATGAGATGAGTTAATGAAGAAAGAGAAAAGTATGATACTTTTTGTTTTTTAAATTGAGGAAAATATATTTTTAGTTCCATTTATTTACAGTTTTTTGTTTTACTCAAGGTTTTTGTTTTAATCCCACAATTAAATGTTGTCGGGTCTTCATTCCCAAATTATTTTTCTGTATGATTTTTGTTATTTATCGTTAAGTTTCTCCATTACACAGTAGTATGATAATCGCATTATGAAAGTTTTATTTTTTTTCTGTGGTTAAAAACCGTTTAAAATTATTTGAAGAATCATTTAAAATTTGATTAACCCTAAACTTTCAAACATAACTCCAACAAAGCAAAAAAAAAAAAAAAAAAGTTAATTACATTTTAAATGATTTTCCAAATAAATTCGGACGGTTTTCAACTGCTAAAAAACAAAAATGTCATAAATAGATTGACCGTCATGTTTTGTATTTAACTAAGAAAATAACAGAGATTAAAAACCAAAAAAAAAAAAATAGTTTTGAGGAAAAAAAAAAGTAATATGATAATCTCGATTATTTTCTCTTGAATCATGATGTAGCAAGTAATTTCTCTTATCTAAATTGAAAAATGCATCAACACACACAGAAAGTTGGACTAAAAGTCCAAAAAGCAAGCACATCCCTAAGAAAAATAAAAGCAATCAACATCCAAAATATCTCTAGGAATAATATTCTTAGTTTTAGATAAATGATTAGACTCATTTTCTCTTCTTCTGCATCTCCCTTGGCATGATACTGTCATAGACCACCAACGAATCAAGGTTTGGAATATCTCCCGGAATCACAAAATCAACTATGCTCTCAACTGAATTATGCCCCTCATTGTTTTTGTTATGACTTTCACAATCATTATTTTTCTTTCTCCCTTGATGAGAGGGTGAAACATTGCTAAAAAGATCTGAACATAATTCATTCTCATAAACCACCAACGAATCAAGGTCTGGAATATCTCCAGGAATCACAAAATCAGTCATGATCTCTGCTGAATTATGCCATTCATTGTTTTTGTTACGACTTTCATGACTATGATTTTTCTTTCTCCCTTGATGAGAGCCCGAAACATTGCTAAAAAAATTTGAACATAATTCATTCTCATAAACCACCAACGAATCAAGGTTCGGAATCTCTCCAGGAATCACAAAAGTCTCTATGCTCTCGATTGAATCATGTGACTCATTGCTTTTGTTTACACTCTCACTCTTTCTCCCCATACCAAAGGTTACTGATGAAGCGTCAAGGTTTCGTTTAGCAACTAGTGTAGTTTGCTCCTTCACTTTTTCACTATCTTCATGTTAAGTAATTTTTTTGTGTCATTTTGCTTTCTCAGGAGCTATAAGGTTGACCGACTTGATAGTTATAAAGAGAATTCGACTTCTTGCTCTGCTAACAAAGACTAGCCATTAACCATTAATATTGGTCGGCCTATTAAATGTTATTTTTAAGATTTGATTGTTTACTTGTCCCGTGGTTCATACTTTCTCTCTCAGGAATTAAGTTTCTTTATGAATATAATAAATATATAACGCACATGGTTTTTATTTTTTTTCATTTAAATAAAATAAAATAATAATGATAAATATTATATGTGTATATATAATTATAGTAATTAAGATTATTACAAAGAATATAGATTTTAATTAAATAAATTACTAAACTATTAGGATTTTGGTTTTGTATAACATTATAATCATTTTGTTGTAAAAAAAAAAACATTATAATCATTTTGCTATGCATTTTTTTTAAATACATTAATTATTATACAAATTTATATTTTGATTCAAATTTATTATACAACTATAATATATTTAGTAGCATATCGGATATAATTATATTAAAATTGAGAAATATAACTAATTATATTTTTAATTGAGGAGTATTGTCTTAAAAAATATCAATGATGTAATTCCTATATGAAATATACAAGTTAAAAAAATATAATAAATATAAATTTATAATTATTTAAATTTGAATATTCATTTTTACTATTGTGGATACTATTTTTACATCTAATTGAATTTTTTGTGTTTATAATTAATACTTTTTCAAATATTTTTATTGTAAAAATTCAAATTTAATTTGAAATGATAATTTAATCATTTTGAAGATTTTAGCTAGTTTTAATTATGTGATATTGTTAAAATTTTGAATTGATTAATCTCGTTACGACTTAAATTGAACACTCTATTTGTGCTATCGCATACTTTACAACTATTTTATATTCATTACACGTAATGAATATTTATTACTTGCGGTATTAATTTACAGTATAAGAATAAAAAATATTTATTATAATGGATCGTTATCTTTCACTCACTGGTTATCTTTATAAGATTTAAATTAAAAATGTAGTTTAATCCTTATTATAATAAAGTTTAATCTAAAATGATTCCAGCATTAATTATTATTTTACATAAATATTTTTAATTAAAGTCACTTTCAGAATAACGTGACAGGGAAAAGAAAAAAAGAAAAAAAAACCTATATATTAATATTTGTCCACTTTGTTCACAGGAATAATTTTGAAAAAAATATATATTACTTTAGGACAAGTTTAATATTTTTAACTAAATTAATAGTTTTCTTAATCCACTTTTTAGTCGCCCAAAATAATGATATCTTAAACAATTTTTTTAATTATTTAAATTTTATTTATTTATTAAAATATATTCATTTAATGAGGCATTTAATAGAAAGTGAATATTAAATACATATTTTTTTTTTTGGAAAGTCTATTAAATGCACATTTATTATTAGTTACATATTGGGGAGGGAAAATAATAAATTTTAACAGTGTCATTAATAAATATTTGACTTTATGTATTATTAATTGGCTATTAATTATGCATTCATTTTTTTATGGTTATTCATTTATTATATGATATAATAAATATAAAAATACTCGAGTAGAGGAGAAGTTTTTTCTTACCTGCAAATAATGATTAGGAAAACCAAATTACTGAGAATTTTATTCTCAATAATGGTTAAAACACGTTTGTTCAATCATAACATGTTATTTGGAAATTATTATTGAGAATTTTTATGTTGTTATATTAAAATTTACTTGGATATATAAGAATATTTTACTAATATATTTTTTATTAAAATTTAATTAAATATTTTTTATATGTTTAAATCATTAGAAAACATAAATAGATATAGATAATTTTTTTTTATTAACCATGTTATTGGTATGAAGTATTCAACCGATATAGATAATTCACAAACACTTTCCATACAAAATAAATTATATCTTTAAATTATTAAAAAAAAACATAAACGAATATAGATAATTAGACAAATATCTTTCGTACAAACTAACTTTACCATAGATTATTGAAAAATATAATTCCAATATATAAAAAAAAAAAATGTATTATAAACACATTCATACGACACTTTATAAAAATACATGAGAAGGAAATGAAGCATAAAAAAATATATAACTAAAAACCCGCATTTAATGAGAAAAACAAAATCATGTGGTTAGGTGCAACTTTTCAAAATGAAAATTGAAACTTTTGATAAAAATAAATCTAATCGAAGACAATTAATTTATATTTTGAAAAATGGATAATAAAGTTTTTTTTTATATAATTACAAACATGGATTTTGACGAAAAAGACAAATCAAGTAGATAAGTGTAATCTTCAACAGTGAAGATTAAAGCTTTTGATAAAGATAAATCTAGCATGAAAAAAAATTATTTTAGAAAAATGATAATATAGTCTTTTTGTACGATTAAAAAAAGAACAAATTACAATAATATCTCCTTAGATTTGTTTCAATTACACATTTACTTCCTCCTTTTTTTACCATTACTTTGACACTCTTTGCTTTAACAGTATTAAGTTGCTGTTATTTTTTTAAATAAATTTATATTTAATTTTAATTGATTTTTTTATGAATATTTTAATTGATTTATTTAAAATACCATAATTACTCTTATACTTAAGTGACCCAAACAAAAAACGGTTCTTTTTCCTTTGTTAACGGTTCTTCTTCCTTTGTTTCATGCTACTGTTCTTTTAAAGGGGAAAGAACTATTTCTCTTCCTCATCATGCTACCGTTCTTTCCCAGAAGAGAGAACTATTTTTCTTCATCCATTTCATGCTACTATTCTTCTAAATGGGAGAAAACGGTTCCTCATCCTCTATTTCGTACTATTGTTCTTCCAAATGAAGGATATTTTTCTTATACGCAAGTTCTCTATTTTGTATTTGACAACCACGTCCTTGTTCGTGACGACTTCCAACCCAACGAAGACCCTATTTGTGGTGACGACTACCCCATCTGGTGAAAATGATGTTTTTAACATTTTAACACATGGATTCCCGAACATTTTTAACTCATCATGCATTCCCTAACCTTTTAAATTTATCACACATATACCTTTTAAATTTTAAAATGCATCACACATGCATCCATTAATGTTTAAACGCATCACATATGTATCCTTGAACTTTTTAATACATTACACACACATTTCCTATGTTTAAAAAAAAAAAAGATAAGGACATTTTTGAGAAAAAAAAATATTATAAAAGTCATATGTTAGTCACATGACCTAAAAAGTAAATAGAGTTAACTCCGTTTTTGAGTGAATGAGTGCAAGTATAATGAGATACTAAAAGTTATAAGATTTTGTGTAGGGGTAAAAATAAGAGGGAATGCATATGTAATTGAAGCAAATATCAGGAGATATTGTTATAATTTGCTCTTAAAAAAATTTCCCTGCTTAGAAAAGTTAGATTCTCACCTATCACGGTGGGAAAGTTTTTGTGGGAAAAGTTTTAAAAAAAAAAAAAAAAAAACATTCCTCATAAATGAAACATAATATTCCCAAGAATGTTATTTTTTAAAATGAATATCAAAAGAGGGCATTTGTTTTACAAAGTTGTTTCTATTTTTAATTTCTTGAAAACAATTTCCATTTTCATATTTTCAAAATTTAGAAAATACGTTTGTCTATATTTTTCTTGTTTTTGTGTCAAAATCTTTACAAAGCAAAAAATAAGTTACAAAACCTTTCTCCAACGTTGTTCTCCTCCGACCCTCCCTCTCCAATGTCAACAATGACGCTCCCTTGCTCCTTCAACAACATGGTGGTCGGCTGGTTGTCGATTAGCTTCATCACGTGGTGGGTTGTCATCCTTGTCAAATCCACCATCATCATCACCCTCTTCCTCACCTCTCATCGTCACTATCGCCACCACATCATTGTGCTGCCTTTGGGTCGTCATCCTCTCCAGATCTGCCATCCACTACTAGAAAATCATGATTTAGCGATCAAAATAATTGGTGGCTAATAGTGACTAAATTAATGACCAAAATTAATGGGTGATTGATAGTGATCGATATTAGCGACTGAATACCATAAGTGAAATATAGCAATCGAATTAGTCAACGAAAACCGAAATATAAAATTTAGCCATCGATTTTTTCGGTCACTTTACAGTAACCAAATCATATTTTGATTACTAACGGTTGGCGATTTGAGATTTTTCAACGAATTTTTTCAATTGCTATCTTTATTAACGACAAATTTTCTTAATTTTTTATCGTTAAAATAGAATTTTCTTATAGTGATCGTTCTTCTTCTCCCTTTTCATCCTCATCAAGTCTGTCATCATTCCTCTTCTCCCTCACCTACTGTAGCCACCATTGTTGTCGTGTCATTGTGTCACCAGTGTCACCCCTTGCTTCGAAGGCCACGCATGAAAGAATGAGGTGCATGTGTATTGTGTTGTTGAGTGTAAAGAAGATGTATAAATGTAGAGAGATTTCAATGCGTTTTTGTTTTCAAAATTTAACAAAGAAAACATTGAAAACGACAATTTGACATTTTCAAAATTAAGCATAAATTAAGAAATGTTTTCACAAAACACATTTTCAAAATTTTAACCAAACACATTTTCAGTCCTATTTTCTATTTTCATTGAAAATGAAAACAAAAACAGGCCAAACAAACAACACTCAAGTTTTCCAAATTAGGATTCTCACGAAATTAAAAATTTCTCTTCTACCAAATGCCTTCTTAAGGTAATTCCTAGAATAACTTAATCTCTTCTTTTCTCTCTATATATTATGGGCTTAATTGCACTCACAACAAAAAAATTTTATTTTAGTGACTGAAAGTTAAGAATATCTGTCGCTATCAAAGACAGTAACTAATACAAATCTATCGAAAAATTTCGAATTACTAACCTTTAGCAACCAAAATAAGATTCAGTCATTATATAGCGATTGAAAAAATTTGGTGTCTAAATTATTTTTTCAATTTGAGTGACTAATTCGATCGTTATATGTTACTTATATTATTCAATCCTTGATATTAATTGTTATCAACCACTCATTAATTTGGTCATTAATTTCAGTCGCTATCAATCTTGAATTAATTCAGTCGCTAACTCACGATTTTCTAATAGTGACTTTTTATCCTTTTATTTTCATAAAATCTTAATTTGATTCTCATCATTTCTAATTCAAATATTTGATATGCTATTTTGTTAAACTTTAGTTCAACCATTAAATTGAAGGAGTTGAGTATCAAATTCTTAACATCATCAAATTTTGTAAAGTAGCATATCAGTTTTATAAGAATAGAATGATTAAAATTGCAATTAAATTTATATTATATAAAGAGCCTAGCTTGTGTAATGTCTATACACTTAAAAGATTCTTTTTTTTAAAAATAACTTTTTTAATTAAAAAACTTTTAATTTTAAAAAGCCTAAAACTATCACTTTAACTCGATGCTATATATATCATTCAGAAGAAAAAAAAAAAAAAAAACTTCATGCTATATATGATGAATTTTATGCGTTGATTTAGATCGATAAACCTTACCTCCCTCCTTAGTTAAATATACCAACATTACATTTACACTGCTAAAACTTCTTCTAGTTAGCATAGTTGCATCAATATGCTACTTGCTACACGGCATTTAAAGTTTCATCTTTGACATCAAAATGAAAATTGTATAAAAATGTCTAATCACAAACAAAGTCAACACAATTAATTATTAGTCTTGCTAGCTGTCTGTGAGATTTGCTAGCTGCCTTATAAAAATGTAAAATTTTAAGTTAGAAATTGCCCTAAGCCTATTTTACTAAGGTCTTAATTAATTAATTAATTAATACGAGTAAGGCAATGGCATGAAAGAAGACCTAGCAGCAATACATTAGATCATTACTTAGAGACCATTCATTAGCCAACACACTTTTGTTTAACTATTTTACACAACACTTATATTTTAGGTCAAATTTTTGGTCCCCAAATTTCACAAATGATTTTGGTTTCTTTAATTTTAAATTAATAACTTTGATCCCTCTAGTTTTAAAAATTAGCAATTTTAATCTTCAGATCAATTATTAATTAATAATTATAATGAATAGAGTTATTAAGTTAATTATAAATTCATTAAAAAAATACTAATTATTCAAAGAGGTTAAAAGTGATTTTTTTTTTAATTTTTAATATTAATTTTTTTTTTGTTATGATTGGTAATTAATAATTTTTTTAATTATTTTTCTCATGTAAAAAATTATTGCAATTTTTTTAATAATTTTTAATTAATTTTTATTTAACTCAACAATTTTATTAATTATAATTATTAGTTAATAATTAATAAAGGAACCAAAATTATCATTTTTAAAATTTGAAACTAAAGGAACTAAGATAATAAATTTGAAGAAGAAATAAAATTAAACTATATTTTATTGAGTTGAAAAGATACGAAAGTGACATCTAAACTTCTTAGTAGTTGTTGGACAAGGAAATTGAATGTGCCCCCCAAACGGTTCTTATGTAATGATTGTGCTATATATTAGCAAAAATAATCACGTTTTCACTTCTTTTTTCCGTCCACGTACAAACACTGGTTTTTAAGATATAATTTATAAAATAATTATTATAAAAGTAAATAATTTTCTACATTACAATTTTATGATTGAATGATACTATGTAAAAAAAAAACCTTTTAATTATACTATCAATACACACTACTTAAATAATATAATAATAAAAAATAAAGACAAGAAAAAAATATAAAAAGATTTTGTGAAAAAATGAGTAAATAGTATGAAATCATCATGGTGACAATAAAGAGTATTAGCAGAATCGACAAATGTGAAAAATATATACTTGAAAAGACCAAAATTATAATAAATAAAAAAAACAAGAGATTGCTTTAATGATTAAAAATGTGACTTTTTTTATTCTTTAATAAGTTTGAATTTAATTTTTCAACGTACAAATTAAATATAGAAACAATAAGCTCTTTAGATATATTATCTTATATTCTAATTGCGTGGGGATGAAAACAAATATGCCCTAAGATATTTATTCTTGATTAATAACAAAATTAAACTAAAATATGTTTATCACCTAAAGAAAAAAATAAATAAAGATAAAATCTAAATTACATTTCTCTCTAATTAGAGACAAAATGCACTTCTTTAATCATGACAGTTAAAGAGGTTCTTCAATCAATAGATTAGACTTACTAATAGTTGAATTATTGGTTAATTAATTAATTGAAACAAGCAGCACTCGAACCTTATAAGATTATTAGTTAGTCAATTGAAACATTAGGTCAGAAACTTGACAATTGATGCATGCGAGCGAGTTTGAACGGTAAAGCCTAATAAAGGGGATATTTACTGGTTATCATTATTGGGCTTCAAATCCTTAACTGCAGAAAATAAGGATTTGCCTCCTGCACCTGCACCTTCCACTTTTATGTGTTTTGACCAGAATGCTCCTCATTAATCCGAACTAATACACTTTTAAAAAAATGCGTTATAAAACGGGTTTTGACATTATCTCTAGTGAATCTGAGACGTGATTTTTTCCGATAATACTTGAAAACATAAGTAATTCCTTTTGGATTGAAAAAACAATACATACAACATAAACAACACCATCTCTTCTTGAGACTAATAAGCATATAATATAATACAATACAGTTTCTTATTATAATTCAGAGCTTGTAATAATGAATATGCAAATTCTAATTGACCCTTCTGCAATTGCATCTGATCTCTCCCTTCCTCCCAATGAGAGGCTTAATATTTCCCATCTTAACCATAGAAGCTTTAAAGTCTCTAGCAAAAGCCAAAGAGCTTCTACTATACAGCTTCACCAATTTATCACTCTCTGAGCCCTTTCCCTTGAACAGTTCTTGATCAGAATGGAGAAGACCCTTCTTGTGAAGCAAGTCAGTGTAGTATGTTGTGTCGACTCTTGCAGGAGTAGCGTCCAGTGGATGCAGGTTGTTGTCGCCGCCGCTTCTCGGACATATCTTCTTCCTTAATGATGCTGCAAAGGTGGGATCTATGTTGGAATCGTTGTGGATTCTGTCTCTGAAGGTTGTGCACCTTGCGAAGCCGATGGTGTGGCCTCCTGAGAGGGCCACGAGGTCCCTCACGTTTAGTCCGTGGGATTTGAAGCTGGAAAGAAGCTGTGAGAAGCTGAAAAATGGAGGGGGGAGATTGGAGTTTGCAGCAGATTTGCTTGCGCTTCTTGCGTCTCTTCTGCCTAACAACACTTGGTAGGAAAAGTGTGCGCCCCCATACTATTAACAATCAAATAACCATGTCACATTTTCAAATAAATAAATAATATAGAGTTTAATGACTATGATCATAACTCATTATTTATCTAATTTTTAATATAATTTTATAAAGATAAATAAATTTATTATAGATAAAATATTGTGATTAATTGTGTAAAAATATTTTATATTAATAATGTATTATTTTTTTCTTATAAATATATAATGAATAAATTATCACAACATTTCATAAGATTTTATGTAATTATATAAATATTTTTTTATTTTTTTAAACATTATTTTCATCTTTTTCTTAAGCATTAAAATAATGTTTTGAAATAAAGTACTAATGTAATGCTTTCAAATTTAAAGAAATATTACAATAGAAAAATATAAAGTCACGTGTAATTTAATAAAATATCAAGTAATTATAATTTGGACATATATATAAATAACACAATTCAAAAATATATATATATGATAAAACTTGAATTTTATCAATGTTTTTGTGTTGTTCTTTGTTAAGAAGTGGAGTTTCACCTTAGATATCTGTTTGTGTGGCAAAGGTCTGCAAATTGAAGGTTATTGAGGTGTATTCCCAATTCTAATGAAATTGCATTTAAGTTGTGTTTTAAGAAATTGATAGTTTAGACTTGTTTAAGTCGAAATAGACTTTGTTTAATGGAAATTAGTTAAAGGACTAGTAGGAATTTATGATATTAGTTGAGACTTGAGATGGCATGAGTATCTAACTTGATGCATGTTGCATGTTATAGCAAGTTGGATTATTTTAATTTGAATTTCTAAACTGAAATTTAAATATGATGGAAAAATGACTTACTATGGCTATAGAATCACGAGCTGCAATGGCTAAAATGTCTGCACATGAGACCACAGGGCGTTTGCAGGCTTTGTCAACCGCTGCTTTGATTTCATCAACCACCGAAAAACCTCTCACTGAATTCAGATTTGGCACCGCTGTCTTCTCTCCAGTGAAGTTTCTGGTGTCATCTAGCAATATTGATCCATCACATCCCTGTAGTACATTCAGATTTCAATTACACTTGTCTATATTATATTTCACTAAATTAAATTAATTGGTTTCTTTAGAATATTATTTTTTATTAGATGTTGGAGTGGTCCATCTTAATTACCCTGTTATAGAACCTTTTAAAGCTCACAAGACATAAAAGTCTTTTGCTACAGTCTTTCACCACTCTTTGATTGAACATCAATGAAAATGAAATTTGACTGAAATTGTATTTACAGTAAGCTGCTGTTTTGATTTGGAAAAATTAATGGAAGCTAGCAAGCCATGAGTTTGGTGTACATGTGCAGTGTTTTTCAAACAATTTTAAATTAGTATATAGTTTAATTATTTCATACTATCATAGCATGATTTCTGTCAGTTTGTCTAGCATGTAAAATAATAGAGTTCAATTAATTATGGCTTGCTGGCCCACTGTTACTGTACGTGGTAAGATGATAAGAATATAAGATAGAAAGTGGCTATAGGAGCAATAATTGCAAAAAAAAACAAAAAGTAAAATATAAAAATGGATTGGTACGTACAACTTGTTATGAATTCCTGTATATAAAGAATAATTCTAGGAAACATATGCGTACATGTACATGCACCTCCACCGGTACATTCGATCAAATTGATTAATAAAAATAAGACAACATATTTAATGAGTTTTGGAAGCATTAATGAGTAAATTTTTTGTATTTACAATTAAGTTTCTATTTAAATTTTTTATTATTTCATTTGAAACCCTATATAATTTTATAAATTAAACACTTTATAATCTATTATGAAATTTTTATATTTACGGACCACGTCTTCTTCTTTTATCGAAAAATTCTCCACATTTTTTCCACCCGACCATTTTCTTTTATTCTTTCTTTTTTGCTTTATTTTTTTTATTTCTTTCCTTCACTTGTCTCACACTCCCATTTTCCATACATTTCCTTCCCTCTTCCACCCCACTTTATTTCAGTTTTTTTTTTATGTTACATTTATGTTATAACAATTACTTTTTAATTTAAATTATATTATTATAATTTTATCAATATGATATTTAATTTTTGTTGAGATATTTATAAAAATAATATGCTAAATATTGTATAAAAATGTGTTATTATTATATTAATTGAATGATAAATTTATATAATCATTTATTAAAACTAAATATAATTAGATTAACTTTAACTTTTTTTAAAAGGAATGTCTTAAAATTTTGAAAAAAAAAAAAGAGTAATGTGTTGAAATTTTGAAAAAATAATTTCTTTTTTAAATATGAAAATACAATAATAATGTCTTACAATAAGAGGAACGTCTTGAAAATTTGAAGCAGAAAAAATGAAAACTTTAAAAAGTATGAAAAAATAAGAGTAATGTCATGAAATTTTTTATATATTTTTTTAAAAATACTAAAAAAAAACAAGAATAATGTCTTAAAATTTTTTTAAAAATTGAAAAAAAAAAAAAACAAAAGTAATGTCTTGAAAATTCAAAGAAAAAATTTAAAAAACAAGATTAATGTTTTGAAATTTTAAAAAAATGAAAAATTTAAAACTAAATTTTCTTGAACATTTGGAAAAAATGAAATTTTAAAATATTAAAAAACAAAAAGAATGTCTTAAAAATTTGATTAAAAAAATGAAAAATAAAAGTAATATCTTAAAAATTAAAAAAAAAAAGAGGAATGTCTTAAAATTTTTTAAAAATAAATAAATATAAAAAAAATAAAAGTAATGTGTTGAAAATTAAAAAAAAAAAACTAGAGTAATGACCTGAAAATTTAAAAAAAGAATGAAAATTTGTAAAGTATAAAAAAATAAGATGAATATCTTGAAATTTGTTTAAAATATTTGAAAACAAGAATAATGTCTTAAAAATTTGAAAAAAATAATTAAATTTTAAAAATAAAATGAAAATTTTAAAATATCAAAAAACAAGAATAATTTGTTAAAAATTGAAAAAAAAAAGAAAATTTTTAAAGTATAAAAAAATAAGAAGAATGTTTTGAAAATTTGATAAAATAAATAAATGAAAGTGGTCTTAGAAAATATAGAAAAGAAAAACTAAAAATGAAAAGAAATATATGTTAAAAGAAAAAAACTGAAAAAGAAAGAAAGAAAGAAATGAGTATAATAATTAATAAAAGAAAAAAAAATTTGGTAGATAATAGATATATAATAAAGTAGAATAAATAAAAAGCAAAGAAGAAAGAAATAAAAAAAGAAAAGAAAGGGAAAACGTGAGAGTGACGTTGATGAAGGAAAAAAAGAAAAGAAAAAAGAAAGAAAGAGCAAAAAAGTATCAGACGCGTTTTAATATAATGGGTTTTAATTTTGGATGAGAAATAAAAATTATAAGTAATATAGGTAGGATGGGCTGAAATGAAATTTAACCAACTAATATAATGTTTTTACAAATAAAAATAAGGTTATTTTATAATTTTTTAAAACATGATATATTAATATAAATATATATTCATTAAATAAGGTGTCATCGTTCAATCTGTCACAATGATAAATGTATCAATACATATCAATATGTAAATGTACAGGAAAATTGTTTAATATATAAACTTATGCATGTAACTTTAAAATTTTTTTAGAAAAGAGGTTTTTTTTCGAACTCTTATAACTTGATATAAGAAAAAAAAAAATGAGAAGTAGGAGTATAAAATAAGTGTTAAAAAATTACAATACAAAAATAAACGGATTAACTTTAAATAAAAGGGTATCGAGAGACAAATTAAATTTAACTGAAAAATAAAAACTAAATACACCTTCTCCATTCATAAAACTACATACCGTAGCATACATTGTAACTTTTTTTTTAATATGAGAGATTCAGAATAAGTATATTTTTAATCTCTTGCCATTAATTTTTTAAATATAATGATTGATATTAACTCCTCGTTATTATTATTAAATTTCAAAAAAATGAATAAAGAGTAACTTTCTTATATTTATTCGAATAAATGAATCCATTTTGATGTAATATAAAGAAAAGTAGTAATGCTTTGACGATCCTCGAGTTATGAAGTAGTTATGAAAATGCATCATCTTTGAATTATTGTAGTGCTAACGCTATAATACACAGTAACTTACATTTACGAAGCAGTCATGGAAATGCAAGCGCAGAAGAGAAGCTCCGATGCGTCGCTCACGGGCAATTGCTCGTTGAACCACAGACTTTATGAGTGGCAATGCTTGAGGGCAAACTTTATCATAGAAATGGGGAGAGAGGTTTGCATTAATGGTAGGAATCGTTAATATGACCATAGCAAGCACAAACACAATGAATGAACATTGGATATGAAGAAAAGCCATTTGTTGTTATATTCTAGCTATTGGGTTACAACTTACAACATTGCTGGCAAATGAAATGATTTATATAGAGGAAGAAGCACAAGGTACCCACACAACACTAGCCATCTAGCTAGCCTCATTGTTCATTAATTAGTTTAATCATTTTCATTAACAACATTAATATATTATTTAATATAGCTCATTATATACCAACTTTTTTGTTTGATTCCTTTGACCAAAAAAGTTGGCTGGAAGAAAAAGGTGAATATAAGTTAATTATTACAACTATGCATCGAATAGAAAAAAAAAGGGTGAATTCGAAGTACATGGCCAATTCTCTTCGACATATATTGATCAAATCCAATTGCTTCAAAAAATACAGTAGACGCCCATCACCTCGAAATTCTATATAATGAATGAATTTTCAGTGTATCATAGAACATTTTTTATATTGCAAAAGAGAGCTGGCAATGGCATCCAAAACAAAACCGGTTTTTTCTTCTGTGTAATTTAATTAAAATGTTTCTACACTGTAATTTAAATGGAACCTTGATCCTCTAATGGTGATTTCGTGGCTCCTATCCAAAGGTCTTCAAGCTATAGTAATTTTTTTAAGTGATTGAAATGGATTAGAAGCTTGCACTGATACAATCTAGTGAGAGGTTAGTGAAATATTTAACCTAAAAGGAACCATAAAAAATAATTTAAATGAAAAATAGAGGTTAATAAAACTGTAGAAACCTTAGTGCAAGGATGTTAAAAGTAATTTTTAGACTTAAGTGGTTGACCACGTTGTGCCTTATAACCATAATGAGGTGGTAGCGAAGTTAGAATTGATAATTAAAAAATCTAACAACTATGTGTTTTGTTGTTGTCATGCATTTTATATGTATGTGTCGAGTTTGTATGTATGAGAGTTGAATTACTTAGAAGATGAAATGCGAATGTAAGTGAGCAGAGGCCGTTGGAAAAAGGTCTTGGAGACGTTTAGGCATGAAATCTTACAAGTGATAAGGTTGATGTGCACCTTGTATCATGGGAACTTAATTAACCACCTCCACCTTGATGTACCATTACACTACTCATGATTTTGTTCAATGTGTCCCTAGATAGTTTTGACACGTATCGTGTTATTGGTTATCTATGCCTTCAATTTATTGCCATCATCAAAGGGTTCAATCATCTTCGTTATTACATATAAGTTTTGCTGCTATTTGAAGCACCAATTTAGGTGACAAGTAAAAATATTAGATTAGCATTACTAAAATAAACCCAACTCGCATCAATTTACCGAACACATGTATGCAAATAATGATCGGAACAGCTAAGATTCCCAAAAGTTGTTGAACAAGAATTTGATTTCATGAGTCTGAAAAGACTGAAAGGTGATAAATTACAATAACAACAATGACAAGAAGGAGCCTTATTCCAGTCAATGGAGTCCCTTAATATTATTCAACCGACAACATCATTGAGTTTTATCAAAACCAAATCGTTTTAAATAAATAAAATCAAGGCGACCAAATTTTTTTAAAAAAATAGTAACAATAGTAATAATACTATTAAATAAAGGTTAGCATCTCCATCATTATCTATTTTGATATGCACGTGGGACCCTTTGTAAATTATAAGAGAGGGAGGGTGGCATAGAGAAAAGGGAGAAAAAGTATTTTATTATTCTTTGCCACCACCAGCCAAGAGAGCAGCTGCCATCAAAGAATGAAGGCTAAATATGATAGAGGATATGTTGAGACAAGAACTTTTTAACAAAAATAAATTGTCAAATTTAGTAAAACAATAATACTTTTAATAACTTTGATCAAAAGTAAATTTTGTTGATCTAATTATTAAATTTAAAGTTCTTATAAAATAAATATCTGATCCCAAAACTGAGTTAATTAGGCTGTTTTTTTAAAATCCATATCTGATTCCAAATTTGTCCAAAACAACCATGCTTTGGTTGTCCCCCTACAGAGCACTGTTCTGCAAATGAAAACACAAAATGCAGATCAAACACCTACACTATATCTGCTCATTGCTTGTGACTTGGCAAGGTTGTTGCGCAATCATAGCTGCAAGTTCTTGACCCAGCAAACTCATGACTCAATAAGCAGCACATTTGTAAGTATTTTTGTGGCGGCTCAGTGAGCCTTGAGGCATGTCAGAACCCAACTCACCTAAGTTTTTTACCATAAAAAAAAAAAAAAAAAGCAGCACATTTGTGATCCATCAATTCATATACAACCAATTTTTCTGTAAACCCAGCAATTCATGGCAATCCAGACAGTGACTCTTGAACCCGGGCACTCAACCACAAATTCAAACCATTTTCCGCAAATCTGTTATGTTATCTGCAAACTGTTATATCACTTATGATTTGTGTTCAGTTATCTGTTCTATTCTGCAAATCGTTTTGTCTCTAGTTAAGTTATTTGCATGGTGATTTTTGTTTCAATATTGATTGTCTTCATATTTGTTTGCAACTTTAGTTCATCCAATGCATTGTATATGATGTAGTTGTAGTTATATAACCATGTTATGTAATTAGAATTCAGTAGCTTGAATAAAATTTTCCACCATTAGGATTTTTAGAAACTATTTTGCATTAGCTAAACTCTTGTGAGTTTACAGTCAATGAGTCGCATCTACAAACAGTCCACCAATATCCAATATCCAAATGCACCAGACTCTTAAGATATGAGCACAAAGACAAAGCAAAGCATCTTTTTTTTTTCTTCTTCTTTTAATCCTTTCTACTTTTGAAAATTTCATAGTGTTTGCAGAAGAAAAAAAAATTAAACATTCATGAAGTTAGCTAGATAATAACAAAAGTACAAAACATAAATTATTCAGAATAAGGGTAATAATCAATAGTTGCTTCTTCAAGCCGGTTACTTCACTGAAAATAAAATCAAATGACTAATACACGGTATTCGATATTATGCCTAGAATAGAAAAGTGAACAAAAAGGGATTAGAAATTTAGAATTACATTGTGACATGCATGAAAACTTGCTGTAATATCAGTCTTGGTGAATATTATGTATAGCCGTGGTGATACTTTTACACTCATATTCCATGATCTTCATCCAGTTCTCAAAGTCTCCAATTTCCTATGAGAGTTCAGATGAATGTTTACAATGAGTTCAACCGAATTTTGTAACAGTAAATAATTAAATAATTAGTTAAGCACAGATCACCCCATAGATGGCTTGACTTTGATGGTTACCATTGCACTCCAAAGAAATAATACAATAGTACATACTACACATTATCATAATATAAACCAAATTCAATCAGAAAGTAGACATTATCTTTATACCAATCATTTGATCGTGCACAAGTAGTTTCTTAAAATAAAGGATTCTAAGTTCTAAACCATTTAGTCCACGATTACTCTACAACCTGATGGATGCCTATTTCCAGAAATAAACTCCAGCATTAACCTTAAAATTACAACTACTTTAATTACAGGGATATCCCCAACCATAGAACCAAACCTCTACAGCTTTTCACAAGACAAAAAGTGTCAAAAGAGAAACTAAAAGACAGTGCCATCAATCTAAAGCACAATGAACATCAGGCAAGAAATGTCACCATTTGGTTTACTAAAATTTAATTATCAGCCCAATTTCAAACCCAATAACAAGGTTTCCAATTATAGTCCAAAACCACAATTGTAGACAAAATGCCAAGTTTTTAAAGTCTTACGATCACACTTGTGGCACATTAGCCATAGATGTATGTAACTTTTTTCACAAAATAAAGGATCATGAGAGAATCACAACCAAACTTGTAATTTAAAACCTTGCCGAATTAATTCAAGAGCAGCCATGTCAATCACACCTTCTAACTCATACCCTGATTTGCAACAAAATTTTGTCTTCCAAACTGCTCACTCAGATATCCCTACCCTAGTGTATGCAATCAAGCAGGGTAGACATCATGGGTTACCAAGCACACCACCCAAGGTTAAGGGTTCATCAGCGAATGGAGTTAGCCCATTTCCTAGACTCATCCCAATGCACAACACAATAATAACAAAAACATTGAAAAAGAAAAAAAATGACGAAGTAAACTAAGAATTTAGTGTTAATGCACCGACAATGTAAAATAGTTTTATACTGTCGTTCAATCACAATATTCCATTTATGATAAGTACTTTTATAAAACTATCTTAAAAATCATGCAAACAGTGGATTGTGTTGTGATTGAACGACTTTTATAAAACTATTTTTCAACGTGAGTGCATCACCCTTAAACTCATTACAAAACATGCATCTCAGGTTATTGTTAATGCAGCATATTGATCGAAATAAAAACCATGAATGATAACAAGTGAGTAGTAGTACCTTGAGAGCAGTGTTGAGGGCATGAGTGGCAGCGAGCCACTGATCGGTTTGCTTCATGAACCTTGTGATGGTGACAGCCAGAGTTCGAATTTCAAGCTCAATTCGCTTCTGGTTGACAAAGGAGTCTTGGACCCCGCCATTCACAGCTTCTACCAACAGATTAGAAACGCGTTCCGCTTTCCTTATTGAGTCCTTCTTGGCTTTGTCTGCATACCCAGATGAAGAAAGTTTGTGTTAGCGTTACAAAATTGGATTTTGAAGGAGTGTAAAGAAGGTGGGAAGTGACCAGTTTGGTGGGCCAAGGCAAGAGATTTGTGGTGGTGAAGGTCCATCAAATGGTGCAGTGAAGCTTCTAGCCCTTTTGCCTCTGCTGCGTCCATTGCCACGTACCCTTTTTCATTCATTCAATTCTAACCTCAGTTTGTAAAGTTAAGGAACCCTAACCTGCCCTGCAAATTTGACAATGAAATTTGGGTTAAGTTTACCTTTGGAACCTCAAATTTAAAAAGTGATTTTTAGTTTCTGTAATTTGGAAATAACTCACCTTTGGTCCTTATCATATGAAACTATTAAACTAACTATTTATGTTTACTTAGTGGTGTTTTTACTATTATTTCTGGGTATAGAACAAAACAGAATAACAGAGTTTCGGCATTAGATAACATAACAGAGTGAATGGTTCGAAACAAAACCTGAGATTCTTCAACAATACGAAAACGCTGGCTCGGCAACAAGACGTTGGGGCCCACAAGAGAGGAACCAATTGAAAAGCTCCGCCAGAAACAAGGGATCAGGAATTGGTTGGGTAAACCTTGATTTGATTGTTAGTGGAAGCTTTGGTTTGGGGGAGAATGGTGATAAAAGGGAACTGTATTTAGTAAGTTGTGATGTGTAAATAGTAAAATACTTACTTTTCATTTGGGCAAAGCTCACATTGTATTCAAAGGAAATTTCAATGTTTATTTTTAAAGAAGGGGGCTGTAAACAGTATAAGGCGGTGCAAATAATACAACCAATCAGCTTTGTCATCATCTCTCTCTATTTTAGGGTTCCCATTTGGGCCTATAGGCCTTGTCTCCCAGGGGCTACTAAAACTCAAATTATAATGATTTTACTAATGAAAAAATAAATAAAAATTTATAATATAATATATATATATATATTTTATATTATAAGTAGATAGAACCAATTATTATATCCAATGTGAATTGTATTTAATCAATTACAAGTAGATAGAACCAATTACTATTCCAATTCAATAAATATCTATCCAAGTATAAGGGGTTTGTTAGGGTTTAAGGAATTGCATCCAACCCCACACACTTCTACCACGCATTAACCCAATAATTAGATAATCTTAGCTTAATAGGATGATTGATACCTGCTAAATTAACAAGTAGTCCACCTTCCAAGTTCAAACATGAATGTCTAAGGTCTTCATTTTGAACTCATAGTTATCCTAATTCCTAACCTAGGTCTAATAAAAGTGTAGTTGGGCCTTGATTTTTCAGTAGTCCTTGGCTCAAACATCTATGTATTTTTACTTTTTAGAACTATATAAGAGTTGGTACTTAATTGGTAGAGTGGAAGTGGTCAACAACCTTATGCACCTGCTTTATTGGAATTGTTCAGCAAATTTGTTCAAATCAAATTTTAACTAATATTATAGTGAAGAATATCATGTACACCAATTATGGAGATATAGACATTCTATTTGTTTTTACTCTCCCTTTTTTCCAACAAATTGAGAAAAATGAAAATGACTTGTGTTTATGTCACCAAAAAAGCGAAATGAGTTATTAGGATAGCACATATCACTAGCCCAACAAATTAACTAGTTTGTCATATAGCTATTTGAATTAAGTGCATAAACAAATAATGTGTTAGGTTTTCAAAATCCCGAAAGGGACTTTTATAACGAAGTGATAGCAACCAATTGCTTGAATATGCATCCCTCTGGCATATGCGAGGATTGAATATGACCAATTTTAAAAGCTTAGACTTCAAGAGCAAGATAAGAATGATAGTAGTTTATTAATAATCATTATTCCACATTTTAGTCATATATGTTATTCTACTTGCTTGCATATTAAACAAAATTGTTGAAATTCGAATAAGAACGTACAACAATTATTAAAAGTGTAGGTTTTTTTTTTTATGAATATTTCTATATTAATATGCATTCGTGGTAGATGCAAATTGCATTTTCAATTATATATCTTACATTCAAACTATAAAAGGGTAATTTGTTAAAACGTCAAGTTGGTCCAATATATTCGTCGCAGACAAAACAAGAAAATCAATGATTGCTTTGTGTAATTAATTCCACATTCGAAGTTTGCCACCTTTGCTTTATTGATTGAAGTTCAAGTTTGAGGGGCATTTGATTTCATCCATCAACAAAAGCAAATGTTGGTGTGTGATTGGAGCAGCCTCTATTCATAAATTAAGAATTTACACATAGGCATAATACAACGTACTACGTAGTACGTTAATTTTATTTATTTACTTGTCTCTTATCTTATCTTATTCCTTTTCATTCTTTTTTCCTACTATATATTTTATTTACTTACTCGTCTCTTATCTTATTCCTTTTCTCCACCCACGTACGTTAACGACACGCACTTGTTTTTTGTGTGCGGTTTTCAATTCGCTATATGCAAAATGCAACAATCAAATTTTCTCTCTATGCAAATTGCAAGCCTACCACGCCATCATTGGTTGGTGACAATAACGAACTATTTGACTTCAACTTTATTAACTTATCCTTTTCAAATCCCATGTGGGTTTTAGCATTATTGTATTCTTAAACAAACAAGTACTGAATCGTAACTTTGGCAGCCATAGCTTTCTTTATTTTTACTTAACTTAATCTCATGTTTGTTCTTTTTTAGCACGATGTGGCATGCATCCATCAATAGGAAATTCAAAGAGAAAGTAGTACTATCTATACTATCAACAGGGTTAATTAACAATGTGATAAGCATATTGTTTGCAGTTTAACAAAATTATTTGAGTGAGTTAATTTAAATATAAGAGTTTGGGGGTGGTAGTAATGTATAGGATAAAGTGCATACCTCGGGTAAGTAGCATCAATGCCTACTTGGATTAGTGTAATTACATGTCTGAAGACATGTACAATTATATGCAAATTTAATTAAAATAAATTAAATTGTTTCTACTTTCTACCTAACTATTAGCAAGATAGAGTATAGTACGTGTTATCTCTTAAAAGTCAAGACATGCTATCATATTCGGTATTGCCTTTCTTTGACTGAAATTGCATGCCGAAATTCTTCTTAAACAGGAGCAATAAATATGATTAGGATGGTTAACAAATGTCATTAAATTAATATATTGATATTTTGATGAAGATGGAGAAGAAATAAGAAAATTAATTAAAAAGAATAAATGAATTAATGTGGGAATTTAAACATATGCATTCACAATTTTATCTCGTAATTTGACCAAGTTATTGGTTGTAGCAATATAACGCCTTTTTCTTTTCTTGGCTAATTTTTCGTCATGCGTGATTTAATGTTTTTATTCTATTCCATTTTGTGAACAAGTAGGATTCCTTTATCCCTCAAAAAAAAAGTAGGATTCCTTTACAAGACAATGAAGATTAGACGTGTTACATAGTGTGTTGATTAGAAAAGAAAAGAAAAAAGAAACAAGAAACAAGAGAACATGGTTAACATCACACCTCCGAAGTAGTATGATGAAGAAGAAAAGTCTTGAAATGAAATTAAAACAAAGAATATAAATAAATAAATAAATAAAATATTGAATACATGGCGACAAAGTACTAGTAAAGAAATAGAGACACCAACAAACACTCAAACATGATTGAGAGAAGAAACAATTGCTGTCTGTCACGTAATTAAAAATAAATAAATAAATAATTGTTGTGTGCTGAGGGTATATGTGTTAGAAAACACAGAACAAGAGTTTCTTTATTTTATTTTTGTTTTTTCTCTTCCTAGACTAACATGTGCTGCCACATGCTCTGCGGTAATTAACTTTCAAACTTTAATTTGATTTTAAAGATCATTTTATTTCAAGATTTTTTCTAATATATATCTTCTCAAAATAAATTTTGGTGGCAATAATTTCATGTTTTTCTTATAATCTATGTTTTTTTGCTCATAGACTTGTCAAATTAATAAATAGTTCTTTGAAAAGTTTATATTGACAGATTATTTTCGACAAACTAAAGTCGCTAGTGAGTGAGTGAGTGACAGTCAATTTGATCTTCAGTTATTTTCGTGTTGCATATATTCTCAAAGCAGTGACAACCAATAATCATAGGTTCAAATTTATGGACAACCAAGTTGTCATAATATTTATAAAAAGAAAAAGAAAAGAAAAGAAAAAAGATTTTATGGATGGCTTTGATCATCAGTAATTAACGAGACATTTTGTATGATCGACAACATCAAAAACTATAACATTCGTATCAAAAAAAAAAAAATTCAAAATGATTCGGGTATTTTCTTGCTGGAAACATGGATGTGTATGAGAATCCTACATAAGAATCGATACCTGTAAAAGAAAGTAGCACGCTGCATGTACAAAAAATTAATAAACTGTAGCTGAATGCAAGTGATGAATAACGCTAATATAGTACTGTGCTAAATATTAATAGATGCAGCTGGGTGGTGATTTTCGTGTGGGATATATTCATGTTGTGATTGGAGAATTAATTTGAACCCCACATTATAATACACCTTGTTAATATGCTGTTGTATTCATATTAGTACTGAAGCTAGCAAACAAGCATCGAAGTTTCCATTATCTTTTCTATAAACTAATTTGTGCAGTTGTGCCCTTAAAATTTTGATTTGAAGCTCGATCCACCACCGCTTTCTATGTTATAATGTTCAGATAATAAAATGAATATTAAATAATGATTATGATTGATGATGAACCAGCCCAAATAATACATGTATAAAGGTATAAACTTTTTTATTCTTATAAATGCAGGCAATTTTGATTGGGTAAGCTGATGACTTTTCATCTCTCTGGGCTCTCGTGCCTGAAAAACCTGCATAGCTGTTTAAGATTCGATTTTTATTTATTTATTTGATAATATATAATATTAATTAGCATCTAGCGCAATACTTGTCCAAATAGCATTTCTCTTTGTTATATATATGGGCTTTTACAACTTTTGAATAGTCAACCTCGGCACATATTCTTCAATAATAACAGCCAAACAAATATGAACCCTAGCTATAGTTTCAACAATAATAGGGACAAATGCATAGCTAAATGATATATTCGACCAAGTTCATTTCACCAGAACCTTATGTGTTTTCCTAATTAAAAAAAAAAGTTACCAACTTGATTTCATACTTTTCAATTTCAACCGGTCAATTCAATCCACATTTTCCCAGACTTAGTGATAAATGTTATTATGTGTCATATGTGCACTAATTTGTCATGTTCTTGATGATTAGGTGAGCGTGTGAGTTGCCACATCTCACACATGTCATGCTCTACCTCCTATATATTGTAGCATTCTCTCTAAGACCATCCTCCAATATCTTCTAATAATTAAGCTTTATTACTTAGCAAATCATCAAAATGGCACTTTCTTCTTCTTCTTCTTCAACATCCATATTTGCTTTCTCTTTGTTCATCACTCTTTTGCTTATAGGAAGTTCTTCAGCTCAACTCTCTGAGAACTTCTATGCTAGTAAATGTCCCAAGGTTTACTATGCAGTAAAATCCGTTCTTCAATCTGCTCTGGCTAAAGAACCTCGCATGGGAGCTTCTATCGTTCGCCTCTTCTTTCATGACTGCTTTGTCAATGTAAATTACTCTTAATCCAACTTCTTGAGCTTTTATTTTTCATTAGTCATGTGAATTTAATGATAATGCCGTGATAGTTTAAAATAATTTATATTGATATTCAAGTACAATTTAACTTTTATGTAATTTTTAAGATTTTTTTTAACAAATTTATTATAAACAATAAATTGTAATTAATTGACGGTACATCATCTTAGATAAAGAAAGATATATAATACTTAAGTTTGCGCATGAAACATAACTTAATTCATTTGGTTGTCAACGAAGTTTTCAAAGATTTCAAATCGTTCATGTATTCCTTCGTTAAGAAAGTAATTCGTTCGTTGTGTGTGGAAAATCATAATTGCGAAAATACAAGTATTTAACAGTATGTTCTTTTCATGTTACGTCATGTATTGGCCATATTCATACGTATTTTTCTTTTTTTCTATCACTTTCAGTATGTCTTATTCGATGATGTGACATCGACACGTCTCAAGCATAAAAAAAAATGAAGTGAAATTGTTCTTATCCAAATGTTTCCATGGTTAATTACGCACACCACTTCTTTTAAAAACATAGGCTTTTGGTTTTTTCCGCCCACAGGCCATAGGTCCGAATCTCTTATAAGAATAAATTATAGTATATTTAAATATTCTTACTTTCTTAGTCGAATTTGACTCATCGTGTAATAAATAGTTCTGTTTATTTTTATTGCTAAAATAAAGTGTTTTACATAAATAATTCATACATCTTTTTTCTTTTTCATTTTTCAACTTTGGTCATGTTCTTTAAACATGCACTTCTTTTGGCTTAATTAGAAATTAAATGCTTCTAAAGTAAAGTTTCACCTATCAATCCAATTTCGGTAAAGTTAGACAATGTTATATAAAGTTTGTTGCTTAATTGGAAACAGGGTTGTGATGCATCAGTGCTACTTGATGGGCCTTCATCCGAGAAAACTGCACCTCCCAACAATAACTCTTTGAGAGGCTATGAGGTTATTGATGCCATCAAGACTAAGGTGGAGGCACTGTGCCCTGGAGTGGTGTCATGTGCTGATATCGTCACCATTGCTGCTCGTGATTCTGTTTCAATTGTGAGCATTTCAAAATTAATATATATAAACCAAAAGTTCAAGTTACACAATCAATAATTTTAAGAAAATTACACTTTATTGTGATAATTATTTTTCTTTTAAAATCTAATAATAGTAACGAGTCATTAATCTATCATTTGTTACTTATAATAAGAATAAGAAGTAAGTGATTTATAGATATATAGGGTTCTTTAATATTATTTATCTATTATTGTGGTTTATAAAATAAAATATAATGATATGCTGCATGTGCATGCAGCTTGGAGGGCCATTTTGGAAGGTTAAAGTTGGTAGAAGGGATTCCACAACTGGTTTTTTCAACCAAGCAAGCAGTGGTGTGCTCCCAGGGCCAGGTTCTTCCCTCAGTGACCTTATCAAAAGATTCGAAGATCAAGGACTCTCTACCAAGGACATGGTTGCATTATCTGGTATATGTCATTTTCTCTTCTTTTTTTTTCCTAGTTTAATTGGCCCCTCTCTCTTCTAGCCCCTTCCATTGTGTGACTCAATCTGTATTATTATTATTATTATTATTACAGTATCTCTTGATAATTAGATATGTGATGGTGGTGGATATGTGGACCAGGATGTGACATTTAAACAACTACGTACATGCATGCTAAAAGCCATGTGACTTCTAATTTCTAAGCACGAGTCAAGTTAAAGGAAAAGCATGTTTAACTAACTTGGGAAAAGACATTATTGATTATTGATTGGTAGTGTTTAATTAATGTTGATTTCCTTTATGGTTAATTTTTCAGGAGCACACACAATTGGAAAGGCAAGGTGTGCAAGTTACAGAAGCCGCATATACAACGAAAACAACATAGACAGTTTATTCGCAAAGGCAAGGCGAAAGAACTGTCCAAATGGCAGCAATGGAACACCAAAAGACAACAACGTTGCACCACTAGACTTCAAAACCCCGAACCATTTCGACAACGAGTACTTCAAGAACCTCATCAACAAAAAGGGTCTTCTTCACTCTGATCAAGAGCTCTTCAATGGAGGATCAACGGATTCACTTGTGAAAAGTTACAGCAACAACCAAAAGGCCTTTGAGGATGATTTTGTTAATGCTATGATTAACATGGGAAACATCAAACCCTTGACTGGGTCAAATGGACAGATCAGGAAGCAGTGTAGGAGGCCCAATTAGAGAGGAAACACAACAAATGGTTAATTAAAATTATAAATTGTGTTTTGTGTGTGTGTGTGTGTTTTATACACGTATACACCCCAAAAGTGGGGTTGTTCTTTTGTGAGTTCGAAAATTGTTTTGTATTGTTTAGTTCAATTTCAGTTTTACTAGAGTTGTTGTGAGGAATTAATTGTAAAGCATATATGTTTGATTTTTACTTGTAATGTCATTTTGAGGGTGTGTTGATACGGTTGCGACAATTGTAACTGTTTCAAGAAACGTGGTATAATGAAAGTGGGATATTGTTTTTTTTTTTTTTACATGAGAATTGCTCTCGGTGTGTATTAGTTTACTGAATTAAATTCTTTATATGCTACTTTAGTTTTTTTTTTTTTTTGTAGTTTATTTGGATTTAGAATTAAATTCTTGTAAAATAACTGACTACTCTAATTTCTTATATATAAATTCGCTTTAAAGTCGCACGATTTAACTAATCCCTTAGTTTAAATTATATGGGAAAAAGGGTGTGTTTAATTGTGTTTTTATTTTTTTCTTTTAAAAATCATTTTGCAAATATTTTTTAAACAATCATTTTAGTGAAGAGGGTGGAAGAGAGCAAGTATATAGAGAACGAAAATAGGACAATACCAAAACCAAAATGGATGATAAAAAAACTGAAAGTAAAAAAAATCAAAACAGCTTATATATGTTTTTTTTTATTTTAAAAACTATAACACTTTTTAAAAAATGGTTTTAAAAACTAGTTTTTTTTATATATAAAAAAATAGTTTTAAAAAACAAGATACACTCAGGCCACATTCCATAAGATTGATGAGGCTCAAAGAATTCACAAAAATCACAAACCTATTGAATTAGGCCCAATAAATATAAAGAATAAGGGAATTAAATCAATTATTAGATGCATGGTCCAACATTATAATATAATATTCATAAGAATATCCGTCCAGTCAATGGATGACTAACAACTTCATATAATTCCTTGAGAAGAAAACTACTCATGCAAACATTTAATAAAGGTTTAGTTAATAAACTACAATTAAAAGCTTACATTAAGAGTAGAAGTCAATTACATCACAATCCAATTAATTCTAATCCATCAAACCCTAACTAAAAAGATTTAGAATCCATGACAAAGGAATAAGAACGAGAAAAGAGAAGAAAACTCTGTTAATTGCATTCAAGAAACTAGCTAGAAATTATGAACCAAAAAGAAATCTTTAAGAACCCAATTTCTTAAAATTTCTAAATCCTAAGGTGTACTTGATTGTACTGTTAGACACCAAGCTTGTTGCTTAACTAATTAACAATCACTAATCATTGTAATTTTTGTCATTCAATCTTAAATAATTTAATTAATTTTCTCTTCAATTAAGAGTTTTTATTTACAAATTACTTTATTCATAAATACTTTATCTCCGATTCATTAAGCAATCAATAAGTAACTCATGAAAAAAAAAATTTGTATAAAAAAAATTCTCTCTAATTTTGAACAATTTAAAATCACATGTAGTACATTAAATTTTATTTTTTTTTAGCAACCATTTAGTAAATTTTATTTGTAATGCTCTAATCATTCAATGCTTAAGTTTTTTTTTTTTTTTTTATGTGTATTCAATGCGTAGGTATATTAGTATATACATACCACAACAACTACATTTTTAGGCTTTGGAAATCTTGACAAATCTATCACAACATTTAGACTTTGTTTGTCAGTGTTGAAAACGGACAGACACAGACAGATAGGAATATATTTTAATCATTTCGTCCATTTGGTATGAATATGAGAGGGAAGCATGACTAAAAAAGTACGTGGTGGCTCACTGTTGCACTAATTGTCCATTTTAGGAGGAAAAAGGACAAGTAAAAGTGTTTTGGCCAGTGAAAATACTAAAACAGACAATTACATATTTTATTATTACTCGCTTTTGATTAGTCAAATCTATTTTTTAAATGATATCTTAAACTAACTAATAATGTGGTTTATAAATTAGTTAGATTTCAGATCATATGTTTTTTTTTTTTTTTCAGAATCATAATTTTGATACAAAATAGTTATCACCAGTCAAGATCATATGCTAATAATCATATTTCTATGATTGGATTCCTTTGGAAGTTTTGAATGAAATGAAAATATCTTTCTTTTAAAAAAAACTTAATATATTAAAATTAAATTAAATACTTGTTTATTCAAAATAAGTTAAATCAAATACACGCTTAATTCTTTTAAACTGTTTTGTTCTCAAACCCAACGTAACATATTTACATCTCTATGATTTAACCTATTGTTTGGATAAATAAATAAAATTTATAACTTTATGATATTTGGTTAAACAGAAATAAAGAAAACATTAAAAACTCAAAAAAAATGCTCTCTTTAAAATTTCTTTTTATTTCAATTTTATTTTTTTTCTTTCTTATTTTTATTGGAAAACATGATTTTAATAAAAATAACCATTTTGCTTGAAACTACATTCTAAAAAACGTATTAGTTTTACAACTTTTAATTGAGAATGTATATTCCTTCTTTAAAGCACACACAAACCCTGGCCAAAACTTCCAATCTACTAAAATTTTAGGGAATGGAGTTATGAGATTCACAAACTCCATTAGATCAATGTGAAATGAATCCAATGATAATCATAGATGAACCAACAAAGATGTACAAACTCCATTAGCTTAATGAGAAATGCAACTCTTAAACCCCTTTAACTGCTAACACTCATAATTTCTTCTTCATATGCTTGTTATATACTATCATCTAAGGATAAATACATCACCAAATACAAGTTATGTATGTGTCCACTAACATTTTTTGCCTTAGCTCAGAAACAAAAAGTTACACTTGCATGCACATCACAGAGAGGCGTGTCAATCCTCCTTCTCCATACATAGTCTCCTCTCCCCGTTTACAATCATGCATATTATGTGCACAATGCAATGTATGAATCTTACATATTTTGGATGGCTCGCAAGGTTGGAATATCGAGATCAAGCTCTTCCAGCGTTGCCATGTCTATGGTTTCTAAATTGATTAAGGAGAGCCAAGGCCTAAATTGAAAATGAAATGAGATGAAATCCATCACCTCTTTTTGTACCAAGAGAATTAAAATAAAATAAAAGGGAACTAAATTATGAAACCATAAAGAACCAATAATAATAGTACCTTTTCTTTGGCCCTTGGGGTGCCTGATTGTGACAATGATACCAAAGGGGGCACAGCTCCTTCTTGGAGCACCATGTTTAAGTATCTGTGATTGTCTGAGCATAGATGTAGAAGAGCTGCTGCTGCGTTCTCCTTTCCTCTTGCAGAACCCAACTCGACCACCTCGACCAAAACAGGAATGCCGCCTTCCTGACCAATTGCTGTTTTGCCTTCTGTTATTGTAGCAAGATTTGCTAAAACGGCCACTGCCTTATCAACCATTCCGGCTGCCGGGTCCATTAACTCTACAAGGTGTTTCACAGCACCGGCTTGCACAATCCGATCCTTGTTTTCATGAAATATTGACAAATTAAACAAAGCAGTTGCAGCATCTTTCTTCCCTCTAGGGGTTCCGTTCCCCAATAAATCAACCAGTGGTCTAATTGCCTCAGACCTGCCTATCCTGATCTTGTTTTCCTCAGTAACCGAGAGGCTGAAGAGAGTGGCAGCTGCATTCTCCTTGGCTTCTGGACTCCCTGTCTCAAGAACATGAATCAAAGGTTCAATTGCACCGGCATTTGCAATAGCGGCTTTGTTGTTATCGTTGATTGATAAGTTAAGGAGTGCTGTAACAGAATTTTCCTGGATCGTAGTATCAGTTGATTGCAGTAAATCAACTAATACGCTAATGCCTCCACAACTTGAAATCACAATTCGGTTATCCATACTGTGCTTAGCAAGAAGGCGGAGTTCTGATGTTGCCTCTCTCTTAGAATCGATAGAATCGCTCTTTAACTGCTCCATTAATTTCCGAACCTGGGTTTCAGCAGCAGGCAGATCAGCTCTTGTTTCAATAGGATTAGACACTGCCCTAGGAACAAGCCGCTCAGATGACCTTTGCCATATATTATGGCTTCGAGACCTTGGTACTGCTAATTGGGGTGAAAACTCAGGTTCTCTATGACGAGCTGGCATGGCAACAGCATCTGGCCCTGAATTCAATTCCCCCGAAGCATCTTGACTGTGGACTGAACTGGTTGACAATAGAGGAGTATTGTTGTCATCAGTAGTAGTTCTAACATCAGTTTGAGATTGTTCTGAGCTTAAGGCATTGGAGGATTCCCTTTGTGACATTAATGATTGGACAACTGAATCCACACTCCCTTCATCTGAGCTGGCAGACTCGTCATCTGAACCTGTGGATGATATTCTTTCAAGATCCATGTGCTGCTCATTAACTGCGTCATTTAAGGAACCACCTGGAGTTGAAGAGGCATGCAATGGTGATGTTCGTTCTTGGTGGACTTCAGCACTAGTTATAACAGGTGAATCCTTGGTCAAACCAGACTCCATAGACCCATGAAAGGGAGATAGTGGATTTAAGGTTTTGAACTTAATGGGATCAACAAGCTTCACATCATTTGATTCACACCAGTTAGCAATAAATGCCTTGACAGTGTAGTTAGGTATTAGATTGGTGTGAACCAGAGTCTGGCGTGTCTTTGGGCAAACCATAAGCCCTAGATCAATCCAGTTCTTGATGAAAGCCCGCTCATATGTTTGCCCCGATGCCACAATGACTGGATCTGTCATCAATTCCAAAGAGAGAGGACAGCAAAAATCAGCAGGTACTGACACTGGGATAGAGCTCTGAGCTTGCTTAAGCATAACAAGATGCTCATGCATACGATTTACAATCGAGATCATTTGATCAATATATTCAGATTCTGCAGTATTTTCAAGTTGTTCAGCATGCTCCTTCAACTTATCAAGCACTACAGCCTCAATCAGGACCTCTTGATTAGACCTTAGACCCAGATTCTCAGCAATGTTTTCCAGAACCTCTGTACTTGGTCCTACACCTTCCAGTTGTTCCATAATAGCTTTTTTAATGGTTGATGATGTTTCATTGCCCAAATTATCAGGGAGACTTTGCGGTGAAGCCTTCAGCTGTTGTAAAATGCTGAGACCCAAATCCTGAATTGTTGATATCAAGGGATCAACTTGAATAACCTAGTGATTAAGAAAGAGGAAAGAGTGAGAACCAACACATACATAACATCAAAGAATTAAGCCAAATGACATCTATGAGAAATATGACCGTAAAGACAACTAGTACATAATATACTTATATACCAGATGGCAATCCAAGTTAAGCAAACATACTAGCAAATTGTTCACATCTACCCTTAGCTTAGCACCTCTTATCTTGACAAGGTGTACAAGGGTAATGATATATAGTTAGTACTTAATAAAAAATAGAACTTGGGTTAACTATAAGTACAAAGCAAAACTTTGATTAAGCACTGAGTGAAAGAACATGAAGATGTTATGAAAGAAGATGAGCAGAAGAACAACAAAGATGAGAGAAAGAAAGTGACTAGGGGAGACAGAAAATGAGAAATTACACTAATACTTAGCTGCAAAACTGTGTTTCTCTATACAAAACACTGAAAACAGAAGGTATGATCACCTCAGCCACAGGAACATAGAGAAAGATAATATTCTTAAAAAAAATCTTCACAAATAACATTAACTAAATGCAGATATAACCCTAATTCAATGACCTACATTCCATATGCATATAGATAGCATCATTATTAAAACAGTGTGAATGATCACACACAAAATGGGTGTGAAAAAGCTATGCAAATGGTCAAGGAAAATATGCAGAAAAAACAGGAAAATGTGCAAAAAGGATTAGCAGGAAAAAATCATGCAAATGGGAGACAAAATATCATTCAAGTGAGCAAGAAAAAAAAACCATGCAAATGGGTGGGGAAAATTATTCAAATGAGTAGGAAAGTAAAATATGTGAATGAGAAGGAAAATGGGCCAAAACATTATGTAAATGGGTATCAAAAAAATTCAAAAAACATGCAAATAGACAGGAAAAAAATCATGTAGGGTGGTGGGAAGTGGGTGGAGGGGAAACTCTTGATTATAATATAGAGACAAAGTGAGAATGAGACTTACAAAGTAGAATTTGCTAGATAATGGATGCCAGTTCAGAATAAGCTCCCTCAACTCATCAACAGCCAGACCAAGTTCCTCGAATAGCTTACTAAGCACTTCGTTAGAAGAAAAATCAGAAAAAACAGTAGTATCAATAATCGGCTTCAACAACTTAAGCATCTTCTCTGCCTTTTGGTAATACTTCGATACAGGTTCTGACTTCATTTTTTCAGAAAATGCTAAATGCGAAAATGAGGATATGGCATCAGATAGCACCTTTAACAAAGATATCTCCATAACACCTGGACTAGTAACAAAAAAATTGTTCAGTTGATTGTGAGAAAAGAAAAGAAAGACATTCTTTTTGGATTGAAAATGAACAAGACAAGGAAAAATATCTCTTATCCAAGGTTTCCCCTTTCTATGATGGATCTAATGATCAATTCTCAATTGATACACCCTTCGTCTACCCATTCTATTTAAGTTAAATACCTGTCCTTCCATCCTCTCAAGCAGAATAATATAACATTATACAACAGTGAACCAAACAAGATTAACAAAGTGGCATAAAATGCAACAACAAAGGAGAAAGCAACCAAAACCAATACAAAGCAAATGCAGCAACACATGCTCAAGGTGCAGCACTAGAAACTCAACAAAAACCACACCTACCCTTTTGGTAAAAATGCAACTTTTTGTTCAAATGAAAGCACAAAGTGATGAAATAAGGTGTCAAACTCAAAAATGATATAAATGAATAAATAACAGAGAAAGTGATGAAATATGGATTTTACCAGAAAGAGGGGATTGGAAGGAAACAATTCCCGGATGATAGTGAGAGAAAGGGAAAAAAATTGGTTGACAGCACCGCTCAAAGGGATTTTCCGGCCACCGTTGGAATGGGAGGAGCTGAAAGCCGCAGTGGTGGTGCTGAAATAAATGTGGAAACTTTGGGAAGTTCTATTCTAACCTATGGACTATTGACTTAGCATAGAAATAAAACGTGTGCAATAAATGTTATTATAATAATTATAAAAGTTCTTTATTAAGCTTTTGATTTTTCTTTGAATACTTTCAGTCATTAATTAATTAAATATGCAAATACTAATATAGAGTCAAAATTGTTACATTTAAATAGGAATCTGTTTTTTAACCGGAATCATGATAAAAATGTCATACACTTTCACGTAATAAATTTTCCAAATACTTATATATAAAAAAGAAATCTTAAATACTTGTCGACCAACCGTTATAGTTAATTTCATCATTATTTTTATTATAAAAATTACAAGAATCCTTCACTAAAAATAATATTGTATAAAATTAGATAAAATTGTTATAGGTGATAAAATACTTTTTTTAAAAAAAATTAGTGAATATTTGGATTTCATTTTAAAAAAAAAGAAGAATCTAAAAAGTAGTTTTATTTTTAAAGTAATATTTTTTCTTTCTTCATTTTTTTATATTAAAATTTGCTATTATACATTCGAATCTATAAAAATTATTTTTTAACTCTAATTCAGGCATAGCTCCAGTTGTCACAAAACATCCAATAATTTATTGCAATCATACTTATACTAGGTGTAGGTGATGTGTGGTATTCGCATTATAATTCTTGTCAACGACATAAATGCCAACAAACATTTATAAAAAAAAGTTTATTTGACAAATTCAACATAAATAGAATAAATTAGTCTTCTTTTTTTTTTTTAATTATGCTTAGCCATTTAGTTGGTCAAACTATATACAGTGATAAATTTTAAATATGTGATTTGATTTTTCTTTTCGTGTAGAGAAATATTAAGGTTAATGAAATTGCTCATTTTCTTGGACTAATCAGGCCCAACATTTTTGTTTGTAGTATAATCTCTTTCCTGTCCTAAGTATTATTCTTGTTAAGATGGGCAAAGGGTAAGTTTGTAATGCTTATATTTCCCCAGAATAAAAAAAAAAGAAGAGGATCTGTAAATGCATTGGCGTTGCATTATTTTTAGACTAAAATGAAAAGGAGTTAATTACGTTTTAATTCCTTTAAGTTAGGAGTTATATTTTTTTTTTAAGTCTCTCAAATAAAAAAATCGTTTTTTAGTTTTTTAAATTAAAAAAAAAAACTCTTTGGAGTTCTCTTCTAAATACAAATTTGCAATATTTAAACTCCGAAATTAGTTTTTTTTTTTAAATTTGAATGATTAAAAAATAAAAGTTCTTGTTTGGAGCATTAAAATAAATAGACCTTTTATATAATTAATAAATAAATAGATTTATTTGATGAATGAAAAATAAAATAAAAATAAAATGGTGATGAATATGAGACACACTCATATGATGATATTTCATCATCCCCGAAGTTGGAAGAGTAAGGTGACTCACACATACCCGATGGCCTCCATTTGTGCTCCAAGAGCACTTCTCTTCACTCATTCTACCAAACGCTTCTTCAAACCCTTCCCTCTCCATTGCACTACCATAACCACCTGCACCCTCCAACAACAACCTCGTCGCAACAACGTTATCGAAATCCTCCAAGAGCGCGGTCTGGTCGAGTCCATCACCAGCGACGCGCTTCGCGGCGCGTCCTCCACACCCCTCAAGGTCTACTGCGGCTTTGACCCCACCGCCGAGTCCCTCCACCTCGGCAACCTCCTCGGCATCATCGTCCTCTCCTGGTTCCGCCGCTGCGGCCACTTCCCCGTCGCGTTGATCGGCGGCGCCACCGCGCGCGTCGGTGACCCCTCCGGGAAATCCCTCGAAAGACCCGAACTTGACGCCGAGTCCTTGGAGAAGAACCAATTGGGTATCTCCAACACCATCGAACGGATTCTGGGTCGCGCTCAAAATTCAAACTTGGTTGGTCCTGATTCCAATTCCAATTCCTCTGTTGTGATTCTGAATAACTATGATTGGTGGAAGGAGTTTAGTTTGCTTGATTTTTTGAAAAGGGTGGGTAAGTTTGCTAGGGTGGGGTCAATGATGGCTAAGGAGAGTGTTAGGAAGAGGTTGGAATCAGAACAAGGAATGAGTTACACTGAGTTCACTTATCAGTTATTGCAGGGTTATGATTTCTTGCACTTGTTTCAGAATGAGGGTGTTAGTGTTCAGATTGGGGGTAGTGACCAATGGGGCAATATAACTGCTGGGACTGAGTTGATTAGGAAGATTTTGCAAGTGGAAGGTGCTTATGGTTTGACATTCCCTCTTCTTCTGAAGAGTGATGGCACAAAGTTTGGAAAGTCCGAGGATGGTGCCATTTGGCTGTCTCCAACATTTTTGTCTCCATACAAGTTTTACCAGTATTTTTTCAGTGTGCCTGATGATGATGTTGTTAGGTTTTTGAAGATTCTTACCTTTTTGGACATTGAGGAGATAGTTGCCTTGGAGGGGGAGATGGGGAAGCCTGGTTACATGCCTAACACCGCTCAGCGGAGACTTGCCGAGGAAGTTACACGGTTTGTTCATGGAGAGGATGGTTTGGCTGAGGCTCTTAAGGCCACTGAGGCGCTGAGGCCGGGGTCTGAGACTAAGTTGGACTGGGAAACCATTGAGGGGATTGCTGAGGGTGTGCCGTCTTGTTCTTTGGCCTATGATGCGGTTTTGAATCTGTCGTTGGTGGATCTTTCGGTTTCTTCTGGTTTGTTCGAGAGTAAATCTGCTGCGCGGCGGTTGTTGAAGCAAGGGGGGCTTTACTTGAATAATAACAGAGTGGATAGTGAAGGTAAGAGGATTGAGGCTGTGGATATAGTGGATGGGAAAGTTCTCCTGTTATCAGCTGGCAAAAAGAATAAGGTGCTGGTGCGAATAGCTTGAGAGTATTTATTGGATAGAACATTCTTTGGAGACTGTCTTTTTGCTCTGTTGTTTTGTTGTACTCTTAAATTTTTTTGATTTTCTTGCTACACGGAATCTTCGAAGTTACCTATGGAATGCCAACTAGCTTGGCTTTACAATTCCATGATGATATCCTTTCATTCCATTAAGGACAAAACTTAGACACATTTCTTTAATTGTTCTCCAATTAGAATTAGAGTTTCATATACGTAACTTGTATTGATCCTTCATGCAAACTTTTATTTCGTAGATTATTATCAAGGTAAAACTTCAATTCTGATTGGAGAACATCAAACACAGAAGGAATTGCATCTAAGTTTTGTCTTTCGAGTAACACTTCTTACTTGCATTGCATCCATTCTTTGGTAAACATTGCAGCAGCATTCTTATTTATGGAGTCTCTAACATTGCAGTTGTAAATTTGTAAGTTCAAAATTTCTAGATTAGAGAATATTGAAATTTGAAAGTAAATACATTTATTAACCATTGTTGAACACATGCTAATCGCATTGAGCTTAAATTAATTATTAATGAACTCATTGGTGGTTGGTTGGGACAGTGGTCTTTTTGCTGGAAGTTTCTATTTTTGATCTTTAACATTTTGTTGTTTTGTTACATATTTCAGTATTGCCTTGTTGGACTAGTTGGACTAGCAAATTTGTATGGCATATAGTCTGCATGGGTAATAGCCTTGTTGAACTAGTTGGAGTTCTATGTGCCTTTAATTTGTATGGTGTATTGATATTCATGTCAACTTATATGCTTATATAACTAAGAGGGTCTAACCAACTGGTCAAACTCAGTTGGTTGAGTTGGTTGAGTAAGGTAGTGAGTATTGTAAACCTTGGTATCGTGTTGGATTTTAACCAATAAAAAAAAAAAATTATATGTCAAGAACCAGATGTAAGCATGTAGCAGTGATACTTCCATCTTTCCATTGAAAACCTTTGTGTATAGTGAATCATTAGACTGGTCAATATAGGAAATACTAGTACTAATCTTTTCACTTGAGCCCTGCCTTAATAAAGCTGACAGCTTCTCTGGCTTAATGACTGCTTCAAAATTGTTGCTGTTATATGACATGAATACGGTTTTTTGGTTCTGATTGATTTAGGAGCTACTACCTGGTGGATGAAATAGCTTTAGATTATGTGAATTAGTACTATTTAGTGAGTAAATAATGAAAAATGTAACATGGAAAACTTGGTAAATTAAATATAAAAACAATATATTAAAACCATAATATAAAGGATTTTTAATGAAAAAAAAACTACAATAGGCTCTCCCCTCTTACAGTAGATTCTTTTCACCTACAGTGTTAATAATAAGTTTTTGGTCTATAAATGTTAATAATGGGCTTTTTGCCTGATGTATTAAGACTAACACTTAATTAGTATTTTGAAAAAGTTTCCTCCCTTAAAACAATTCCAATCAAAAGAGAAAAAACCACTGTTCATTAATTTAATTTTTATTTGTTTATCCATAAGAATCAAATTCTATTAAATTCATAATGAAAGATATTACTTGTCCATTAGTTAAGATAAATTATTTCAAATAAATGCATTATAAATGTTTATTTTTAAACTGTTCCATAGAGAGATAAAACAATAAATTCAAGGCTAGTTACAGACTTACAGTTAGGGATGGTTTTAAAATCATTTTTTATATAATTAGTTATTATTAGTTATAGTTATTTTAAAAAAAATGTTTTTCTTTCTTTTATTCACCTACTTCCTAAGATTTTATGATTAAAAAAATATCAATATTAATATAGTGTCAGGGCAATATCTAGTGTAAGATAAAATTAAATTAAAAATAATCTTATATCACAAATTAAATTATTTATTATGAATAAAAAAAATATATTCTATATGATTAAAGATATTCTAATCTATATATTCTTTTTTTGGATAAATAAAAGAAATGTTTTATAACTCTTAACCAAACTAAGCATGAGAATTAAGATCATATGCCATGAGTAGAAATTTCAGCCTATATAATGAATCAAATGGAGGAATATTTTGGCTCATTTTAACAATCTCAATCTCAATCTCAGTCTTCTATTTTTTTTTTATTATTATTACGAATATCTTTAAGTTTATTGTATCAAATATTAATTTTGTTTGTGATATTATGTTTGTTGTTTTCAGTTTATCGTATCAAATACTAATTTTAATATATTGTAGACATGAAGAATTTTTGTACATATAGGAAGAAATTAAATACAACACTTTCTGTTAAATAAATATATGTCTAATCGATATATATTAGAACCTTTTCCTCAGAGCTATACTATAACCACACCGAGTTGTAGTTGATTACTCCATGTGAGGACTCATTAATAGTTTTGATATATAGCTGTCCTTGTCACGGAGAAGAACCTCTTTGATTAACTACTGTGACACAGCTCCACTAATAATTTTTTTTGTTTTTTTTTACTGCTAGCTCCACTAATAGTTAATTAGGCATGTGAATGCTTTATTAGATATGTATCTTTGACTTTTAATCACATATATATAGATCCAAAGACCTATCATTAATTAATTAATATACATGTAGCATCTGGGAATCCTCACAAACACATATAGTTTATCTTTTTCTGACATTTAATATCATATTAGAACTTGTCAACCCCACATAAATGCGATATCAGTTTGATAATTTTTTTTTTTTTTATCAATACTATTAGTTAAAATATAAAATTATTTGCCAACAAGTCGCCCAACTAGCTTGAATTGCGTGTTATAAAACTATTTCTTGCTTTCACTTCTCCAAAAAAAAAAACTAAATAAAGAAAATCAAAACTCTCGTGCCTTCAATGTATACGCTTTGTTGGAAGGATATGAAGTTTCTGAAAGTTTTGAATATTAAGTTAGTATTTAAGTGATAGTAAATGGAGCAATTAATCACTAATGGCCATGTTGAGCCAAAAGATGCGAATATCTGAAGCAACGGTGACAAAACCAAGTTCGATCGATCTGTGGCATAATCCATACGCATCTTTCGTTTAAACTACCACACAATATGAAAACGAAGATGGAAGAGAGTGAACAAATGAATAAATAATACAAATGGAGCATTCTATATTATATGTGTATACGTATTAATTAACTATCTTTAATATTTATTTAATTTCTAGACCTATCTTTCACACTAGCTCATGTTGAGTTTCACACGTCAAAGGAATCGAATGCTTCACAGGTTACGAGATTTTGTTGGTAGAAAGATTGACTTAGACTGCATACCTTTACTTACACACACACATTGCAAGCAAACGATTCCACCATTTTTTTTTATTCTTTGGTGTTCAACGATAATAAAGGAGGTTCTCCAAATTAAGCTTGGTTATGCATAAGAGGCTAAGACTATAATTATATATATAATCAAAGTGAATTACGAGAACAATTAATGAAATTTTATATATCATTGTTGAGTTAGTTGATGTCATAGCTAGACCCAAGAGCTGCTTAATTGTCTCTTTTTTGGCTACTAAATGGAATTGAAGAACTATTTTATTCTATATTACACTACGTGCTAGCAACTAGTATTACCGCTAATAGATATATAATAATCAATCTTTCTATTCTTTTATTATTCTACCTAACTTCTTTGGTGATAACATAAGATTCAAATACCACTATACCTAAATATCACATATATCATACATGTTGATAGAATAGTTTCTGCATAGCATTTTGTTATCACAATATATATGCCTTTTTTTTTAGGTCGATCACCAATATCCGGACACCATATATCCATGTATATAACTACATATCAAAAGTGTAGAGGGCTTTGGTTTTTTCTGTCCTACTGTACCAAAAAAAAACTAGGGTAGAGGGACTATATGATATGATATAACTATTTATATTTTCAGCGACTTGTTAAGCTACAACAATTAAAGTTTAGCTACCACTTCCACAAGCATTTACTTCAACAAAGTACACACACAAAAATAAACTTCATTTTCATTCTTTTATTATACAAGACTCACATGATCAGGTTTGAGAATCTAATTAATACGAGAAAATAGTTTAATATATAAACTTAGATCTATATATATGACGTTAATTAATTTAACTTCACATGGGAACAGGAACTATTATATAAATTAACACAGGCACCGTACCTTGTCTCCCTTTCAAGAAGTTAAATCTTTCACATCCTTTAAATCGATCTGCAGCTGGCACAGACTCGTGAGTGAGAGTTATTTTAATAAAGCTTTGAGTCAAAATGGAGATATATTCCCCCCACGTGCAGTGACCAATTGTTCAAGGCTACACTTCATCTCTTCATGTGATCTTCAGCGCCATTTCTATAATAAAATCATAGTTCTCAGAGCATGATGATGCCCCCTTTCTCATTAGTATTCTTTATTATGGTTTTAATTTGCTTTCTCCTTTTACCAACATAGAAGTTGACTTAGTTTTTTTCACTTTAATGCTTTTAATCCTAAGTTTAATAGTAATGCCTGATAGTTTTCCAATGTCTATCAATCATAACCAAAAGTTAGAATGCATCACTCTAACAAATGAAGACAAATCAAGAATAAATAGAAGTAGTATAAAATTGAAAATCATAATGATAATGTTTGTGAAAATTAAGGCACATCAAAAGAGTAGAAAACACCACTAAAAGCAAATGAATATGTAATGATGGTGGTTTTCCCTTTCCCATAATTAGCTCTAGCTAGATGATGACCAAGTGATACATTCTACTCTTTCTGTTGAGAAAAGCATGATTGATTGATTAATTATTCCTACATCAAATGAATAATAATAGTAATTAAACAAATGGACCTAATTAAACAAAGTATGGGACATTTTCAGTGGTGGAAATGGATCCAAGGCTCATTGATGAGTTTTTAGGAGGAGTGTACACAGAAGAAGCTGAAGATGAGGACAAGGATGAAAGGACAACAGAAGCAGAAGGTAGTGGCTGTTTTTGTTGAGGAGGATGAGGAGAAGGCAATGGTTTTGGTTGTGGTGGAAGATGAAGAAGAGGTTGAGGTTGAGGTTGAGAAAGACCTTGTTGTGAGTCTACTGCTATTGATATTGCCTCAGCAGAAGAAACCAAAGCAACATGATGATGAGAAGAATTAATGATACTTGCAGCCTCTCTATATTTGTATTTTAGTATCTCAGCCCTTATTGCATTTAGTTCTGCTTGTAAAGTTTGAACTTGTTGCTGCAAAGCTGATATTGCACCCATGCATCCATACACAGGATCTCTTAGCCTCAAGTTTGCTTCATAAACAAGGCTATTTGCTGCATCACCTCTTTGCCCCTCTGGTACCTCCTATGAAATTTTGAAGAAGAAAAAAATCAGTTTTTACTTTCAATAAGAGATGTGAAAAAAAGTGATGACTTAATTATTTGTAGTTAGTTAGGCACTAATTAACTAACCATTAGCATCTTGGAGACATTGCTTGCACCAAACACTTTGTGAACTGCTGCAAACTTCTGAGGCTCATGTGGTGAGAAATAAGGAGAGAAAGGGCATTCTTCAGCACACCTTCTTCTCAAAAGCTTGCATGCAGCACAAGGGGTAACTGTGTTTAAGGTTGTCCCTGGAGTTGTTGTTGGACCATAGAAATTCTTCCTTCCCATTTCTCCCTCTGCTCTCACCCTTGTTATCTCATCTAATCTATCTTTGGGGGTAAAAAAAAACACAAAACTGCATGTTAAAACCAAATAATAATGCATATTTTTGGCTGGTTTAGCATCATGTCATGCCTCCAACACCATCATGATATGCCAAGAACATAATCTAATGTATATATGATACTAATTTCAATTCATGACACTAATTTCAAATCATGATTCTTCGATAGCAACAAAATTGATGTTTATTTGCCAGTATGTGTATATTTACCTGTCTCTGGATGTCCAAACATGCCTTTTTGATTGTCTTGATCTGAGTGGTGTGGATTGAGAGAGGGGAAAGATTTGGTTTCATACACAGAGAGTAAAAAAGGCAGGGAAACAAACAAGTCCTTAAAAGGCAAGGTGGTGATTAGGAAAAGTAGGTCAATGCTTTTTATAAGAAAAAAGAAAAAGATATGGAATTATTAGATGAAAAGTTTAGATATTTTTAATTAGGGGGAAGGAGAAAATAAAAAACAAAATGATTAGGTTGCATTAAGCAAGAGAGAGAGAGAGAAAAAAAAAAAAAAAAAAGAGTTATTTGTCAATAGCTTGCACAGGTGTTGGTTTCTATTGGAAAACTGGCAATTGACTTTGGGAAAAAAGAAAACAAGAAACATCAATGTCAGACATAGTCAGCAATTGAGTTTTGTCAAAAAAATTGTTATGGGCTGCAAAGTGGTATGCTCATGCTTCTCTTAATTGGGTGTGTTGTATTTGTCACAAAAGTTTCTAAGTATCAGCCATGTAACTATGTAAGGCCAATTAGATTAGAAAGATTGCAATTCTTTGGCCATTTTTTCTTCTCCTTTTGGAAACAGTTTATATTGGAGGGGAAGATAACATTTCTGTTCAGACATTGAGTTAATGATATAGTGTGAACTGCAATGAACACAGCTTGTGTATTGCACAGACTCAACATCACCATCACCTCATCTCTCTGATCACCTGCAAGCCTTTTCAGGCAAAATACAAAAAAGGGGTGAAATCAGAGACTGTACGGGAGAGAATTAAAGAATATTTAAGTGAAAGTTTTGAACTTTTCCCAATCAGCACCTAGAATTTTTTTAAAATTTAAATAAAATTTCTGAAATATCAGTCTTAGAAAATGCTCTTTCCCGATAAGCAAGTGAGACCATGTTCCAAGTTAAGAAAATCCCCAATAAATGTTAACTTTTATAAATAAATTAAATTAAGACAAAAGTTTCATCTTATTTTCTACTTTCAGTTTATCTTCTAAGTTAAAGTGGTTTTTTAAATTTAAGAGGCTAAACTAAACTAATTTTTTTAAAATGTGAGCTAAAAAAGTATTTTAGCCTTAAACTTTTTTTTATGGTTATTTTAGCCTTAAACTAATCAATAGAGGATTGAAGACTAAAATTAAAAAAGAAAAAAAAAAACATTAAAATTTAAAGATTCAAACTCAACTTTCAAGCATTGTAGGGCAAAAGCACAATTCCTGGGGAAGGGCACCTTGAAATTAAAACATCTTTGTCCCAGGTTTTGTGCCTATGGTCCTATATTTGTTTGGCACTATGAATGAAGCATATAAATCTACTTCCTATTTAGTCAAAAATTAAGATGGGCTTATATATTATATATATTTGCACACTTTTTCATCAAAGGCAGCACAATTATTTAAATTTCTCATTATCATGATGTATTGTTTACCAATAAAATGATCAATAGCGAAAATTCTTATTTTCAACTCTTAACTAGTGTTATCAAATAATAATACATAATTTGAAGATATAAGTAATAAGTTAATTTTTTTTTTTATCTTATTACAATATAATTTGATTGTAATTGAATTTTTTTATGTCACGTTAATCATTGATTAGAATTATAATAGAGAATTTTAAAAATAAAAAAAATGAAATTTTAACTCTAAAGATTTTCACTTGAGATAGAATAGTAATAAAGAAAGAAAATAAATTATCATATAAAGTGATACAAGTATTCATGAGTGGATTAGATCGAATTTGAGTACATCCATAACTAAACCCAATAAAAATTATACAGAGTTATGTTAGGTTTGCAACTTTTTTGTTTTGTTTGAAATCCAACCCAAACCAATTTGGTCTACAAAATTTCAACAATTTTCCAGTTTCTTTAAATCTGATCTCTTATTGATTGTTATCTTGTTCTGATCAACTTTTTTCTTAATTACAGAAAAAGTTGCACTCAATCAATCTCGATAAATTAAGAGAACCTCGTGTAAACATTATTTCTAATTAATAATAGAGAATAATTTGATGATTTTACACGTTAATAAGATGGGAATAAAACTAAACGAGAAACAAGATTTTAATTAGCCCATATATATATAATATAAGTTTAGACACACCAACTCTTGTTTATAAGCTAGCTAGCAAGCATGTACTCCAACACCTAACTATATACATCAGCCTAAGCATTTAATTCAGCTATACTTACCCAGAACATATATCTAATAATTCCATATTCAATATATTTATAAATTTGTCTCTGCCATTTGGTTTAATTTGTAAGCCTCTACCTTCCTATAACTATCATACACCCAATGGCTACCATTCCAATTTTGTGCAAGTCACCATTAATCATCGTTTCGTTGCTTACCATGACCATTGGAGCATGCTCATGGAAAAACTTTTTATGGTGACTAACAAGATATTTAAAGTAAACTTGCCCTTAATTTTAGGGACTAACAAGATATTTAAGTAACAAGAAATAATGGCAGAAATAAACCAAGAAGAAATATAAACAAGGGAAAATCTGATTATGTAAAGAAACGTTCACATTTGTTATGTCAATATATGAACCCTAACTGCTGGAAGCACCAAATTTAGTTGGCATGATAATATTATAAGAATTTTTTATTTATATTTCAAATTAAAAATATTATCCTATTATTTTCATTATTTTAGGATTTTTTTTCCTAGTCAGTATTTGAATTTTGTATTACAATTTATCTTTTTATACATAGCTAAGAAATAAAAGTTTGATCAATTATTTCACATATATAATATATCTCATTTTCTTTACAAAAATAAATTTTCCAAACAAAAAAACAAACATTAAGACTTACCATTAGTAAATACTTCTTGGACTATTTATTAAATAATTATTAATATAATAAAAATAAATTATTTTCTATCTTCTAGCTAGAAATATCAATGAACAATAATGTACATGTTTTCAAACATTTTATTTTTTGTAATTAATACTTAGATTTCTTTAATGAATATTATATATGATGAATTATTTATAAATGATCTTTAAAAAGGTTATTTTGAGTTTTAGGTTTTAACAAAAAAAGTATTTAAGAGAAAAATAAATAAACTTAAAAAAAAAAACAGATCAATCATAACTGTATAATCAGATAGTAAAGGAATTGATTAAAATAATTTTTCTTACTATTAGTAACATAATTTGGTTTTTTGCACCCAAAAAACATAGTTTGGTTTTGGTAACATTATTAGTAATTAATTTGAAAATAATAAAGTTCAAGTATCCATTTACCTAAGGAAGGCTAGTTTCTTAGTCAATAATTGCTATCTTCGTCAAATTAATAACACTGCATGCTTTGACATGATGATATACTTTCCACTAATTTGCTCTCTGCTGCCGACAATTTTGAATAACTATCCACATTAATTAAAAATTGTTTTTTTAGAAAAGAAAAAGAATGACAAATTACATCAATTAGTATATATGATAACTAAATGCCCTTATAAGTAACTAACGACCTGAATAATTAGTCGCTCTAATTCATTGATATGATTATTAGTGAATTTGTTGTTAGACCTTTTTATGTAAAACAAAATTGTATCAAATCAGTTTAAATAAAGGAATCAATAAACTAATCATCATTTAACAACCTTTACATATATTGAGTTATCTTATGATGTCATGCAGTAGTAGTACTTGACATGGCTTTAAAATGGAAATTTCACACATATGACTTTAAAATGTAGATATCAAATTCAGCAACATGTTTGTTTTAGGTTTTAATTTTATTGCATTTCTTGAAGCAAGTAATTTACAGAAAAAAAAAAAAAAAAGTGTTCAACGCGTGGCTGTGTTAGCAAAATTTAAAACAACAGTTTTTCATGGGATTGATCTACTCGCATCATGTGTACATATAAAACATATTAAAAGTGTCATCTAGTCTTCGAGGATATATTATATAAATTTTGAAGAGATCATTTTGCAAAGGCAACTGGGTGTTTAATTGAGACTCTTTCTTTGAAAAAATGAAAATATTTTAATTTGTTTGAGAAGACCATAACAAAGTATATATATATATATATATACTAGTTTCCGTCTCTTCCCACAGCCACATGCCAGAAGACAACATAGTTAGTTAATTATTTAACGTAAAATGATTCTTCCTAACCCGGTCTATTTGCTCTACTCACGTTGGAATATGTAAATAATTTTATAGAGAGGACCATTTATATTAAAAAATTAAACTCTTGCAGTAAACGAGTTGACTGTGTTGGACAGCAATTCTTGACATCGTAATGTGAACATGCATCTCTATTCTTTTTCCCGAAATTAATTACTGAAAAACAAAAGTATGCATGGGTCTCAATTTCTAATTGTTTTATTGATATATTATGTAAAACATGCAAAATGTAGAACTATATGTGTTGCATGGTGTAAAACTCTAAACTCATCCTACAGCCTTTTTTAGATTATTCTAAACAAACATATATATATATATATATATATATGTTAATCTTAAGTTGTTTTTTTAGAGGGGTTTTAAGAGTATCATGGGACGAATTCTTGTATTTTTGGACAGTGAAATGCATATTTTATGCCATTTTAAAAAGTGTTTTGTTTCCTCTAAAAAAAAGAGTTTTGACTGCATGATACACTTTATATCCAATCTGCAGCAACTAACTAGCTGTTAGTTTTGACCAATTATCTATCATAGTTTAATTTTTACCCATTAAATTTGTAAGTTTGCAACTTAATTCATCCTTCAGCAGAAGAAAATTGAGCCCACACGTTACTCCAGAGCCATCTACTTTATATACCATCAAGAGAAAAACTTTATATACCAAAAAAAATCAACATTAACCCTTGATAATTAAGCTAAACTCAGACTAATCCAAGGTCTTTCTTTAATGGGAAAATGATGGTAACTAACAAATTCTTCCTTGGCCACGTAATTGAGCTTCTGCAGCTCACAATTTCTGGTTGTTCAACAGTATTATGATAAGCTAAATGTAAGATCATATATACAAGGGACAATACTTTTATATTTTCATAAAATGAACAATTTACATTTTTTATAACTTTTTCAACAGCTGATACTTCTGACTTCACTGATATGTATCACTTAAATATATAAGAGAAAAATATATACATATACTGATGTACATGAAGCAAAGTGAAGCACCTTTTTCAAGTAGGTAAATGGTAAAGGTGAGTATAACTTTGTGAATCTGGTTAATTTAACGCATTGATTTAGTTATATTTAATTATTCAACGTATCGCCAAGTTATGTGAGACACAATTAATTAATTGCTCGTGTATGCATGCATACCATATGGTACGGATACTATACCATTTATACGCTGCAATAACATTATAACATTATATATGTGAGGATTTCTAATTTATCTAAGTTATTTAAGGATTCGCGTGGTGCACGATTTATTGGATATGACTTTTCCTCAATAGCATTTCGTAAAAAAAATTGGCCGGTGTACTAAATATATATATAGCAGCATAGTTTATTTATTTCATCTTGGCGTTGTCTTCATATTTTGATCATCCATCGATCCCTATTGAAATGCAATTCTATTGTAGAGATCACAACAAGCGTATGAAGAAATTAATTAATCAGATTCATTACTTTGAGAAATTAGCATATGGTAAATAAAAAGAAGAGAAGGAACCAACATATACATAAGCAAGTACTTAAAGATATGATGCAGTACTTCATTACTTTAAGAATCAGTTTGGCACATACAATCTATTATTAACAACAACAACCATAGAGAAAATTAAGCACATCAAAGAAAATCTCCAAGCAGTACCTTCTTGAACATGGACGAATAGCACCCTCTTGACCTGGCATTACCAAAGCACAAACTTGAACTGTTCACCTCATACAGATCTAATTCATCTTCTTGATCACCTTTCCTTAAGTGTATCATTGGAGAAGACGGCACCGAATACGACCTAGGCCGTGGCGAAGAGAACGACAAAGAAGATGACGTTGATGATGAAGTGGAAGAAGAAGGGGAAGAAGAAGAATAAGACCAAATGTTTTGATGAGATCCAGCTTGTGGAGGGACAACACCACCTTTTCTAGTAGCACGCTTGGGGAATAGAGTTTGCAAGAAGCTAGATTTTGGTGAGTTCTTATTATTCTTGGTCTTTTTGTTGGTAGCATTTTGGAAATAAGATGGTGGTGGTGTGAGAGGAGGGAGAGGATTTTCATGAAACCTAACCTTTGGAGTTCCTGGTTGAGATTCCCACACGAATGGAACTGAAGAAGATTCAACATGGTATGCTTCATTGGAAAGATTCGACAATTCCCTTGTTACCACCTTATTATGATCAAGGCACATCATCATTGTGTCCTTCTTCTTCTCTTTCATCTGAAGCCTTTGTTGTACAACGTTATTGTTAGAAGGCTTTGTTGATGACATCCTTAACTACTAGCTAGCTAGTGTGTATGTTGTTGTTATGTATATATGATATGATGATGACTATGTGTTGAAGATGGGAAAGTGTAAATTAAAGAGACATGTTCAAAGGGTTTTGGTGATGTGAAAGAGTAGTTTAAGACTTTTTTAAGTTGGAAAAAAAAAGGGGAATCTATAACATGAGGTTGGGTATTTGGTAGTGGGTGGCTTGTGTATGTTTAAGTGGTTTCCACATTCCAGTGGAATTTTTGGATGGTTGAATATATAAGAAAAAATAAAATAAAAAAGGAAGTCAACTATATGTACAATTGTGGCAGGTTAGTTAATGGCGCTTAATTCACGTAAAGATAATAAAATGACTCTTTAATGATTAATTGCTGATAGATTTATAGTTCCTAGGATCAAAGTCAGATCGATTTTATTTGTTTATTGTATCAAATCAAATATATATAATGTGGGGAATGAACAAAGGATGAAGTGAAATACAAGGCTCTAATCCAAGGCAATACATTAACTTTTGTTTTTGTTTTTCTTTGTTTAATCTCATTTACTCAAATTTAATTTGAGCTATGATTTCAAAACTTTAATTTGGTTGACTACTATACAGTAATAAAAACAAAATTTGTTGACATATTAATATATATCAAATATTTTCTAAACATTCTTTCACTTGATTTATCATTCCATCATATATTCTTATCCTCTTTTCAGTATCAATTATATAAAAATGATGTATTTCTTTTGGTTGGCAATTGGCATAATGTTTTTTCTTAATGTATAGATTAGTATTGCGTCACGCAATTCTTTTTTTTTTTTTTCAGCAAAATGAAATATACTCCATTAAATTAAATAGTACCGGTAGTGCCTAAAGTAACAACAAGAAAGTAAAAATTATATCCACTCAGAACAATCTACAAATAACATTGTACCAGGATGCAAGACCAATTCAATGTTTGATTGAATACAGCAAAAATCTTCTTAACCATCCATCTAAAGAGCAATGCCAAGACAAGCAAAGAAAAAACATTTGCGTATGGGTATGGCATTAATTACCAACTTGATCTAACTAATGAATGGAAGAGGAAGAGGGCACGTGCTACTCCTTCTCGACGCACGTGCCATGTCAGGTCTCCTTTCTTTATTTTAAGTGTTTTGTCAACTATTGGATCCGCTTCTCGTCCCTCTCTTATGGGCAAATAATTATTCATAATAAACTATCAAATATAAATTAACATTTTACACACTATGCGTACCTATTAATTAAACTCTTACTATAAAACATAAAATAAATAATACTGATACACCTTGAACTTTCCTTAGATTGCAAATAGTCTCTACTTTAAGCGCGTTTACACCAACCTCTTCTATAAAGTGAAATGTCTTAAAAATAATTAAAAGGAGTAATTAGTGTAGGAATGAAAAAAGAAGAGATATATTATAACCAATGAAACTTGAGAGGTTGTCAAATATTTATCTTATATTAATAATAATAGCATAGCATGTAAATCTGTCATTGGATCTATTGAGTTGCCGTCTAAAGATGAGCACAGAGTAAACAAAGATGCATGTTACCCACTCCCAAATGGCAGTTAGCACATCCCAATCACTGTTAGTAGCAATTCCTTTGTAATTTAATAGAATGTTACACCATTTTATGAGTTGAAAGAACTGCAAAAGTACAAAGTGAGATGACACAATTTTGAGATATATCAAGTTATGAACTATGACTAGCTAACGGCATATTATATTATAGTAACTTAAATCAGACTCTGGATCGAGTTGTGATCTGACGACCTAACAAAAATCAATCGATCGAGCAGCGATGATAAAAGGTGGAACTTAAAGTCCGCTTCCCAAGGGAAAGCGACAGAGAATATCTTTGTTCTTCTTCTAGTTCTAGATGACCAACAATGTTTTACATGCAAATTCTTCTTGTATATATATATATATATATATGAAATCTAAACTATCCCAAGTTGTTACAAATGTTTAGTTCTTGGCATTTGATTATGTATATAGCATGCTTTCTTTGTTTTCATTCTTAAAGAGACGTAACACGTAGAAAATTAATGAACTTTGGCTTTTGTGTAAAAATAATTTTAGTTATTACTCATATATCTGATCTCTCTCGTCATTTATAAGCAATCATCTTTTATATATATATAATGCATAATTTATTTTATATAAAATCAGAGGATGCCCACTATCTCATAAGCATATTGACATGTTTAGTCATTGTCATTGAGCCATGCCCATTAGCCAGTAGTGGGTCTTTTCAATTATAATTTCATTATTAACACGTAGGTTTTTTTTTTTTTCCTAAGGAAATTAACATGTAAGTTTATTCCCTTGTATAAAGGTCATGTCAAGAAAAGAAAAAAATTACATATCTATCTTTTCATAACACAAGACCTTGTTTAAAGATAATTTGTGGATTTGAGTTTTAATAATAAAAATTAATAAAATAACATTTAATGATAAAATAAAATAAAAATGTGTGCGAACTTTTCCATTCGGGAGGGGAAAAAAATAGAGTTCTAATCAATTATAAGGCTTTGGGTTGATCATATATATCAAACCATTGGATCTGTACTCAATGATAAATGTAAGGTAAATTAACTTTTCACAACGAAGAAAAAAAACAAATTGACTTCAGTTTTCACAACAAATTCATAAATAAAATAAAATAAATAATTGACAATAAATAATACTACTCTAACTTAAAATCAATAAAATATTTTATTTATAATTTAATAATACCACTTATATTTAAATTTTTTATATATTTATAAAATTATCACATTCTTATACCTATTTATATAAAAAAAATTATATATAATTTTTTACTAACTATTTAATTTAAGATGCATAAATATAATTATATAATGACATATAAATAAAATATTTAATATTTAAACTTACTTTTTATTTTTATTTTTTTTTCTTAAAGACGATGGAGGAGTTCCTAGCCTAAGCCGTACCTGACAGGGCCAGGGTGAGGAAATTTCGTTTGATCGACCCGACCCGAAACAGACGAACCCGGACAAAGAAATTCACTTTGGGCTTCTTGATTTACAGTGGCATTGTTTTAGTACAAAAATTCATCAATGCTTGCAATTAGGACCTCGTATTTGAAGGCTTATCTTTGAGAGTAAATTTTGAGTTAGCTAAAAGATCCGAGTTCCATTGCTGCACAGAGCTCTAACACATTCATGTTGTGCACCAACCTTAGATCATTTTTTATCTTCCTTTTCTATTACATTTCTCATCTCATTTTTCACTCATCCCTTTCAGTCTCCGGTATGGTTTGGTTACTAAGAAGGAGAGAGGAATTGAACAGAATTTTTCACCATTTATATTTTTAGTAAAGGAACCCGGTAAAAATCTAGTTAAAATAATATTGAAACTATTAGAATATGATTATGCTTGTATTACACTAACTATCTTATAGTTTTGAAAAATTACAATAGTCTTTTTTTACTCCTACACTATTATTTGTTAATTGTTGAAAAATATACATTGATACTTCTTATACATTACATTAATCTATCTCTCTGATTGTTTGAAAAACGTTATGCTTTCTGTAAGAAAAGTTATTATAAATATTTAAAAAGTAAAAAAAAAAATATAATGTCAGAAAGTCTCGAGTAGTTAGTATTTTTATTTTATTTTTATCTATAAGAACAGAATTTAGATATAGAAAATTTACAACCAACTGGTTTAATTAATTATATATAAATATTAAACTGGTTTAATTATTTTTTTTTATATTATTCTAGGGTTAACATCTTAAGTTAGATGACTTTATTCCGGAGTCACGATTTGATTCTGGATACTTGCAAACTGCAGGTCTGTCTTGAATGCTAAAATATATTTTTCTACTTATAAAATTTGTGTTTGTATTTTTTCATTTTTTTTAAGTTTATATTTTTTCAATTTCCCAGCAATTAAAAAAATATACATATAATCTTGCAAGGATTAAAATTAAAAATAAAATACAAACTTACTAAAAATAATTATAACAAAATAATTTAAGAACTTCTCTAAAATTGAGTGTATCGGTGATTCGGTCCAAATCAATCTCCTACCTAAACCTAAGCAACACGAGATCACATGCCATGGCGACCTGAGCTCTACTCCTATAAATGCCACGTGGCAAGATCATAAATGCAGCTCACGTAGAATATCTCAAGATGGAAACATCCGGATTCAACCCTGCTCGTGACTCATTCATATGGTTACACGTGTATGGCTACATTTCCTTTGTCTTATTTGGTGGTCATAGTAATCGCCAAATACCACACCAACAACCAATAATTAAAAATATCGTATCAAAATCAGAGTATATATATTATGAATGCATGTCTTGGTGAATAATTAATTAATCATTAAATTTTATTTTTTTTCTTAGAACCCTGCATGTCAAGCAGCCACAGCCGTGGTCTATCTCAGTTCTCAAGGTTAGCTTCATTATTTATTTATTTATTTTGGTTCTGTCTTATTTTCTGGTTCAGTTTGAATTTAAAATCAATTTATATTGGAATTGTTGTTGTTTGCAATCAAAGATACCAGAACATGATTGTGTGTGTTAAATTTGAATTCAATTTATATCTAAGTTGAACAATTGGTGTTTGCAATCAAATTTTAATGTACAAGTATTTTTGAGAGCATGATTCTGGTTACTGCTGCGAGTTCTGTCATGAACTATTGACTCAGATCTATATTATCAAATGAAAACAATAATATTCTCAAATTATTTATTGAAGGGAGTATTAATGTTTCATTGCTTTTCAGTTTTCACACACTCAGGAAAATCATCTTCCAAAATTTTCAGTATACTTCAGAAGTTCCTCACCTATCTGTGCCACACATGCATGTATATGTTCTTCATATGTGCTTGACATAGACACAAACAGAAGAAGGGGATGCAGGAAAATGTGCTCTGTCTCTGAGATCCACAAGGTTATGTGCTTGCTACTATCACTGCCCTGCTTAATACTTTGTAATAGTAGTGGAGCAAAAACCTCCACCCCATTTTGTCACAATTCCCCGATGCCTGTAGTGTTAGTGTTAGTGTTAGTACATAACCTGCGCGAAGACGGTTGAATTGAATCTCACTAAATTGGCTGAGGGAGTTTTTTTTTTGTACTATGGCGAACACATCAAACATCTTGATGCAGAAATATGAATTGGGAAGGTTACTAGGCCAAGGCACGTTTGGGAAGGTTTACTATGCACGTAGTACAATCACTAACAAAAGTGTGGCTGTTAAAGTGATTGACAAGGATAAGGTTATAAAAAATGGCCAAGCTGATCACATTAAAAGGGAAATATCTGTTATGAGAGTGGTTAAACATCCAAATGTTATTGAGCTTTTTGAGGTCATGGCCACCAAGAGTAAGATTTACTTTGTTATAGAATATGCTAAAGGTGGAGAGTTGTTTAAGAAGGTGGCAAAAGGAAAGCTCAAAGAAGAAGTTGCACACAGATATTTCAGGCAGCTGGTGAATGCAGTGGATTTTTGTCACAGTAGAGGTGTGTACCATAGAGATATAAAGCCAGAGAACATTCTGTTGGATGAAAATGAGGATTTGAAGGTCTCGGATTTCGGGTTAAGTGCATTGGCAGAGTCCAGACGGCAAGATGGCTTGTTGCACACGACTTGTGGGACACCTGCCTATGTTGCTCCTGAGGTCATCAAAAGGAAAGGCTATGATGGTGCCAAGGCTGATATTTGGTCATGTGGGGTGGTTTTGTTTGTCTTGCTTGCTGGTTACATTCCTTTTCATGACCCTAATTTGATGGAGATGTATAGGAAGATAAGCAAGGGAGAGTTTAAGTGTCCTAGTTGGTTCCCGCGAGGAGTTCGAAGGCTGTTGAGCAAGATGTTGGATCCGAATCCGGAAACTAGGATTTCCATGGATAAGATTAAGCAATGTTCTTGGTTTAGGAAGGGGCCAACTAGGAGTGTCTCTCCTTCAGTTTCAAATCATTCTGAACAATCTGGTGATGGTTTAGCAGCAGAAGCAAGGGAAGAAGACTCAGTTGTTGTGCCAATAAGTATAAATGCCTTTGATATCATCTCCCTTTCACCTGGTTTTAACCTTTGTGGATTCTTTGAAGACAGTTTTCAGAGAAGGGAAGCAAGGTTTACCTCAAGACAACCGGCGTCTGTCATCATCTCGAGGCTGGAAGAAATCGTGAGGCGGCTGAAGCTGAAAATCAGGAAAAGGGCTGCAGGTTTGTTGAAATTGGAGGGCCTTCATGAAGAAGGTAGAAAGGGGATTTTGACCATTGATGCAGAGATCTTTGAGGTTACTCCACTTTTGCACTTGGTGGAGGTGAAGAAATCAAATGGAGATACATTGGAATATGAGAAAATATTGAAAGAGGACATTAGGCCTGCTCTTAAAGATATTGTTTGGGTTTGGCAAGGTGACCAACAAGAGGAATCACAACATTTGGAGCAACAGCAGCAACAACAACCAGTCATAAGTACAAAATTATCTTAGTTCTCAATGTCTCGTGCCTTATTATTTGTGCACTACATAGTATGAATTTTTGTTTTGAATAATGCTGTCTCTGCATATCTTTCTTCTGTTTTACAATGCCATGATCTTATCTTATTGTAACACGTCTTGTGTCTCAAATTCTGTTGGCACATGTTTGTTTAGTTTGAATGTTTAATGGTTAACAAGTTAACAACCGTTTCTAGTGGCTCCTCGTGTTTTTAAGGACATGACTGAAAAATGAGAGTTTAGTGGCCTAAGAAAAAAAACTATAAATAAAATGGTTTAGTTTCTTAATTGATTTTCTCTGGCGTACGGCTTTCACTTCTATACAAAGACCTGTTTCTGAAGGTAATTGTGGCACTAATGAAACATAATTAATCTCTCAACAACCGTATTCCAATTACAACTTTTTTTTGTTGAACCTTTCAGAAAGCCAAATAGGCAAAGACTAATCTTATGAAATACTGATTTATTTGAAGTTTTGGTCTTTTCAACATATGTTCATATTCATATACAGACTCAGACTCATGATCAAATCCTTTAAGAGACGTAGTTATCTACCAACCAATGTCTTACTACACCATGTTGGTATTCCATTTACATGTTTATACATAAAAGCAAGAAGCAATTACTAGAAGAGAAGTCTAAACCACATGTCATGATTATTGCAGCTATGTTATGATTAATTATGATCACCATTAAAAGCAATTAGTACTATACTGTATACCATAGTAAGTAGTAACCATTAATTCTTCAGGCTTTGGGGAAGAGGATGAGACCAAGTGCTTCCAAAGATAGCGACCGCTAGCCATATCAAGGAAAGTCCAGAACCCAGATTGCAATGCACCCTGAACCTGATGCATGCATGAATCACACCAATCATTAGGATTTTTAAAAAAGACATCATTTTTGAATAATCTGAAGCATAAATAGAAAGAGGTGCAAAAGGGTTCTCTCTAGCTACCTTGGTGTGTTCGTTGTTTGCGTTTGCGTCCTCCAACTCATCAGTGTTAGTGATGTGAGAGTGTTGAGATCTGAGGCTTCTGAGGACTAAGAAGCCGGCAAGAGTTGCCGACAGGAATATGAGAATGAGCCTCAGAGGACACATTTTTCCTTCGATTCAGAAACGTGTGTGTGTTAGAGGAATCAGTGTATGACTTTGTAGTAGTGCGATGTACTAAGGTGTTGCTGATTTAGAAAGACACGAAATACGTAGTATGGTCGAAAAATTAAATAAAGCACATGGTTGTTGGTGGTGGCTTGGTCTGCATCAACTTTTGTCTTTTTTTTTTGTCAAATTCTCTTCTTGGGCATAACTTGATGCTTCTTCTTTCTTGCTAAAATTGAATCTACGGTAGGAGAAGAAGAAAAAGTAGGGTGGGATAATTTATCTTATGTTACTTAAATTTTTAGTTGGTGAATTAATCAAAATGGACAAGTTTATCGTATCAACTTATCTTATTATTTTATGTTTAATATTCATTTTTATGTCACAAAGATTTTTTTAAAATGTAGTAATTTTTTTTTTGTCAAATTTTACTATTTACACTCTATATATATATATATATATATATATATATTAATTAAAAGAATATATTTAGTAAAAACAAAGGTGTAAATAAAAATATTAAAAAATTAAATTAAAACTCTCAAAAGTTTAAAGAACAAATTGAATGATTAATTATAAATTAGAGACTAAAATAAATATTAAGTTTGTATAATATACTTATGCTATAAGTAATACTCCATACCCACTTTCGCTTTCGCCCTTTCTTGTTAGGTTTGTTCACAATGTAATTGATCCATCATGGAGATAAAAGACAAACTGACATATGCTTCGTTACTATTTTTTTCTTTCTAACATGAACTAGTATAATTTTCCTTTGGGTTTGAATATTGGGATTTCAAATTCTAACAATTAAAAGTTCATAACACCAGTCATATTATTGCAGTGTCTTGCATGTTCCTTTGTATATAATATTTAACATGTTTTAAAAAAAAGTAAACTATTATAACACAAATGAAAAAATAAAATAAAAAAATTGTGAAATGAAGTTGAGAGGTACAAGGGAAGGGAATAGAAAGGGAAAATCGCAGTGAAATGAATGAAAGAAAAAATAAAATAAAAATGACACTGGGAGAAAAAAAAAGTAAGAGAAAAAAAATACAATTTTTTTATGAGAAAATAACATGATGTAGAAATATAATTTTCTTAAAATATTTAATTTATAAAATTATATGACATGTAAAATAAAATAATAAAAAAATTAAATAAAGTCGTAATTATAAATATTTAAAATTTATCTATTAATTTTATTAAATGCTTATTAATATTATTAAATGCTGACACAATTCATTAAAAGAATCCATCAAATGACATGTATTAATTTTATTTGTGAAACTAACAAAATGTACTAAATACACAAATATAAATGTTTGATAGAATTATTCTTAAAACAAATCCATTTTGATAAATATATACTAAAAATGTTGTAATTTGGTCAAACAATCCTATTTAACCAAGATGAAATACTTGTCACTACTATATATATGTTTATAAAACAATTGTTTGCATGTACTTTTTAATTATCTGAAGCAATTTTCTTCTTCATCATGGAGCGCAATGTCTCATTTTTCTTGTTTTTAATTTGCACACTCATCTTCTGCCGTAGTAGTACAACTACTACTAGTGCCTCCAGCACTCCATGTTTAGGTATATATCCAATTCTTTATTAATTTCTCATAATTTCCCCCAATAAACTATACACGTCTCTAATTCTATTTAGGGACTAAGCCATTTATATATAACATCTTCATCCAATTTGTTGTTTTTCCATTGCAGATTCGAAGTGTCCCATGTTTGCCAATGCTGATGTTGATGTTGATTTTCAGGTATCGAATGGTCTTAATTATTCTTTTCCAATTAATTTGCATACTTCAATTTTTTTTTATTATAGTTATCTTAGTCTGACACTGATTATTAGTTAATTAATTGGGCAGGAGCTTAAGGGTGAAATTGAACAAAGAATGATGTTTGAAGATAAAACAGAGGTATCATCACTGGGCTTGGGCTTGGGCTTGTTCAGAAGGCTTTTACGTGGGCCTGGATCAGAGCCACCGAAATGCTACTCCAAGTGTGGGAAATGTAGACCATGCATTGCAGCTGTTCAGTGGCTTGAAAATGGAGAGGCGAGGTGGATGTGCAAGTGTGGTGGCAAGTACTATGATCCATCATGATTATCAATATGTTTTCTCCAACTGTCACCTGTTTTTGTTGGGTCTAATAAATGGTTCACTTTTATTTTCTTTGTTAAATAATATATAAAGTTCATTTAATGGACTAAAGAGTAAAGAGACTCCTACCTCTTTGATGAATATCTATTCTACTCAATTATTATGTAACACGTGTCTAATAAATTAAGTATTTTAATTTGTACAGTGTGATAAGTTAGCATATAAATTTTTTTATCCGTAAGAATCAAACACAGTATCATGAAAGTTTACAATACTCGCGTTTTTCTTAATCCATTGAATTAACTCCTTGATAATGATTACATGACTTGAGAAGATGTTGTTCTTTTTGACTAAATTATATAGAATGATATTTGTGAGAATATTATTATTAAAAATATTATACGAGTAGTAACCAATTATTTAAGGCATTGATCAGTTACTTCGTTGAGCTTTCAATTTTAAAAGTTGTGACAAGTAAATATTGATTAATTAAAAGTCAGAGTAATCAATTATTTTAAGCCAAGTGAGTGATTATAGTAGAAAAGGTATGTTTTGAACACGTTATTCTTGAAGAAAAAAAATAATTTTTAAATATTGATTACTTAAAAGTTAGAGTAATCAATTATTTCAAGTCAAGTGAGTGATTAGAGTAGAAATCACATGTTTTGAGCACACTATTCTTGAAGTTAAAATGAAAAATAAAATAAATAATTTTTTTTATAAGTTTAAATTTTCTTTTCAATAATTAATTAGTGAGATCTCTCTCATTTAGATTCATTTAAAAGAGATAAGATTTTTATGGTACCATTGAATTCACTACTTTAGAAGTAATACTTCTATGAGAATAAAATAATAAAATTAATTTTTCTAGAAGTTAACTTTATATTCTCAAAAGATAATTTTAATTTTTTTAAAAATTTATTTTGTTTTTTTTCTTTGTATTTTTCTCTTTTAGGAGTATTTTTTACTGCGTAACATATGCACATTTGAAGTTCATTCATTTCTTATAAAAAGAGATATTATTTTTCTTAAAAATAACAAGAAAATTACTCTTTAATGCATGTCGCATTTCTTCTATTTGGCCTTCTCTTCTCTCACTTTAGGTGGTGTTTTCTCTTATTAGAAAGACAATTTTTAATAATGGTGGTAAATAACTGGATTTCAATATATGATTTTGGGGTCTAGGGTTCGTTTGTTGGACATATTAGGAGTAATATAGAATAATTATATTATTGTTTTAAATTTTCTAATACTCAGAGAACGGATCAGAGTTAAGAAGTTATAATAACTATTTTTAAAATTATAGATATTAATTGTCATGGTGGTGAAGGCTATACTTTCTTTTAAAAAAAATAGTCTATGGTTACAATTCAAATGTTTTCTAAAAATGTTAAAATAAGTCTTTCAAACATTATCTTTGACCTACTTTCATTTTGATTAGTTTAAGTTTATTTAAAATTTCAAATTTTAGGTGGATCCCACGTCATATTTAATGATTCACTTCATTAAATTTGTGATTTTTCATAAATTTAAATAATAGAAAGGATAGACTAAAGAAAGTCTTCGAAAGATTCATTTTAATATTCATTTTTTACTAATATAAAAGAAGTAATGATTATCTAATCATGGTGATATTTTTTTAAAAATAAAGGCAATTTATTGCAAAAGAGACTATAAGATTATAATCATCACCTGTCTTATTTTTTAACCATTACAAAATAATAAATTTTTTATACTATTTATTAATGGTTAATTTTTTGAATACACGACCAATCACACCCCTTATTCTCATTTTACCACAAAGTCAACCTTATAATTATTCAATAGGATAACTATCTTATAATTTGATAATCAATTATTTAGTGTACCAATAGGATAGGATAGCAATATCCTATTATTTATTTTATCCTGTCGTATATTTTTTTTATTAGAATTGGAAGAGGTAGGATATGCTTTCTCTCACTCTTTTTTTATTAATATTTTTATTCAAATAATTAATAAATTGATTAATTTTACTTATCATTTATTTAAGAATTTTTTTTCTTGAATTAGCTTATATCTAAGATTATTGAAAATTAATAATTCTTATTTTTATATTTAAATATAATCCATACTATATTAATTTGTAATAAAGTTTCTTATAGGACACATCAACATTAAATATAATTAAAATTTATTATATTATTATATTTTTTTAAGGAATGTTATTATATATTTGTTCTTTTTTTAGGAAATATATTTGTTCCTATTATAGTGAACTTTACATTTACATGTCTCTTCTTTCTACCTAACCTCTCATTATTATGATATTAAATTCTCAGAGACTAAGATAAACATTCCATTAATTCTTGAAATACACCTCTTAAATTTTTGCTTACATTTATTTGAAAATTGAATTGTTCTCAAAATGACAAATAATGCTATTACGAAATAACTTTATCAGTGACAATATTGTATCCATTAGGAATAGCATTTACGGAGAGTTGTACTAACAAAGTTACAATTAGAAAATTAATTACAAATAACATCTTATGAAACAATAGACAGTCTGATTTGGTGGGATTTTTGCAGCATGGAGAAGAGACCAACAATTTGAGAATGTGAGGGTCTTGAACAATTTTGGAGAACAAAGTTTGCAAATTGCAATAGGGAAAAACTATGAGAGTAATGAGTAGAAAGTAAGACAAAAAATAAATTAAGGAGACGTTTTGTTTCGAGTGTTTTATATTTTCATTCTTAGATAAAACAGAAAAAATAAATTAAAAAATAGGCATGAAAATATTAGGAATATCAAAATGGGCTCAAGCCGGTCAGGTTGGCCTGCCAACCCGCAAAAAATGGCGAGACAGGGTAGGGATGTCAGCCCGTCAACCCGCCTGGCCCGCCCCGCCCTCAACCCGTGGCCCAAGCGGGCCAGCTCGCGGCCTGCCAAATGTAAATTATCAATTTATTTTTTTAATCCAAAAAACAAAAACGTCCAAAAAACTCTTCTCCCTCTCCGCCAACACGCTTCTTCTCCCTCTCTGCCAACACCTCCACCAACACTCTTCTCCCTCGCGTTCTCCCTCTCCGCCACGAACCTCGTCACCAAGCCGCCACGACTTCGCCGCGCTCGATCTACTTCTCCCTCGCCGCGACCTCGCTCGATCTGCTTCTCCCTCGCCGCGACCTCGTCGCGACCTTGCCTCCTCGATCTACTTCTCCCTCGCGCGATCTTCCTCGCGCGCAACGCCGCCATGATCTCGCAGCGACCTCGCTTACGTGCACTCCCTCTCGCGTTCTTCCTCGCGCGCGACGCCGTCACGACCTCGTGTTCTCCCTCTTCGCCACGACCTCGCAACCAGGCGACCACGATCTCGCCTCAACCTCACCGGGACCTTGTCGCAACCTCGCCCACGCCGCCACGACGCTCGTGCGTGATGCTCATTCTGATCTGGTAGATCTGCTTCTCAGCTTCTCCCTCGCGGTCTCTCAGCTTCTCAACTTCTCAGCTGCTAATCTGTTTTCAAATTTTATTTTTTTTCAATTTTGACGGGTTGGCCCGCCAACCCATCGCTGGAGGGACGGGCCAAGGGGTCTAGCCCGTGCCGGTCATGGGAGGGCCAGGCCGGGCCGGTCCGTTTTTGACGGGTCAGGCCCAAACGGGCCGGGCTGGCCCGTTTTGACGTCCCTAGAAAATATATTTGGTAAAAATTTAGAAAATTTGCGTGAAAATATTTCCAAAAATAAGTAATTTTAAAAACAACAAAGTATTATTTTCTCATTTTTTGTTTCATTTAAAAGTGTATCAAGAAAGAATTGTAAATTAGCTCAATCAAACACATTCTCTAAATCTTAAAAAAATTGAAAATTAAAATAAAAAAATTAAAACAGAAAGTATTTTTTGGAAATCAAATGCAAAAAGACAAGGAATTTTTTCACTAATCTAACGATTTAACACTTTAACTTATGAGTTATTGTTAAATACATTTTTTTTATAAATGTTTTTATCATGAGATTAATGCTCATGTCAATGTAAAATTTTACACCATAAGTTAATTATACCTCATCATTTTAATGATTTTAAAAATAATTTTATAAAAATCAAATATTTTACTTAAAGATTGTGATTCACTTACCATTAAGATTAAAGGTGTGAAATATTTAGTGTTACCTTTTTTTTCTTATCTCAAAGCCAGCAACACCATTATTTTTACTAGTGGGGGGTTTATATTTTTTATTTCAAACAAAAAAAAGTTAAAAAAAGGTTGTGGAGGTTTTTAAGTGAAGGTTGATTTATTTGGTAACAATAGTATGTAATATTGGTAAAAAAAAAAACATAGATTAATATTTGTTGAAGATGTTAAATGCATACAATGTAAATATTCTTGTTTTCGACATAGTTTTTTAAGGATATAGATAGTTATAATAATTATTAATGTATTTATTATTAGAGTTAAAAAATAGTACAGTTTTACACCGTCACATAATCACAACTTTCATTTATAATAATTCAATTAATTTTTATAAAATTATTTAAAAATTTAAAGTCTTATTATTATAAGGATAAAAAAATAAAATTGAGAAGGAAGTTATAAGGACGATAAAATAGAAAAAGAAATGTATAACACCAAACTCTCATATAGGTATAGATAACAAACCATCAACAGTTTATAATTGTTGTATAAAAAATAAAATAATAATTAGCTGTTGCCTATTAAATTCAGATAGCAGTTTTAAATTGTTGCATGTTAATGTAAAATTTCCTCAACTGTATAAGCAATATATAAAAGGCTTAATTGCACTTGGTCCTTCAATTTTATTTTTCGTAATTTTGGCTTTTTAATTTTTTTTATTACTTTTAATTACCCAAAATTAATTTTATAATAGTTTTAGTACGTCTGTTATTTTTTTTTTTCGTTTACCGTTAATTTTAGGAGGCCAAAATTGATAAAAAAAAAAATTATAAAACCAAAATCACAAAAAATAAAATAATCATTTAATAATTCAATTATTTTTAATATATTTCTTATTTTATACTTTTCAATATAATTCATCTGTATGAAAAATATTTAATGGTTTGTTCACCCTATTGAGACACTTTTAGTAATTAGTAACTATTTACTAAAGCATTATCATTTTCAAACGTATTAATCAAATGAAATTATTAAAAAAATATAATTTTCATAAATAATTAAAAAAAATGTCCTAATATGGTCAATCATTCGTATTTAATCAATCTCATTTGTTGCAGTGATGATTATATTTTTTATATAATATTTTAATAATTTCTTAAAATAATCATTTAATTATTTAATTATTTTTTAATACATTTCTTATTTTATACTTTTTAATATAATTCATCTGTTTGAAAAATATTTAATGGTTTGTTCACCTGAGACACTTTTAGCAATTAGTAACTATTTATTAAGGCATGATCATTTTAAACATATTAATCAAATGAGATGATTAAAAAAAATCTAATTTTTATAAATAATTAAAAAAAAGTCTTAATATGAAAATGATTTGTTTAAATTTATTTTGAAAAATAATCACTTGTTTTAATAAAATAAATAATTATTTATTTTTTTAATATGTTTGTTTAAATTATTTATGTTTAAAATAAATAATGTGTTATTTATTTAAATAAATAAATTTTATATGTTTATGAAATAATCATTTATTTAAAAATTACTTATTTTATAAATATTTATAATAATTTAAAACAAACTGACCAATGATGAATCATTCGTTTTCAATCTCTCACTTCTATAAAACATTTGTTTGCATGTACTTTTGTCTCGGTTAATAATTATTTTGAAGAAATTTTGTTCATGATAATGGAGAGCAAGAGAAATAGTACTGCCACCCTTAATATGAACAAAACACATCTTTGGTGCAATGTATTCTTCTTGTTCTTAATTTGCACACTGATATTCAGTAGTAGTATTGCTGCCTCCATTTCATGTAAAGGTATACAATTCTTCCACACATATATCTTTATTAATTTAATAGATTTTATTAAAGATATAGGGTGGAAGATTACACATGTCTCACAACTTATTATGTAAGAAATTAATATTACTCACGATGCATAATTATCATTGGTTTAAACAAATTTGATATGAATATGATAATACCTTATTAGTAAGAAAACCATTTAAATTTTTGCCCAATTAAATATATATAACATCTTCATCTAATTAATTTGTTATTTTTCCATTGCAGGTACCAGGTGTTCTGATATTGATTTTGAGGTATATATAGACTAGTCCTATACTCTTTGCCAGTACACATGCTTTAATTTCTCATTATATTTTTATGACCATGACTTATCTTAATGAAGATCTTAATTTAGCACTAATTATGGGTTAATTATGATTGTTGGGCATGCAGGTACTTAAGGGGGGCAATGGACAAAGTTTGTTGTCTGAAGGTAAAATAGAGGAGGAGTCATCTCAGGGCTTGGGTTTGGGTTTGGGCTTGGGCTTTCCCAAAAGGGTTCTAAGTGAGCATGATTCAACGCCACCGAATTGCCTCAACAAATGTCACGGATGCACACCATGCAAACCATTTCTGGGGAGGGTGAATAAAGGAGGGGGTGGTCCGTACGTGCCGATGAGGTGGTGGTGCACGTGTCGCGCCAAGGGATACCCACCTTTTTGATTACTTATTCTATTATCACTATATGTAATAAAAGAATACCCTGATTCATATATGTGTCCCAGGAAATTATAACTATTTCCTTTCGTAAACTTATTTTAATAAAATAATTAAACAATTTTCCGTTTTCTTAATTTAAACTGTTCTTACTTATTTAAATAAAGAAATCATGCATGTCTATAAAATAACAACTTATTTAAAAAGTTGAGTTGTTCTTTTAATATATTTTAATATTTTGAAAATTAGAAGTTTTGAATATGATTGCATTTTAGGCTTTTTAGCGAACTTTAAACACGATTAGTTTTTTTTTTTTTTTACTGTAATGGACAGTTAGGAGGCGTCGAAAATAAACAGGATTTAAACCCTTTAAAATAACAATAACTAATTTAGTGACCCATGAACGAATTATTTTAATTATTGATAATATTATTTATTAAAATATTAAATTATTTAAAATAAAATATTTTAATATATCAAATAATTTTTAAATTTATAGAATAACATAATAATTAAAAATATGATTTATAATAATGTATTAAACATTTAAACATATTATAATTTAAGATTATTTTAATATAAAATTTATGAAATGTGCTAAAAAAAATCATTAATTAATTTGTTTCTATATTACTTAGTTATTTTAATAAATAATTTAAAAATATTTTCTTATTTATTTGTTCAACCTTCTTTGATTAATTTTCATTAAAGAATTTTTTCTAACATTCAATTATTAAATTTTCATTGTATTATATAAAAAAAATAGTAAAATTAAATTGATCTTTTTTATGTGTATTATGAATATCTCTTACCCAGTTATAATAATAATAATAATAATAATTAAATAATAGAGACCATTAATTTAAATATACAATTAAAAAAAACACTAAAGTTAAAGGAAAAATCATTAAAATTAAAGTTTTACTTTAGAAATCAAATAATTAATTTAATTATTAATTAATTATATAATTATAGACGAGCATCTCCAAAGCTAAAATTTTAAGCAATTTAATTTTTTCTATTCAATTTTAAGTAACTCAATTAATTCTCTTTCTTATTATAATTTTTACTAACAAGTTACTTAATTTATAGATATTTCCTTTGCCACTCATATATTTAATGCAAACTTAAATAACTCATGAGCAAAAGTTTCTTATATAAGTAACCCCTTCCAATTTTAAACAACCCAAAATACATGTAATGTGACACATTAAATTAAGTAACTCTTATAATTAAATAACTTTTTTTTTGTTAAGCAACCCCAATTATAGATGCTCAACTGTATAAATATACAAATTATTTAGTGTTTGATAATTATCTTAATTTTAAAATGTTAAAGTATTTTAAGTTTTCATTTCAATTTCAAGTATCATAATTGAAACTTTTAAAATATTATGGATCAAAATGTAAAAATGAGAAACTTAATGAACTAAAAGTGACATTAAACCTAAGTATTATAATCCTAAAATATTTACACTAATTCTCTTAAACAAAAAGATAATTACACTGATAATAATAACTTAAAAGCATAATCATATAATAACAATTAAAAAAATTTAAAAATTATTTTTTATTTAAATTAACTCATAAAAATTGTTGAAAATATATAAAAGAATAATTGTAATCTAGATGAAATCAAATTAAAATTAAAAAAAATAAAAATATTATACTCCTAAGATATTTACAATAATCATAATTTAAAAAAAATTATAAAATAATAACAATCAAACAGATTTTAAAATCATTTTTTATATAAATTAACTATAAAGTTGATTGAAGATCAAATCAAACTAATAAAATAACAAATATGAAATTATTTTTCCTCCACTTTAATAAATTTTATTTCAATTCAATTTAATTAAGCCAAAATAATATTTTTTATTTGATAATTATTAATTTCTTTTTATGAATAAAAATTATAAAATTATTTATGTAAAATATTTTTGAATTATAATAAATAAATTTAGAGTTAAAAAATATGTAATTTTTGACATATTATTTTTTTATTTGTACTAATATTATTATTTTTCTTCTTAAAAGTATTTTACTCTCTCTTAATAATTGAAATTATTTTTTTTTCACTGTAAAACTAAAAAAAAAAAAGAAATAATATTAGCATACAAACTTATTCAAATACTAAATATTATGAGTTATTATATTAAATAAAATTTTAGAGAACCAAAATGCAATTAAATGAGGAGTGTAAAATTGTTATCTATTGTGATCAAAGACAACATTTTTTTGGCCATAGCAAAGAAATGTTGAAGTGAAGATTATATTTTATATTTTAATAATTAATTAAAATAATATATATATATATATATATATATATATATATATATATATATATATATATATATATATATATATACGTGTGTGTGATACTTGCCATCATGCTATAAAACATTTCTTTCCATGTAATTTTATCTCATCCAATTTCTTTATTTTATTGTGAAGAAAATTTGTTCTTGATCATGGAGAGCAAGAGAAATAGTACTGCCATCTTCTTGTTCTTAATTTGCACAGGGGAAAGGTATACAATTCCTTCACAAATATACCCTAATTAATTTCCCATACTTTGTCCAATAAATTTCTCACTGATCTTCTTGTTCTTTCACGTTTTTATTTTATAAGCACAAATTCTATTGATACGGATGATAGCACAAAATGTAAGTAACTAAAAAATAATAAATACAAGGAGAGTAAAAGAAAGTTCATGACTTACCCTAATTGTATGATTTCGCTAATTCGCTCATAACTTATCCTAAATATATGATACAGGAACAATCACCTAACGTAATAGGACATTCTACCACCGCCTCAACCATATAGATTTTTGTCTCAATAGATATATAGCATCTTCATCTAATTAATTTTTTTTTTCATTGCAGATACTGGGTGTCTCATGTTTGCCAATTCTGATATTGATTTTCAGGTATATATAGACCAGTCTTATACTCTTTGCCAATACACATGCTTTAATTTCTCATTATATTTTTATGATCATGGCTTATTCTTAAAAAAAAATACCTCATCATGCATTTTAATCTAACTCTAAGAGCATTTTAGTGATGAGTTCGTTCAAGTTCTTCACATGGACGAACCCACCTTTCTTATGCTTGTCCAATATGTACAGAGGAAGAAGAAGTTTGTCACATCTGAAGATCGATTCTTTAGTATGAATGGGATCGTCAAACATAAATAATTAATTTTCATTAGTTTTCACTGCGCAATGTATGTATTGGACGCGTGGTTGTAAGGTTGGCGCTCTGTGTTTTCTTTTCTCTGTACATTGTTGCTGTGAGAGAATAGAAGTCATGCTCCCTATTTTTTTCTCCGTATGTTGTTGTGAGAGAGTCGAAATAATTTAAGTGAGTGAAAGTGCTTGTTTCATTACATTTAAAAGTTGCACAAAAAAAAATTAAAATATTTATTGTTACGCATTTTTTTTTTAATTTTAAATTTATTGTAAATCTAAAATTATTATAATATATTTCTTTTATTTTTATTTTTTAAAAATCTTGCGTCAATATTTTTTTTTTGAATATTTATAATTGAAAAGCAAAAAACAAATAAATTATTATTTTAAAGCAAAATAGTATAAAAATAAAATTATATACATGTGGGGGTAACACATGAATCCCAATTGAAAGTTTTAGAAAAAATTATTGTTAGAGTAAATTAAAAAGTATAAAATTTTTAAATGTAATGTGCCAACATATAACCCCCAAAAAAAAAATAGCTTAAGAACTCATGGATGAATTTGCTATGCTCTAAGGATAGCTTAATGAAGATCTTAACTTAGCACTGATTATTGGTTGATTATTACTTGATTATGATAGTTGGGCATGCAGGGACTTAAGGGGGCATTGGACAAAGTTTGTTGTCTGAAGGTAAAATAGAGGAGGACTCATCACTGGGCTTGGGCTTGGACTTGGGTTTGCCCAAAAGGGTTCTACGTGGGCCTGATCACTGCCACCGAATTGCCTCAACAAATGTCTGGAATACACACCATGCAAACCATTTATGGGGAGGGTGAATCAAGGGGCTGGTGAGTACTACCCTATGAGGTGGTTTTGCAAGTGTGGCTCCAAGTTATACTCACCTCTTTGATTACTTAATCTATTATCTACTACTATGTAATAAAAGAAGACCCTATCATATATATGTCCCAGAAAATTACACCTATTTCGTTCGTTTAGTAAACTTATTTTAATAAAATAAATAATTTTCTGTTTTCTTAGTTTAAACTGTTCTTATTTATTTAAATAAAGAAATCATATATGTCTATAAAATATTCACTTATTTAAAAAGCTGAATTGTTCTCCCAACATATTTTAATAGGCGTAGAAGTCTTGAACATGATTTTTAGCCAACTTTAAACACGATTAGTTTTGATTTTTTTAGACTTTGATGGACAGTGAGGAGGCGTAGTTCATAAACAGAATTTAAAACCTTTAAAATAACAATGATATATTATAAAAGAAAAAGCTATTATCAAAGTAATAAATAAGATTGAATATTATTTTTTAAGAGGAAACAAATGAAAGTATTTCAATGACGAACACTATAAAAAAATAGTATTTATAAAAAATATTATATTTATCCAAAAAAAAAAGTTATATTTTTAATGAAAATATTATAAAAAGGAATAAAATATTTTTTCAAGAAATAGAATAAAATAAATAATTAATACATAAATACTAATATACTATTATTTCCATAATCAAAATATATATTAAAAATAATAGAATTAAAAAAAAAAAAAGGGGGGGGCCCAAGGCCCCCCTATGTCTGCCCTACAAGTGTTCCCATTCGTTCAAACACATTGTATCTGCTATAAGTTTTTTTTTTCTGAAAATCTCATTCATTTTCTACAAATAATGATCGTTTTCATAATTTAATTAAGTTAATTTGCGGAGCTAGATAGCATAGGCATATTGCAGCTTCTATATGGTGTGACTCTTTCTAATTTAGACAAATGGGGTAAGTGTTACTGTTAGATTTTTAATTATAAGCTCATTTCTGCATGGAACATGCAACCCTGGTGTTGCAAAACCCTATTATTTTATTGTAAATAGGGAAATTAAACATACAATTAATTGAGTCATATTGATGAATGATAAATTTGAATATTAGTCATTGTTTGATATTTCTGTTTTTAGAGAATCTTTAACTGTGTCTATGTTTTTCTTTTATCCGATTTAACTCTAAACTCAATATTCATTTAAGATACCATCCAGAAATGGTTTTATTAGATATATTTTTGTATTCTGATAGGAAACGAAGGTTGCCTTAAGATAATTCACCTTCAAACAAAACCTAAAAAGGCGTTAAGGTAAGAAGATTGGTCAAATAGAAAATCATTTGCCAACGTTAAAAGGATTTGGAAAAGAGAGAACTTAAAAAATTCTCTCTTCCCACTCTCAAACAGTAAAAATCGATTATGTGCGCTCACCCTGATTACATTTTTATTTACTTATATTCTGGGGATATTAAATCAGATTAAGTTCACAATTGAAATTTTATTTCTTATCTTGAGAAAATATATTCTGTCAAAAAATAATCTTGAGAAAATATATGTTGTACAAATAAGTTAAGATAGTTTTTTTTTTCCTAATACTATTATAGTTTCCTGTTTTCAAGATTTTATTTATGTTAATTTTGAAGATTTTAGTGACTCTTTCTTTCTAGCACTCTTTCTCTTTCTGTGAGTAATTGAGAATTCTAAGAGCACCCTCTTGGACACTCTCTATTTAACGCTAGCATTCCTCTTGTATATATAAAAGCTCTATGGGCCAATGAAAAACAACTTATTCCTAATCCCAATTCTTTACGTTAATAATTTTCTTCTTACCCTCATAAACAAAACAAATCTTTGTTGAAATGTCTCATTTTTCTTACTTTTGTGCACTCTGATCTTTAGGTATGCAATTCCATGTTGAGGTATATATGCACTTCTTCCACACATACCTTTTTATTAATTACTGTGACTTTCTATTAAAAAAAAGAAAAAAAGAAATACAGTGACATTTTTGCTATAATTTTTAATTTTTTTTATAAATCTAAAATAAAAATACAATGACATTTTCACTATAAATTATTATTGATCTCTAGCTCTAAATCTATTTTGTACTACTTGGATATTAAATTATTACTACGTAGGCATCACAAATTAGATAAATCAAGTGAACATCATTCTCACGAATAAGATAAGATTGACAAATATTTTTATAAAAAATAACATATCTATATATTACACATGCATCCTCTTAATGTTTGTAAAAATTACACATACCTCTCCCTTTTTATCACCTACAAAACCCCCTAAATGTGCAGCAACAATTACACATACTTCCCCCAACCCATTAACTCCGTCAAACATTTTAACAGAAGGAAAATACATGCTTTTCACATGACATCTTAATGAATTTAGATTCTCAAACTACCCTCTCTTTCAAACTCATAACATCTCAACTCTCAAGTTTTGAACGTTCAAACACAAACAACATAGCACTATCATGACCGTTTATGGAGGCTCCTACTTGATGCTAAAAAGGGATCGTGTAACCAAAGGCCCGTGGTTAGGTATGAAATTGAATTTCTTTTCGATTTGCTTTACACACTTTTCATTTGTCAAAAGCTTCATGGGTTTTGTGTTTTGCATTTCATTGGTTTTTGTTTCTCCTTTCTATTTTGTGTTTTAGGGGTCGCCAACCAGATGCTTCAGCACCCCAATAATAAAATACTATAGACTAATAATAAATACGATAAAGTTACTATAGTATCCATATTATTACAGTGAATGTATGTAGACAATTCCCTTTTTGTTTTTTTTAAGGAGTATTGATACTGATTCACATGATTGCATGACTACGTCATCACTACTATATATTATAATATAGTATAAATTATTAGTATTATTGCTTGCGTGATTAGTCTACTCTTGTTTCATTATTATTTTTAGAAAAAAATTGTCTTCAATCTCTTGTCGCCACTATTTGAATGATTAACGCGCTAATTTATTACTCTTTTCTATGGCATGACCCACAGAAAAGGTAGTGATAATAATACACTTCTATAAATTTAGAAAAGAGCTCCCATGATCAGACAAGTCATGTTAGGTATCAGTGTATCATTCATTATATTCAGTCCTCTTATTTATTTATTTATTTATTATTAGTATTAGTATTAGTAGGGAGTATATATACATATATCATAATAGAAGTTAATTTTATATATATAATTGACAATTTAATTTGTGCTCATAATTATAGAGACTTTAACTTATGAGAAACAACGTGACAAATGTAGGTACTTTGAGTCCTGCCCACTTTTGAACTATATCCTCACCAACAACTATATATCATGAAATTCGTAGTGAAAATTTTCCAGCAAGCTAACATTTGGTGTCAGTCACTGGTAATTGAAATAATTGAAAAATTGAAATGGTTTTTTTTTTTTTTGGAAGAATGGATTATTATATTAATTCCAACACCAACCATATATTCTGTGTAATGAGACAAAACGCATCCGTAAATAATGATGAATGAATTGAACTTATATTAATATATGATACATTAATAGAGGAAGTATCCGGAATATTGAATGAGTTTTCGGTGCAGATTAAATGTAATATGGATATTGTTATGATTAACTTACATCCTTGTCCATGTAAATGGGTATATGCGATGAAAGTTTTATAATTAAGTCTGTATGAATTTTAGATGAATATAAATATTTTTCTGATCTAGAAATTTATAGGTATCCAAAAGATTAGTAAGAGTATGAGGGTGGAATCTGAGATAATTATAGATTCTTACTTAATTTACAAATGTATATGTGACTCAACTTCAATTAATAAATATTCAAAGGTTGGATTAATTCAAAAGGTTCGACTCTACGCAACCTTTAATTTCTCATATGCCATGTTAGGAAATTTGGAAAATATGCTCCCAGGACCAGCTAGCTAGCTCTTGCTCGTGGTGCCATATCTTATTCTGATCTCATTCTGGTGCACACCTCAAAGGAATTATTATGAAGGAATTGAAAATAATTTAAATAATGTTAAAAAAAAATTGCATTTCAAGTTGATTTAATTAACTAACGCGTTTTGGAGATAGTTTTGTATCATCATGCTCCCGTGAAGGTTGGTATTTGGCACAAGTGATTGAATCACAATTCACACACATATCGTGAGTTTTCACTAGTAGCTGTTTTTGCATGGCAAACTTCAACCATACGCATGGCATCAGTTAATTAATTAGCCCAATCTCAAAGAGAAATTATACTCATACTCATATATTAAGTTTTTTTGAATTATATATGTGTTTATAGTTTAGTCGATTTCTAGCTGACGTATATTTAAGTTTCTTAAAAACTACTGTATAGCAGTTAATGTGATGTCATGAAAAGATTAATTAAAACCATATAAACTCCAAACTGATTAATAATAATTTATCAACCATGATGCATGGTGTATACTGTACTCTTTCAATTTTGGAACGCTATATATAAAAGGATTGAAAAGTCCAACCGAAGAGACAAGGAAAGTAGTGCAGCGTGTCCATTTGCTATTAATTGAAGACAACAATACATCACCAACTTTTGAATGTGACTGAAAACTGATGATTTCATGCAGCTGAAGAATCGTTCTTGAGTTTTGGTTCACATGTTTTATTGTTTTTGGAAGGCGAGTTTTGGTTCACATGGTATATTAGATTTTCTGATAAAAACGCTTATCCTCCAACAAAATATCTTTAAATAACACTTTATTTAAATTAGTATATTACTACAATTACAACAATTTTTTGGGTATAATTTGTAAGTTTGTGATTGTGACTTGGGGTTGGGATCAATCCCAAATTTGGTTTAAATGTGAGTATAATGTTTGACCAAAAGAAAGAAAAAAAATTGCAATGGCCATACATAGACTAGCCAAAAACTACAATACATGGGTGTCACTAAATCTGCCATTTTTTTATGGTTTAGCTTTTTTTGCATTAGACAATAATGTTTAATTTCAACATTTAGAATTAATACAAGCAACAAAAATTTCTTTTTAAATGAATTGCATATTCAAAACTCAAATTCAATATTTTTTAATCCGAATTATCAGTTTTTCATGATTTAATTCAATTGCTTACAGGCAATATACCAAATTTAATTTTGCGGGTTTTGGAAGTGATCAATAAATGAATAATTTAAGAATGTTTAGGAAAATAACTTAATTGAATGCTTATTCATTAAATTTTATCACACAAGTGTTTATATAATAGATTTGATTACGAAAAATATTAAAATACGAGTTTTCTAATAAATTATATCAAGAAAATTATTGAAATTAGTTTTAAAAAAGACTAACAAATATCATAAGTAGTTTTCCTAAGATAAAATAAGCTCCCTTCTTAAGATAAAATAATTTTATTCGGGGTTCAAAAGAATCCAAGGAAAAAATTATAATCGTTTATTCATAAACCACAAATAATCTGCAAATGCAACTTTGTGCAGAACTCACAATCACTCTAATCGATTAATTTGTCCTTTACACAACGAGGAAAATAAGGGCGACTTAACTTGTTTAAAAAAATTATTACTTTCACAACTTTTCACAAGAACTGCTTGAACCAATCATTTTTCGAAAAATAAGTATCATATACATCATTAACATTGATCACACATGTGTTCCACATCCATTTGTGCCCCACTAGCCAAACTTACAATTCGGCCATAACACATTCCAAATTTCAAACCCCCACCTGTCTATATCTTTTTTCAATTTTTATTTAAAATTTACGAATTAAAAAGAAAAGAATAATAACCCTTAATCATGATTCACCGGCAACCGGCTGCGCCACAGTTCCTTCCCGATCCGACGTCGTACTGCTACTACTGGCGGCACAGAGACACGGCCTCAACTTATTCCTCCAAACATCCCTGAAAACGCCACCATTCCCATCCCTTCTTCTAACCTCCACCACAACCAGTTCACCAGGTAACCGGTAAACCTCCACCAAAGCTGCGAAATCCCCGTTACACCCCTCCAACTCCACCCCACACTCCTTCCTCATCCTCACCACAAGCCCCTCCTTCTCCGCCGCCGCCACCACCGTCTCCACCAACTTCTCCGGCGAGTCCTTGAGCAAAAACCTCTCCCCTTCTACCACCCCACGCGACGAATCGAACAACCCAGAGAGATTCAACCCAGTTGAAAACGAAATGATATCAAAAGCATTCAAATCCTTCACATCCTCACCCTCACTCTTCCACTCCAAACCCAAATCACCAAACTTTACCTCCTTGTACCCCTTCTTAAACCACGCGTCCTTCATAATCTCATCGACCGTGATCCTCGTATCGGGATTCGTATCCAACAACCTCGTCAGAAGCCTCTTTAACTCCGCCGAAAACCACCTCGGACACCGAAACTCCCCTTTGTAAATCTTCTTGTACATCACCATTAGATTCGGATCATTAAACGGAAGATACCCAGCAACGAGAACAAAAAGGATAATCCCACAGGACCAAACATCAACCTTAGCCCCGTTGTAACCCTTCTTCCCCAGAATCTCGGGTGCCACGTAAGCAGGGGTCCCACACAGCGTGTGAAGCAACCCATCAGCCCCTATCTGATCCTTCACCGCGCTGAGTCCAAAGTCGGAGACTTTAAGGTTACCCAGCTCGTCCAGGAGGAGATTCTCCGGCTTCAGGTCACGGTGGAAGACGCCGCGAGCGTGGCAGTACCCGACGGCGGAGATCAGCTGCTGAAAAAACCGTCTCGCGAGATCTTCGCTGAATCTGCCCTTGGAGATTCTCGCGAAAAGCTCGCCGCCTTTCGCGAATTCCAAGATGAAGTAAATCTTGGTCTTCGTGGCCAGCACTTCGTGGAGTTTCACGATGTTGGGGTGGTGGAGGCGGCTCATGATCGCGATCTCGCGCTTCACGTTGGAGGCCATTCCCGTCGCGGTTAGCTTCTTCTTGCTTATCACTTTCACGGCCACGCTCAGCCCAGTCTCGGTGTTGCGCGCGTGGTACACCTTCGCGAAAGCCCCGCATCCTAGGAGCCTTCCGACCTCGTATTTTCCGAACAGGGCGGTGTTCTCCGTCGTCGCGTGTTCGGATTCTGTCATCGGTTTTACTGCTTTTGCGACCGTGGTGCTCTCATGAGAGAGAGCACGATCACGGTTCCGGAAATTGGGGATTAATGTGGGTTGGTTTAAATGGGATCTGGGAGATTGAGGAGAAATTGTGGATTTCGGCTTAATTTTTTCCTGTTTTTGTTACTAGGGTTGGTGGAAGCAAAGCGTAGAAACGTTATAGGAAGGGATTGATTAGTTTAAGGAAACTGAGGTTGTCTTTTGGCTGGCTTTGTTGCTCTGTTTGAGAAGTTTCAGGATACAGCGGCGTTGGAGAATCGCGTTGCTGTTTATTGTTGTTGAACTTGGACTGATTGGGGTCTGGGGCCATGGGGGGAAGCTATTTATTTAGTAATTATTTAATTTAATTTAATATTTAATTTGTTTAATAGAAATAAATAAATGATAAAATAAAAAGATAATGAAACGATGAAGTGAAAATGAAACGATGAAGGTTGCTGTATCTTACGCGTGATGACTGCGTGTGTGTTTGATTTTGAAGATTGCTTGGTTGGAACGTGATTCCCCCTTTTTTCTTTTGTTGAGATTGGTTGGTGTTGATTGTGGCCATACACGTGGTGGAAGATGATTGGGTGGTGAGTGAGAATGATTATTGCAATAGGATATTGCCACGGCGGTGCCGTTTTTGGTGAAACACAAGAGTTGAGTTTCTCTCTGGTACAGTTGAGATTGACCTGTATTTAGTTGAGAAGATTGAGATGAGATATGACTTGGGTAAGGAATAAAAAAAACGGTTTACCTATGGTTTTTGACTTTTCCTTTAAAAATATAATAATGATTTTTTATCTTTTATAAATATTTTATTTGTTTTAAATGTATATGTTTAATATAAAAAAAATATATTTTTTTATATTTGTTTAGCATTGTTGGATCGAAAAAGAAAGATGTGTGGTTTTCATAATTTTTAAATTCGAAAAAATATTTTTTTTTGCAGGAGTTTAAAATGATAACTGATAATAAAAATAGAATTAAAAATGATTTTCGAGAACTAAAACTATACTTAAAAAAAGGTGAAATACTTTTCAAATAAAAATCTCATTCAAATATAATCATAAAACGTTACACAAATTGACTTGGTATTGCTAGTGACTGGAGTTTACATTTGGAAGAAAATATCAAATTGCATCGTTTTTAAAAAAATGAAGGATCCAAATTAATCTATTTTGAAAATTAGGAATAAAATTGATCCGTTTATTGTAATAGGAAAAAAATCAAACAAAATAAATACATAGTGATTAAATAAGTATTATTTTTAAGATATGCCAAATAAGAAATTAAACTTTAGATTTTTTTTTTTTTGAAAGGCACAAACTTTAGAAATATGATTGTAACAAAATAAAATATAATCTTATGACTTCACAAAACATAATCATAAATCATGACAAAAATTAAAATCTTATTTTAAAGATAACAAAGTCTTTTATCAAATCAGAAAAGTGATATTATTTGTTATTGGATTAATGAATGTGATTTATCTTTATATAAGAAACGTTATTTTTTTTTTTTTTTATGAATTAAAGAATATGTGTCTCTTAGAAAATAAAGATTAAGAAACATGATATTTGTTGGGAATTAAAAAATGTTATCTAACTCTTAGGTTTTATTTTACTAATATTACTATATTGTTGTTTTAGTATGGATAAAGTTACTCGCACTCTTTCTTGTTAAAAATTGTAAGTAATTATCAGATTTCATACCTTTTAAAAGGGTAACTAATTATCTTATTTATCATGGATAAATTTTGTGGTTATTCATTGGATCCAAATTATCACCCCTACAAAATTAGCTCTTCTAATAACTAGTAAAAACCAGTAAGAATCGTCAAATCTATTTAAAACTTGTTAAAATCGGTACAAAATTAGTCATGAAAAAAAATGATAGAAACAATTTTTTGTTTATTTTTAATATTACTTTTTATTTTCTACTTTAATAATATAGTAAAAAAAAAAATTAAGAACTTGGATGATGAGGGACTAAGATTTGTGTTATTGGAGTTGTGCATGGCAACCATGTCCTCGATTAAAATAAAGCACAAAAAATTACATCTTTCTTAAGCACATTTAGGTTGTAATTAACTACTTCTTTCAATTGTAGTTGATTATTTAAAGAATTAAAAATTAATTCTAAATAGTCAGTAATATGAGATTAGATGAAATAAACCTTGTCCAGCCGACACTAATTAAAAATGACTGCTGATTCTGTATCAGTAGTATTTTATATTATATTAGGTGTGGCTCCCCTTGTTGAGTTGTTGTTTAATTTTTCTATTGAATCATTTTTAATTCATGGAGAGGGGAAATTTAATCATAATTTAATAATAGTACTCCATGTTTTACTTAATTAAAATACCAAGTGCATGTCGATCAGTATATATATATTTACAGCTTAGACATTAATTAAATATAACTAGGAGAGGTTCTACACGGAACTGCGGAGAAACAAGCACGTGCAATGCATGAGACAAATAGTAAATGACGCGGTCTTTCAATCATTAAGTTTTTCGAATGCTTTCTACCTTCCAGAGTCATACATAACCTTCGCGTTTAAGAATATATTTTACCAACTTTTTTCCTCAAAAGAAAGTAGTACAGTATTAAGGATATATATATAACGACCCTAGTAACAAAACATTTGCACATCTAATTCTAATTCTAATTCCAATTCCAATTCCAATTCCAATCCTAACTTCGTGTTTAAGAATATTCCTCAAACGAAAGTACGCTATTCTCGAGGGTAGAAAGTAGAAACAGGAAGTGGCAAGATCTGGGGACCATTATCCTTCCATTAATTTTAAGTTATATATATGTTTTATTAAATAATAAAAAACAGATAAAAACTATATATTAAATACAAATACCATTGTGTCATTTTAGAGTTTAATGGCTATATCGATCCTTTGATATAAGCTACTTGTTCGTGTTGCTCTCAGAATAGGATAACATAGGAATGTTAGGCCACAAGAATCTTTAAATTATATTCTTCTAATATGGAAGTGGCAATGTCAATAAATAAGATTTGGATAACTTACGAATCTTAGCCACAATATTGATTAAAATCTAGTGAGGTCTTCTTCAACATATCCGCAAGTAGAGCTAGCCATAAATTGATGGTATATCTCCAAATTTATTGGAGATAGCTAGATCAATTCGATGATTTAATCGTACGTTAATTAAATTTGGTTTTTGAATCAAAATGAAATGAAACAAAGGTCGTTAATAAACCACATCATATCTTAGATTCTTATGATCAGCTGCATCGATCGATCTGCGTATGGTGCGAGAAATCAATCAGTAGTGAAGTTGGAAACAACAAAGCAAACACGTTGCAATCTCGCAGCGGAAATTCACGTGTGTGAAACACGCTGGGACCAAACCAAACACTGCCATGGCACGTTATGTCAAACACGTGGACCCAAAATCAGGCAGGGACCACGGTAGTTGGTCTCCATGCCACGTGAATTAACACTAACGGACACGGTCCATTTCATTTCATTTTTTACATGATAAATAATTAAATTGAAGTGTAATATGTTAACAAAATTAATAAATTATTAAAAATTATAACATATTATTTTTTGCCTTGAATTCTGTTTATTATGTCTAGTATGTTTGTGTTTATTTTATTATGATTTATGAATTATATTAATATTAAATGTATCATTCAATGTCTATATGATATTATTTAAAAATTTATTTATCAATAAATTATAAATTTTTTTAACATTGAACTTATTTGATTGCATATTTCATGAATCAATAATTCAAGTAACACTTTTTTATGTGAAAAATTAGTATCAAAATACAACATAGACATGAATATTATCTAATGAACAAAACTTGACGGTATGATTAATATGTAGTATTTTTTATATATTCAAAAATTAAATTTTAATTTATCATTTCTTTAAATGAATTTATCATGACGAATTTAGCTATTACCCTTTTTTACCATTATTATTGTTTAGAAAAGAAATTAAATAGAAATAGAAATAGAAGTAAAATGAATTCACACTCGTTTTTATCATTTTTTATCGATAGAAATATTTCATTCTGTCGTTAGTTTTAAATTTTGGCATAGAGTGCTACACTACTATGTTTGTTTGATGTTGATAAATTAAAATCTAAAATTTCAAATTAAATATCACTATCACAGGTTTTTCTTTATTTATCATTTTTTTAAGTTATAATTTAATTGAATTATAACATTTATACATTTTTTTTTATCTCATCATATCATTTATTATATTTATATTTATCTTTTTTTATTATTATCATGAAGTATCTACTAATATTTGAATATAAAAATATATTTTTCTAATTTAACTATAGTAATTTTTATCTTTGTATTTATTAATATTTCGTTTTTTTTTCTGTATTATTTTTATTTCATTATTTGTGTTAATATCATAATTTTTTTTATTGAGGTACCTCACTAACACCTTCTAATAGTGTCTGTCTATCCTCTTAACTTCTTTATATTAATAATAGATATACTTTTTAAAAATCTTATATTCTTATATAAATGTTCGTTTTTGAAAAATAAAATTAATGTAAATACATTCTTACTTTATTGGAGTACTTTACAAATTTCGTTCTAGAATAATTAAATTTCTTAAAGTTTGTTTTTATAATTGCTTTCAATTCAACTCAATTTAATATTAACCTATAAACCACACAATTGCTGAAATTTGATCGATACTTATCATTTATGAATACCACACTTTTGTCAAAGGCGTGTGCTAAGTGCTAACTAAACAGTGCACACTGCACACTCTCCATCTCAATAATTTCAAGTGATAGACATTAGCACATTAGTTTCTATTTCTTTCCTAAAAAGGTCAAATAAATATCTAAAATATTAAATAACTTCTTAAATTTATTTCTTTATGGTTACTTTTTATCATTACTAATCGAACCAACAGGTCATAAGACTAAACGTCTTATGATCTCTCACTTAACGTACAAAAAGATTTGACAACTCTTCAAATCACACGCCATTTATTATTAGAGAGAAACTCATGTCATAATTAGGCTTTAATTTAAATACACAAGGTTAACAAGCATAATATTAAATAATTACGTGATTCCTTCAATCAAACCAATCCTTTTAAAAGAACCCCAAATCATCATACCATAATAACGAGAATAATTAGCTACATACTTCCTTATAGTTTGATAATAAGAGAAGTGATAACTACACTTTACCTCTTTATGATTAGTTGAAATCAAATTTCAATAAAAATATATAATTTTCAATAAATTTTAACTAATTAGAGTGTGGGTGTAGTTAACTATCTTCTTGATCCTAATAATCGCATTTGGGAAACTGAAAGAAACTTTTTGGGCCATTTGGTGGAGCAAGCCCAGCGTGAAGGACACACATGATACAACGAACAATTAATTGACCTATTGGGAAGCTAGTGACAACTAACAATCCCTTAAAAACTAATTAATTGTGTCTGTTGGCCCAAGAGAAAGCAATAAAAGAAGGGAAATGGGCTTAGTGAGCTTATCAGTTATTAGATCAAGATTTTTAAGTTTTTTTTTTGCTGGCGACATTTTTTAATAATTTAGAATTTATCAAAACTACAAGTAAAACATAAATAAAACTATTCTCCTAAAATTGAATTACTTTCATTCAAAATACATGGAAATATATTTATTCTTCAATTCTACAATTTTACTGTATAAGTTTTTAGAATTTCGATTGCTAAGAATATTTCCGATTAGGTACTTAATGAGTTGCTTATTTTTAAGTAACATTGTTTAACTTTTTCTTTCTATTAGAACAAAAATTGATATGGGGTTTAATAACTCATATAGTGACACACTAATGTAAGATCCCAATGAGATTTATTTAGCAAAAAAAAATGTGTTTAATTTTTTTGATATGCTAATTTTTCTTTAACCAACAACCATCCTATATTATAAATAAGATTAGTTTTTGAAAGAGTATACAAGAAAAACATCGCATTGTATTTGCATATGACATTTACATTGAAAAAAAACTTGACGATGCTATTAAAGACCAAATTGTTAAAAAATTGGTTTAGTAAGTTATTTAATTATCTGTATGGCTATATTGATCAATTATTAAATACATGATTTGAATTATATATATTTTTCTTTTTTTTTTTATCTTTTAAGAAAGTAGAAAAGGCTAAAATAAAATCATGAAAATACTAAAACCAAATCTATAATAAAGATATAAGGATGATGTAACGAAGAAAAGAGAAGGATGAAAAAGTCATAAATTCGACTAAATAAAATAATAATACTAATCATTAATATTGACAAATAAAATAAAATAAAGGTATGATTGATGCAGAAGGAAGTGGTTTGAACTTTCAAACACACACCATGTCATTGTCTGTTTATTTATATATTATTTCGCGTGAAGTCCTTTGTCCCACAAATGAAGGAAGCATCACCTGCCTAAGCTTGACCACAGTGGGTCCTATTCATAGCTTCTGATCTTGACATTCATTTTCACTCGAGTTACTTACTTTTAGAACCATTTATTGCTCTTTTCCTTCGATTTCTTATTTGCTTCACTTAAAGTATTGTACAGTCCATTTCAGATAATAAAATTAAAAAGTCTTATATTAATATGTTTATTTTTTTGGAGGGAAATGTTAATATGTTTGTTGTTGATTTATAAGGCTCACAAATAAAAATAAAATAAAATCACCACATCTACAAACATATCGGTTTTTCTTGAAATTTCATTTTATTTTCTGTCACGTACTTTTGATTTTTTTTTTTTACAATTCTTAATATTGAGTTATTAACCATATGACTCATCTTATTTAATGAAAATTAGTTATGTTACCTCATCATTTTTATAAACTTATAGTAAATATTGCAGAAAGTAAATAGTACACGAGATTCATATATATAGATTTTTTTTATAATGATAAATACACTTTAATCCCTATAAAATGAGTGAGTTTTAATTAATTTTAGTCTTTGTAATTTTTATTTTTATTTACATTCTTTCAAAATTTGAAATTATTTTTTTCAAACGTGAAATTACTAATTTTAGTTTTTGTAAAAAATAAAATAAATTATTTTTCATTCTTTTAAAATCTGAAATAATAATTTTTAATTTGTATCTTTATTTTGAGAATGGTTTTGAATGTCACTCTAAATAGAATCAGAGATATTAACATCAATATCAAAATATTTGAATTAAAATATTTATTTTTTATTTAAAATAATCTTTTAAATAATATTATAATAATTTAATACTTAATTAAGAAAATAATTTTTTTATTTATAACAAAATTTATTTTAAAAGAAAATAATTAACTGTGATAAGAAAGAGAAATTTGAAAAATAATTTATATTTAATTAAATATTAAATTATTAAAATATCTTTATTTAATAAAAATAATAAAAAATATCTTAATTCAAATACTTTTATATTAGTCGTTAACAGTACTCTCTCTCTATATATATTTTGCCACGGATTACAAGAAGTGGCTACTGTTACCAAAACAAAGTTTTGTATATTTTAAGCATGCATATGATTATTTTATAATGTCTTAATTAATTAAGTTATATTTCTGAAAACTATCAAACAGATATCATTGTAATAATTATAACAGAAATTCTGTTAATAACATCATGTCACCTATCATGGCTTCAGGTTGCACGTGAAGTCTTGCTTTCTATATATTCCATCCAGAAACCTTTAATAGGGTAATTGTTCTGCTTTCCCATTTGTGATTTGGTGTTACATCAATCTATTTTAATTTTTGCTGAGTAGTACAGTTTCAATTAATCTATTAATGCACCAAATTGATTATATCTCCATCATATGAAATTAAGAAAAAAAAAATACAAATCAAGCCAAGAGGAACAAAACTAGAAGAAACTACAAAGAGCAGACAACAGTAGTACTACATTCTGGCAAACTAAAACGAACTGACACTGCAAAATGGGCCATTAATTTGAACGAAGGATAGTCCTCACAGATTCCCTCAATTAATGCATCACCTAGTAAACAAACAATTCAATAAAATTGAAGGAGTATTAAAAAGAAAATCCAAGCACTATATTAATCAATTATGAGTGTGAAGATATATATGAAAAAAAAAACGTAATTAAAAGGGAAAAATGATGGTCAGATAATAAAAAAATTGATGAATATTTCATATCATGATATTTTTTTAAAATATTATAATATATATATTTCACATCAAATCAAGTTCTGTACCCTCTTTCCATATCCAATATCCACCACAAGCTAAAGCTAACGTAACTCATCATAAAAGAGGTGAGGGATCGAGTCTTTAATTAATTTATAGTCAATAATAAAATGAACTATATATATTAGACCCAACAAAAATACATCATACATATATAGAGATCAGAAAACCATATTCATGGCATGTACAACCTGTTGCCACACTTGCACCTCCATGCCTCCGGGTAGTACTCAGCGGTCACCGGCGTCCCCGGCGGCACCGGCACATGTACCGGTTTGCATGGCGTACATTTGCCACACTTGGAGGTGCACCGCGGCGGCGATGACCCCGGCCCACCTAGAAGCCTCCTTGGCCAGTCCATTGATGAGACCTCTATTTTACCTTCATGCACCAAGTCTTGTCCATTATTTTTTCCCTTCAGTTCCTGCCCATCAATCATTGTTAAGTAATTAGCCAACAATTAGTGCTAGATTAAGATAACCATAATAATCATCCTCTTTCTCATCATCCAACATCAATCAATTTTAACATTATAAACAAAAATAATGCAAATTAATTGGAAATATTCACCTATTCATAAACTAACAATCAATTTATAAAAATAATAATCTAGATATTTTTTTAAGTGAACTAATCTTTCTAATTATAACAAAATCTATTAATAAATATTTTTCGTATACGACTAGCTAAACTTGAATTTTTGATCTCATAAAACATGCTTGAATATAAGATTAGAAGTCCTTTTAGCAACTTCTATATTAAAAAATACTCAATATTTTTCAGTGCAAAAAACTCTAAAAAAACACTTAATTAAGAAACATACTTATCTGCCAACTATTCCACACTATGTTAATGTATACTATTATTGAAGTTGAAGCATGGTTTGGTTGTGATAATGTGGGGCAGAATCCAAGTCAGCAATATGTGTATGTACAAGACGAAGCTAACATGCACCATCATGACCATGATTCGGCCATGATAGAAAGAAAGAAACTGTAACAACAACTGTGTAATTTTGCGGTGAAAGCGCTGAGAGCATTGTACACTGTACACTGTACGCGCACGTTACCACCGAGACCCGTGTGGCTGGCTGTGAGAAAACAAAACAAAACAAACGCGACAGCTAATTTCCCTGCTCCATTCTAACGTGCGCCGCTGGTGTCGTGGCCGTGAACATGATTGGAAAAAGATTTCCTACGCTCACCAATTCACACATTCATGAACATGATCGTTGGATGAATTCATATTAAAATGTTTTATTTTATAAGAACCGTTTGATTTTGATCAACGGTTTTGAATGATGAATTGGTGGATTCCATGACCGCAGAGAACCAATGGGGGAGGCACATGGTACCACCACCACGTGTGTTTCCTAATCACGGTGGAGTCCATGCATCTGACGGCTCACATTGAAGTGGGTCCCACCACACCCCTCTACTGCACCAAAACTTTGGCGCATGTTAGCCACAACCAGTTTGTTCCAGCAGTGTGTCTCTGTAACTCTGAAGCCAAAGTGTGTGTGTGATAGATTTTGGAGACTGTCAGCATCCAAAAACCCTGTTACAGTTTAGTTTTTTTTAAAATTTTTTCTCTATGTAATTTTTGTCGAAAAACTTAATTAACTATTTTTAGAGAGATTATTTTTCTTTAACATAGTTGTTTTCATTCACAGAATTAGAACTTAAGCCTTACTTAAGAAGACATGGTTCATTACCATTTAGATTAACTACTTATTAAAATCTTAATTAGTTACGTATCACTCTCACACACAACCACAACCATGCTATCAATTAATTTCTTTGAACCCTTTTTAATTATTACAAAATCAATTGAAAAGTTCTGTCCAAAAAATCTAATAATGTTGTTCCACCATGATATAATATAGTTAGAGCTAGACCAAGGTAGGTTAATTAATTATTAATTATATGCAACATGCAAGGTCATAGAAAAAAAAATAGTATGAAATTAAAGGGGCAAAAGAATAGGACCAGACTACTATACCTGAAAATCTCTACCAGCTTTGGCCAACATGGGACACCTAGTACTATCTGAATTGTTGTTGAAAATACCAATTAGATGAAGATGTCATAAATTTATAAAAGGTGAAAAATTGTGAAAATGTAGAGAATTTAACAAGTGTGTGTGTGTGGAAATTAAGAATAGTTTCATACCTAAACATGGAATGGTGGAGGCAGCGGTAGTTCTAGTGTTGAAGATCGGTGTGCAAAATGAGAACATGAAGAAGAAGAAGGAGATGCTAGAAAGATGAGTGGTGGTGGTTCTCTTCCTCTCCATGAAGAAGTAGAAAATTGCTTCACTACAACAGCAACACTGGGAATATGGTTCAGATATATATGACACAAACACACACTCTCACTCTCAATCTTTGACCCTATGAAGAGTAGTGTTTGAAGCTATGAGTCAATAATAGGGTTTGCAAGACAAGGGCTTGCACGTTCCATGCAAATAAGGGCTAAACAAATACCTAACACTTAGCCCATTTGTCTCAGATAGACAAAGTGGCAACCCCTTTTGTGATTTTCAACTCTATCTCTCTCTCACCACTTTTTTTTTTTATTATTATTTTTGTTTCAATGGTACGGTTTATCTGATGTTGTGTGTGTTGTTGTGGCAGAGTGTGTGTGCAACAGTAAAAAAAAAAGAAAAACAAAGGTGAATGAATATCTATGATGCAGATCAACACTTCCTAAGCTTTACCATGTTTAGGTCTCGGATTCTCTTGCAGGCTTTTCTCCACTGTCTTTCAAGGATTCCCAAACCCAGAAAAGCTAAAGCAACCCCCAACCCTTTCTCAGTCTCAGTCTCACTCTGATGCTTCTTCTGCTCCCACACTTACTCTGTTTTTCCTCTGCTTTTTCTCCTTCTGTATATAGTTTTTGTTCTCTGTGAGAAACTTGGGGCAAAGGCTCTTTAATTTTAACCAGCTTCGGTTTTTAACTGTGTCTTCCATGCTCTTTGCTACGTCATTTCATTAAATAGTTATTTGCTTTCTATGTAGTGTCAAGATACTATAAATTATTGGTGCTGCAGTTTGGTAACCACTAATGGCTAATCTCTATCTAAAAGGACACAGATTATCTTTAAAGCATGCTTTCTTTCTTTTTTAATTTTTTTAGTTTCAACCAATCATTTGCATAGTTCTCTGGTTTTTGAGAAATTATTAATTTATTACTATATGGTATGAGACTGTGTAACTCTGATATATTTCTATCTGACACTTTTTTTTGTAAATTAAAAATGTTATATTGATTAAAGATTACTTAGTCTCAAACTATATAATAACTTCTCATTTTGTAGTCTTAGTATATCTTATCTTAATAACTTCTCTCTTATTATATTTTGTATATAATAACAAACCTTTTTAAGATATTTTTTGCTATTAAAATTTATAAGAAATTACAGAATAATGATGGAATTATTTTAAATAAAGAGTGAAAGCCATATAATTGTGTGATTTTCAATAGTTTTTTTTTAGTAATTTAAGAAAATGTGTTGTTAATAAAAAATAATTAGTTCAAAGGCTAAACAAATTTATGATTAAACTGCAGCTTCAATTTTCAACCCCCTTTGAGATATGGAAAGCTTTGGGAATATCTTGGTACTTGCATTAAAGATTTCATTACTATGTACTTAATAATTCACATAAATACAATATTTTGGTTCACCATGCTTCCACTTGGACTTTTTGGGAATGGAAAAAAGTACAAGATGTTGAAAATGTACTGCACATCTGGTTGAATTAATATGCTCTAGCAGCTGGGTACCTTAGAATGTAGGGTCCTCCTCTCACACGGAGGAACCACACATGTAATTACAAGAATAGCCTCTTGGGATGCACGTGTGACCATGATGGGTACTACTTACTAGTTGTTAGGGACTGAGACCCGCAGACCCTCAAGCCATTTGATATCACCAATATTTTTTTATAATTACGTTATTAATATGAATCATCTATAAACTTTATCAATACTAATCTCTATTGAAAAATCTAACTAATGATTTTTAATGAAATTATTTCATCCAATCAATTTTTTTTTCTCCACAAATCTCAAATCTAAAATCAATCTTAAAAAAATCGAGCAAGGCCACATTACGTAAGAGAAAAAGGATGTGATGGGCTTTGGTCAAAATGACTGTTTGAAAAGTCCATCAATTTGCTCAGATTCCAAAAGCAAAAGGGTATAGACAAAATAATGTGTAAGAAAATGGTGTTTTCTTTGACAGATACATCTATCTATCAACTATGTGTGTGTTCCATGGCTCAGTTCCCATTAATGCAAATCAAATCTGCATTGGTGCTCTAGGGTCTTCAATTTTCAACTGCATAGTACCAATAATTGGACTCAAAGTTTGCAACTTTCTTTTTATAAGTTTCATGGCGGATTTCATGGGATGTCCATTTTTGATGATTTGGATTGATTTCCTACACACAAGGTTAAACCTTATCCTTCTTAATTTGGCATTTCCTTCTTTTTTTTTTTAACAAAAGATTGAAATTTTGATCCGATGATTTTCTTAACCTTTCAGAGTTTGGATTATTCAAATTTCCATTGCTAAATTTATGACTACTAGTAGGCGAGTTTGGAAAAAATAGGGTATCTGCAGACATCCTTGAAATTTGAAAAATTAGCAGTGTCCAAACCTAGTGTAGTGTCCACACCTGAAATTTCACATGATCACATATTTGTAATTTTCAACTTCTCAATTTTAAGAAATTAAGCTATTATTAGGTCTTGGTCGGTTACAGCTTACCATTTACTACAATTCACCACACAGCTATTCAGAGATCACATGTAGCAATATTTTATTCCTTTCCCTTCATTCGGTAGAGATATTGAATTTCAAAGTTGTGGAAACTATGAGGGCCCTTCCGGTTTTAACTTACCTTGAAAATTAAATAACATGTACCACCAACTATATTTATCATCTATCACAATCCTTATTTAAGACCACTTCTACCAAAATTAAAGACCAATATAACAAAAAAGCCCTCACATGCAGTAGTTAATGTTAGAAAAAATTTCTTAAACACAAAAAATGTAATAATATATAAGAAATTATGTTGTTTCATTTGATATTTTGAACATATATAATTTTTTATATATATGCTTATGTACATATGCAAAATAAGTGAGGATTCAATCATTTAAGACCAGTTCTACCAAAAACCCTCGCAGTAGTACATATTTAAAGATATTTCTTAAACACCAAAAAATGAAACATTAAAAAATTGTTTCATTTGATTTTGAATATATATTTTTTACATGCTTGTTGAAAGACATACAAAATAAGTGAAAGATACTATAATTATATGAGAAAAATGATAATATATTGATAATATAATATAATTTTATACTATCAATTAATTACCATCTTTTATTTACATAATTTTAAAAATAATTTATTTATCATAAATGAAAGATTGTGATTATCTTTTATAAAATTATAAAATTATGTTACACTTTATTATTAATTTATATATATATATATATATATATATATATAGATTGTCAAGTACAAAGCATATCCATATAGTGAAATTGTTTCAGATTATGCCATACAAAAGCTGTAGAAGATACGATGTGTCTAGTGTTTGTACGATTGAGGACTTGGAGATGCCTCACATGCAGTCCATCAAACAGTTTCAAAACCAATCGTGTTTGAAGTTGGGTGAAATGTAAATAACATGCACCAGCACATTAAACTTTGCTTGGTCCACGATTTGATGTATGCATAAAAATATACTTTTTTATAACATAATATTGGAAAGGGTTTCATGCATTAATAGATCGATTCACTTGTTTATACATATAAAATATAAAAAAAGTACAAATTAGGAAATATTTTAAAAGATTAACTTAGTTAATTTAAGGTTATTTTGTTGATTATAAAAATACAATAATTTTGATTTTGATTTTTTAAAATATTAAAAATTAATTTAATTGATCGAGTATTGATTAATGTTAATCCGCAAATAATTATTATGATTAATATTGATCGAGCATTGATTAATGAGAGTAACTTTTGTCCGGATAGAGAGAGAGAGAGAGAGAGAGAATTATTTTTTATTATAAGATAGAATAGACCAATAGCATAAGATATGCTAGAACCCAAAATATAACTTTTGTCTTGAAACATGCTATTATATTACAACTACAATTTATCTTTTTTCACGCGAAACTAACATACATGGCGGAATTTTGCGCTGTTATGAAAATGTTTCTATAATGTTTGTTGGTAACAGTGTACTTAGAAAATTAAGTAACTTACATAAGGTAAAGTGAAAATGTTGACGTATGGCTACAGATGTTTTTTTTTTAAAAAAAAAATTAAGGACTTTGGTACCAAGGGTATGAAACTATATCGCTAAATTTAAAGTTTCTATTAAACGAAGGATCATAAACAAGGTTTTCCTTTTACACGAATGTTCTAATTTAACCTAATTGAGTGTAGCTAGGTTCTTTCTGTTGTGAAAATAAATGTCAATGATTCAAATTGTTATGGTTAGCCTAATAGCTAGATACACGCATTCGTGCATGATGATAACGACAACTGCATAAACATGTATGCTATTATTAAGTAACAACCATTGTGGATCAAGATAACGATAAGTAGCTGTTCTAGTGGATTTTGATTTCGATATATATTGCGACCAATTGTAGTTGTATTGACCATAATTTATAACCATACACACACAAGAAGATAGAATTTTAGTTAGTGATATCCTCAAAAGTTTTGGTTGAGAATGACTGGCTTGTCCGTTAATATGAATGAAATTAATGCCCCTTAGTTTAGACAAGCTAACAAACTAATTATATATCAACCCATAAAAAGTTTCCTATGATAAGTAAATTTACACATAATCAAAAAAAAAAAAAAAGAAGTAAATTTGAAGTCAGCAGTTGAAGGGTTTCCATTTTTTTTTACGGTAACCACCTTAATTAGGGTATTAGGATCTCCAATGATATTCCAAGGTGTCTATACAAATTTCTACTCTTTGAACCAACCATGAAACTAATCCTCTGTTCGGAACTTAATCACACTTAAACTCTTCTCTCTTTTCCAAGAATGTACGTATTTTTAGAGTTTGCATGATGTTAAAAGATTCAAGCTTGTAAAAAAAACTTATACAAAAGAACACTATCTCAAATAATTAAATTTAGTATCTGTTTTTTTCCAAAGAAATGTTCATATAGTAGCCTAATTAATTAATTAAAATAAAAGGGCGGAATGTATTTGCTAAGATCAAATCTATTTACTCACAACTCACATCTATATATATAGTTTAATTAACCAACTAAACTGATTTAATTAAAGGGAAAAAATTAGTTGTATGATTAAAGAAAATTTGATTATTTGAATACATTTTTCTTATTACAAAATTCATTTTGCTGTGTACGTACGTAGATCCTTAATACATTTGTCTACGAAACTAATCATAAAGCATCATCATGGGTTTGTTGTTGTACCTTAGAATTATTAATTGCAAAGTACCAATGTCTCCTTGCACTTTAATTAATTAGGTCTACGAAATGAAGGCAAGGATCCAATGGATGCAAATCCACAACAACATGACCCGTGTGTCACGGATGAAAGGAATGGACAAGTAGGTCACTTTTTTTTTTTTTTTTAGATTTTAATACAATATAGTAATATATAATACGTACACAAAAAACATAATATATATACATATATACTGCAGGTTTTATATTATATATTCCCTTATCCATATGCTTATGACCAATGAAACAAGTTTTGTTGCATCGTGAGAAATTGAAAAGCCTGATTCCCTTGTTGTGAAGCAAGGTCCAATATATATTATTGTTTAATTAATTAAATAATTTTCTCTCTCTTTTTCTGATATTTGAGGTCTGAGAGATATCATTGTCTTCTGAGCAGTTTCCATCGAATCGTATATAGTTTTGAAGCTGAAAAGTGATCCTTGTCCCACCATACCTAGAGCTTTGATAGTGAGAGGGTGAAATGTGCAGGTTTCTCCAATCTCAATTATTCAACTTTGAATAAAGCTGACACTTTCTCCCTTCTTTCCTTTTCCCTCAATTTCTTTGATTTTGACTCAAGAATCCTTCTCTGATCTCTTTCTCTATCATGTGTGTGCCACTGCCACTGCCACGCTTTTATTTAATTACCCCCCTTCCTTGTGTAGCAAAATGGATGTGTTGTACTATATATAGTGTCGCGCCAAAGTTATTAATTTCTATGCAAATTAAATTACAGTTAATTTCTTTTCTAGATATATCTAAACTATCTACAGTCTTTTATGATCAGTTTTACTTTCATCAAACAATGTTCTTTTGTGGATGAATTAACTACCTAGGCTAAGATGATTAAATATTTCCATGCTAATTAATTAATGTTATTCTTGATTTTTATTTTAATTCTTTTGTTACAATTTATTGCTTTCCATTCTAATTAACATTTAGGGGTATTTTTTTAATAGGTTAATAAGCATGAATGTCTCCTATCTACTGAATTAAAGATTAATTTTATTTATGGTACATAAATATTAATAATTTAAGGAAATTTTATATATGAGAGTTAAATTCAAAATCTTCGTATTTAAATAAAATGTGAATAATTTATTCCGTTGTTGAACTAATAACGATATAATTCAATATTCTATGTCTAATCGACATATACATTCAAAACCGTCAAAAATCAATCAAAAGAAACTAAAAAAAAATCACTATGAATTTTAGAGTTTAAAAAATAATTTTCAATTTGAATAGTTAAAAAAAGCCCTCTAAATTTAAAGAATCAAAAATATATTTAAGGCTAACTAAAAAGAGTACCCCCAACCCTTTTAAAAAATCTTGCTATATATGTTCATACCTACAAATTGAGGGGAACCTAGACAACAGCTGGCTAGTCAATTTTCCTATAATACTTCGTTGCATACATGGATAATTAAGAGAAGATGGATAATGCTACAGTGAGTGTACACCACATAAGAATCATAGTATGTATTTATAAAAAAAAATGAAAAGTAAACAATTATGGTTAAAATTAAAAAAAGTTATATAGTAGTCATATAATCTCTTAATTTTTTTATTTTATTTTTTACTATTTAAATATGATCAACCGGGGGTCTATACTTAATTAAAATTCATACTTCTTGAAATAAAATTTGTTCTCATTAAATACGTTCTCTCTATATGTAATAATAATTATAAATATTTATAATAACTTTTTGAAAAAGTTCATAGTGTGAGTCTATCTAGCACATGTATTAACTTGGGCAAAGTTGTTTTTGCTTAATAACGAGTAGTTGCTATTCGAATAATAGATATATAATTATGTTAAATATTTAAAGAGATGATTATTTTATCTTCTATAAAAAAAATTATTCGATTCAAACAAGATTAATGTCTATGTCAATCTACCATTTACTTTGTGTGTGCTTAGAAAGGTTATAGAAACTATGTCAATATCAATTAATCTACCATTTACTTTCTTTCACATTTAAGGTTATTGGAAAGTTGAAAGTGTGACAACTCAACAACACACTTATAGACTCTTTCTTTCGTACGGGAATTCAAGTCGAATCACATATTACAGATCCAAAACACCACGCCTTAATCTTCTTGGACATGTAAGCATAATGATACAGTTACATTCTGTTAACACTCACTTGTATGATCATTAATTCTAACTAATCAGTTTATTTCTCATCATTTTAGGCATGTAAATTGTGGACTGAAGAGAGGGCATTAGAACTAATTAATGGATGGAGTGTTAGGGAAAAGATTCACAACTTTAATTTGAAGTCATACGTTGCATACAAGTTATATATTCTCGCTAAGTATATGATAGGGAGAAATATATGTTTTTAGTTCTGTGTTTTTAGATTTATGCGGTTAAAATTCCTATATATATTTGCATATCAATTAAATTTGGTTGTTATTCTTAAAAAAAAGTGTAAATATACATGGTATAGTTTTTGATGTAGAGTAAGATACTATACTCTCAAACTAAGCAAAAAAAGACCACTGCAACATAAAAGAGTCCTATATTTGCAGTCCAACGGATTTAAGCACCATGATGAATAAAATGTCCCAATATGTTGTTGCTCCTTGCCTTTCACAAGCACCATACAGTAGAATGCCAAAACAAAAATTTCATCCTTCTGTTTTTGAGTCCCCTGCAATAAAATCTAGCTGCTGATTCAGTTGAGTAATATCTGAGGGCTCTTTGGTGGTTATTGATCATGTGCACAATGTCCCTCCACCATATCCATATGGATGTTCTTTGAGATTTCATTCCCCTGCGACTGTGAAGCATCAAGATACAGAGGTATACCATATCTATGTGACAGAATTGAGTGCCAAATGTCTATGAACTTGACACCTATGAGGTGATATTATCTTCTATTTGTTTGCCTCTCATTTCCTTGATGAGTTTAATGATGTGATATTAACTTTTATGTTTAATAATTACTTTAAAAAATATATAAAGAGGAAAGAGAGAATGAGCATCATTCTCTCATCAGTCTATTTATCTTAATCTTAAAATAAAGAAAAAAAGGGAAAAAGGAAAACATGGACGTTTCCCATACATGCTTGCATCAAGCCTAGCATAAAATGGGTACATTTTGAAGGGATCAAGCTCTCATATTTATTGGCACCCTCGAATATATAATAACTTAATCATATATAGTAGTACGTAACATAAAGTAAAAAATGTGTTTTTATGTATTTGTACGTGATCAAAGTTTCTATATTTATACTAATGACTTTCGTTCATAAAATTTTTAAAAATATAAGGTTTAGCTCCTCTTAACTTTTAAAAAAGAATAATGAAATCTTAAAGACCAGGGACTATATATCCAAAAGTTTTTGTAAAGTTAGAAAATCAAATTCATCGATTTAAAAGTAAAGAAACTTTAGCTACGTTAGACCAAAAAGTATAGAAACTAAAAACACATTATTCTCTTACATAAATTAAGGGTCTTCATATATATATATAGTGACTAATATTTTTTAAGGTCTTATGAAACATGAACAGGATTGTAAGAAATAGGAACTAAGACCAAATCTGTTTTCCTTCTTGAAGAGGCCCCCAAAGCTTCAGTCATTTCCAGCTTGCCATTTTCCTTGTTTCCATTTGGAAGTTCCCAATTAAAATAGTAAAGTAGCTGTGCAAGACAAAGCTCAACACTAGATACACCAAATGAAATTCCAGGGCATATTCTCCTTCCAGCACCAAAGGGTATAAACTCAAAATTTGAACCCTTATAATCAATTATTGGAGAATCCATATTATTGATGAATCTCTCTGGATCAAACTTTTCTGGCTCAGTCCAATACTTAGGGTCTCTTGCAATAGCCCATGCATTAACTATCACTTTGCTCCCAGCAGGTATTGTGTACCCTTTGATCTCACAAGTTTCTCTGCATTCTCTTGGGAGAAGGAGAGGGAATGGAGGGTGCAATCTCAGTGTTTCTTTTATCACTGCTTTCAGATATTGTAGCTCTTCAAGTGCTGATTCTTCGTTGGTGTATCCTTTGCTACCAAAAACTCTTCTAACTTCTTCTTGAGCTTTGGTCATTACTCTTGGGTTTTTCAGCATTTCTGACATGGCCCATTCTATAACTGCTGATGATGTATCTGTTCCAGCACCAAACATGTTCTACACCACCAAAATCATTACTTCAATTTATTAGCTTTTCAATTTATTGCTAATTCTCCATTTATTCTTAATTGAAATAACTAATAATAACTTTTACCGAACCAACTCAATTTTATTTTAAAATTAGTTCTAATCATAATCATTCAAATATAAATCACTTCAAAATTAATTCTAACTAAAATTAATTTTAGATAGAATCAATTTTATCAATACACATCCAAAATATATAGCTAGTATGTGATATGATGAAGAGAGATATAGAAGAAATAACCCCAGACAAAATAATATTGCAACCAATAATAAAATATGTTTTTCTTCTAACTACTATTATGAAATTACCCTCCTATTTATATTCTACTCCCATATATCTTGCTCTCCCTTGTGAGTTTTTTGTGTTTTAATTTTCCATGTTCATTCTATGCTTTTATATATAGACATGAAAAAGCATAAAAAAAATATAGACATGAAATGAAGGTTAGGGCCTAAATCCTAATTTGCAGTAAAATCATCAAATGTAACAGAAAGTAATAGACATATATACTCACCAACATTACAGCTTTGATGTTGTCGATTGTCAAAGGATATTCAAGGGCATCATGTTTTTTAATGTTTAGAAGAACAGATAGGAGACTATCTACTTCTTCCACTTCACCAATGATCTTTTTTTCTGCCTCTCTAATGATGTTTCCAATGATCACATCATATTCTCGATGTAACTCCTCTAGTCTAGGTATCTCTCCACTGATCACATGAAGCCACTTGTGAGAAGGGAAAATATCAAAAACAAACAAACGTTCGACAAGTTTCACAAGTTTCTTCACCAAAGAAATGAACTCTTCTTGGTCCTTGCACTTTTCACCAAAAGTTGCCCTAGCAGTGATGCCACTTGTCATGCAAGACACTCTCTTACTGAGGTTCACACAAGATCCAACGTTGGCATCAATAAATCTCACTAAATTCATCACTTCTTGTTCTCTTATTGATTGATGAGACCTCACACGTTTGTTGCTTAGAAGCTCCTGTGAGCATATTCTTCTAAGTTGCTTCCAGTAGCCTCCTAATGGTGCAGTGGCAATGTCAGTGGAACCATAACAGATGATGTCTGCACCAACTTGATGTGGCCTTTGAGCAAAGACTGCATCATAGGTTTTCATAACATCTTTGGCAACTTCAGGAGAAGAAACCACAACTGTTAAAACCTCACCGAGTTTAAGGTGCATGAGAGGGCCATGTTTTAGGGCTAGTTCTCTCAAGCGATGGTGGGGTAGATAGCCAATCATGTGGTGTATACTTCCAATTATAGGTAGCTTCCATGGCCCTGGTGGAAGGTTCAACGTTTTGAGTTTGGATTTGTTTCTCACTTTCAAAATCTGGAATAGAAAAAGGATGAAGCTTAGTGAATATAAAAGAAAGGGTAAGACTGAGATCAAGTGATGCTCCATTGAGAAATTTAGTTTATATCTAGCAAAAGTGAGCAATATTTGATCTATATATATGTGATTGAATGCTATACATAGAACTTTTGATCCACATCATATAATTTCATGAATTGTTTGTTTGTTTAAGAAATTAAAAATAATAAAATACCCCATGCTTATATTTTAAACATCATCTTTTATGTTACTATTATTATATAATTATTAAAGAGTGAAATACTCCTACACCACACTTTTAATATAAAATCATTTACATTATATATAAATGTTATATTTGTGTTATTTTTTTTAATTAGAATTGAAGTTATATATATGCGACCAAGGTGTTAAATTAAACTTTGACATCAAATTTCAGTCATTCATTTTAATTAAATCTAATGATTTTTATTAATCCATTAAAAAAATTCAAATTAAAATTTCATTTAATAATAAAATCTCTAACCTGATTCACTAGTATATAATCAAAATATTTAATTTATCATGATTTAAATATTTAAAATTCATTATCATTATCATGATTGTCATTACCATCATTATGATTACTGATATCACTATCATGTTTATCACTACAACCATTACCAATCGTTGCCATGAATGCCTCCATGACCATCGTCACCACTACCACCGTCGTTGGTGGTGACAACAACGACGATGGTGATGATGGTGATCATGGAGGCACTCATAATGATGATTGACTGTCATGACGGTAATGATAAAGGGTTTAATACATTTTAGAACGTAGTAGATTAAATCTTTTAAATATTTAATAAATTTTTTAGATATTTTATGATTAAATGAGATTTTAATTCAAATTTTAAATGATTTTAATATAACGATTGAGATTAATAATTTTATTTTTATTAAAAATATTTATTTAATTTAACGGTTGAGATTTTACTTCAATTGATCTGATCATATATATATATATATATATATATATATAAAAGTTTTGTCCTAATATAAAAGAAATGGATTTGAATTAGTTTTTAGCTTCAAGAAAGTTATAGTATCTGTCTACATGTCATATTCGTCAAGTACCTAGTTGTTAACACTATTAATTATTCATTAAGTGCTGCACCACCAACCAATAATACTTTTCAAGAGGAAGAGTTTTGCATCATTAAGAAAATATAATAGAAAAGACGAATTGAAACCTATTTAAATTTTTGCTCAATAAAAAAATATTGAGTTCATTTCTTGATTTAAGATTGAGTAAAATAAACTAGCTAGCGTTGTTAAAGTTTTTCTTCATTATTTTTTTACATGTCTACAATTTTGCTGGATTTTATTAGGTTCAAATATTTTTATCAATAATTTTTACATGTTTTAATATAAAATCGATTAATTGTATGTATCAAAATAATGAACACAGCAAAGCATTTCAAAACTCCCTAGTTAATTAATAAATTATGAACAAGTCAAAACTGACCAGTTTATTAAATCATCGACATGCCGGCCCATGAATAAGGTTAAGAGATATTCACCTGCTTTGCATTCGGCTATTTATTCTGTTTATAATTTTGTATGAGTAATTTTCATGCTATAAACATTATTATAAATAAATAACTATATATTCACTTTTTGTATCTTCTACTTTAATTAATCTCCTCTAAAATAGAGTAAACGACAGGCACTAAAATTTAATTCAATCCACTTCAACAAGGGTGGACGATAGGCACTCTACGAATTGAAACACATTATCGTTATATATGATGTAACCACTGCATGCTTTTGTTTATTTTTGCGGGGATAGCTGTTTATAAATTTATAATCTGTAATCGTGTATATTTTTTTGTATCTCGTGACTCTTTTTTTTTTTTTTTTTTAAATATATAAAAATCAAATAAGATATCATAAAATATTTACAATATTTACACACATCATTTATACTACGAAACACATTATCGTTGCTTTCATTTCGTCCGATGAAACTTATATGGGTGTTGTATCCGGTACACATTAATTTATTATTATTAGTACGTACTCTCTTTGTCCTTGGTGTATCGATGGAGGCACGCGTTAAAAAATATAAAAAAAGGTATTTATATACAAATTTGATCCGTTTATAAACATTCTTGAATGTGTTTACATTTTAAAATACTTATATATATAAAAGAACCTGAGCACACACGATATAAGCATATTGACATTAGGTTACCATGCCCCCACACTTATGATCGATTAGGAAAGTCAACTTTCTTAATTTATTTTTGAACGAATTCTTTGCAATTATCTTGAATGAAATTTTATCACATTCATGAATTCTTGCAAGAACAACAACTATATCATGTTGGTAACGAAGGAAAAAATCTTGTTCTATTGGTCATAATATAGTTTTTAGGATTGTTTACAAATGGTGGTAGACATACACTTGACTAATGATACCTCACCCAAAATATATGCTTAATGCATATTTCAATATGATGTGAGTAATGATTTTAAGCCAAACAACAGCCAATTAGAATGGTGAAAAAAACAATTAAAAGAAAAAAAAAGAGCTCAGGAGTGCCACCTCTCGCCTGAGGGAACAGGGCGATGTGATAGACCCATCCATCACAGTTGACACAGTTTTCGTCACCGCTCTCGAAACTGCACCAGCCGGGAATCGAACCCGGGTCTGTACCGTGGCAGGGTACTATTCTACCACTAGACCACTGGTGCTCAGTTGATAATGATCCTCACAAAGTTATCTTTGGAACTTCATGATTTACGTACTTGTTGATCTTCTAAAATCATGTTAAAAATATTAATATTTTTTTTAACAACGAAGTATCAACTAATTTAATTTTAAATAAATATTCACATGTTTTTTTCTCATGGTGAGAATTGACTTTTGAGTCCAAAATATATTTAAATATACTTTTAACGCGTATATTGTGTGTTAACATATTCATGCTATACTGCTATGCCATTTCTTTCCAATGCCACATCACACAACACAAGACGTGAAACCCACACTCACCAACTAACTACACAATAAGCATAACTTATTAAAGACCTCACAACCCTCTCAACACACCAATAGACTCACTTCCCCTCTCTAGCAAACATCACAACCTCATTATCTCCGAGTTAACAACAACTTAGGTTCCAACAAACATCAACCTAGAACAGTAATCACAAGCAACAAAGCCACCACCACCCTACTAAAGCACTCCACTTTCTTCAACATCACTCCTTTCTTACTTGTTAGAGATGAAAGGGAAAGCATTGGGTGTCTTTAAATCCAAGTTTCTCAGACCATGCAAAAAACTATTATTCTTCTTCAGACTTAAACCCAAGAAACCTCTGCTTATAAGAGCTCTCAAGTTCCGTGCTCACAACAAGAAGTCCTCATTCCCTAAGGCCCTCCCAACAAAACGAACCATGTCTTCTTTGTTGCAATCCATGTTTCGTTCTCCGAAGAAATCTAAGCATGCTGACACGTTGCAGGGACTCAGGAGTCCCTCCAATGTGCACGAAACTCCATTCTTTCCGACGCCACTCACCCCGGCTCGTGGGGTGGAGGAAAAAAGGGAAGAGGCTTTGAGGGAAGAAGTGGAAGATGCATGCAGGAGTTTTGAGAACTATTTGGTGGAGATGATTGTGGAAGAAAAGAAGACTAGGGACTTGATGGATGTGGAGGAACTTCTATATTGTTGGAAGAATCTTAAGAGTCCTGTGTTCATTGATTTAGTTAGTAGATTTTATGGAGAGCTTTGTAAGGACTTGTTTTCTCCGGATAGTGAGGAAGGTGACTGTTCCAAGTGAAAGGCCTAAGGAGAGAGTGTGAGAGAGAGTAAATAGATATTCATTTTTTCTAACTATAATTTTCAAATGAGTGTTACCATAAAATTGGATTTGTGCAATCTATGAATGTAGTTTTTATGAAATATTTAATGAAATGATCCATCTTGATTTATTCATCCTTTGAGGAAATAACTGACTGTCCAAAAGTCTCAACACCTACGGTTATAATTTTCATGTAGATCCGATTCCTGATTTGGTTTGAAAAAAATGATTTCAGATTTTGCTCAAATCATTCTATTACATTGCCCTTCTGAGTCTCCAATATGATAGCATTTTAACAATAGAGACAAATTATGATCCTACATTACATATACTAATAACAGCATACTGTCATAGTAAAATAACATCCTTACAAAAGATTAATACATCAACAACAGTTTAATAACAAAGGACATTACTCTAATTTAGTATGATTGAAAAGGGATAAACTAAGTACAAAACTTAGATATAGTTTCTTAGGTGCTTTGGGTGTTGATCTGATATTAGAATTAGATTTTCACCTTGGTAAGGGTGATTACATAAAAGCCAAAAGTAATATGTTACACCACTGATGAGTGATGACCACGGAATAAACTAGAGTGCATTGATGAAAGGAAGTTTTAGATGCACACATATTTACAGTTTGGAGAGAAATTTGAAAGGTTAAAAAAAATACAGTGCAGAAAGAAAGAAATTTAAGACCACTGTAACTACTACATATCTCAGGTCTCAAATTAATAGGAAAGATTACAAACATAGCATAACCTATAACCTAGTAGTCATGGTTATCTTGACTAAGGTACCATTAAAAGCACTCTAGTACAAAATTTATGTGGTTCTGTTAGCAGAATTACCAGTTACAAGGTCCACCATTTAGCTTGAAGAACGTTTCGAGATATAAACTCGAGACTTCACCACCATCTTTCCAATTTGAAACCCTGGCATGATCATAAACTGAACTTTGTGGATTGCTTTTTCTTCATCTGAAAGAATTGCAATCTCCTTTTCTTCCTCAACAGATTCCATGTACAAGCTGGAGAACACACTTCCTCTGCTCACAGAAAACAGGGTCGCTTCAGGATCTATTGACACAGAAGATCCAAGTAAAACCCAAACCCATTTTGCCATTTTTGCAAACAATTGATAGAACTCGGTTCTCGGGTGCTTGCCACTCATTATGAATGTTCTGTGATCCAAATTGCCAAAGAACGACTCTTCCATTTTCGGATGCACTACAAGAAGGTACTTTGCTAGACAAAATTTGGCAAAATCTGAATGTGGATTCTCCATGAGTGCATCAAAAGGGTCACCAAACTTCATAATGTAACTCACATCATAAGAGGTTAATGCAACCCCATGAAACATTCTGCGCACAATGAAGGCCTCAAAAGCATACTTCTTGTCACACCTTTTGGAATAAACAGCACCATACTCAATGGAGTTTGCAGCCCTATCAAGGTCCCAACCCGAAGCTTTCATCAAACTAATCAACGGTTTTGCAAAATCATGGATGGACTTTGAAGCAGCCTTGAATGCATCCTGAAACTTAGTAACACTCAAAACACCTGCTCCCCTTTTCTCTATACTTATCTGCTTGATCTTCTCACTCAGATTTTTATTCCCCATCTCCAAATCCTGAAGCTCTCGCCGCAACTGGAGAATCTCGGAATCTTTGGCACTGTTCTGAGACGTGAGCTTCCCCAAAAGTGCCTCTTTGGCCACAATTTCAGCCATCAAGGGAGCAGAACGCGCGGCATTGAACCTTGTTTTCTTGCAATGTTTGCGCGGATATTCGCGCTTGAACTTGCAAAGCTTCTCAAGCTCTGCAACAACAAGGTCATCAGCAGCAACAATCTTCTGAGGGTCATAAGGGATATGAGCCTGCTGAAGCTGAAGGTATGCTAATTTCAGTTCTGAAACAGCTTCAAACATCTTCGTCATGACATCCAAATCAGGACAAGCATTCTCTTTGGCAGGAACTTCAATGGGGTGGGGATGGACTTTCTGGTCATAGCATCTGTTCTCTTCACTGATGCTTTCACTCAGAAGGGTCTCATTGCAAATGGATCTTTGCAAGTGAGGGAGATTGGTGATTTCAGAGGAGAAAACCCCAATAGACTTCAATTTACAAACTTTGGCAAACTTGCACACCATTTCTGATATATTATTTGAGTTGGGTTTCACAGGCTTAGTACTAGAGCATTCCATGGTAAAAAAAGATCAAAACTTGAATTCATACAGATCGAATCCAACACTGATCCTTGTTTCAACAAACAAGTAAGAACTTAACAAAATCTAGATAAAAAAGAAAAACAGTAAAACACTCACTCAAAATGGGATTTTCTAGGCACATTGCATTCACCCAATAAACCAGCCAGAACCAAGATTCCAGGCACAAAAACCTGGTAGTGTTGGCAAGTAGGATCCCAGATTAAAAAAATGCATTTTTTTTTTTTTGTTTATTATAAAAAAAAAATCAAGTAGCAAGTGCAAAGGCCAGATTTATCCTCTTAGGGCACATTTCAGCACTCAAAAGGACACATTGTTATATTCAACCATGGCAACACAACACAACACAACACTAGTAGAACACAAAAGTCAAAAGCACCCCTAAAACAAAGAGCTCAAACCCATTTGAGTTTGAAAGGAAAGCAACAACGTGAAGCCAAAATCTAACCAGAAAGTGGAGGTGTAGTTGGAGGAACAGTACAAGGTTGCAAGGTGGTCTTGGTTGGAGTTCAGTGCTGGTTGGCACCATCTTCTGTCTCTCTCTGACATTGGAAAGTTTGAAACTTGAGTGAGAGTTAGTGAATACACATTACACATACATACGTGCGTGTTAGTGTTAGTAGCTTTCTGTGAAACGCAAGAAAGTCATTGTTTATTCATCATGATGATGTTTTTTTATTGTTATTTTGGGTGTTTGGGAAAGGGGTGAGAACAGAGAACCGGGAAAGGGAATCTAATCTGTACTGTTTCAAAAAAACTGAAAGATTTTCTTTACAGAATAGAGAGAGAGAGAGAGAGAGAGTATATGTACTGCATGACATGCAGTGCAGTGCAGGAAGGGACACGCGCAAAAGTGGGTTCGAAATTTTGAAGAAAACAATGAAATAAATAATGATAAAGAAATAATATGGCACGCGAGAGGTTGTTCGGTTTCTTTCGAAATCATGGATCCCCATGCAGATGCAACGCAGTTGATTGATTCCGTTGATACTCTAAACAAGCGATCGTAGCCGTTCAATTCTTTGCGCGTGACCCTTCCTTCCTCTGCTACTTGATACCAACGCTACGACGCCGTTTCTCTTATCATGTTCTTTTTCAACTTTTTTTACTCGCGTGCGGAATGTTACAGTTACTTGAAGTTAAAAATGTTTTTTTTTTTTTTTTATAATAATCAACACATTTGGTAAATTCAGTAGCTGTGTTTTTTATTTTATTTTACCAAAGTTGTGTTTCTTAAACATCATGTGAGCTTTAATTGTTGGTTATGTGAATTTTAATAATATTTACGTCTCTACAAAAATTAGATAAAGATATCCTTAAGACACACAAAAAAAAAAACTAAAGTATTGGAACAAATATTTTTATTATTATTATTATTTTAATAATCATGTTATCGGTGTAAAATATTAGAAATTTTTTCATTGAATCTTAATTAAAAAAATTAAAAATTTAAAACAAAATTTAGCAAAAAGACAACAAGAGCTTGGTGTAGTTATGTTTCTTTATTATTAACTGGCCACATACACTGGTTTAATTATAATTTTTTTTCTAAAAAAATCTTAAACAAAGGCCCTTGTCTTCTAAGAACGTGTTTAGCTTTTATAGCAGAGGATATTAGGTGAGATAATTGGATTTGGTGGGTAAAAGGAATTCCGGCTTTGTCTTGAGTGTTGTCTCTCTTCTTATTTTATTTCCCTGGCATTTTGTTTATCAATGAACAAAATATGTAGAATGTAGATATGAGACAAGTGAAATTATTATTATTATGTGAAACGAAGTTTTCTTTTCTTTTCTTTTCCCACGTTTACAACCTTACTGGGTTTTGAATAAACTGTTTAACCAGGCTTGACCACTTATTTACATGCAGTGTATGGGCCTTTCTATTTATATATACCTCCCTTCCTTGCCCATGTTTGGGCTGGGCTACATAAAATGATAAAACCTACAAGAATATATTGGGCCTATAAGAGATGCAGACAGGCCCATAGTAGCTGGGCATGACATGATACCCTTCATTTAATTTTAAAAATCACAGAGGAGATGAAATAAAGGAAACGAATCACAAAAGACTTTGAGAGATAGTTAAGGCAACAGCACAATGCATGACATGTGGGGTGATTCTGGATAAAAAGGTAAAGAATGGCACGATTTCTAAAGCCAAGAATTGGGGAATAATGAATCAGCACAATGATGACTTGTTCAAGGTCAAATACATATATATACAGACAGAGCGTGGAGAACCGGATCATGATATTCAATCCTTCAACTGCCAGCAAAAATATTGGTAGCCACTCAGAGCAGTCCAGTCAAGACAAAACAAAGAAAAAAAATGCCTAAGCAAGCAAGGAAAGCAATCTTGTTTCATAGTAATCTTTTTTTTTTTTTGGAAATTATATTCCAACTTTCTTAATGAATAATTTAAGGTTGGAGAATTTATTTGACAATTTTAATGGGATTCTCTTATCTTAATCATGTTTTTTTTTTCAGGACTAAAATCTAAAATGGATCATATCCTTTACTATGTGAACTAACTGACTTGTTAGTTATTTTTATGAGTAATGACTTGTTAGTTATGACTTATTAGTTGTTGCATAGTACTCTTTTCGTCCACATTTTTAGATTTGAAAAAATATCTCAAGATAAATGATGTTCTCATTTTTCAAGATATTATTTATTATTGTTCTTTTAATTTGTCCTCAGATAATGATTATGTATGTAACAAATAAATTTAATGTATTTATTGAAAGAAAAAATTATTTTAATAAATTAATTTAAAAAGCACTTTATTTATTCTTCTTCTTGATCTTTGTATAAAAATCTTAATAGGGAGTAATATAATAGTAATAGTGACTAATGTGTAGAGTCTCATGTGCATGTTTGGAAATCAGGTATAAAAATAATCTTATCACCCTATCAAAATCTTTAGTTTTACGTTCATTTTATTTTTATCAGTTGAGTTTATATTGAAATATAATTTTTCAGCTTCAAACCATGCACGAAACCTCCCATGTCCAACATTAGTCCCATAATGAAATGCCTATGATACTCATACGTACACGCTTTTAGCATGCAACTTTTTGACATACCGTGTACTATCTTGGATTGTGAAATCTTTGCGGGGACACTTCAACCAATAGATACAGTTAGTAGGTGGCATTTTTTCATTAATTAATTTTGTTAAAAGACATTTTTCTTTCTCAAATTCAAATTCAAATTCAATTATATAATAGTGCTAAATTAATTAGTAGTAACACTGCAAACTTGGCTGTCTTGGGTGCCTAACACCTTCATAAAAGTACTATATGTTCGAACTTCTCAAAAACCATGTAGTCAGTGATGATTCCTACACATATGGATCTCGAATCACAAAGTCAAAATCTCAATCTAACAGCTTACAAACGTTCAATTTTCTTTAATGTATACTGAATCAAATCAATGGTTGTTCAAATTGAAATATCGATCTAACGATTCATAATTGTGCAAAATATAGATAGATTACGCTTGTTATAATGGAATTGATAGCTTAGACGAGCGTGAGTACTGAGTATAGAAAACCAATAATGTTGTAGTAATACAAACAGTGTATGAGCTTTGTGCATGTTTGCTGTTAAGCAATGATGAGAGAAAGTAATTTGGTGGACAAACTTGGTCCCCTTGCTTTCATGCTGGGGACTTTTGGAGTTTGGACCACACCAACTTTAATTCTTTTCATTTTTTTCCTGTTATAAACCAAGCTTTCTGGCTTTATTCATCTTCCATTTTATCTTGTATGAATTGGAAACACATCTGAGGTATCACAATAAAGAAACTTAGTGAGCAAGTGTGTGTTTTTGTGTCATAATATCTCTGATGGGTAACAACAGGTTCAAGTTGTCAGATATGATGCCAAATGCTTGGTTTTACAAGCTGAAAGACATGAGTAGCAGATCAAGGAAGATGAATGGTTCTCATGTTGTGAAGAGTAAAGTGTCTTCACCAACAACATCACAAAGGTCGCAGCCAAGATATTCACACTATTTCTCCACTGAGCCTATAAGAGCTGGTAAGCTATACAACACTCCCATTCACACCAAAGACTTGGACTTTCCATTCACTGATTCACCTAGAAGGTCTTCCAAGAGAAGGGCTAGGAGAAAAACCATTTACAAGCCTTCTCCTACTGTTGTTTCAATTTCATCCTCTTTCATTCCCACGTCAAATCATTGGATCAAGCCATGTCAAGTTCAGTCACCAGATTATGATGTGTCTTCAGTTGAAAGCTCTTCTGAATCTGATCTTCATGGATATGCTTATTCTGAGTCTGAATGTGACAGCTTTTCTGTTCCTGATTTGCTTAATGGAATAGACACTAGTTGCAGCTGCAGAGTTAGCTCTTCCACTAATGACATCATCATTGACATGAACAGTGAGTCCTTCCTAGGGAATCCCGAAAAGCAAGATGGTTTTGATGCAATTTCACAGCTTGGTCTTGCTCCAATACTGACAAGGCCAATGAAGTTTGATGATGATAAGGTCATTGAAGTCGCCGTGTTCCGAAGTTCAACGGATTTTGATGAACTGCAGGATGATCAGTCTTTCTCAATTGAGATTAACAAAGAGGAATGCAATAATAGAAATCAAAGGAGGAGAAAAAGCAGTCATAGAAAGCCTTTTGCTAATTCTGCAGGCATAAGGCTTAGAGTCAATTCTCCAAAACTTGCAAGCAGAAAAATTCAAGCATGTGCAAGAAGAAGCGTTTCATCCACTTCAAGCAAAGCTTCAAGGAGTACAGGCTTCCCCGATGGATTTGCTGTTGTTAAGTCCTCATTTGATCCACAGGGTGACTTCAGGGAGTCAATGGTGGAGATGATTGTGGAGAACAATATCCGCGCATCGAAAGATTTGGAGGACTTGCTTGCCTGCTATCTTTCCCTCAATTCAAGTGACTACCATGATCTCATTGTTAAAGCATTTGAGCAAATTTGGTTTGACATGGCTCAACTTAGAATGTAAAGATCTTATTGTTATCCAATGCATATTTATTTACAGTCTTGTAACTATCACTACTCTTTTGATCTACTTCTGTTCTGATTTATCAGGATGCCAAATTTGGTACTCGTATAAAGAATATCCTCAAGTTTTGACAACCTTAAATATGCCAAGAAACATTGAATTTGTGTTAAGAATCAATTGGTTTTCTCACCTGCTTTATAATTTTGCTATGGATTGTGTTAACTGTCTCCAATGCAAACAAATGACAAAAAACACTTGATGAATTCCTTTCCCACTTCCTTATCAATGTTTTCACTATTTGAGGGGTTTTGGATATTCTGTTGTGTCAAATGTCAGTTAAATCATAAATGTATTTTGACATGCAGAAACATCTAGCTCAATTTCAGTTTCTGAAAACTCTTTCTGCAACCTTGAATACCAGACTCCACAAACAGAAAAACAAAAAAACAAAAACAGCTCTCTGTATCTATATAGTTGTGGTATTTGACAAATTACTCCAATTGTGGCAAAGTTAGTTCTGCAGTATAAACAAGTTACACAGGAAAAAATAAATTGACCAAGTGTTCCTTTAGATAAAAATATGATTATTATTCACAACTCTCTGGAATAGGTAATGACTATTATTTACAAGTTCTTTCTAGAAGAGTCTCTAATTACATAGGAAATTTGTGACACAGAATCCTGTAGCAGATTCTCATTTCCTTTAACAATGGTGTTAGAACTTGGAAGTTGTATCAACCGCAATTAGTGGCATGCGATCATACAATTATGGTTGCTGATATGTCATGAATCCGAAAGATGGCTTCCACATTGTCAATCAGAACATTGGATGCATCAAATGCATTAGATAACATTACAATGATGTCGGCAATTCTGCATTAGGGGTCATATGAAAGCAAATTGAATGAGATATGAATTAAAGGTCCTCATAATGTAGCTCTCTTTTCTAGCTACTTATCAATTAATAGCCCTGAATGACATAAAATATGGTAGGTCTTCACAAAAAACAACTATGACCATGAATGTTTTTTAGTCAACGTTTTAGTAAAGATATTTCCCTCAATACAAGAATGTTCCATAAATATTGGAAGTTAGGTAGCTCCCAAACAAGTAGCATATACCTTCTATACATTAAATTTTTACCATCTTGGGCAAACTAAATTGATGTGGTACCCTTGTACTCTTTACTCGATCAATGTTACACCCTTAAGGAAGATCCTTTTATTAATTCACCAATGCTTTAAAAAGAAAGTACTATTAAATGAAATACAAATCTGTCATTGGATGGTAGTGTAAAACCTCTTTACCTGCTCCAATTCACCTAAGTTTGTAGTACTGTGGAACTGAGATTTAAAAATTCATTCCACACTATGAAATGAGCTTATGAGAAAGTTTAGTCTCTCTTGTATGAACAGACTCTAAAACATCATTATTCCACTGAGATCCAATATTATTAAGCTTCACGATCAAGGGACATATAAACAACATAGATTAATTCAAATATGCATATCTACAATCATAGCCTTGAAAATAACGCCATGCTGCATCTAACAAATGAGACAGGAGATATTGATACTGATACAGCTCCACACCTTTCATAATTTGAGTACATTAGTAGACATAATGTAGTTCATCATTATAAATCTCTCTCTTTTTGGTACATATTATAAATATAATTTTACCATAAGTAAATTCATAGGATAGATTAATTAAAATGGTCAAACGTAGGATGCCACTTTTGGATTCAACGTTGATGATTTAATGATCTTTAGCTTTTGACCTAAGCGCTATAACGTCTGGTGTGAAATAGTGCAACTTGAAACTCTAGCATCTCTACTCGTTAAAATAGGTACTCGCATTCATGATTAATTGAACAAATTTGAGTATCCACTATCACATAAAACATCAAAATTGATTGCTATGGACGAGTTCATGTCACCATAACAATGCCACACAAACAAACTACACATGACCTGAGCTAAAAAAGTTTAGCCACACATGGCTCTTTAAATCTTCATAACTGGCATCATAGTGCTCAAATAGACAAATACAATCATATTTAACAACATGCAAATGTTCAAGAGACACTCATTTCTAAGAAAATTTCATCTCTTAATTTTTTCTCCCTTTGCCACTTCTTGAAGAGTTTTCATTTGGAGCAACACATGCATGCTGTGACCTTTTTGTCTTAACATCACAAGGTGCCTGAAATCCAATATTTTCCACAGCACCAACTGTCTTGAATAACCGTCTTTTGTTCACCTCTTCAACTAGTGATCGGTGCAATAGCTGGCTCCTTATATCAATCAAGGACCTGTTCCTTGTTAATCTATGATGATTGTTCATCATCATCTTATTATTTTTACTAGTGAAAGGAACCTGTGATCCTACCATGAGTTTACACTGGTTGAAATTGCTCAAGTCTTCGCCAGAGGAAACCTTTTTGCCCTTGTTGTGACTCTTTATGATGGGAAGTTTGTCTAATTTTCTCAAAGATGGCATGTTGTACTCTTGTTGATCATCCACAGAATAGTAATTCAAGTTGGAATATGTCCCTTGTGAAGAGCATCGTGAACTGGTATCATCATACAAATCATCTGCAACATTAGTTTGTCATGTTAGTGTGGAGCTGTTAAATAAGGAGTTTAAAGATGATGCACGGATAGTTTTACATTGTCAGGCAATCACAACTCTTAGTTTGTATGATTTTTCTTCAGTTTGTTGTGATTGATTGGCAGTGTAAAACTATTTTACGCTGTCAATGCATCACCTTTAAACTCTTAAACAAGACATCCACAACATCATTAGAGAAATTGAGCAAGAATACATACCATGGAGCCAATAGTATCCACTTGATATTTCCTCAGCTTTACTCACTAAATCTGACATTGATTCTTGGAATGATGAACTAGAAGAGAACGAGCGGAAATGATGATGAGGTCCATCATCATCACAATCATCATCTAGATAATTGAATGTGTGGAAGGCATCTGAACTGCTACTTTGCCTCCTGTGAGGTAGTAGAGCAGATATCTCTCTATCAATCATATTTGCAATCTCGAAAGGCTCCCAATCTGTAATCTCCAACTCTTTCACCATCTCAGTTGCAACATCAATAGGGGTGTCACTGACAATGTCAAAGGGAAAAAATACATTCCTAACAGAACCTGCACAAAGAAGCATTTACTTAGAGACTTGGTCAATTTTAAGAATTTTTTTTCCTTAATATGAACCAACTAGATATTGAACTTTAAGAAAAAGATTACAAACCATCCTTATCAGAAATTTGCACTTTGAGAAAGATAGTGTTATCTTCAGGATTCAACTTTCCTATCACTTTCATTCCAGTTCTAGGAAGATCATCACTTAATTGCAGGTTCTCCATCTCACTGGCATTCAAAAAAGGCTTCTGAATTGCAAACTTCACTGCTGATGATGGATCATCAGACACAATAAAAGGGTCAAGCAACAATTCTTTTGCTGATGGTCTCTTTTCTGCAGGTAGTAAGCATTTTCCAATAAACCTTTGTGCTTCCATGTCTTCAACCCGGAAAAAGGCCATTGGTAGTTTTCCCTGAAATATAAAATGTTACTTTTAAATAAAAACCTAGCATTGCATATATCCTGAAACTTAACACAAGAATTTTGACTTTACCGATGTCACTTTCTTGTAGATTTGTGCTGGATTAGAACATTCACTATATGGATATTCAGATGTGAGCATTTCCAACACACACATGCCAAATGAGTACACATCAGCTAGTTCATTATATTCTTCCTCATACAATTCTGGTGCCATAAACTCAGGGGTGCCTAGCATAAAAGGAGAAAAAATTAATTGGCAATAAAAAATAAGAGTTTAATGGTGATGCTCTAACTATATAAATAGTTTTACATTGATGTTGTGTAATTACAACCACTATTTGTAAGACTTTTAAAATAAAAATAATTTTATAAAAGTTAACAAACTTATTATAAAAAGAGGATTGTAATTGTTCAACCGTGTAAAATACTGTCATCACCCTATTTCTCGAAAGATAATAGCAGCTTCTTAGTACTTGTAAGTGTGCAACACTTATTGGAACCAAAGTGAGTACCTATGACACTGTGTGCTGATTGGGAACCGTGGAGAATTGCAGCCAGTCCTAGGTCACCAATTTTTACTTGTCCAAGATGGCCATTGACAAATATGTTATCACATTTGAGGTCCCTATGGATCACAGGTGGATCATGGCAATGTAGATAAACAAGACCTTGTAAGATTTGGCGAGCCCAATTCTTTATAGCTTGTATGCTGACGCGCTTATACTTCTTCCTGTATCTGCAAATGCCAGAAAGTTATTTTTTTGGGAACTCAGACCGGCCGAAAGCTAAAGACTAAATCTTCGAGATACTTAGAAAACATACTAGTCCAAGAAATGTATATTGCAACTTTATGCTGTATGAAAATGACCAGTTATGTTATGAAAGATATAATAGAAAAAAGTTGCAACATACATTTCATGCTCATGATTGTATAATCAATTATTTTCAATAGCTTCACTTGTATGAAACAAAATCCATGTGATGACTTGGCCTAAGTTGCCTAATTTTTGTAAGGTACTACATAATAGGACTAGAGTAATTGCCTAATTTATACTTGGAAAAGGAAGTTAGTTACTCTCTCAGCGACCCTGATGTGAACAATTCTGTGATGAAGTTGAAGGCCCTGTTATCAATATCAATCCAAGAAGTGTAGAATCTTATGATGGACTGGTGCTTGAGGGTGCTGAGGAGATGAACCTCTGAGTAAAGCCGCTGCAAATCTTCCGGCGAGCGAAGCGCCTCGTTGAGCCTCACCTGGTTCCATGCTACCTCAATTCCAAGCACCTCATCAATTGCTTTGTACACTGTCTTCATTGCTCCTTTTCCAAGAACATCTCCAAACTAATTATCATCACAAACAACACACAACATGTGTCACATAAGAAACATGATGCCTCAAACATTTAGATTTTGTAACACATACAGTTTTAGAAACACAGTATTTCTCCTCAACTTGATACAACTTTAGGAGATTATTTATCAAAATCTAATAGTAACTTCAAAAACAGGAGGGCAAATATATTTTTCTCCTATGCATACCATAGATAATAATACTAATTCAAACAACATAACAAAAGATACAGGAAATGTAATTAAAACAGAGAAAAGCATAGAGAAAACAGGGAGTTTAGAACTTACCCTGCCATAGCGACCAGTTGGGTCGGTTTCTACATAACATTGTTCTCCCATGTTTGATTCTTATCTATATGAACCAACTTAACAACCACCTCCAATATCCGTTGAAAAACTATATCTTTCACCCTGCACCTTGATTGTGCAGAGAGAAGAATAAAAGGTAGAAAAAATAAAAATAAAAGCACAACTAGTTTTTCTTTATGATATTATCCTAAATCCTAGGCTTCCTTCATGATTTACGTGAGAGAAGACCCCAAAAAATAGCCAGAAAAGTGTAGAATAGTCAATGCTCTGCATTATTTTGCCCATGCTCAGAACCGTACATGTTAAGTGGTTATAGTCCTTAGCAACCATTTGATTTATTTTTCCTCGTTTTTTGTTGTATTTGAAAACGAAAGTTGCAGAGGAGGGAGAGAAAGTGGCGCACGGTGTGATTGGATGGGAGAATAAGCAGATACTATTTAACAACGAAAGTGACAGGTTGGTTTCAAAGTACCCCTTTTTGGTTCAGGGTATTTGCAGCAGCTAAGGGTTGAGGGGCAGGGGCAGTTTGGGGCATTCACAAGGCACAAAGAATGGTTGGTATAGAGATATAAGGGAAAGCAGCACTAAGGCACGGAACTTGAAGAATCCGTGGACCCTCTTTGATGTAATCATTATTGGTGTGGGAAAACAGGGGAAGATCAATGAAACAGGGGAAGAAGGTGCAAAAAAACAGAGTGAGTAAGGTGATGCAGGGAGGGAACGATTAACAGAGGATAAATGAAGTTGTGTGATTGAAAGGTGAGGAATTGGTGTGGTTTTTTCAGGGTATGTGAAAGTAAATTTATAATGAATAATGGTTGGTGCATAAAATAAAATAATAATAATAATAACTCATAATAAAGAAAGTAAAACTAGAGCATGATATCAGCTTGGCAGCATTGTGGCTGTGCTTGAGAGAGTGGGACCACTGAGTGGAGAAACACAACTTGTCAACTGCTCTGTCAGCATTTAACTTCTCTAGCTTTGCTTTTGGATTACATGCATTTTCTCAATTTGATTTTATGCATTATCATTAGACTCAGCTTTTATTGCTTTGATTTTGGATTGTATGAACTCTCTCAATTTGAATTTATATAAATTAATGCTAGTACAATATTATACCTTGAATTTAGTTGAAATATATGAATTTTGGTTTTTTTTTTTTTAGGGAATATGAATTTTGGGTTATAGCTTTGATTAATTTGAAAGTTGTAAAAAGAGGGGACATAAAAAGAATGTCCTTCAAAAAGTTCATTTACAATTAACCTTTGTTAAGAGATTCATTTATCTTTTATAGAAATAGAATGTGAATTTTACAATTAAAAAGAAAGTTAAATCTATGTATTAATCTAAAAGTAAAGAATATATCCTTAGTACCAAAAAAAAGAAAAAAAAGAAAAGAATAAAGAGTATAAATTATCCTTAATATTATCATCAAAACATATTTAATTTAAACTTTAAAGGGTTTAATAGTATCAACGATTAGTGCAGAAGTTTTTTTTTTATTATTATTAATCATTCATGAATAATCATTAGTGTGTTTTTTAAAATAACTGTTATAAAATTAATCAAACATACACATATGATTGACGATAAGAAACCATAAAATTACAACATAATAATAAATGAAATACTATCAAAATAACCAGGATCTTGGGAGGTGGCAAGCAGGGCTTCAATCCTCCTCAGTCCTCTTTATATATATATATATATATATATAATTATTTTTAGTAAAAAAAAAAAAATATATATTATTATTATTATTTATATATTAATAATCTTTTAAATAATATATGTTGATATATAATCTAATTTATTTGCATAAAAAAATACCATCTAACTTAAAAATATATAATATACTAATTAATAGATATGATTATAAGTAAAACGGATTTACGTAGGATAAAAAAATTAAGTTTATAAGTTAGTATGTATTTAAATTTTTTTTTATTAATAGATGATATCTTAAGTTTTATTCCTAATAAATATTTGGTTCCATTATATATTTTTTTTACAAGTTTTACTCTTAATAAATTAATTTGACACTTTTCATCTATAATTTTTTAAAATCTTATAAATTTTACTCTTATATCATATTATTACAGATTTTACTGTCAATTTTCTAAAAAAATGACAAATTTTATAGTTATTTTTTGTTTTTTTATATAAATTTTACATTAAATACTTTTTTTTCAAAATTTTATCTTTAATTTTTATAAAAAAAAATTATAATCCCTCCCTACTTAAATTTCTAGATCCGTCCCTGAAAATAACGATTTTAATTTCTACGTTTTTATAATTATTATACCTTGGATAATATAAATATATAATAATTATTTATATTTATATTTTTATAGATATATTTTAAATAAGTATTTTTTTTTTTTATAAATACCCACTATCAAATATCAACTGCTTAATAATATTGAGAGTCAAGAAGTCTCTTCCCCACTGGTAAATACATTAAAAAAAAAAGTAAAATTAATTAAACAATAAAACATACAGATATATAAGGTGATGTATCAATTGTAGACACATGTGAAAAATTCAAGCTTGGTAAGAAGAATGCAAGTTTGAAATGACAAAGTTGATTTTAGTGAGTGGAATGTGGAATAATGTAGCCCCACTATGCACCAGCTCTGGTCTGCTTATGCTAATGCTAATGCTATTATGCCCATCAGACTTTTATCTTATGGTAGGTGTGTGTCTCTCTCTGTTATCCATTTTCCCATGTTTTTTTGTCGTCGAGAGTGCGCCAAAATTGTAATTTAATATGTTTTTGTTCATGTAAAATAACTGAATTATTCAAAAAATAAACCTTTAATGTATGAAATTTTATCTGATATATTTCAGATGTTGTCTATCTAAGCTTAATGTCCTATATTCCACCATGTGTAATGTGTTCTTGAATAGACACACTTTGGTGCTGGTTGAATCTGGGGTTATTCACGTTTGGGAATATTGTTATTTTCTTTTCATATTTTAGATTCTTAATACAGTAAAACAAAAAGTAAAATGTTCAAGCTGTGTGAGTTGGTGTGAAAGTTTGGTACAGATTGTTTTGTTCCTTTTACTTTTCACTGGGTTGGTTATGTATAGTCATATATGGTCCCCTCAGAGATCACAAATCTATTTACAATTAAGTAGGAATTGAATTTATTCTAAAAAAAAGTACCATATAAGATGTAATTTTATTACATAAGATGCCATACATATAATTGCTATCATGTTTTGGATAACTGATCGATGGGTCAAAATCCGATTATCCACCATAGATGATCCTAGATAGGACTTGAAAAAGGCTATTCCAATAGCATGATGGAAAGTGAATAAGATCTGGCAATTTTTTCTCCCCTTCAGAAAGAAAGAAATAAAGAATAATGACATTTTTCCTAAATAAATAAAAAAAGAATAATGAATATTTATGTTCTTGACTCGAATAAAGAAGCTAGCCAGAAAATTTTTATTCGATTTTTGTTATACATATCGAAGTACCACCGATGCAACTGGGTCAAATGGCATTTTACAGAATTGAACAAAGGGAAAAAGAAAGAAAAGACAGTGAAAGAAAGAAAACAATGAAAAGGAGTGGAATATTAATTAGAAAAAAAAAGTCTACCCATTAATAATGTAAACCGGTTTTAGTTAATCACAAACTACAATAGTTTTTGTAAAAAAAAAACTATTAGAATTTTTTTACATTAATTAATTTCTCTATCAACACACCAATTTTTACCATGGATATTAAGTATAATATGATATGTGCAAATTATATTTAAAATTATCAATCGAACTAAATCATATTAAAAATATACATTATCAATCATAAAATCTTACTAAATTTTGGTGTAAAAATATTTTATATTGATAATGTATTTATCTTGTAATTAATTTATAGATTTGAAGTATATACAAATTTTATGTATGGCTAATCTTGGTTACTGAATTTGATTAGCCATCTTTGATAAAATATTTTTCTTAATTACATTTTGTCGCAATCGAACATGACTAAAATTTCAAGATCTTACTTAAAAAATTCAAACCTAGTTATACTTTTTTTTTAAAAAAATGAACCTAGTTATACTTATTAGTCTCATTTTACCAAAAGGTAAAAGAAATGTGGATAGCTATCAAATAGTAATTGTCTTTCGTTAGTATAAATAATAATACAATTCTTTTATGATTCTTTTGTGTCTTCCTTAGCAAACAGGCTTGTATTGTTTGAGTTGATTTTGTCTTTGTTTGTCCCATGTACAAATTAAAGAACTATTAGAAATAATAGTTATCTATGGCTGCCACCGTTTCTAAGTCAAAACATATGAACAACAAGAAGGACAATAATGAAGTTATTAATTAATTAACTTGGACAAGTTCAGAAAAGGATCTTCAACTCTAATATCTTAATCTTAGAACGTGTACGGAACCTTAAGAGAATTGTTAGAACTCGTTAATTTATCCGTGGATAATTTATTTTTGTCTTCACATGGAGTTTAATTTTTGTTTTATGAGTGTTGGAGCCTCAAGTTTCAACTATATATACTAGTAGTATCAATTATCAACCTTGCCTTCGTTGCTTCATGTCCAAAAACTATTTATTGTTGATGATGACTACCATACATTGAACAATAACGTTTTCAGAAGGATGAGCAGATTCACACGCCGATAATTTAACCTACTTGTTACCAAACTAACTTTGAATTTGAAAGCCAAAAAATGTTGTGTATTTCAATAATACCACAAACACAAGTTTTCTATATGTGAATCTTGTTAAATTCATGTACCTACTTTTAAATAATACACTTTACACACGTCATTATTCATTTCAATACTAATATACTATACCAGTTTACTTAAAAAATGTCTTAATACGCTTATTACGTGATTATTTTTTTGGTTGAATTTGAATCTTCTCCGGCTGATGCTGCATAGCAAGGAGAGAAATATATATATATATATATAGGATTCATGTGAACCAACCAAATGAGTCCTATCTAAACCTTGTGTTTTTTCTCTACCAGCTGAAAAAAGACAAAGGATTCAAGGAATTCGTCTTAAACATAATACTTTATTTATGTTAATAATAATTTGTAGTAGTATATGAAACCTAGGAATTTTCAATATCAATTATTGTGATGCTCCTATGACGAGATATGTATCGATAGTTTAAAATGCATTGTCTGTGTCATTGATGAATATAACTTGTAATCTGCACAAACATATATATGTCCATATTCGTCAAATATATGAGGACAACCAAAATAACACTCAAAACATACTCCAATTTTATTTTATTTTTGATGATTAAGACAGATGAATGTGTAGCAAGAGAAAAAAAAAATTATACGTGTTACTTCATAAGTTCATATAATGTTATCATATATATAATTCATATGAGTGGGTTAAACAAATATATTAAATGATATCATGTTTCTTAAACTTTCTTCCAATTTTTTTTCTATTGATAAGACTTTTGCTTTTAAAGAAGACTAGCTAGATTAAAGTTTAGTCTATATAAAATTTAAGCATGACAACAGTTTATTTTTTTACCGCAACAAGATCATATTCATAATAATTATCCTTAATTAAATAACTACAAGATATAAAAAAAAAAAAATGACAATTATCACTTACGTGTCGTGTAATCCTCAGTATCCAAATTTTCACCTTTCCTTTACCATGTCTCTTTCAATTCCTAGGCCCCAGCTCACATCCTCTCAATAACCCTCATGCAATGTCTATGGCCTATTTTACTATAATGTCTTTGATGTCTCTCACTTTCATTCTTTTGTTTACCTTAAGAAAAAAAAATTCTTTTGTTTACCTTAAGAAAAAAAAATAGTAATGTGTTGAAATTTGGAAAAAAATATTAAAAAAAACAAGAATAATGTATTAAAAATTTGAAAACAAATAATTTTTTTTAAAATATTAAAAAATAAGTCTAATTTCTAAGTTATTACTGTTGATTTTTTTATATTTTTAAAATTTAGATATTTTTATTTTTATTTTTAACTAATTCTTTCAGTTTTATAAGACATTATTCTTGTTTTTTTTTCCATAAATTTTAAAATTTTATTTGCATTCAATGCTCTTAAATTTTTAAGATATTTTTATTATTTTTCATATTTAAGGTTTAAGGTTTTAATGTTTAGGGTTTCATGGTTCATTTTTTCGGTTCATTTTTTAAGCTTTAAGGGTTTAAGGTTTAATGATTTTTTAGGATTAAGGGTTTGTGTCTAAGGGTTTTGATTTAATATTTTTATGAATTATGGTTTTACGATTTCATGTTTAGGGTTTAGAGTTTTAAGGTTTATGGTTGATGCTGTAAGATTTTACGTTTCCATGCTGCATGAGTTATGGTTTCATGATTTAGGATTTAAGGTTTCATGTTGTATAATTTAAGGTTTTATGGTTTAAGATTTAAGGTTTCATGTTTTATAATTTAAGGTTTTATGGTCTAAGATTTAGGATTTAAGGCTCCATGATTTATTATTCAGGGCTTCATTTTATGGTTTATGTTTGGGGGTTTCATGGTTTAGGATTTAGGGTTTCATTTCATGGTTTAAGATTTAGGGCTTTATTATGATGTATTGTCTCATTCCATTGTTTAAAGTTTAAGGTTTCATGGTTCAAGATTTAGTGTTTTATTTCATGGTTTAGGACTTGGGGTTTTATTTCATGGTTTAGGATTATTTAGGGAAACTATAAATGAAATCCTAAATATTTAAGATTCAAAATCTAAAATACTCAATGAAACCGTTAATTTCACCTTAAATATTTAGAATTATATAAATAAAATCATAAATTGAAACCTTCAATGTTAAAGGTTGCATTAACAAAAAACTAAATATCACCTTAAATATTTAGGGTTTTATGAAACCTTAAATATTTATGGTTTCATGTATAAACCCTAAATATTTAGCGTTTCATAAATGAAAATCTAAATTGAAAAATTAAATATTTAAGATTTTATAAATAAAATCATAAATTGAAACAGTAAATGTTTAGGATTTCATAAACGAAATCATAAATCAAAACATTAACTATGTGAGGTTTCTTAAATGAAGACCTACTTATTTGTCATTTCCTAAATGAAACCTTAAATTGCAATCCTAACTATATATGATTTCATAAATCAAAACCCTAAATCTTTAGACTTTCATCAACGAAATCCTATTTATTTAAGGTTTCATTAAACAAAACCCTAAATATTTAAGATTTTATTAAATAAATCCTAAATGTCACCTAAATATTCATGGTTTCAAAAATAACCCTAAATCAAAACTCTACATATTTTAAGTTTCATAATTAAAACAATAAATCAAAATCCTAAATATTTAGATTTCGTTAATGAAACTCTAAATATTTATCGTTTCATAAATAAAATCCCAAATTGAAATCGTAAATATTTTAGATTTCATTATGAAATCTTAAATATTTAGGGTTTTATAAATTAAATCATAAATCACAACCCTAACTAATTATGTTTCCATTTATAAAACCCTAATTTCACCCTAAAATATTTAGGATTTCATAAATGAAATCCAAAACTTGATACCCTAAATCCTAAAAAATTAATGAAACTCTAAATTTTACCATAAATTAAAACCTTACATATTTAGAGTTTCATAAAAAAAAAACCCCCCTAAATTAACAACCTAATTATTTAGCATTTCATAAATAAAACCCTAAATTTCATCCTAAATATTTAGGTTTTCATAAGTGAAATCTTAAATATTTAGGGTCATATAAATAAAACCCTAAATTGAAACCCTAATTATTTAGGGTTCAATAATGAAACCCTAAATTTCACTATAAATATTTAGGATTTCAAAATGGAAATAATAAATTGAAATCTTAAATATTTAGGATTTCATAAATGAAATCTTAATTATTTAGGGTTTCATTAATCAAACCCTATATTTCACCATAAATTAAAACTTAAATATTAAGGGTTTCAATAACAAAACTTTAAATATTTAAGGTTTCATTATTGAAACTCTAAATTAAACCCTATATATTTAAGGTTTCATAATTGAAACAATAAATCGAAACCCTAAATATTTAAGGTTTCATAAATGAAATCTTATTTATTTAGGGTTTCATTAATGAAACCCAATAAAACCCTAAATTAAACCATATATATTTCGGGTTTCATAAATAAACACTAAATATTTGAGGTTTCATAAATGATACCATAAATACATAGGGTTTGATAAATGAAACAATAAATCAAAACCCAAAATAATTGTGTTTTCATTTATGAAATCCTAAATTGAAACCCTATATCTAGAAATAGTAATGAAACCCTAAATATTTAGGGTTTCATAAATAAAACCACATATTGAAAATCTAAATATTTAAGATTTCATAAATGAAACTCTAAATTTCATAGTAAATATCAAGGGTTTTATAAGTAAAACCTTAAATATTTAAAATCTCATAAATGCAACCCTGAATGGAAACCCTAAATATTTAGGATTTCATAAATAAAATCCAAAATTTAACTCTAAATACTTATGGTTTAATAAATAAAACCTTAAATTGAAACACTAAATATTTAGGGTTTTTTAATTGAAATAATAAATCAAAACTCAAAATATTTAGGATTTCATAAATAAAATCTTATTTATTTAGGGTTTAATTAATTAAACCATAAATTTCATACTAAATTAAAACCAAAATATTTAGGGTTTCATTAATGAAACGTCAAATTAAACCCTATATATTTGAGGTTTTACAAATAAAATCCTTAATATTTGAGGTTACATAATGAAACCATAAATACTTTGGATTTGATAAATGAAATCATAAATCAAAACCTTAAATAATTATATTTTCATTTATGAAATCCTTAATTAAAACCCCAAATCCAAAAGCATTAATGAAACCCAAAATATTTAGGATTTCATAAGAAAAACATAAACTCAAAATCTAAATATTTTGGATTTCATAAATGAAACCTTAAATTGGACCATAACTATTCAAGGTTTTATAAGTGAAACATAAAATATTTAAAATCTCATAAATGAAACCCTAAATGGAAACCCTAAATATTTAGGGTTTCATAAATAAAACCTTAAATTTCACCCTAAATATTTAGAGTATCATAAATGAAATCTTAAATTGAAACCCAATATATTTAGGGTTTCATAATTAAAACAATAAATCAAAACCTTAAATATTTAGGATTTCATAAATGAAATCTTATTTATTTAGGGTTTCATAAATGAAATATTATTTATTTCGGGTTTCATTAATTAAACCCTAAATTTCACACTAAATTAAAACATAAATATTTAAGGTTTAAACAATAAAACTTTAAAAATTCAGGATTTCATTAATGAAACCCTAAATTGGATTTTGATGGATTTTATGGACTTTTTAGTTGATCATATAAATACTAAACCCAGTGAACAATCTCATCCAACTATGAGAGACTTTTCTTTCTCATCATATACTTTTTTTTTTATTTCATTATCTCTGTTTTAGAGGCAGTGACATAATTTTCCACCCACATCTGTTTTAAGGTGAGACTTTTCATATGATCCTGATACTGATGTGTTCACACCCAAATCACTACGAATCAACTTACAAGCCTATATGTAGTCCACTATCTCATTCCTCTTTAGGTTTATAAATTCCTAATGAATGAAAATCTTCATAAGAGAAGTAAATATGAGCCTGGAGGAAGTTCTAACTCAGCTAGGCAAACAATCAAGTTAAAGTTTTAAAAGACCTTTCTAAACTATTGCAATTAATTTTGAAAAAATATACAACTTAATAAAGAAAACAGAAAGTAATGTTTGGGATGCTATAAAAAAAATCCCAAATCTATTCATATGTAATTAGAAGAATGTTTATTTTGTATATTCTTCAAGTCAGGCAAATGATTAATGTTTTGATAATTATGTTTTTTTTGTTTACTAATGTTTTGTTATTATTTTTTTGCTATTACTTTATGAAAATTTGTGAAAAAGATATCTCAAAATGCATTAACAGCTTATAACTTTGATTTGGAATTCATGTACGTTATTGGCAGGTGAGAGGGTTCAGCTCATGATGACTTGTGATTAGTTTTGAATGTTTTTTTTTCTTGAAATCCATAGAGTCTTTTCAAATCTTATAAATCCTTGAAATCCTTTCAAATCCTATATTCTAAATCCATTAATTCCCCAAATTACAAAATCCTAATCATAAAAATCTTTTCAAAAAAATCTTAATAGTTTTTAATTTCCTACGAAATCTTAAAAATCTTCAAGACTTTTTTATGCCAAAAAAGTCTTTCAAAATCCTAATCCAATACACCCCCCTTAGGATTTCAAAAATGAAATCTTAAATTTCTCAATTAATATTAAGGGTTTCATAAGTAAAACCTTAAATATTAAAAAATCTCATAAATGAAACTCTTAATGAAAACCTTAAATTTTTAGGGTTTCATAAATTAAAACTCAAATTGAAACTCTGGATATATAAGGTTTCATAATTGAAACAATAAATCAAAACCCTAAATATTTATGTTTCATAAATGAAATCTTATTTATTTGGACTTTCATTAATGAAATTCTAAATTTCACACTAAATTAAAACCTAAATATTTAGGGTTTTAATAATAAAACTTTAAATATGTAGGGTTTTGTTAATGAAACCCTAAATTTAACCTTATATATTTAGGATTTCATAATTAAAATCCTAAATATTTGAGGTGTCATAAATGAAACCTTAAATACCTAGGATTTGGTAAATGAAATAATAAATCAAAAACCTAAATAATTATATTTTTATTTATAAAACCCTAAATTAAAATTCTAAATCCAAAAGAATTATGAAATCATGAATATTTAATATTTCATAAATAAAATCATAAACTCAAAATCTAAATATTTAAGATTTAATAAATGAAATGTTGAATTTCACCATAGCTATTCAGGGTTTTATAAGTGAAACCCTAAATATTTAGGGTTTAATCAATAAAATCCTAAATTTCACCCTAAATATTTAGGAATTCATAAATAAAACCTTAAATATTTAGGGTTTTATAATTGAAATAATAAATCAAAACCCTAAATATTTAGGGTATCATAAATGAAATCTTATTTATTTTGGATTTCAATATTAAAACCTTAAATATTTAGGATTTAATTAATGAAACTTTAAATTAAACCCTATATGTTTGAGGTTTCATAAATGACACCATAAATACTTTGGGTTTTATAAATGAAACCATAAATCAAAACCCTAAATAATTATGTTTTCATTTATGAAATTCTAAATTGAAACCCCAAATCCAAAAACATTAATCAAACCCTAAATATTTAGGGTTTCATCAATAAAAAAGATAAAGTCAAAATATAGATATTTAAGATTTCATAAACAAATCCTAAATTTGGCCATAACTATTCAAGGTTTTATAAGTGAAACCCTTAATATTTAAGGTCTCATAAATGAAACCTTAAATGCAAACCCTAAATATTTAGGGTTTTATCAATAAAGTCCTAAATTTCAACCTCAATATTTAGAGTTTCATAAATAAAACCTTAAATTAATCCCTTAAAAATTTTGGATTTTATAATTGAAACAATAAATAGAAACCATAAATATTTAGGGTATTATATATGAAATCTTATTTATTTAAGGTTTCATACCCTAAATACTTAGGGTTTGATAAATGAAACCATAATTCAAAACCATAAATAATTTTGTTTTCATTTATGAAATCCTAAGTCCAAAAGCATTAATGAAACCCTAATTTTCACACTAAATTTAAACCTAAATATTTAGGGTTTCATTAATAAAACTCTACTATTAGAGGTCTCCTAAATAAAACCCTAGATAATTAGGGTTTGATAGATCAAACCATAAAACAAACCCTAAATAATTATATTTTCATTGATAAAACCCTAGATTGAAACTTCAAATCCAAAAACATTAATGAAACCCTCAATATTTATAGTTTCATAAATAAAATCATAAACTGAAAATCTAAATATTTAGGATATCATAAATGAAATCCTAAATTTCACAATAAATATTAAGTTTTTTATAAGTAAAACCTTAACTATTTAAAATTTCATAAATGAAACCCTAAATGTGTAGGGTTTCATAAATAAAAACTTAAATTGAAACCCTAAATATTTAAGGTTTGATAATTGAAACAATAAATCAAAACCCTTAATATTTAAGATTTCATAAATGAAATCTTATTTATTTAGGATTTCATTAATTAAACCCTAAATTTAACCTTAAATTAAAACCAAAATATTTAAGATTTCATTAATGAAATTCTAAATTAAACCCTATAGATTTATGATTTCATAAATAAAACCCTAAATATTGAAGGATTCATAAATGAAGCATTAAATACCTAGGATTTGATAAATGAAACAATGATTCAAAATCCTAAATAATTATGTTTTCATTTATGAAACCCTAAATTAAAATGTCATATTTAGGGTTTCATAAATAAAAATGTAAACTCAAAATCGAAATATATAGGATTTCATAAATGAGAATGAAACCCTAAATTTCACCATAAATGTTCAGGATTTTATAAGTCCAGCCTTAAATATTGAAGGTCTCATAAATGAAACCCTAAATGAAAATCATAAATATTTAGGATTTCATAAATAAAACCATAATTTCACCCTAAATATTTAGAATTTCATAAATGAAATCTTATTTATTTAGGGTTTTATTAATTAAAAACTAAATTAAAACTTAAATATTTAGGGTTTCAATAATAAAAATTTAAATTTTAAGGGTTTAATTAATAAAACCTTAAATTAAATCCTATATATTTAGGGTTTAATAAATAAAATTGTAAATATTTGAGGTTTCATAAATGAAACCAAAATCAAAACCCTAAATAATTATGCTTTCATTTATGAAATCCTAAATTTTAACCCCAAATCCAAAAGCATTAACTATTTAAAATCTCATAAATGAAATCCTAAATGGAAACCACAAATATTTAAGGTGTCATAATTAAAAACTTAAATCGAAACCCCAAATATTTAGGGTTTCATAAATGAAATCTTATTTATTTAAGGTTTCATTAATGAAACCCTAAATTTCAAACAAATTGAAACCTAAATATTTAAGGTTTGAATAATAAACCTTTAAATATATAGGGTTTCATAAATGTAACCCTAAATTAAATATATTTAGTGTTTCATAAATAAAATCCTAAATGTTTAGGTTTCATAAATGAAATGTTATTTATTTAGGATTTTACTATTGAAAACCTAAATTTCATATTAAATTAAAACCTAATTATTTAGGGTTTCAATAATAAAAATTTAAATATTAAAGGTTTCATTAGTGAAACTCTAAATTAAAACTTATATATTTAGTGTTTCACAGATAAAACCCTAAATATTTGAGATTATAAATGAATATTTAAATACTTAGGGTTTGATAAATGAAACCATAAATAATTATGTTTTCATTTATGAAGCCAAGAATTGCAACCCCAAATCCAAAAGCATTGATGAAACCCTAAATAGTTAGGATTTCATAAATAAAATAATAAACTCAAAATCTAAATATTTAGGATTTAATAAATAAAATCCTAAATTTCATAATAAATATTCAGGGTTTTATAAGTAAAATCTTAAATATTTAAAGTCTCATAAATGAAACCCTAAATTAAAGCCCTTGAGTTTCATAAATAAAACATAAATCTTAGGTTTTGATAAATAAAACCATAAACTGAAAATCTAAATATTTAGGATATCATAAATCAAACCCTAAATTTCACAATAAATATTAAGGTTTTTACAAGTAAAACCTTAAAATCTCATAAATAGAAACCCTAAATATTTAAGGTTTTATAAATAAAAACCCTACATATTAAAGGCTTCATAATTGAAATAATAAATCAAAATCCTAAATATTTAGGGTTTCATAATTGAAATCTTATTTATTTAGGATTAAAACCCTAAATTTTATACTAAATTAAAACTTAATTATTTACGATTTCAATAATAAATCTTTAAATATATACAGTTTCATTAATGAAACCCCAAGATCCTATGTATTTTGGGTTTCATAAATAAAACCCTAAGTATTTGAGGTTATATAAATGAAATCATAAATAAAAACCCTAAATATTTTAGGTTTTATAAATGAAATCATAAATAAAAATCCTAAATAATTATGTTGTCATTTATGAAACCTTAAATTTCACCAAAAATATTTAAAATTTCATAAATTAAATCACAAATTGAATTCCTAAATCATAAACCATCAATGAAACCCTAAATTGAAACCTTACATATTTATAGTTTCATAAATAAAACCCTAAATTAAAAACCTAATTAATTTAGGATTAATGAAATCTTAAATTTCACTCTAAATATTTTGGGTTTCATAATTAAAAAAATAAATTAAAAGCTTAAATATTTAGGTTTTAGTAAATAAAATCTTATTTATTTAATGCTTCATTGAAACTCAATATTTCATCTTAAATTAAACTCTAAATATTTAAGGTTTCATAAATGAAACCCTAAATACTTAGAGTTTGATCAATAAAACCATAAATAATTAATTTTTTCATTTATGAAACCCTAAATAAATAGGAATTTGAAAATAAAATCATAAATTCAAAATCTAAATATTTGAGATTTTATAGATGAAACCCTAAGTTGTACCATAAATATTTAGTGTTTTATAAGTGAAACCTTAAATATTTAGGGTTTCATAAATAAAACCCTAGATATTTAGAATTTCATAAATGAAACTATAAATCAAAACTCTAAATATTAAGAGTTTCATAAATAAAACTTTGATTTTCATATATTAAATATTTAAGTTGATATTTAGAAAGGAAAAAAAAAACTTTCTAATACTATAGTTTTTTCATATATTTAATTTTTTTATTTTTTTATAATTTTCAAGACATTCATCTTGTTTTTTTTATATATTTTAAAATTTTCAAGACATTACTCTTATTTTTTAAATTTTCTTTATATTTCTTTTTTTTCACATTTTTTTAACATTTTTCAAATTTTCAAATTTTGAAGAAATTCCTCTTTTTTTTCATATTTTTTCAATAAATTTTACATTTTTTCAAATTCTCAAGGCATTTCTCTTGTTTTTTTTTTTTAATATTTTTTTAAATTTTCTTTTGTTTTCAAATTTTTAAGATATACCTCTTGTTTTTCATTTTTAAAAAATTTTATTTTAAAATATTTTCAAGACATTCTTGTTTTTTAAAATTTTGAAAACAATATTCTTAGTTTTTCATATTTTCAAATTTCTTAAAATAGTACTCTTGTTTTTCATATTTTTAAAATTTTTGTTTTTTACAATATTCTTGCTTGAAATTTTGAAAACAAAAATGAATATTTGAAAAATATGAAAAAACAAGGTTTATGTCTTGAAAACTTAAAAAAAATAAAAATAGAAAATGAATGTCTTGAAAAACAAGTGTAATGTCTTGAAAATTTTTTAAAAAAATGAAAATTAAAAAAAAATAGGTTTGTCTTTAAAATTGGCTAAATAATTAAAATTTTTAAAAATAAGAAAAAAAAAACAAGAATTAAGTTTTAAGAGGCATATTTAGAAGAATTTCTAATTAATCGACATTGTAAAAAAATTATACTGGAAAAGTCATATATATTGATTCTATCTTATATTTAATGAGTTAAAAGTGTAGGAAGTTTTGGTAATCAGAAATCTACATATATAGAACTCATATCCCATTCTCCCACTCATATCCCACAAGATCTTTATGTTTCATTGAAAGGACAATAACTCAACAACTCACCACTTTGTGCCTTCCGAGACCTTCCCTACACCTATAGAGAATCTCACTTTTTGAGTTCTTAGTGGATTTAGGTGTGATTACCTAAATAATGTAGAATATTAATAAAAGAAACATGCATGGATTATATTTATGGACCATACAAGAAGTCATGATTTTGTGCTTTCCGTAGGTTACATATATATAGAGAATCCAAGTTCTGATGCGGTATCTTAAAAGTAGTAATCTAGAAACAAAAGAAGCATATATTGGTTAACTGAACTTGGTCATCTTAGGTCATTGAAAAAATCATGGGGAAATTGAACAAGTGAAATGTTGTCTGTCACTCACGAGTTGGAAAATAATAATAAAAAAAAAAAAAACATGTGTTTCTAAGGCACTCTAACACTTCAACGTTCAAATTAATTTGATATTAGAAACATATGTTAGAAAAGGCTTTTTAGAATTAATCCCTAAGCAGACAAAGAAAGACATTACATCATTGTGATTTGTTGGTAGAATAAATAGTTGGGGTCAAGCCAGCCATGCATGGACAGTGGATTTTGGTCATTGACTTGCTCATTTGGTGGCAGACCCAGCAAAGAAAATATATGGTAGGATGTGGAGAATTACATGCCCAGCACTAGCAGCACTCTTAATTATGTAAGGGTAATTGGTGTGATGGTTTCAATTAATCATTATCACTGTGTTTTGGATAATGATTGGTTCTAATATTGTTGCTGTCATGATGATAATTATAGAATAAAAGAAAAAAAATGAAAAAGAAAGAGCTCAGAAGTGCCACCTTTCGACTGAAGGATCAGAGCGATGTGATAGACCCATCTATACACAGTTGACACAGTTTTCGTCACAGCTCGAAATTGCACCAGCCGGGAATCGAACCCGGGTCTGTACCGTGGCAGGGTACTATTCTACCACTAGACCACTGGTGCTTTAATGACAATGTGTTACAAAATATATTATCTATAATATAACTACGTTTTGTGCTTTCTTAGGCTGACTTGACACCATTATGTATTGTAATTACTAATTAGACTTCAAATTGATTTCACCTGGTAGAAATAAAAGTTCAAGCCAAAAGAAAAATTAATGAAGCAAGTAAATTCATTTACATAATAAAAAGCTTCATAAATCCAAAGTTCACTTAACTCACAATTTAGTCACCGAAAGTAAGAATGCTTATCTTATTATACTTTATGCATGTATTTTTTTACATTTTAGTCCTTTTTTAAATTGAAAAAAATCAATGGCATTAACCAGTGAAGAAAGTACAATATAACATTTGGGGGGGGGGGGGGGGGGGGGGGGGGGGAATTAGGTTAAAAACAGAGGAAACTTTGTGTAATTTGATCGGACCTTAATTTCAATCAGAAACAAAAAAAATAAAGCACCAAAAAAAAACTTGATTTCGGTCCTGCAATGTTCTTTTATTGTTTTTAATTCTTATAAGCTTTATTTTTTTTAGAGTCTCTCTATCATTAGATTCTAATAAAACAAAGTTTGGAGGAAAATGACCGAATTTTAATTGTACTAAAAGAACAATATAGAGAACAAAATAATACTAAACAGTTCTACTAGACTAGGCTTTATCTTCGCACCAAACTCTGCTTATAAGGCTATAACTGTTGCCAAATGAAACATTCTACCAGGGTCCCTCTTCATGACAGGTTCCTTATATGTACAACGATAAAATCTTCATCTTCGCTAGTATAAAGATACAACTTACATAGAATCAAAGAATGTGTTAATTCTTCTACTTTGAATTCCAGATTCAATAAAGCCTATGTCTACTCAACAAAATATTATGAGCTACACAACATGATGAAAACTACCACGCATGTTTCTCGGGGCCATCATGACGGCAATTTGAATGGCCATGGACTCCGCCAAAGACACTGCTGCCATGAACAAAAATAGGTAAAACATCACATCACATAAAATGAAACAACTCTAATCTACTTCGTCTCAATTTTATATAAAAATGAAAGACAGCATACTAGCCATGCATGAAGCCTGCATAAAGGTTATCAATCTGTTTTCCACTTCACACTAGAAACATCTAAAATTCCAGATACAATTACACAGTGAAATCACATAATGAATCAAAACAAGTCATTGTACTGTACCAAAAATTACATTCACGGAAGAAAAAAAAAAACAGTTAATTAAAGATCTTGTGTAATGCTTCAATTAAGGTTTTCTACGATCATCTTCTAACTCTTTTTCAGAGTAATTTTCTTTCGATCAACTCTTATATTGGTTTTCTTTTCACATAACTAGCATTGGAACCCATGTAATACACGGATTTTGAAAAAACAGAAAAAATGAGTAAAAATACAGTAACAAAATACTATAGACTATAGACCATAGACCATAGACCATAGATGACTAAGCCATCTTAAGAGTGACACAGCCAGCCATCTTTTCCTCAGTACACTACCTCTCTGCTTTCATTTATCCATGATCTTATTCAACACTAGTGTCACAATAAACCGACAATTCAACACCCAGTCTATCATATTATATCCAAGTTCAACTGGCTGCAAACAAAACACGACCAGTAATGAATTGGGTGAATCAATGATATTTCTCCAGTCACCTCTCCTCACTCGAGACAAAGCATTTCAAACATTAAAGCCTTTCTTCAATTCTGAGATCATCAAGCAAGGCAATGAGTAAAATCATGGGCAAACACCCAAATGCCAAGGAAAACACTAAAATACACTTCCTGCAACTGACAGAAAATTTTGGGTATCCATTCCAGTAAGATATCTAAAATTTTGGTTTTACACTTCAAACTTCAAAGCTACAAACAACAGAACAGAACTATAAACTCAACCTCAGGAAATCACCTGATATATACATCCCTAATAATGAAAAATAAAAACGGATGTAAGAGCCCAAAAAAAGTAACCAGAATATACATGCACTTTTGTACAAAGGACCAACTTAAGTGAGAAAAGAGAGAACAACAATAACATAACACTCAATCTAGTTTAGTCTAGTTCGTTAGTTTCTAAGGCTACTCCGAGCAGTTTTCTACTTATTTGGTACTCTCATTTTTATGTGTTCACCAATCTCTAAAAGAGACCCAGAGTTGAGGGAAGCTATCTTCATTTTTGAGACGAATGCACATTGTTCTTACTTCTTACTTCTTAAAAAATCGCCATCCTTTGGTAGCATCTGCTGAAAGGTAGGCAAAGTCATAATAGTTTCCATGTATTGACCATTACTGTTAATGCTACTACATATTCACCATCCTTCACTGGCACTCAGTGGGAAAGTGGAGGAAAGTCATCTTCATTCTTCAAACGATAAGCTTGCTCTTCAATCCTGAATCTCAAACCATAGACACCCCCTTAAAGGAGAGGAAAACTAGGAGTACAAACTATAATTATAGTGCTTTAAGCTCTACAGGAAGTTACTATGATTTAACATCATAAGTAATCTCAGTAGCAACAGTAATCATCAAGAGAAAAATTATATTACCTTTTTGAATCATCTTCAGATGAATCAACTTCGGACAATGAATTAGACTTCTCCTCTGTCACCTCCCCAGTGTTAGGCACAGTGCCCCTAGAAGTAGAAATGCCAGACTCTGGGTAATTGATCGTTTCATTTCTTGGTGCTGCTCGAAGCTGAGGGCTCACAGGGCCAGATTCGTGTTTCTCAGATGAGTGAATGAAACCATTAGCATAATGTGATCCCCATGTAGAAGGTTGAGGGAAATAGGGTTCAGATGATCTCGTTTTAGTACTACCAAAACCAGGATATCCTTCTAGAGCATGTTCAAAAGTTCCTTCCGCAGACAAATTCATCTCTTGTGGAGCTAGGACAAAGCCATTACGGGTGTGTCTCTGCGGATGTCCATGAGGACCTGGTGGTTGACCCCTTCCCCTTCCTGGCATTGGCCTATTGTCCCTGTAAGGACGAGGAGTCTGCAAAATTATGAGCTTAACTATTAGATGATGACTGGGGATCACTACAAAACTAGTGTGTTTGTGTGTGTGTGTTAGAAGTATGTGTCCAATTTTAATAACTATAAACTTCATAAATACCATATTTGGGAAGTATGCGCCTGTTCCTCGTACTTTTCTCTTCTCTTCTGAACCAAAAGAAGTCATTGGCAGAGTAGGATGATTTATGACGTAAACTTGTTGTCCCATTACAGAATTTGAGTTTGCCTGAGAACGGATACTGTGATTAATCTGTACACATTGACGAACAGTTTCCCATGGATTCCTATTTGGAATCTTTGGAGACCTAGGAGGACTAGGCACAACAGGAGAGACAGGATAACCATTACACATATGCCCATATTGTAAGTTCCCAATGTGACTGTCATAATCCCCAGTAAGGTCCAACAATGACTTTGCAGCATCAGTGCCCCCAGAAACACTAGTGTATCTATCACTATGAGAGAAATAATTTTCAAGGCTATTAGCATCTGTTGAAACAGCCGAACCATAAGATGCCATATTCTTTTCATCAGCATGTGAACTGGGTGAATTGCCCGACATACCTTGCTTTTCTTTCTCATCATCGATAACAGAATTTAGGGCAGGTTCACTATCAGAAATATTATTTTCAAACTGCCCATTTGAACAATAAGACAAACCATTAGTGCTTGCAATATCCAAGACTCTAGATGTTGCAACATCCTTAGCAACTGCATTTCCATCCCTAGAGGAGTCAAAGAACTCCCCTGCATCTTGTACTACATATCTTTCTCTTTCATTTCTGCTTTCATAATTATGTTGATTTCCAGGTTTCCAATCCTTTCTGGATGCTGTAGATAAACTCAAAAATGACTTGTCTACATTCCCCTGAGTGTTTCCATGCCTTTCCAGAGTGTTTGCAAAGAACTTAATAAGCTCATCAGCTATTCTATCTTCTGGTAACATAAGAATCCAGCCAAGTTTACGGGCACCATACTTAAAAGCACTGCGTATTCGATAGAAATTACCTGAAATAAATAAATTAATGTTACCATCCGGATGAGACATTAGACAAAAGCAAGGCCTCTATGAGTATTTTTTATGCGTCATTGCATCCATGGATAGCATATAAACAAACATAAACAAAGAATACATAGTCTAACTAGTGTTGCAGTGTCACTGATTATCGTACAGTGGAAGAAAACACATTGTGTGCTTAGTTTAAGCTGGCACAATCTCTCAGTATGGCTTTTGGTCTCTAGTTTGATTCTGTTTCGGCTTAAGTGTTATCAATGGCAGATGGCGGAACATGGCAGAAGGCTGAAATTCCGCCATACAAAAATGCCATTGCACTTTATGAATGATGATTCAGTCACCAAAGGAATTAAGATTAGGTTATAACAAGTGGAGCATTAAACTATAACCCCTAAAGATGTCACCTTTGATCATAAAGACATTTTGAAAGAATGAAGAATCAGTACTTTGATTGATGACCTAAAAGGATAAAATTTCTAAATATATATATAGTACTTTGATTGATGCATGCAGGAGAAACAAAGTTCTTTATTAGGGTTAAACATGTTCTTTATGAAGTCAACAAGTTACAAGGAACAAAGTTTCAATGGAGAAGGACAAGCAATCCTTCCATACTCTTTGCTTCCCTCCTTTTTACAAGGTTCTATCATCAAGTAATTGCTAGACAAGCTTCATATGTAACTATTCAGATTGATCTATTATATAATATTTAAATCTCCTCGAAAGAGAAATAGTTATCTCTCAATGAAGTCCATAATATAGATTCTCCCATTCTGAAAAGGATCAATTGAACAAAAAAGTAGGTTGAAAAAAACCGGCAAAAAAAAAAATTGAACAAAAAGGTCTTTAAAGAGCAAGATTACATGTTAAATCTAGGTAAAGAATATCATTAGACAACCTAAACACATAACATTAAAACACAATTCAATAGCCATTCAGACTAAAAGTTAAACAATACATGCCTTTATTGACACTGCGGCCAAGATTGTTGTTTTCCTTCAATGGATCAATGATGTTAAGATGTTTCTGGGGAAATGCGCGCAAATTTAAATCAGCCCCCCTTGACGGTACTGAGAATGATTCCACACAGCTTCTAATGAATTCTTCAGTCAGTAGAGTATTCCCTCCATTTTCAGGCACCTCAGCTTCAAACAGCAAGAAACACATAATAAAAAAAAAAAACATAAAGCTTCTTAATGATACCAAAAAAAAAAAACTGCCTACCTACTATATTAGGCAGAGAAGATTTGCTAATCGGCCCCTTCAAACTAACACAATAATTGTCCCAATCAAATTTGCTGAAGTAGTCCAAAAATCTGTAGAGAACCTGGAAAAAGGGCAGAGTGCACAAAATTCTTACTGAAAGGATGCATCACCGACATCATGTGATGCAGATTTTCTTTTTTTCCATCTTTTCAAGAAAAAAGTATGATCCAGGTAGATTTGATGGAGAACTTACTGCTAGAGGACCATCTAAGGATACATGAAACTGATGGAAAACATACAGAACCAGTGTTTCCAAAGCATATGTTGAAATAAGACCATGATGGGCACCCAGTACACGGCTCTCATAGTAGCACCAAGCTTTAATCAGGATAATACTACGTTTGAAGAGATGATCCTTGGCAACAAGTCGATCAACCTATAAATCATAAGAGAAGAATTTACTTAATATCCAATACAACAGGACATAATATAATAATATAATATAAAACAAAAGGAAGAGTCAAGCAGTAGTAATGCACAATATTCCAAACTATGACGTGTGATGCATATAGAGATGCTGTGACACATAACAGTTGTCTAAAATCTTTAGACTCAAATAAAATAAAGAAAATTAAATAAGAAATCATTCTGCTTTCTGAAATGTTAAGTGAAATGAAGAAAAGTACAAGCAATGAATTACAAATATTATTGTGGCCTCAAGAGGCCACTTTCAATAATACCTTCTCAAGAAAACATAATGTACTGAGTCCTCCTAACTGATTGAAAGAGATGTCTACAACAATATCCTGTACAATGCATTTAACAAGCTTAACCTGCAGAAAAAGAACTCAAACATATGAAACCTAAAAATATCAACACAAAATCAAAAAGAAAATTAATTCTCAAATATTGCACCAAAGACACACATTAAGTCAACAACAAACTAGCTAAGCCAGCAGAATCAGCCTAGCACATTAGCTCCGGTTCGGGGTGATTGCGAGTTTCTGGTTTTCGGTTTTGAAATGTAATTTTCAAAACAAAATGTGTTTGGAAAAATCGTTGTTAAGTTGATTTTTAACTCATTTTCAAAACTTTTACATTCATTTTCAAAAACAAAAAAATAGGTTTTGTGAATTTGGTTTTTAATTTTAAAGACATACCATCACCACCACCATTCAACATTTTTCAGGCTCATAACAAGTTAACAGCTCTTTATTTCTAATTACTTTGGCAATTAGAATAATATTTTCAAACTAAAATGCATTCAAATTCCAACAAGGCATCAATTGAGAGTGGAAAGAACCTCTGCATCAATGAACCGCACATCCTTTACTTCATATTCAGCAGTTTCATTGATTTCCTCTCCATGAAGAACAGCACGAACATCAGATACCAGGCCATCCTCAATGTTTTGACAACTGAGTGCAGTCAAATCAATATCTCCATCTGGAAGATATGTTTTTAACGGAACTGACCCATATGGAAAAACCTGTAACAAATAAAGTTTAACATCAGTAATGTTATACCACATTAGAAGAATCCCATCATCCCTGCATAAAGTCAAGAAAAATTATTCATCAAATCTGCAAACCAATCAGCTGTACTTATTGAATACCCTTTCAAAGAAATAATAAAGGCATGAACCACCAGCCTCAATTTATATGGCAGAAACATCTTCATTTTTTTTGGTACATGGAAGAAAAGAAAATATCTTCATTTAATTCAAAAGGATTTAAATAAGAACAAGAAATCATGGTATACACCCAATACAGCCAGTGCACTAGACGGTATTGTATTTTGGCACTATCTCTTGCCGATGTGGGACTTGGATATAGTATCCTATGGATACAGTCCCCAGGCCGAGTTGTCAAATTGTTGATATCAAAATAAACACCTAAAAATATGTTAAATATATTAAATATAACACATTTAACGGCTAATAAAATGCTTGACAACTCACCCAAAAAAGGAAGTTTACTAGAGTAACGCCCTTCAACAAATGAACCCCTCATCAAATCACTGATTTTCTCATTTTCACATGTCCCATGCTAGAAAGCATGCATTCAACATGAGACACAGAAACAATACAACACATGCACTGATTATAAGACACAACACAGCTATAAAAATAAAATAAAAATTAATATAACATTAATATAAAACACATGTCTTAAATCAAAAGAGAAGATGGATATTCCAAAGGTGAAAGCAAGACATTTAAGACATAATAAAACACTTCAATTTATTTAATCATTGCGATATTCCAATTCGTGTAACGGTTTAATAATAAAATACATAATCAAAATTCAAAACAATGACTGACATTAATACGAGTCCGTTACCGGCAAGAGACGAACATAACTACTATTTTGAAGAGTTCATGCTTTAGTTCGCCCCATGGTTACCGGCAAGAAATGGACAAACGAACATAACTACCACCTTGACATCATTGGAACAAAAAAATTCAATGACAACCAACCACACTACATTTTCTTTCACATTTAGCTGCCCTAATCACCAGAGCCAAAAATGAACTTGGTCACGAAATTGTCAAATAGCACATTTTTCCTCTACCTCATGACCAAAGGCAGGGAGAGAACAAGTTCATTCCATTACCAATTCACCATTGCAACTACCACACATATTCCTAACGCAGAACTTATCATCTATCAGACTTATCACCAATGTAGCCCTAATTTCAAAAAACAACACCATCAAAACAACCCAAACAACTCAAAATTCAAGTGCAACAACACCTTCACAATCATCAAAACCATAAAAACAAAAAACCTAAACACCGAACAAGCACGTCAAAATCGTTCAAAATCAATTCAGCTCAATTAAAAATCAAATAAGGCATAAACGAGGACAATTGAACATTGGCGAGAATCGAGAAACGTCACCTCGCAGCGCGCGCCATACCGAATGAGTCTCTGGACGTAATCGACGACCTCCCTGCGCCTCCGGTCGGCGGCGAGCGTTGGACGTATGCGGCGGAGAATCTCGGCGGTGGTTCTCTCGGCCGCCGCCCAGGCGTCGGTCGCGACGGAGGACGGATCGGGATTCGAAGGCGGAAGCGGCGGCGACGGCGGCGAGGACGCGCAGGGGCGATCCTCCCCGAAAACGACGCCGTTCACATGAAGATCGCCCATCGCTAACGTGCAAAACTTACACGACCCGACCCGGAATAGCAATCCCGGGCGAAGGAGAAACAAATAGCGGTGGTGTGAATCTAGCAACAGTGGCGCGTGGCTGGTTTTTGAAGACGCGAAAACGAAAAGCTAATGAAGGAAAAGAGAAATAAAAAGAAAAAAGGGATTATGAATATCTTCAACCAAAAAAAAAATTAAAATGAGAGAGAAGAAAAGACGACAGGGAGAAAATAGAAAGAAAGAAAAATAGGACAATAGGGCTTTTGTCTTTGTATCGTATTACTCGATACTTGAAGAAACCGACTCCAACAGGCTCCTATTTGATTTTGATGCAATAATAAAAATTGTAATAATAATAGATGGATAAATATTTGAGCCTTGTGTTGTGAAAATAAAAAATAATAATTGTGAGTGAGGTAAGTTAATTTGGTCAGTATATCAAGAAATGAAGAAGATGATTTTTATTTTTAGTTTAATGTATCTATATATATATACCATCTATATATAGATGTAAAACAGTTTCACAATTTAATTAACCTATAGAGAATTAAGATTGATTATCTAAAATTATTTTACATATAACTTTGCATCACCATCTTTTTCTTTTAATTTTGTATATTTCTGCCAATTCATTAGTCAACCTGTGGATTCATAAACTAATGGACAATTTGTGAGTTTATTATGATGGGCGTGGGAGGTTTGTAATTAACTTGCACGGAATGTATGTTGGGAATGTGGACCTTGGCCTTGGTGTATAGGTGTAGGAATTATCATGAACAATTATACCTATGAAATTGGACCATTGTAGCTTTGTGTAATCTATAGACTATAGATTTATGTATGTAAATAATAACGTGTATTACGTATGATTGTTTGTGTAAAATGTACTGTACTTTGTGATTTGGATGTTGTTGCATTGAATTTAAAACTTTACTCTTCTTGTGAAGAAAAATAATTCTTATGAGTAAGTATAGACGGAAAATTTCTATATATAAAGACGCATATTTGGATATTGAAATTACTTAAAAATGGCAATCAACAATGTTAATGTTGTCGGAAAATAATCTTGAAATTGTTGTAATTTTATAAGAAAAACTTGCCTTCAAGTCATTAAAATAATGAAAGATAAATTCTTATATAGGAATACGTTATATTTATGGTAGTGATATATCATTTAGAATTAAGACTACTATACAATGCTAGTGATATAGTGTGGTTAATCTTGTATAAAAAAAATTATTAACAATTATTATTCATTGATTGATAGTAGCGGATAATGTAAAATTGTTATGTTTAATTTTATTTTTTTAAGTGATGTTTAGACTCAAATTTATTTTAAAATAAGGTCATATTAAACACATACTTAACATTATATTTATACTTAAATTTGTTTTAATATAATGTTATACTAAATACACATCTAATTATTTCTGTATGATTATATCAACATTTAATTTTAATTTTAATAAATAAATAGACGTGTTTTAAGACACAAAAGTTAAAATAATGAAAAAGAAAAAAAAATTTCAACCTAGCTGGTTTTCAAACATTCCGTCCATAGTTGACAAGTTTGGGCTTAATGGGAGATGATATAAGGTCAAATATGAGGTTTTACACCTTACTCCCCGATGCCCAACAAATCGGGGGAGTGTAGGAGCAACAATGTAAGAAAATTTAGTAGGTAATTTACTAAATGGATTGAAGTTAACCTTCCGTCATTCCAAAAATAATTCAAATAATTGGATGATTTATTTGTTTTCTGAACCTTAACTCACTTAATTTAATGATATTAGTTTTTAAATAATAGAATAACTTAGAGATCTCTATCCATCAGAAAGAATTTAGTTAGATAAAAATTAAGTGAAAATTATAAAATTCGCATAGAATCTCAATAAATATTAATAAATAATGGATAAACATAAAAATGGACCACATATGATATAATTGAATCGCGTTATCAATAATAAATAACATAATTTTATTCCTTAAGAATAAAAAGAACTACTAACAACTAAATTATAATAGAAGACTCAAACTCAAACCAAATTATTACTTGATTATTACTCATAAAGTAGAAGGAAAAAAAAATCAACCATGGATTAAAAGGTAATTAATTTGTGATTGATTTTAGAAGATCAATCATATCCAGATTTAAATGGAGAGAAAAAAAAAAGTTAGCTAGAACTAGAAGTTACATGATGTGCCAATGACAACATGATTTCCGAATTGTGGATTCTTTTACTACTTTTTATCATTGAGTTATTATGATTATGTTCAACGATATGAAAATTAATTATAGCTTGGAACATTTATAATGGGATGCCAAAGGTAAACAGAGAGTAATGGCTCTTCTAAACTTGTGGAAGGTCTAACTGCCGTGAGAGATGAGTCTTTCATACTGTTTAATAAACAAGTCTTTGCCAATACAAAATCAACTTTTTAACAATACATCTTTGAGATTCAAAGTTGATTTTAATTGGAATTCAATATTCAATAGTACAATATAACAGTACATTCGTGAAGTCCCCAGCGGGTGCCATAATATATAGTATATATATGCTATAAATCACCTCAGCTACTTTACAGAATCACACAGCTGCAAGAATCAATGCCTCTCTTAACATTCTTCAGCTAGTCATGCCTCAATAATAGTAGTACATACAAGCTTTTTAATTAACCTACCCCACATTCCATAGTCTAAATTTGGAGACATTATTATTATTTTATAGTCTAAAACTACATATAGTTCAGACTACTCTTCACATTATAGTATATAACCACATTTTATAATTTGAGTAACATTTAAATTTACGAAAAAAAAGTTAATGATGGGTATTTTTTTTTTTTTTTTTGTCCTAAAACTGAGCCCCTTGGAAGGTCTGACCGAACTGCCAGTTAGATGGTGCCACGTTGGTGCTTGTGAGAATTCTACCGTCGCTGGCGGTGACTTGAAAAGAGAGGGTTTGTCCGTTGAGGTAAGAGTTGCTCTGCCAATTTTGACCCCAGTTTCTTGACATGGGTTGCCAGCTAGTTCTGGACCCTTTGATTGACACTGCATGGACATCCCCTGCACCCGCGACGTTGGTGATCAAAACCAGGTTGAAGTAAGAGTGGCCATTAATTGTGAACCTTATTCCTCCCTTTTTCACACACGGCACTCTGTCATCATCACCACAAAAAAAAAAAAAAGGCTTTGTATGTAAGTAGGTTGGTGGGAAACTAGAACATGGTAAATGCACTCTCCTATCCATATCATCATCAAATAATAACTGAAGATCTCAAGTACAGAAAAAAAAAAGGTTTAAAATGATAATTTAAGGAATTGATGTCTATGGAAAGCTAATCATAAAGGATGAGACATTTTATTCATTAAAAGGAAAGAGAATAATTGTGTTATGTAGATGGTAATTTGAGTAGAGAAAGGGAGTTAAAATCTTAAGCTGTTAAGCATAATGAAGAAATTTGATTTTGAAAGATAAGCATGAATATATCATAAGCATTTCATTCTGTTATTCTTTTAAGATTTTGGTCACTAAATTAATCTCTTGAAAAAAATAAAGTATCATTATATAAGTTGTTTTACAAGTTCTGTACATGGATGGATCATATCAAATATTGTTTAGTTTTTTTCAACATAATTTTGTGTTTCATATTGCGATTTGAGTTAACAAAAAAAAAAGGTTGCAGCTCTCTTGAATCAAACCATAGTTTGCCAACATAATCCAAACACATTTTTTTATCAGCACTTTATTCTTTTTTAAGAATAAATATAATGACACATCAAATATTTAAAAACATTTGTTTTAATCACAAAGCACCAGTGGTCTAGTGGTAGAATAGTACCCTGCATAAGATGGGTCTATCACAACGCTCTGATCCTTCAGACGAAAGGTGCACACCTTAGCTCTTTTATTTTCTTTTTGAGTTTTTTTATTCCCCTTTTTTAACTAACACTAATATCATTATATAAAGTTTTGAGAACAAATTTAATTATCAACACCCTTGAAAGACTGGGATAAAAACTTATAATTGGAAAGACCAAGTCCTTCACGCAATTTCAATTTCATCTATATAAATCGGAAAGTGAGGTTAGGTAGAAGCAACACCAACTTTCAACAGTGATTGATCTTTAATATAGTTAGTATAATTCATAATTAATGAAACCTTTAAGCTTTGAGAACATTATCAAGTTTATGGCTTGAATTCACGTACCTTCTAAATGCCACAGGCACAATTCCAGCTCTATACTGACCAATTTGAAGGAATGCAGGTTCTGCCATATCAAAGTGTTGGAGAGGAGGGTTGCACCAACCACCATTATTGTTGGCCAAAGCAAAGTTCGGAGGACAGAAGTTTGTAGCAGTGACAACAATGGTGCCAGGCTTGCACCATCTTGGGTCATCATCACACCTCATTTCATAACATGCCCCACAACTCAAGCCATTGTTGAACAAAGCAGTGCTCAGAGCTGCAGTGTTGGTTCCATATCCTTGACTGTACAAGTTCCCATAGCCACATGCACCTCCTGCATGTTTCAAACAAAAGGAATAAGTCATGATTTCGTGTTCGAATCTCACTAGTATTTTTAACAAAATTAACCATTAACATTGACCGATAAAAACATAATAATCACATCATCATTCCATAATATGGCTGCATCCTGTGAACAATTCCTACTCTCAAATAAACAAAGTCATGAAATTTGTTAGCAAAGATAGAAGCTAAACTCACCCATTGTGCCAGAAGCATCACCACCACCATAGAAAGTAGCATGACCACCCTGCCAACCACCATAGTCAGCAGTGGCACCCTTGAAGTTCATTTCAACAAAGAGAAAAATGAGAAGAAGTAGCACAAAAGAAGATGCATGGGGTGCCATTGGAAGCTTCTTGGTTCCACAGGGGAATGTGTAGTTAATTTGCTCTGCCGTGATGTTGAAGGCAATAAGGGAGGGCCTATATTTATAAGCATCATTTGGTTACTAAGAAGCACAAGAAGGGTGGGGACTGAGTCACGAGGTGTTCAGATTGTTGAAGGTACTAAGGAATTCAACTTCTCTCATTAACGAACATTAACAATTTAACCACTAACATTCTATAAAAAAAAAAAAAAAAAAGGGTTATTTCCTTAAAGGCACAGAACAAGTGCCAAATCAAGTGCACATGCGTTGGTTCTAGCTGTGATTCCCAACCGCTAATCTAGTAGGCCACTCCCCAGCACATGCATACCCAACGGCCCAACACACTTTATAGCCCTATTATCATATTTCTTTTAGCTACTACTTTAGTTTTTTTTTTTTTTCTAAAATATTTTTACTCTAACGTACACATGAGTATTAAGTATTAATCTCTTGTTATATTTAACACAGCAATTTATTAAATTTATAAATAATTATTAAAATTTACTGATTTCATTATTACTAATTATTAAATTTAATTATAAATGTAATAGCACTTGACAAGAAGGGATACGCATACGATTATTCACATTTCACAGAGAAAAACTGTATTATTGATAGGTACCATTAATAGGTGGTGCTTGGTGTTTAAGAGCATGAGTGACAGCAAGTATAATTGCATTCCCAGTTGAATTGGGTAGGGTAGGGTAGGGTTTAAATTAAGAAAATCAGAAACTGAACATGATCTTAGCACATGAAAGGGGTATCTGTCTATCTGGGCAAGCAAAAGCAGGAGCATCTGCCCCCTCTTTTCCACGCGCAAAAGAGGATACTATATATCTTCTTTGTATGTGCTTCACAGTTTGGCACATAACACAGACAGGATTACATTACATAGGGTATGTGTCATTAACTATGCGGTTCTTTAATATAATTAAAGTGTTTGGTTGATAATTTAAGATTAGAGCCATTGACAAATCGTGGTAGGAGTGATACGTGGCCTAATATAATGTATCCCCGTGTGTGTTAAAAAAAGCAACCAAGAATGATTGAGGTGATGTGCATGCTCAATTTTTTTTTTGAATGGCAGCCTCTTAATCTATGGCATTTTCTTAAATAATTTTTGGAATGAATCCATCATATAAACCACGATAAAAGTTGTTTTGTTGTTGTTATCACACAATCGAGCGTAGTAGTAGTAGTAAAGATAGGTGGGCATCTCCTCCTCCACTTTACAAAGATAAAATAAAACAGAGGTAAAACACAAATAGTAAATAATATATATATATATATATATATATATATATATTTATTTATTTATTTATTTATTTATTTTTATATATAAAATACATGTATTTTTAATGGAGACAATCATGCTTGTAGTGTTGTGGTAAAATTCCACTTTTGAATATTTAATACAATGATGTAAGGCTCTTTTAATTGTGTTCACATGAAAAAAAATTATTTGTTCGATTTATTCAGCAAAAAAAATTGTATTCAATTTTATCTGTTTCCTCTTGATCAACCTATCACATACCGTAAATAAGATTAGAATAACAAGTGGATTAGAATTCATATGTAAATTTTTACTTAAAAATATTCATCCCACTGAGACAAAAAAAAAATCACCAAAGGGAGATAGTAATAGTTTAGCTTCACTACCAAAAACTTATTCGTTTTGTTTGTTAACAAATCAATGATTCTAATATTGTGGGTAAAATGTCATTTTAATCTTTTTTTTATGACCCAATAACCATAGTAAAAAAGTATTCCAAAGAATAGTAATGTCATTTCATTCATTTCAAATATTATGTCTACTCTATTTTTTTTAAATCAAACATTCTAACATTTAATTTTATTTCTACTCTAATATTATTTCTTTCTACTTTATTTCTCTTTTCACAGTAGAACACATCACTAATTTTACTCCTCAGTCCTCATTGATATCCTTTTGCAACTTTAAAAAAATAAAATCCAATGATTAGCTTGTCTCTTTTTGAACGAACATGCACTGATGTTTAGGAATTTTATTGGCTTCTGTCAACCCCAAGAATTACTCATTCGCACTGTAAACATAATATCCAAAATAAAATTATGCATGCCACTTAATAAATTATGTAAGAAAAAAATTTATACTAAGTGAAAAAATAATTTTTTATTCCTTTTTTTTTCTTGACATAAAATTATATACTATTAAATAAAGAAAGGGACAGAAATAATAATTTAGGAAAGAAGTATTTTCTGGTAACTCTTTCACCTCCCAAATAAATAGTAGAACTGTAGAAGTTTGATATTTGATACTCCATATCTTTCTTATTTTTATTTTCTATCGCTCTATTTTTACTTAAACAAACAGATGGTTAATATGTCTCATATATAATTATATATACATAACATGAAAAATGAGAGATGGAGAATAATAAATCTCAACTATATATACATATATGCAGAGACATACACGGTCTTATATTTAATAAAACAGACGTACAAACAGTTTTGTTCTACTTTTGCTGTTGGTTTAGGGATCAATGCCAGTGCCCTTCACAAGGGATTGTCCCAAATATATGGTCACATTGTCATACCAAATTAAGGATCTGTGGTTGTGGGAGACCTTTTCATGTCACGTTTTTTCCTCTAGGACGGGTGAATGTGAAGGGCGGGGCTTTAGGGTCTAGGGCTCACCCCGGGTCGGCTAAAAAATTAAGTAACTAAAAGTTCAAAAAAATACTTAATTTGATCATTTTTGTCATCATCATTCAAAGATAGGAGATGACAAAAATGACTTAATTGAATTTTTTTTTAAATATAAGAATCTAATTAAATATCAAAATAATAAGAGGATTCGGTTAAATATAAAAAACAAATAATTTTAAGTTTCTGAACTTGGAACTCATCCACCCTTAATCAATTATCAGTTTTTTTTTTCAATTGAAAAAAAAAAAGAAAAAAAATAGAGTAGTTATTTTTAAAAAATAAAATAATATTAAGTATTAATTTATATTAATTTTCTAGATTTCTAAACTACAAAACTATTTATCATGCTTTATAATCAGATTGTTCTAATATGTTACCCTCAATGTTTTACTTATTTAATTATTTCTAATATACAATAATTATATTCATGATTTTTTTCATTTCATATAATAGTTTCCCTAATCACCGTATAACTAACGTAAGTATTTTTCATTTCCCAGCGTATAAGCAATTCCACCAATATATATAGTTTCAATATAAAAACAATATTTTGATTCACCAAACAAAAATCAATAAACAATATAAGCTTTATAGTTAAATAAGTAATATAATTTTCGGTGATGTTATTTTTTGTTAGGAAAAATATTATTGGAAATGAAAATTCCATGAATATAATTATGGTATATATTTTTTTTGAAGAAATAATCATGGTATATAAATACTATATATTTTGATTTTTTTTTTCCAAAAAAGAGAAATTATTTTGTTTGGAGAGAAAAATATTATAGAAAATGAATTATAAATGGGAGAGAGATTTATTATTTTGATGGAAAGTGAATCTATTAATCTAAATAAATAAAAGATAATAGTTAGATTGAGTGAAACATTACAAATAAGTATTAATCTAAATAAGGTAAAACATTAAAGTCAATGTGTGAGAAAATTAAATTAAGTACTAATCTAAATTAAGTATTAATTGAATAATTAATTACTCTTAAATAATCACAGGATCTTCAAGTCAATGTGTGAGGAAATAAAATTAAGTATTAATTGAATAATTTATTACTCTTAAATAATCACAGGATCTTCAAGTCAATGTGTGAGAAAATAAAATTAATAAAACATTTAAATTAAATATATTTAATTTGGGGTTAATTAAGATTTTAGTTCTTAAACTTTTTCTAAATTTGATTTCAAGTCATTAAATAAAAGTTTGAGGAGTCAATGTTCCTTTAAAGTTTCTAGTCCCGGTATTAAAGTTTGATCAGTAAAAATTCATCATCAACTTCTTTTAGATGCTTAAATAAGTTTTGTTTTCTTACAAATTTTTTTGTTATATTTTAAGTCATATAATATATATTTTTTTGTTATAGATACTAATGACGTAAATCATTTTAACTATTAGTTAAGTGATGACGTAATATCATTTCAATATATATTAATGATTGAGACGATGTTATGTTATTGATAGAAATCCAAAATAAAAAAATATATATTATAGAAATCCAAAATATAATAAAATTTTTATAGGAAGTAAAGTAAAAAATATATATATATTTTATAAGAATCCAAAACTTACTTAAACATTTTTTCAGTAAAGATTTTGGTTTAATTATACTTTATACCTCTAACTTTATATTTTTTGATAAAATTTATTCCTAACAAATTAATTAGACGCATATCCTAAATCTATTAAAATCTTGCAATTTTATATTTGTTGATTAATAAATATAAAAGTGGGGGTAAAGTTTGAAAAAAAAAAAAAAACAATCACGTAAGTAGTAAAATGATAGCATTTAGTAAAAATTAATAAACTTTTATTAGTTTTTAAAAAAAAATTATATTTAATAATAAATTAATTCTATTAAGTATTAATACTACTAATGAATTAATAAATTTTTATTAATACATTAGCAGTGTTAATATTATTAATTTACTATTAAATATAAAAAATTATAAAAAACCAATAAATATATAAAATTTTGACAGGCCAATCCATCTTTGCCCGTTTTTTGACGTGGCGAGCGGGCCAAATCAGGTCGTTTTTTAAGTGTAGTCCACCTCTTTTTTAAGAAGTAGAACTCTAAAGTCATGATAGCTTGGAGGTGGCAAATGATTTCCAAAATGTCCAATCTCTCAAAGAATGTCATGAATGGAAGGTTCATGTGGATGAATCAGAGTGGCCTGCAGAACTACAGTTGTGTAGAAAAATCATCAGGAATTTTCGTTTTGCCAAATGGATTAGACAATAGATTACGACATTTTGTTCAATTCCACTAAAACGTCCAATAAATAGCGTGTGAAAGGTATGTGGTCAACGCTCTACAAGTCTCTGCTTACGAAACCAAAAAAGAAAAAATTAACCACTGCATGTGGCGTGATTAACGCGACGTATTAAATCTACTCTCTCATTACTGGCATACACACTGCAATATAGGTGTCAAATGATTCAATATAGGAGTAATAAACTAAAAGAGGTTATAACGTGTCCGAATACTAAGATATAGAGTTGATTAATTAATTAATGTGTTACTAAAATCAGAACAGAGAAACTAAGAAATGCCAGTTATTCAAAAAGGTCTGGTCTCAGAAGAAGCTTTAATACAACAAGTATCCAATCCAAAACTCTTGGATTGTACAACGACTTGAATAAAATCTAAAACTAAGTAATTAATTTTCAGAAGAAAAAAAAGAAGTCCATCTGGGACTATGAATGATGTGAAACACAACAATAAATCACAGTTTACATGCTATCACGTAAACGATGATACAAATGACACAGATACAAGTACAACAATGAGGAATGACCTTTCATTCTCAATATTCCAGCAGCACCCAGAAACACCAAATGCCATGCTGAAACGTGATAACGTGATTACGTGAACTTTGCAACAAAACCCCAAGGGTGCTTCCCCTTTTTGGTGAGCATCCCTAAGAAGAATAAATAGTCAAGAATTAATCATGAAATCAAGGTACCTTCCATTAGTTGACTAAATGTCAACACAACACTATGAAGTATGAACAACGAATGGAATGGATAAGTTAGCAGCAAGTCAAGCGTTTTTTCTGTCAAATTCAAAATGTGGTGCTACTCTCGCTCGCAGAGAGCGAGGGGCCTTCCGACTTCACGAGAGTTGATCCTTTGCTGCCAATGTCGAGGCCCTGGAAACGACCAAGCTGGTCATTTTGCAGTATTTCTGAAAACGGATGATGAGAAGAACTTGTTTGATGCAGTTGATGATGAGTTTGCATTGTGGATGGGGAGTGACTGAACGGTGGCGGCATCTGCATGTTCTGGTGACTGGAAGGACCTGATTGTGGCGAGATTGGAATGAAACTTGATCCTGTAAACGGCATCTGGTGCATTCCCAGATTAAAGGATTCAGTGTGGCTCATCATCTCACCGGTAGCAACCTTGAGTCTCTCAACTTCCTTCTTCAATGCGTCATTAAGAGCTACAACATATCAAAAACTGTTATCAGTTTCATTAAAGTACATATTTTTAATGTATCATAAGAAAGTGACGAGATGGTTACCATCGCGAAGCTGTGCTTGTTGCTCCATGGCTTGCAGACGGAGCTTAAGCTCTGTATTTTCAGAACTCAGGCCCGTTGTGTCCCTCTATAAAGAACCAAGAAATATTTGAGTCATATTCCTATAAAGTTTGTGCATGGATAGAAACTAAAGACAACTATAGTAAAGCTAAAGTCAACCACAGTGAAACTAAAGTCAACACAGTGAAGCCTCAAACCAAAACACTATTATAGTTACTACAGATCACCGATGTGATTATGTAAAATTCTAGGAAAAAAATAGATTTTTCTGTATAAAAAGGAGGAATTCCGGAAGAGAAATACAAACAGAATGATCCAATATGTAATATCTTTGTAATTAAAATCAGCAATTATATATCTATGGTTGAAGGAAAATATTTGAAGGTAATAATAAGCAAAGACAGGTTATAAAAATATAATCATGTGCAAAGCAAATAGAAGAAATCTGAACCAGTATACTAAAACCAAGTTAAATGTAAATATACAGTTGAATTCATTGCACCAAGCAGCAGCATCAGGAAATTCAATTAACAAAACAGGGCCTAATCTGTAAAATGGAACTTGTAAAAGTACTTCAGTTTCAAACCTGGTATAAGGTCAATTGGGCAGAAAGAGTTGTGGCTTCCGTCTGAAGAGTCTGAACCTTGCGCTCAAGTTCTTGTATATACCGCGCTTTCCTCTCTTTCGATCTAGCAGCTGATTGCCGATTTGCAAGTATTCTATTCACAAAACCATGAGAATAATAATAAACAAAATCAAATCCACAACAAGAAGATTCTTAATGGTCTCTAACAAGGTTTCAAAGCCAAAATCACTATGAACCAAAAATGAAAGTAAAAGACGCATTTTTGAGATCGAAATTGAGAACCTTTTGGCACGCTTGGGATCAAGTGTCCATAGCTCAGCTAACTTATCAGGAGGCATAGCCTTCTTCGCGTCCATGATTTCTCCGAAATCGACGGAACTACTCTGCCGGTGGCGTGGCCTCGCCGGACTCCTCTCCCGTTCGCCGTTCGGATCCGCCCCGTTCCCGCCGCCGAACTTGTCCACGTCAATGTACGTCGAGAACAGGTCGTCCTCCGATCCGATCTCCTCCATGCTCGCCGTCGACGACCCGCCGGCGAACGGATCCGACGGGGAGAGGTCCATCATGTCTTCCGGAAGCCGGAAACTCACCTCCGAGTGAGCTCGCCGGTGGTGAGACCCGCCGGAGCGCGCAAACAGAGAGGACGAGGATGCGCCGGCGCCGGCGGTTGTGGCCGCCGTGGACGGCGGAGGACGGGGTAATTGGGGTGCGGCATTTGCATTGTGGGGATTGGGATTTGGATTTGGATTGGAGATAGAGTTTGAGGATGGATCTTGCATCTGCTCCCAACTGCTGTTCGTTTTGTCACACTACACAACTGAAGTCTCTTCCTTCTTTCTCTACTTCTAACAATTCCGATAATACAAATAAATAAATAATAATAATAAGAAACATATATTTTTTTTGGTGAAGATAATAAGAAAACATATAATGTTATGAATTTTCAATCAACCTTTTTTATAACCTAATTAGAACCTTTTGTTAAAGATGACATGTCAACAATGTGGTCAATTTTTTTCCTTACCCTAATTATTTATTATTAGTTAATTTAATTAAAGACTAATTTACTCACGATAATATTAATTATTCAATAGTTGGAAGTATTTTTTACATATCGATGAAAACTTTCACGTTATAAGCCGTTTTATGCGATTAAATTTGATTCGTATTCACTTTATAAGATGTTATCAATGCTTATTTTAACGAGATTTATTGAACTTATTGAATTACTTGTTATTAGGTTATTATTGGATATCTCCATTAACTAAAAATATGTTACTTTTTAATTCTATAAACTTTTCGTTAAGTTATTGAGTTCTTTCGATAAGTGAGAAGATATTAATAATCCCATATTAATTAAAAATATGATAAATATAAGTGAAAATAATCCTTATCTTATAAACAAATTTTGTAACTTTAAATTAAGTTCAAAATTACTTTCTAATACCTTTTACTCTATTGTTACAAATTTTGATCTTTAGAAATTGGGATGAAATGAGATCAGGTTCATTCTACAAACTCAACCATCAAACCTAATGAATTTTTGGATTAAAAATTATAAATTTAAATTAAGGTTAAACTTAAGTTTGTAAAAATGTCCTAAGTCCTACTTCTTTCGACTGAGTTTTCATAAAAAAAAATTACTACTCTCAAACACACTTTCGAGGGATAATTGAAGATGATTTCAAACTGATTTTACTTTTAAACGAATTTTTTAACTCTAGGAAATCCAAACACACTCATTATTTCTTTCACAGACTTATTATATTGTCAACTGAGTACACTCGTTGAATTAAAGAATTTAATTAGAATGCATTAATATATTTCTTTTTACATGTAGAATAAATTGATATTTTCTCCTTCTACATATCACAAGCATTCGACAAAACCTTTTATTTAAGTATTTAATTTTAAAGGAAAAACTCTTTACATGACATATACATATCACAACTTTTTACACCCAGTTTCGTAAAAATAAATAAATAAATACCTTAAAATATACATCAACAATGTCTTACGATTAAACTTTTTTAATATTTTTTTACTATGTAATTTTATAAATTTCCTTGTGATCCCCGCCTTGAGGAAATGAAAGCGATGTGAATTAAATAACAGATAATTATATGTATTATAGTATGTCTTGTTGAGGCCCAAATGCTATTTAATTCGTTGTGCCCAAAAAGTCATATTTAATTCGTATCATATGCTCAGTACTAGTATTTTATATACATAGATTTATCATTCATGTACATCATTTTCAAACATCACGTAACAGCACATGCACAATCATGTGACACGGTTGAAAAGGTCCAGTGATGTGTCACTATACACTGTTCGAATTGATGTTTGACCTTGGAAAAAGTGTTTTTTAGCTATGTTTATTTAAGTGTGTAGGCGAAGAAGTTAAAGTACGTATGAATCGCATGTTTTGATTATTTTTCATTTTATTTTAAAATATCAATATCAATATTTTTAATTTTTAATATATAGTAATTAGAAATGTTATTAAATATTTTAAAAATTAAAAATATAACTGTATTATAATAAATTAATTTTTTTGACTTATTACTCATTTTAATCCCTAAGTTATAATTAATTATTTAATTTCATCCTCAAATTTTAAAAAAATTAATTTGGTTCATAAATTATTTAAAATGGATCAATTTTATTTTATTTTTGTCAAATTTTTTTATTTATACCCATATTTTACTAATTACACCTATGTTTTTAATTTTTGGAGAAATATATTTAATAAAAATGATATGTAAATAGTAAAATTTGATAAAAAAAAATCAAATTGACATTTAAAATAATTTGGTGATCATGTTGGATTGTTTTAAAACTCGAGGATAAAATTGAATAATTAATTATAATTTACGGACTAAAATGAATGTTTAGCTTAATTTTTTCACTTTATTAATACTCATTTTCATTTGACGTAATAAAAAATAATATTTTGTAATTTTAAAGTGATATTTTTTTTTATATAAAATACCTAACTATTTAAAATAGAGTATTAGACATAACACGATAGAAGGATCACAATTTGATTTGTAACTTGTTATTGTTAAGGCATTGACTTAGAACTAGAAGAGCCTTGAAAGAGTTGATTGATATATTCATTAATTAATGAAGTATTTTGTCTACAAAATACTTTATGTAAATATTGATACACTCGGTTATAGGTTGACTCTGGAGGCTGAAGCTAATTAGTGGCTAGCATGCAGGAATTTCGATATTGAACATTATTCATACTGGGTAGATATATATATATATATATATATATATATATATGCAAACGATGACATGGAGAAAATTAAAGGACATATATATATTAAGCTTTCAATTAACCTAAATCAACAAATTAAATTAAAAACATAAACAAAGTTAAGCAAAACTAACAAATTGTGAAAAGATATCCTCACGAGGCACTACTGATCCAGCTAGCTATAGGATATTATATCGATCGTTTACAATTAAAAATCGCTGATCTTTGTTCTTTTTTTTATAAAGGGAGGTTGTAATGAGGTGAGTAAGGAGAAAAGGAAGAGGACATGACAAAAGAGTGTTCATTGCTGCCACCAATAGCATTATGAATAGGACTTCGTGATCTTGATCTTGATCTTGAGTTTGAGTTTGCCGTCCCACTATGGCCATGACCATGTCTTACGCTCCTTCTCGGTCCTTTCTCTGCACACTTTAGCTCAGCCTGTTTCAATGTATTTGGATACCTCCAACTACAGCACCCTACTTTCCCTGCTCTTTCTATGTACCTGTGCCCACAAATCAAATTAACTATGTCAAAAACATGTTCTTAGATTAATTTGAAGTTCAGCATTAATAAATAAATAAATAAATCAAAGTAGGATAATATTGTTCTTTGATTGAGACCAGTTATGATTTATTTATTAACGGGACGGCAAACAAAAGCCTAAATAATGCTAATGCCGTCTCAAAACGTACGTAGAGATTAATTATATATCTGTTCCTTATTAATTTAATATATAAAGAAAACAAATGAGACAGAAACTAAATTTAATTAATAGCTTTTCAGACTGAGAGGATTCAGCAACATCATCGTATGCAGTCAAAAAGGGAAGCTTATGTGCTTTTATTGTGGCTTAACTGTTACATTTGTATGTATTGAATATATCAGAGACTACCCCTTGCCCCTTGTAGGAGAAACTACTACATCGATCCAAATCAACATGGTTAAGTCAATTTACATGTGGCACATATTTAATCAAATTTTGTTGACTCTTTCTTATAAACAGAAATATGACCATATGTTATGTGGAAAATATCTGAGACCATGATCACATGGAGGTTGACTCGAGCATATACAGTTCATAAAAGTTACCATATCTAAAATTTAAAAGCGAGAATTGGATTTGGATCAAAAGAAACTTAATTAAATTGGAATAATAACTTGACTATGCTCATCTGCTACTTAGTTCAAACAATTTTTTACAGACTTTTTTTCCTTTTATTTTTAAAGTAAAACACAATATAAAATCGTTACCTTTGGCTGAATCTCAATCCAAGGCACTCAATACACTTTCTTCCTTCTATCATCTCCCCCATTCCCCTTTCTACACATTGCCTGCAATAAACCCTGCCACACACCTACATGCACCAAAATCATTAAAAAAGTTAACAGTTTTATTACACTACATCGTCGTTAAACTCTTATATAATAATAAATTTTGCTTTGTTAATATATCTAAGTACGTACCAGACATCTACTCCGGAAGATATAAACATAGGTATTGCAAATTGAGCAAATCTTAGAGTGAGGAATCCCGGGTCGGCGTCGTCGACTACCTCTTCCCGAAGCAACACTCACTTCATCAAAGCTCATGCCGTGCCTCAATTGATCATCATTTCCAGTACTAGCCATGCATAGTTGAGGACTCTGTCTTTGTGCATCACCACCACTACCGCCATTTACATGGCCAAAATGACCAGAATGATCCCATGGTGATGATTCACCACCATGGGATCGTCCTTGGCCAAAGTCATGGTGGTGTTGTTGATTAGAAGCTTGCAAGCCTTTGGTGAAATCAAGACTAGGTAGTTTTGCCAAAGAGTGTGAACCTATCGTCGTCGCGGTTGTCGTCGGGGATTTTGGGGATTTTTTCTTCTCTGACGATGTTATCACCTCAGCCAGGTGTTGAAAGGTGAGGTTAACGGATTCATCAGGGATTCCTTGGTACAAATCCTCAAGACCTATCAACATTGGCTTCTCCTGCATAGCCTTATCCATCATGCGATCACCCATTATTAGAGTTCTAGGTTAATTAAGGATAAGATATGAGATAATAAGGCTATAATAGCTTAATTTGAACACTGTATGATAGGAATATTTAAGCAAAGGGATAAGGGCACACAGCTGCTTGTTAATTGGGTCCTGTTGGAAATAAAGACGACCACATGTGTCCAAGGTTACGTGTTTTCAGGCCGGTCGAAAAGTAATTTAATTTGTCTGGGTACGTAACTAGCTAGCTAGAGTACAATATTTTATTCAAAGTTCATTCATTCCCAGTTGGTCGGAGCCATTTCTAAGAGATATATATCCAATTAGTGTCGTTTGAACCATTCAAAAGTAGGGCTAGCTAAGCACCATAAAATATTTAAAATTTGGAGATGAAATTGATGTGGAATTGAAGATATTTTTTCACCCTAATTAAAGCTTCTATTTTGTTTTTTTTTGGCTTAGATTCTGCAGCAAATGTATGATGCCAAAAAAGAATTGTGCTGTAACTTCCGGCCGGTAGTACTGTTATCTCATTTAACAATTTGTAACATTCTTTCCACACTTTCCTAGCTCCACCCATTTACTTGAAAATAATTGGTTCGTCCACTACTGTTCTTCTACAAGCTTCTTGTTGATATGCTTGCAAACATATATATAGAACAAACAACTATTTAATTTGCCTCTTATATATTATATTATATGTTATGTTTTAAACAATATTTTATATTTTTAGTACTATTATATTTTATTTATGTTATTGTTAGTCTTTAATTATGAAATTCTGTTAGTTTTTATATGTAAAAAAAGTTAAAATGGGCTCTAATAAGGCCCAAAAATTAAGCCCAATAAATTATTAACTTTTTTAGCCCAATTTTCTTAAAAACCCTAGAAATTATTAATTTATTGTTAATTAAGTGATAGGTTAAGTGTGCCGTTGTTGTGCCCAACGTTAAGTGTGCTATATTTTTTAACCTAATAAGACTATAAGAAAGACCTTAAATGTGAGTGACAACTTTTTTACTACATTATTGATTTTCATTTCTTTAATGCGGTAATTATTTTTATTTTTGAACCGTTTAAAAATAATATTTGTAAGAAAAAAAATCAATTAAAAAAAAACAAAGTTAATTTTTTTTATATAAATGAAGAAGTTCATGAATTATTGTAAAAAAAGTATTTCAAATTAAATGGGGAAATATTTAATATTTTCTATTTCAAACAAAAATAATATCCAATAATATAATATTTACTTTAAATGAATGTTTTACCTTTTTTTTTTTTTTTTTCAAAATGTTCATTCAGGTCTTATTTAAATTTTATTCATGAACTTGTATATATAGCAAGCATTTAAATTGTTTTTTAACATAAAATCAATCATTTTAGGAAGCAATCTAATAAGTTCATTAACTTTTAGGATTGAATATGAACCTTCTTAACCATTATCTCAAGATTTTATTGCATTAGTTTGATCTTATCTAACACAAATGTAATCAAAATTATCTTAACGTTAAGTCTGCTATATTTTTCTACCCTAATGACGAACATGAGTAAGACTACAAGAAAGACTTTAAATGTGAGTGACAACTTCTTTGTTACATTATTGATTTCCACTTCTTTAATGTGATATTTATTTTTATTTTGAAATGTTTAAAAACAAGATTTGTTGGTATCTGTTCAAGAAAAAAAGTCAATTAAAAAGAAAAACAAAGAGTTATATATAAATGAAGTTCATGAATTATTGAAAAAAAATTATTAGAAATTAAAAGGGGGAAATATATAATATTTTCTATTTCATAGAAAAATAATATCCAATAATGTAATATTTACTTTAAATGAAAATTTTACCTTTTTTCCCCAAAATATCATTCAAGTCATACTTATTTAAATTTTATTCATAGGTTTTGTATACACAACAAATATTTTTTTGTAACCAATTAATGTCAATAAATCAATCATTTTAGGAAGTAATCTGATAAGTTCATCAATATAATGAGATTTTTTTTCAGCGTTATTTATTTTTGCATTGATCTGTGCCTACTACGACACACAATTAAACAACAATTATGAACAATGTTATCAAACTTAGCGACGGCAATGGGTAGGGTCCTATAGTACCTATCCCCATACTCGTGTTTGAAAAAAGTACCCATCCCAGTCCCATACTCGTGCGGATAATAATTTCAATCCCCATACCCATATCCGCACCCGTGACCCACACTTTTCATATATATAAAATTATAAATTATAAAAAAAAAACTTAGGGGATGTATTGGATTAGGATTATTTAAGATTTGAATGACTTTTTTTTTTTTTGTAAAAATGTCTTGAGGTATTTAATTAGGATTGTTAAATGATAAAAAATAATCTAATGGTATTCAATCAAGATTATCAAGATTTTTTTTCATAGGGCAACGAAATCTTGTGGTATTCGATTGAGATTTTGAATAACGCAAAAAAAAAAGTCATCTGTTATTCAAAATTATAAAGATTTTATGGACTTTTTTTTAATTGGATTTTGGTAGATTTTATGGACTTTTTAGTTGATCAAATAAATATCAAACCTAACAAACAATCACATTCAACTATGAGAGACTTTTCTTTCTCATCACAGACTTTTTTATTTATTTCATTCTCTTTGTTTTAAAGGCAGTGACATAATCTCTCATCTATACATTTTATTTTTCAAGGTGAGACTTTTCATATGATTCTAATAGTGATGTGTTGATACCTCCAAATCACTATGAATCAATTTATAAGCCTACAATATAGTCCATTGTCTCATTCATTTTAAGTTCATAAATTTTTAATGAAATGAAAATTTTCATAAGAGAAGTAGATCTGAGTTTAAAAGAAGTTTTAACTCGGGACAAACAATCAAGTTAAAGTTTTAAAAGACCTTTCTAAACTATTACAATTAATTTTGAAAAAATATACAATTTAACATAGGAAACAAAGAGCAATGTTTGGGATGCTATAAAACATAGACAACTTTGAATATTCTTCAAGTTAGGCAGATGATTAATGTTTTGATCATCATGTATTTTTTGTTGAATTATTTGATTTATATTTTGATGACATTATTGATTTTATGAGTTAAATGAAACATTTTATATTTTTGACTAATATTTTGTTATTATTTTTCACTATTACTTTATGAAAATTTGTGAAAAATATATTTCAAAATGCATTAATGACTTGTAACTTTGATTTTGAATTCATGTACAGTGAGATAGTTCAGCTTATAATAATTTGTAATTAGGCTTGTGTTTAGTAGTTTTGATTTTTTTTTTTCTAGAAATCCATAAAGTCTTTTCAAATCTTATCTTATAAATATGTGAAATTTTTTCAAATACTATATTCTAAATCCATTAAATCTAAATTATAAAATCTTAATCACAAAAGTCTTCTTAAAAAAATCTTAACAGTTTTTAGTTTCCTACAAAATCTTAAAAATCTTCAACATTTTTTTATGCCAAATTTTTTTTAAAAAATCCTAATCCAATATACCCTTATATAATATTAAAATCAAATTTATATAAATAAATAACATTGCAAAAATAATCATTCAACATAAATCTAAACAAAAACTCTAATTAAATGGGAAAAACTAATATATTTTTAAAACTAATTAGTTTATAATTATATATTAAAAATAAAACACAAATAGATATAATATTTTAACTTCATCATCCGAATTAATTTCTCCATATTTTGCAAATACTTATTTCCATAGTTTCTTGAACTACTAATACAAATAAAAATTAAATCATAATAGAATATCAAAATTAACATATAAAAAGAATAATTAAAATAATAAATAGATAATTAAATAATTAAATAATTTTAATTGAATAATTTAAATAATAAAATTATAATATATTAATTAATATGTATATACAAAAGGTGCGGGGCGGGGAGGTACTATAGTACCCATAACCGCACCCATTCCTATAAGATTTTGCGAGTAAATACCCGCCCCATCCTCATCCCTAAATATGCAGGTTATTATCCTACCCACGTATGAGTATTTTTGCGGGTGCCCGTAGAGTCTGGGTCCATATTGTTATCCCTAATCAAACTTGAACACTTCATATACATGTTATTTTTTTATTATTATTATTATTTAGTTTATTATACTATATATTATGATTTAAATGTTTTTTTTTATATTTTTAATATTATTATTATTATTATTAGGTTGTGTTTTACATTTAAAAAAAAGTTGTTAGGCAAAAAAATGAAGCCCAATAACTCATTATATGTTAGTATGTCTTATGTAAAAAAAAAGTGTTGTTGGGCTCATAGAGGTCCAATAATTCCAAATAAATAAGAGAAATGTGTGTTTTATGAAACCCTAAAAGTTTTTACTCTATGCCTCCATGCCTCTTCTCCCAAACAGAGATGTCTTTCCTAAATCCCTCACTTATTCGCGCTACCCCAAACAAGAGAATGAAGAGAATTGTAGTGTCACATCTACAATGGCAAAGAACGAAGACAAACCTAACGCGCAGTCGTAGAGGACAAACCCAGTGCGTAGCATTTGCAGTGGAAGAAGGAAACACATAGAAGGAAAATGAACCCGATTAGGTTTTTTATTTGGGTAACATGTAAATGGCATCGATTCATGAAATTATTTCTAGCTCCTTCAAACTCGGTGACTCAAGACTAGACTCACGAGTGTACACGATTTTATCCGAGTCCACCCAAATCTACACGATTCTACCCATGACTTAACTCAAAAAGGCAAAGTGAGCTTGTTAACTCGAACAATTTTATGAGTTGATTCACGATTTCAATAACCATGGTTGTGGGTGACGTTGATGCCTTAAGGTAATCCTGGATCTGGATCCGTCTGTTAGCTATTTCATCTCATATGCACTCGTTCCATTACAATTTGATTTCACAACTTCATCGCATAATTCTCCATGGAGGTAACACCATTTTGAGAACTCATCTATGTATTCTAATTTTTTTTAATTTTTTTTCCATGTCTTGTCTTTTTCATTTAAGTAATCTATTACTTATGAGTGATTGTTTGATTTTTGTTATGTTTTAACTTTAGCATATTCATTTTGTGTTGGTTTGATTTGAATTTTTTTGGAGCATGGTTGTTTATTGGCTTAATGTTACTTTTAGTTCATTAAGTTTCACATTTTTTTCGTTTTGGTATATAATGTTTTAAAAGTTTCATTTTTTTATTTTAAACTATGTTTTAGTCATATTTTAGTATATAATGTTTTAAAAGTTTTATTTTAGTACTTTAAATTGTGCTTTAGTTATATTTTGGTACATAATGTTTTAGTCATAAACATAAACAAAAGCAAATCAACAACCTTGAAATATACCAAAATGTGACTAAAACATAATTTAAAGTATCAAAATATAACTAAAACATAATTTAAAGTACCAAAATGAGACTTTTAAAACATTATTTACAAAAATATGACTAAAACATATTTTAATGTACCAAAATAAAACTTTTAAAACATGATGTACCAAAATGGAAAAAATATAAAATTCAGTGGACTAAAAGTAATATTAAACAGTTATTTATTTGGTAATTTAGTTTAGATTGTTTTTTTGGTGAATATTTAGTTTAGATTTCTAATGTGAGATTTCTTCTCAGGAAATTGACATTATTACATCAATTTTAATAAAAAAAACATTGTATTTTTTTACATCCATTTTAACAAAACTGATTTAAATTTTTTTAACATTTTATATTATAGCTTATTCTACATTGGTTGTACAACCGGTTCTTAAAACTCCAAATAACCGAAAAAAAGGTTAGTAGTGTAACTCTCCGTCCTTCTCTCTATTTATTTGTATAAATTTACTTTGAAAGCATGTTTAGTGAGAAAATCTTTTTATGTAAGGTTAAAATGATGAATATCAACATTTAAATTTGATCATAAATGGTCAAAATAAAATTGGAAAGAATCGGTAAATCTTACTGAAAATGGAAACAAATGAAAAGTAAAGCAAACCGCATTGATTTAGTTGGCTTGTGCATATTAGAATCTTACTTTGGATCAATCATGATAAATATGATGAGCCATATTCTCTAACAAAGACAAGGAAGAGACATAGTCACAAAACAACTAAGCAAGTTAATCGACCCTTGTAATGATTAAGATTTGTACCTAATCAGACCCTTGGGGTCTCTAGTTGAAGACCGGACCATAGGACCATGGTGAAAGATCAAACTGTGAGACCTTACTAGAAGGCTGAACAATGGCACCATACACCATCACAAACGACAAAGGCAGTTTGAACAAGGGGATTGCTATAACAAGAAGCCTAATAGAGATTAACATGACCTAACACGTGTACGGACATGGTGCTAACCGATATTAAGGTATTGGTAATTGAACAATCAAGCCCATGGACCTGAGCCCAAGGTAACCTATATAAATAGATGAATAATCACTCTTGATTAGGGGGGATAACTTACATATATTTGATTTGAACCTTACTTGGATGTTGGAGTGCCTTTGCAAGTAGCAGCCCCCTCTGTTCGACATCCTCAGCTGGTTGGAAGAGTTAAGCAATTGGAGGGGCCAAAGTTCGAAACATGAAGAAGAACTGTTCGGAACGAGAAGTGGAGAAAGGTTCGACGCCAATAGAGGAGATAATTTCGACATTAGGAGAGGTGAATGTTCAGCACTTCGTAGGGTCACACCCTTGATACCCACCATTTGACATCACATGCTAGGAGAATGCAGACCCCTTCGACATCACATATTAAGGAGGAGGTGGACCGTTTGGCAGCGCATGCAAAGCGGCAGGAGGGTGTGGACTACGTACTAGGAGAAACAAGAAGTGAAGTGAGTGTATCCAACACTAAGGGTTGATATGTCCTTTGTGCAAGAACATTTGCTGGACCGTTCGACAGCGCATGCAAGGTGGCAAAAGGATGCAGACTACGTATTAGGAGAAACAAGAAGTGAAGTAAGTGTATCCAACACCAAAGGTTGATATGTCCTTTGTGTAGGAACAAGATTAATTAATTGTTATATGTAATCATTAAATTTCAAATAAATGAGGAATACTCTCATAAATTTACTCTTAAGTCATTTGATCTTTCCTTTTGAGTCATTTGATCTCTCCATTCTCTCTCCCCCCTCTCTATAAAATAAAATAGAGAGAGTTGAACAACTTCTCAGTCCGATTCTGAATGCACTTGTATTATGTAGTTAGCCCCAAAGTGGAAAAGGAAGACATAATTACTTCTTAAACTTTTTGGTTGCATGTGATCTTCCATAAATTCTAAAAAACAAAGAATTGTAGAAAAACCCCAGACAAACCAACAACATAGTCTCTTGGCTAAAATGCATTAGACATTGCAACAATTTTGGATTTTGATCATCTTGTTGACCTTGCTGTTGATTGATCAACTGGAGCCACAACAAAGCATATAAGGAATCATTATGGATGCACATGTATTGTGTTCATTTAGCCCCCAAGCAGCAGAAAAGTTAAACACATGCCATCATGCACTTGCCTTGCTTGCACACCATTGAGACTTCGATTTAAGACCCAAATGATAGGTAAGCAGCAATGTGAATCAGAATGTGAAGCAGATGTTACTAAAAAAAGGTCAGATTCATCAAAATGATGAGGGACATAGCAATGGTAATGGTGGTGCATCATCAAGAAATGGTGCAAGTAACTTGGAGAAAGAAGAGAGAGGCCTAAATAGTTATCCTAAGAAGACAAGGCCTATATATATATATATATATATATATATATATATATATATATATATATATATATATATTTATATTCATATATCCAACTACCCATTATGGGGAATATTTATTGAATCAAATATATATTGCATGAAACTTTAATCCTCAACTTTAAGTTTCAACATTAAAATTTCAAGCAATATATACTTGATTCATTAAATATTCCCAATGAATGAATACTTAGATATATATATTGTTTCTCATATCCACTTGCATGTCTTTATGATTGGGATGATTATTCAAGTCCATATCTCTTTCAATGAGTTCATTCATTTTGTTTAGACCTCAACCCTCCTTCACCAAGTTACATGCACCATCTCTTGATGAAGCACTATCATCAGCATTGTTATCTCCCTCATCACTGAGATGAGTTTGGTCTTTTTGAGTAGCATCTGCTTTGTACTTTGATTCGTGTTGTTGCTTACGCATTATTTGGGTTCTAAACTTAAGCCTTAATGTTCTGAACTGAAGCCTTAATGTTGTGCAAGCAAGGTAAGTGCATGATGACATGTGTCTTCCTTTAAGACACATGGTATCATGCATTTACCTTGCCTAAACAACACTGAGAGACCGGTTTAATACCCAGATGATGCGTAAGAAGAAACACAAATCAAAACGTGAAGCAAATGCTATTAAAAAAGATCATATTCATCATAGTGATGAAGGAGATATCAATGATAATGGTGATACTCATTAAGAGAGGATGTAAATAACTTGGAGAAAGAGGAGTGGAGCCTAAATAGAATTGATGAATTTATTATAGGAGAAAGAATAGTTATGCATATCATGAAGATATGCAAGTGGATATATATCCAACTACCCAGCATGTGGAATATATATTGAATCAAATGTATATTGTATGAAACTTTAATTCTCAAACTAAAGTTTACATCATGGTCTTCTTTACTTAATCTCTTCTATTTAGAATGTGGATAGAAGAGACAACTTATTACTTTTATCCCACTAATAGTAAAAACAATATTTCTTTATTTTGAAATAGGTTTTTCTTCTCATGTTAACATAGTATATGCTTGCTTTCCTTTTCTAAGGATTCTAAATGATAGTTCTATTCTTCCAATCAAAAGTGTAGAAGTTCATCTATTTTGTTATAAGAAATCAATCCTTTAATTTCTGTACTTCAAGATTAGTTTTTGAATCTTGTTAAAGGCCACCCAACTTCATAAAAGAAAATGAGTTTATTCTTCTTTATATTTGAATTTTTCTCTCTTTTTTCTTGAAAATGAGTTTGACAATGTTTTTCATTTTTTTTTATAAGATAGATTTTATTGGCATTATAATTTTATTTTCATTTAAGGATTTTTTAATAAAAAAAAACATTCGAAATTTTATGTAAATAATAAATACTAATGCCATAAACCCATGAAGTGACTACTAAGCACATGCAGATTCACGGATGTAGTTAAAGTTTTTCTAACTTAACTAATTATGTTAAATATTTGTTAAAAATTTATGTCATTATAGTGATTCTATTTCACTTGGACATCATTGCGCTTCTTGTAATGAAAACTTATGGTCTCTGTATATATTTTTTTTTCCCTTTGTTCATATTCTGTTTTAGAAAAAAAAATTATAAATAAATTTTATCTCTCCTCAATTTGTTCTCTTAATTAATTCCTTAATAAAAAAATATTTCATTCTTTTTAAACTAATAAAAAATGAAAATAAGTATCACACTAAAAATGGAAATGAAAATCTATAGCATAATAAATAAGTTGTTTAAATAGTCTATTACGTCATTTACGTGAATAAAACTTACCACGTCAACTTGTCAAATTTCCTTATGAATGGTCTTCTTATTAAATTCTCAAGATGGTTGCCAATCATTTATATTATTGTTTTATATGTTTAAATATCATTTTTATTCCTTGCATATTCATATGGGTTGATCCTTATAAATTTTTGTTTGATAAATTTAATCCATGTCATAATTGTTTAATGAATATGTTCAAATATAAGAAAGTCTTATATCAAAACTTTTTAATTTTATAAGGAATAATTAAAGTGTAAAACCGAATTTTATAAGGATCAAAGCTAAAAAAAAAAAAAAAAACTTGCATAAAATTGATATAAGAATCATAAATATATTTAAACTTGTTATTTTTTTTTTATATTTTCGTAACAACTTCTTAAGTTGTTTTAAAAGATTTGTTTGGATAAATTTATCTAAAAATACTAATAAAATATGAAATTAAGAAAAAATTAAAATAGAAAAACTTTTTTCCTAAGCTAATATCAAATTTTTAAAAAGATAACTTTTAGAAGCTCCCTCGTATTAGCTTCTCCAAAATTTGTTTTTTTTTAACTTATGTATAATTTAATTTTAATTTATGGAGAAGTTTTTATAAATATTTTAAGAAAAATATATCCAAATATACCTTAAAATATTTTACAAATGGTATATCACACAGGTACAAAATTTAGTTTAAACGAAATTATGCATGATATATTAAATACAATTTGAGCTGGAAAAACCATTTTGCTTGAAAATAAGAGTTACTTGGCGTAACCATTTTAATGGCAAGAACAAGTACTAGATGGCAAGAGGCAATGATGTTTAAATCAAGCAGAACTATTATAGCAACAAAATTGAACCTATATCAGGGAATCTACGTACTTAACAGTCTTTGAGTTTATGACATTAGTATTTACTTCTTCTTTTTTTTGTTTACTATATTTATATAAAATTTTAAATTTTTTATTAATAAATTCTTTAGATGATAAAAAAAATAAAATATATTAGCTACAGATCCTATTTTATTCTCTTTATAAACTTCTAAACTTGTTTTTTTTTTTTTTTTTGAATTAAGGTATTTCTTAATCGAGAGTCAAATGCTATTCTCTCAAAATACAAAAATCCATTTAAAGAGTTGACATTTCTCAACAATTGAATTATGTATTTTGATTCAAAGAATAAAACTACTTTTAACCCTTCTTAAAAAAGAATAGCAAACATATATCGAGTTCAGATGAAAAAAAATCTAATTAAAAATGATGAAATATTATTATGACTATGATTGGAATGAGAGCAATGACTTGTGTCTTTCTTTCCAAATTCTAAATAGAAGAGATTAAGTAAAGAATACGAGGAAATAAGCTACAATTTGAGAATTAAAGTTCAATGCAATTTATATTTGATTCAATATATATTCCCCATGGGTAGTTGGATATAAATACATATACATGTTTCATATGTCTACCTGCATGTCTTCATGATTGGGATGATTATTAAGGTCTATTTTTCCTTCACTAAGTTCATCCATTCTATTTAGGCTTCTACCTTCCTTCACCAAATTACATGCACCGTCTCTCGATGATGCACCACCATTATCTGCCTGGTCATCATTGTTATGAATCAAATCTTTTTGAGTAGCATCTACTTCATGCTCTGATTCGCATTGCTGCTTAAGCATCATTTGGGTTCTGAATCGGCGCCTCATTGTTGTGCAAGCAAAGCAAGTGCATGATGGCATGTGTGTTCCTTTTCCACTTTGGGGTTGAATGCACACAATACATGTGCATCCAGAATGGTGCCTTGGATGCTTTGTTGTCGTTGCATCAGCAAGGTCAACATGATCATAACCTAAGATTGCTGTGGCTAGTGCATCTAATCCAAGAGACTCATGATCTTGGTTTGACTTAGGTTTTTCTACAATTCTTCGCCTTTTAGAATCTGTGGAAGATCACATGCAGCCAAAAAATTTAAGAAATATTTACCTAATAATTAAAAAGGATAAATAAAATATAGAAATGGAGTTGAATCAACTTGACTAGAAAATGAATTAAAAGCATTGAATTGACTCAATTCAAGAAGCAAATTTGCAGTCTAACCATGACATTTCTACCACCAAAGGATTACATGATATTAAAAAATAGAATACCCACGTATAGAAGTCATTCAACTTTGAAATCTAATATAAACATTAAACATATCAATCCACCCACCCCAATAAACTTTAGGAATGTTAAAAGTAAAAACTAGCATATGCTTTCTACACCATGAGCATTGAATCAATTACCAAACCAAGTTGCAACAAACAAGACAATTTGTCAAATACCGAGCATATGTTAAATAAAGAGTAGGATCATCATACCTTTAGATATGTTTTCTAATTCCTTTGGATTCATTTCCTTTGATGCAAAGCGCAAAGACCTGAAAAGTCAGTGTCCATGATAAGAATAGTAGGCCACATATTTACTAACATTAGAGTCTAATATAAGTACCAAATAAAGTTCACTACTAGCACCCCAAATAGAACTAGAGAACAGTAGAATTGGAGAGAAAAAAAAAGACAAAATTGTTTTTATAAAAATTCTTTTGATGAAATAGTACTTCAAGCTATCTCTTAGTCTCATTTTCAGGTGCTTGGTGAAAAAAAATCATCAATAATTGAATCTATTGTTAGCTTGATACCTATTTGTTTCAAAACCCATATACTAGTACCTCCCATAATAGCTTTAACTAGAACCAAATACAAGTAAGCATGGAAATTCATCAACCCATAAGTCCCCAACCTTAATAACCTTAGGGACCAAACATTTTTTTTTTCACCACACTACACAATGGAAGAAATCTACTATACTTTTTTTAACATCACATGCAAGAACAATGAATAAAAATGGTCTCAGAACATTTAGTTTTACTGGAAAAAAACAATAGTAAGTGTAAGACTATGACTCCCATATCACCTCATGTTAAATGGAAAAAAAAAATCATAACTATGTTTTAGTACTTTCTCTCCATAAGAAAAAGAAAAACTACCATCCACATCACAATAAAAGAAGTTAGTCATGTTTCACCTAGAAGAAAAATTGAATAATTTATTTTAAAAGAATCAAATAACACAGTCTAAGTATATATTTGATCTTTGCTATAAAAGGTGCCATTTGGCTCACTAAGTTGATGATAATTATCATGTATTCCTATATGTCGTAGTTATTTTTTAGCAATTATATGATATCACTTATGCTTTTGAGTTTTATTTATGTTCAGTTAAGTTTTGAATAAAAACTTAATTTATTTAGAGTTTTCTAATTTTTTACTTTTTACACTTGATCTTGGATTGTTTGTTTGTGTTTTGTATAAAATTTGATAAGGGATCATTTGAAGAAGAGTTGAAAAGCTTTAGCACCATTTTGGAAAAAAAAACACTGAGAAATTTGAAATTTTACTACCAAAGCTTAAGTCTACAATTTTGGTGCGACTTAAGCCCAATTCTGGAAGCAAATTAAGGAGGCTACGGTCTTGGCTTAAGGATGACCCTAAAGCTGAAAATTACAAGTTAGTGTCTCACTTTAGGACAACTTAAGCATTATCCTTAAAGGCATGTTTATTTGCTTGTGTTTAAGACTCCAACTTTGGTGTGGCTTAAGCACACATGCCGAGATTAAAAAGCCCACTTAGAAGAAAAGCCCAATGGGATGGATATAATAGACGATTTTGGTGTGTTTGGAAAGGGAGAGAGATAAAAGGGAACACCTAAGTTTGGTTTAATGCAATTGAATTGTTTCATGTAATTACTCTTTTTAGGATTTAATAAATAATTGTAATTTATACATTATCTTGAATTGCAAACTGTAAGATCATCAAATGATTTTGATGCATAGGGATAGAGTAACGAGGATTGAGCAACATTATTAAGAGGGGGGAAATTAATAAGAGCAAATAATTTAAGGACAATACTTTACATGTCACATACAACTAAAACAATGATTTTTAGATATTAAAGGTTTTCCAAGATTGCAATGTGATTTTAAAGTTAAAGTAGAGATTATGAATTTATTAAACAAATACTGAGATATCAATGGATAAAAAAATGTATCCAAGAAAAATAAAAATACAAACACCATCGATATCTGTCTCGTCAAATTTGAAGGCAAGATCAAGCTACAAGCAACATATAAAACTACTACTAGTACTCAATCAAGATTTTCTACTTAATCAAATGCAAATACAATGTTAAATATGCAATGTATTTAATCTTACCCAAATTGGTGGTCATTGATTGTAGTCCCATTTCCAAAAACAGGTGGTTGCTATACAAAATGAAGTCACAAAAATTAGCCAACTAACAAAAATTTGAATATAATTCTCCTTGACAATGTCACACTTACATCAAATTCCTCAAATTCATTGTTATCAATTGTTACAACACTTGGATTGACATTAGGCGGTGGACCAATCAAGTTTTGTGCTGCTTCCCATGTAACACTCAACTCCATAGTATCTTCATTATGTGTGAGTAACCTCTTACTCTTAGGTGTAATATTTTGAATAGTCTTCTTTGAAACTGAAATTGGTCGTTGCAATAAACCATTATTTACCATCTCACAATTTTTAAGAGTGTGAAGACAATTAACAAGTTCTAGTACCAAATCGCGAATGTTCTGAACATCCATTTAAGAACGGTAAGCTATTCCCTCTCCATGTTTGGAGAAGATCAGGATAATTGTTTCCTGAGTGTAGATTTACATTTGCCTCATAATAATTTATTTCTCTTATTGAAAAATCATTGGAATGAGCACAAGTAGAGGCGTCCTGTTTCAATAATGACCATATATTACATTCACATAGATATGTTATCTAAATAAGATGCAACACATAGTTAAATGGAAAATAATCTCACAACCTGTGTATCTAGAGAATCTAATGCCCTTCTGAAACCCATAACAAATTTGCCTCTAGGATCTATTCGACTAAACGTTACTGTAGCAAAAAATCACATAAATCCATGAATAATATGTTCAAATGTGCAATATATTAGTTGCATTCTGTACAAGGGAACAATTCTATAACTATCTACCTATGTATGAGTCATATGCAATGAAACAATTAAAGAAACCATAAAATAGTTTATTGCATTGAAAACAAATGAACTTTAGAAAACATTTTCACAAAAATCAGAATACTAAATAAATTATAATAAAGTATAAAATGATAATGGAATAGGTATGTATACCAATATCGCCAGCATTTAAATGTAATGCCTGCATGCAAGGAGTTACTCCTTCCAATACATACATTCTACTATTATTATTTGGCCAAAATCTGAATTGAAATGTCCAATCATTTCCCTTAACATCTTTGAATTGCAAAGGAATACCATCCGATAGTGAAATAGGAGGAAAGTATGCCTGAAATTCATGTGCAAATTGTCATATTAAATGTGTTGTAGTTATCGAGTGATAATATACTTCTTTAATAAAAAATAATTTAAAAGAACTGCATAAACATGTGCACAAAAAGATTGAAATAAGAGATTAAATTAATAAAGACATACTTCAGCACAAGATTTTGGAAGGACAAGTCGACCAATTCGACCTACATCACTAGCACTCAATATCTTCTCAAACAATGGCATTATAATAGACTTCAAACTGTGATTATAACATAAAGGAAACTAGTGTGATGAATTAAATTTATATCAAAGTATAATGTAGAAGATGTGTAACAAGCCAAATTTACTTCTAATATTATAAATTAGAATACATAACATAACTAGTAAGACTTTTTTAATTAGACATTTCAAATGTTCTTTCTCTTCTCTCCTTTGAAATGGAATTTCACACACCACCCCTACAACTAGTAAAACATATTTGTTTCTTGATCTTGATTATGTAAAAATAAACATTCATAAAGGATACTCTCCGGACAACTTCTCCAGCTCTTGATCGGTAATCCTAGGCCAGTATCGCGAAAGCAGCACATTCTTGGCTTTCCCATCAACAGGTGGTCGCGCAATGCGCTCCTGAGAAATCTTACCTTTACTAGCTTCTATATTCATAGCTATCTCATTCATCAATGGCTTAGATATAGACAGAGGTCTTTGCCCTTGATTTAAGGTACAAAACGATGTTTTACCCTCAAGTCTCCCTTCCATAGTGTCTAAAGCAGAAGAATACATATTAAGTGAACTTGATTTGTGCATGGTTGTTTGTGTTTTCAACGTTGGTTTATTGTTGTCTAATATTGTAAATGCTAATGAATGACTACACGATTGTTTCATCACACTTGAAAATCTTCTATCCTCTTGGTGCATGTTTGGACCAATACATGAATCTCTCTTATCTTGAGGCCAACGACTTGGTTCACCAGCTTCAACATTAATTCTACTCAACTGCATATGGCTTCTTTTGCCAACACCATCCACCAATAATCTATTATCAATATGTTCCATACAATGATCACTTACATTGTTTTCTATTGATTTGACACTCTCATTAGTGTTTCCAGTATCCCGCATCTACAACAAAACATTGAATAATAAGAGTTATGAACATTGCATGTCATAGCAATAGGGAATCATATAACATAATATGTCTAAGTGGAGCCTTTTGAATTTACATTTGTCTTCTTTTTATAGATAACATCATAAGTTTTACTTCACTAGTACTTGGCAAAAGTTATTAGCATTACCAATATGAGATAAACTAAAAATAGCAAGCAATCATTATTACAAAGGAAATAAACTTTTAGGTTTGGAAATCATTCTTCAATAATGAATTTTCATATTAAACTTACTAAAAGGAGTTGGGAAGTCCTTAGGCAAGTAGTACAACCTATGCCTCCAAAGTCAAGGCACTTAAACATAAAACTTGACACAATGCAACCGCAATGGATAGTCTGCAAACCAAGTCAAATAGAATCACTTCATAATCTAAAAAGAGAAAGACAAGCCTTGAATAGAATAAAAAAAACAAAAATAAATTATGTTATCACTTTACCTTGTTGCAGAAGAAACACTCTCTCCATCCTGTTTGATGTAGGTGAAATTTCTCACAAAAAATCAAACTCTCATAGGCAGATCTGAAACATATAGAGTGAGTGACACAAAAAATAGAGCCAATAAATGAATTATTACTAGAAAAAATGCATTTCAAGATTTAATTTGTAAGATGGAAGAGAAAAGCAAAGGTAGATTAATATTGTTTGACAACAAAAACCAAACATATGTTCCATTTGAAAGAAGCTCCTTTAAAGTGAAAGGTTCACTCTAGAGGGTAAAGGGTGCATTATATGAGAACTCAGTCCCTTGATTTACTCAATTAAGAGAATATCAAAACTGTAAGAATTAGTTACAACAAATATCAACAACATGTTCATTTGTTTTATCTCAGAAAATAGAACATTCTTTTGAAATAGGATTTTGTTAACATCAACACTTACACTCAAGATGATTTTAAACAACCAAGAGTACACGGTTTTTCTTAGAAAATAAAACACATTATATATCAAACATAAAAAACTATATATAACAAATATCTCTTTTTCCAATAAAAAAACATTAGAGTTTTAGTTACTTCATTAAAATACACAAATCAGCTACATTCATCCCCATGCATGCATTCTCAGAAATACTATTTCATTGTTAATTACCATATACCATGGTCTCCAAAGTACATTATCACCAAACATATTAAAAAATGTTTTGAATGTAACACAGAAAGTAACATATAAAGACGAGAAAAATGCTCTCATTAGACTTTCGAGCGTAGTGTCTGAGTCTAACACTTCAATAAGTGAAGTGTGAGTAGTTTTTTAAGAAGAAAATTAAGAAAAAAAAATGAAGAAGAATCTGGTTTCACCCAACATTAGTGAATAGTAGCTCACTGCAGCTCATATTTTCTTACATTAAAGAAGAAGAACTCAACTGTTCATAAATTATTAGAGGACAACGCTACCATATTACTTATCCAATTTAAAGTCATAAGAAGACCCAAGTCAAAGTCCAAAATTATGCCAAAAAATAAGTCACTTCAAAATCCAAAGTTATGATATTGTAAAATTAGGATGCAACTCCTCTAGAGCAAGAGGGTAAAATAATAAATCTCAAATAATGAAAAAATCAATGGGTAATATTCCTTGCACATGCATAACAAATCAAGAATTTGATAAAATAGCATTGCTTGATTTTCTTATTGATGACCAAGGTTTTAAATTAGGATCACAATTTCATCAGTGTTACTTGACATCGTGAACAAATATAATCCATGTTGACACAATTCTAACTGCATAACCTAATTTCGTGAAAAATTATGAACAAATATGACTCATATGATTACAATTGGGCTAATGTTACTTTATATCGTGAGAAATTGTAAACAAATATGACTCATACGATTACAATTGGGCTAATATTACTTTATATCGTGAGAAATTATAAACAAATATGACTCATGTGGATCCATGCGGCTACTATTGTGATTGCATTACTTGTTATTGTGAGAAATTGTGAACAAATATGACCTATGTGGATTCATGCTATTACAATTGTGATTACACCCAAAATCTTTGGCATTTTGGTTGAAATTGAAATCATAGACCATGTTTTAAGACCTTAACGACTTTACTTATATTCACTTTAGAGAAGTAAAATTCACAAAATCACCCAACAATTGAAAAAATAATGAAATTTTAGCATTAGAAAAAAAAAAAAAAAAGAGGGAGGAATCAAAATTACCCGCACTTGTCACAGAGTCTAGCGAATCCACCCGATCGAAGAGGCCATCCTTTCTTCCATTCTCTCACAAAGCCACCCTTGCATGAACCGTTCATGCAAACTTCAATTCCCATCATACACAAATTAATCAACCCTTCACTCAAATTATAAAGTCAAAATCCTAAAAAAATAAACACACAATAAATTACACTATGATGACGAACAAAGAAATTTGAGATTTACGTTATAATGTAAAAAGAACAACAAAACCAACCTTGAAGAAGAAACAACTAAGCTATAATGTTTTTCTATGTATTGTGTCAAAACCATCATACACAAACTAAAAAATTAAAAGAGACGTTAATTAATTATATTGTTGTGTTTACAGAAAGAAGAGAGTGTGTGAGTGAGTTTATCTTAAAGAGAGAAATTAGTGCATGTAAGCAATAACAATTGCACCGTTCATAACATAAAACGCTAAAGAGAAGTGTGAAAAATGCATGCGTGAGACTGCTTACCTTAACGACAAGTTGTACTTTATGACTTTTTAACCTTCGCTTCACTATATGCATACTGCTTCTCCAGGTTGACTTTCCACTCTATAACCCCTTTTGCCTTTGTACTCCCCCACCAATTTCCACTCTATATGCATACGTTTCACCGACTATCACTATTTTCTTGGTACCAGGATAACGCCTTTTGCCTATGGACCCAATCTTTTTTTTTAAAACGTATCATGACTTAAATATAAACAACAACAAAAATATCTTTAGATTTAAATATAAATAAATTTGAACTATTTTGACCCTATTTAATATTATCATTTCAAAAATACTTTTCAATTAATTATATTTACTTATAAGATTGATTCTAGTGATTAATTTTTCTTATTACAACAAATGATTCATTCAACTTAATCAATTTAGTTATACTCATTAACTAGTGCATCCTTCAATGCAATCTCCTCCTACAAATGTTTTTTTTTTCCTATGCATCTATCATATCTAAGAGATAAGGTTGCACCTTGTTTTTTTTTTTTTTTTTTTTTTTAAAAGAGAGAAAATCAATTAACTAATAGATATATAAAAATAAAAAATAAATGCAGCTAAGTATTTTTATTTTTTTTTATAAGTAGCGCATCATACTCAATTAAACAAAGACACCCACCCTTGATGCATGTTAATGATGATGAAAAACATTAAATATTGAAAAATAATAATAAATATTAAATAATAACAATTAAATGCGTGATAAGTGTTCCTTTAATTGCATGTTATTTCTTTATATATATATATATATAATTAATTAATTTATATCAAACATTTCATGAACAATTTTTCTCTCAATGTAATTACATAAGACATAATGTTAGTTCTTCGACACTCTTTTTTAATATTATCTCTATGATTGAATGAAGTTTATCGCGAATTACTCATTAAGTTTTTAATTGAAATATTTATAAAAAAAACAATTTATGTCCATTAAGAAAATAAGTTAACATTATTTAACTTTGATAATCTCAGTGAAAAAAAAAATAATTTGTTTTCTAAAGTATTGTGTACATTTAATTTCATAGGACAAAAAAATATAAAAGACGACAGAAAATAAAATTTTAATTAGGTGAAGGGTATTTTGATGCTATCATTAAATGCAGGTATATTAATTAAAATTTATTTATATTTTGATACAACATATATGATTTTTTTTTTTTGTTTACATTTCAGTCCGACCAGACCAGAGTACTAATTAATTTTGGTGATCCTGCTTGTTTCTCATCATTTAATATGAGACCCATAAAAATTAATAATTTTTAATAAATTAATTTCAACCATCTTTAAAAAAAAACCAATAAAAAATGTATAATATTATCTTTCAACTATAAGAAATTAATTCAACAAAGACAGTTAATACCAAATGAATTAAAGGATCAATTTAGAAAGTCAAATAATTTCTTAATAGAATTATATATCATATTATAATAAATTCCAAGAAATGAAAATAAAGTCAAACAGTTATATATACTCCCTCAGTCCTTTCTTAATGATCGTTTTAAGTTGTTTGATATAAACCAAGAAATATATACTTTCTCTATCCCTTTTTAATATTCATTTTAGGTTCTTTGATATAAACCAAGAAATAAAATCTTTAATGGCTATCACCAAATCTGACAAGTTAATTAACCTACATTCAGTGACGGATTTTTGTTGGGGGGGGAAGCAGGGGCTTCAGCCCCCTCCTCCCCTTCCCTTTGTTAATATATATATATATATAATATAAAAAATAAAAAATTATTAAAAAATAAAATTTTAAGTTAATATTTATTTAAATTTTTTTATTAGTAAATTATATCTTAATTTTATACCTATTAAATATTTAGTTTTATTATATTTTTTTATTTATTTTTTGTAAGTTTTATTTTTAATAAATTAATTTAACACTTTTTATCTATAATTTTTTAAAATCTTATAAATTTTACTCTATTATTTTACTCTTATATTACATGATTGTAAATTTTACTCTCAATTTTTTAAAAATTGACAAATTTAATATCCATTTCTTATCTTTTTTTATATAAATTTTACATTAAATTTTTATTTTTTTTTAAATTTATCTTCAATTTTTATAAAAAAAAATTTTGACCCATCTCTACTTAAGTTTTTGGATCCGTACTTGATTGCAGTGTTTTCCACATGTTTCTTCTTTCAAAATTCTATTTGTGTATAAAAAAAGAGTGGCAGTATATGTACATTAATTATTGCCTGAAACGTGATCTATTGCATGCCTAACTAGTGATATATGTATAATGTATGCATATATATATATATATATATATATATATATATATATAAAAGAATGCTTACAAACTAACTAGCGATTCACCATATATTATATACAGTAAATGCATGCATGTGTAAAATTTGGTATTTGATTTGCTAGTGGTATGTATTCATAAGCATTAAAATCATTTTTGTTCGAGTTTCATGAATATTAAGAGACACAAGTAGAATAAGTACAATTTCTTGTTTTATCTTATTTTATTTGATTTTAATTAATGCATATGAGATCAACCCAATAGCTAGTTGTTTAATTCCAATAACTTTGAGGGGATTTGGCCAAATTGTCGGTTGAGGTTAATTTGGGTAGTACATTATTTTGTACGTGTGGTAAAAAAGAATGTCTCCATATTAAGCAACACCTTTAAAGTCCACAAGTAACATTACTGAATAAACCAATGTTATTGCATGCTAGTTCAAGATTATAAGATTTTTCTTTGCAATTAGGATCCCCTGTATGGCTCTATCTAAAATTAGCCATGGCAAAGTGGACTGGTCCATCCCGTTTGAGTCCGGTCCGCCATTGGGCCATAAAAAATGGGCCGAGTTGGGCTGGCCCACCATGGCCGGCACAAGTTGGCGGGCCAGTTATAAAAACAAATATTTGATTATAAATAACCAATTTAATTAGCTAAGGATGTTTGTTTCTATTTTAGGATTTTTGGTTTGGGCAAAGGTGAGAAAATAGGCTTTATTAGGATATTTGGCAAGCCGTGGGCTAACTCACATGGACTACGAGCCAAAGGCATGACGAGCCAAACGGGCTAGTATCTCCACCCTGACCCACCATTTTCACGGGTTGGCGGACTGGCTTGACAAGCCTAAGCCCATTTTAACATCCCTATCTAAAATTCAAAATAGAACATCACAAAAGAATCTTTCCAAACTTAATTCATGTAAAATAATCTTTAATTCGTCTTCATCTTCCCAAAGAAAAGTTCTTTATAATTGAGTACAAATAGCTGTCTTTGCTTTAAAGAATATACACTCAATAAATTAGTTGAGACTTAATTAAGAGTAATTATAACCCCATCTCCCAAAGACAATTGTTTGTTTTTCCTATTAATAGAGCATTTGATTAACCATAAATTTTAACGATTTACAGAATGATAAATAGTGTCATATGCATACAAAGGGAGTGGAGTTTACCACTTTGTTGATTCAAATATTGACTTGTGTACACTTTATAAGCCTTTTCTTCGACTTTTAAATATTAATAAAACCACTAGTTTCACGTGGTACTCAGACCTTTAATTTGTCCACGCTTTTTATTATAGACCAAACTTGCCAAATTTCAAAACGAATTCAAACTTATAAACCTAACTTTTATCATACCATTTTCATTTAATTTCCAATTACATCGTGGACCATTTTCAAACCAAACCCAATAAATGGGAATATATATTAAGAGAAAGTGATCACTACAGTCATGGGGATGGTTCTCGTTAATTTCCATTATCAATTATATACAATACTCTTCATGGTTGTTATCTCGGTTTTAGTGCATTTCTTGTAGTATGTATTTATTGTTTGAACTTTATATGTTTCAGGTAATAAATTTGAAATGTTCATAATAAACCCATTGATGCTGGGGTTGGTAAGAAAACACGGTCTATGCACGTGCATAATGACATATGTATGATCATTTATTAGAGTTATTATATATTGTATTGTGTGTATCCTAGGTATCAATGAAAAATAAGAAGTTTATTTTCTTAAAAAAAAAAATTACCTATAGTGGTAGAATTTATGAATAGAATTAGCATAGCCCTTTCTCTTCCTATCAATTCTCCATAAAATAAAATAAAGAGAAAAAAAAATCCCTTATTGCAAAGTGTCAGCCACTGGCACTGTAGTTGCAAGTTGCAAGTTGCAACTAGGGTTGGATTGCAGCCTCCAAGTTGGTTTCTATGATTAATGATGGACAAGGACAACTACCAATTAATCCATCGTGGTAATGAAAATGGACCCTGCTGTGAAGAAGACGTGATCGTTTCCCTATAAAGGAATAATGTTTTTGGATAGATAGATATTAGATAGTAATAACCAATGGATACAGAAGGCTTAAATTGTTCTGTTATTTTGTTTATTTGACAGAAGAGCTTTTTATTTTCTTGATTATTGTTCTGCTGTTTTGTTTATTTGACTTGAGAGGGAACAATTGGACAGGACAGCCTTCAAATTGAAGGAAAATAATCATTTCACACCTTACATAACATGACATGATATTATATACACTCGTGAGAAGAGAGTGATGAAAAGAGGTAATTATATATGGATATTCTACTTGGAAGTAGGTGTCAACTAATGTGATACATGATATAAGTGTTGGTTACGGAGTAATACATATAACATCTAAAAAAAAGTGTTCATAACATTTACAGCGGAATAATATGATATATTTTGTATTTAATATATACTATAACAATAAAAGTAAGAAAATATATGTATAGCATATGTACGTTCTTGAAGCTTTAAAATATTTCTTTAATTATGAGAAGACTCTATGTGTATCCAGACCAATCTCTACTGTCATCAATCATTTGATGAATGGAACGATAAAAAACAAAACTAGTGGGGAGAGCTTTATTCTAGAACGACCTAATGTTTTTTTAAATAAAAATCATTAAATCATATTCACAAAATCAATTTGATTTGATCATATCTTTGATATTGTTTTTGAACATATTTGAAAATAATATATTTGAAACCAACTTGACTAAGTTCAATGTTTCTAATAAATTCAAATTGCTTTACTTTATTTATATTTATATTATTTATACATCTGGTGCTAGAAAAAAATATAATAATATTTCACTAAAATATTTATTTGATTAAACTCTCTAATTTAATTATCAAATAAAATATTTGCAAAGATTGAAACACTTGTTTAAGGTAGGCGTTTAACAACACTCTTTAACTTCCAAGTAGTGATGAAGAAGTAATATCTTTTACCCAATAACCAATAGAAAGAACAATATAATATTCCTTCTATCATTTACAATTCAAGGTTAATTATAGAGTATCGTTGAACTATAATCAGATAACACATCATTATATTTAATCAATGAATGACTTAAGAAACTCTTTTCTTCTTTCATTCAATTGTCTTGTTCAAGGTGTTAATTATATCATAGAGTTGAAACTCATTACCCAGAATTGATGGATTCCTTCTTGATTAGTCATTAATTATACAAGTATTTAATCATATTCCATGTCCATTTAACTAGAACATTGAAACATTAGATGTTGGGATTAAAATATAACAAATAACTTCTTAATGATTATCATAATATGAGGTTAAAGAAAACTATTATATTTATTCTTGAGAAACAATTTAGAGATAATATTAATCATTAGGAATTCTGAATTGAGTTAGTTTAATAATTATATCCACATGTAAATTATCAATATATATAATTTAATAATTGAGAACTCTTAATCTTTATTCAATAAAAATCATTATACATATGTTAATTTATTCGGATTATTGATATCCTATTTACAATAATCAAGAATAATCTAAATTAAAATTATAAAAGATTTATTTTTCATTATCATAATCTCTACCATAATAATAAAATTTTGATTTTAGATCGAGTCTTAATCATGCATACTTATTTTCAACCATAAGTAATGCAATAAAAAAAAAAAAAAAAAGATATAAAATAAGTAACAAGAAAAATGTGAAACAGAGTATTTAAGGACAAAAGTGTAGGTTTATTAGGAAACCATCTCAAAACCATGGATCACTTCAAGTTCAGAGATTTACAATGGGACAACACAAACACAACCTACCCATTAGCAGGCGAATTTATATATGACATTTTAAGAACAACCCCATTCTTTCAAGCATTTGATACAATACAGAGTAAGAAAGTGAAGAAGAAGAAGAAAAAAATAAAATAAAGGGGATTGATCAATTCAATCATGATCATGTAGTAGTAGCGTGCGAGTGAAGCCTAAAACGACCTTGGCTTAGCCACAATGGTGGAGTGCTTGAGTATGTGCAAGCTAAACTGTCCTCCTTTCTCACTAGTATCAATCTGAGACTGTCCAGGTGGAGGCAAGAGCTCAAAGTTTTGCACCAAACGCCCCAAAGTGATGCCAAGAATTGGCAATGCAAGAATGATACCAGGGCAGCTCCTTCTTCCAACACCAAATGGAAGGTACCTGAAGTCATTACCATTGGCCTCGACATGCGCCTCCTCCTCGAAGAACCGCTCGGGCCGGAACTCCTCCGGCTTCTTCCAGTGTGCCGGGTTGTTGGCGAGCCACCATGCATTGACCAGGATCTTGCTCTCTGCCGGGATGTCGAAGCCTCCGAGCTTTGCGTCGTTGAGGTTCATGTGGGGGACCAGGAGGGGGATTGCCATTCTCAGGCGGAGTGTTTCCTTCACCACTGCTTGAAGGTATGGGAGCTTTTGCAAGTCTGGTTCTGTCACTTGGTTCCCTGCTCCTAGAACTCTGTCCATCTCTTCCCTCAACTTCTGCTGAATCTCTGGGTGGTTCACTAGCTCGGCAATTCCCCATTCAATTGACCATAGAGTTGTCTCAATTGCTGTTCCAATAACACATTTTTTGTGCATTAGAAACAAATAATAATCATGTCACTTAACACTTGATTCTAAAATATATATATACTTTTTCAATAAACTAAACTAAGGTTTGAATTTCCATGATTCCGTCTTAATCATACTATGCCTTTTGTTTTCCACCTTTCCGAAAATTTAAAAGCCCCACCATTCTTTTTCTTCTCTTACCTTCTAATCCAAAACAAAATAATCTAAGTAAACCACCTTCGACTTTTGGCGGGGGTAGGTCCACCTAACAAATTTGGTCACTATCATTACCCAACACATATATGGGACCAGTAAACAGGGAAACACAACCAAAACAAACTAAAAAGTTATACACACTCACTATATGTAATATTGTAATAATATGCAAAAAGAAAAAGAAAATATAAGAACAAGTCTCCGTATAAATTAACTAAAAAGGTCGCACGTGTGAGACTATACAAGTTGAGAAGGAGATAAGAATGGGCTGCAACATGGCATGGCATGGGAAGAGTAGCCACCAGTTCAACCACTCACCTAACCCCTTATCCTTCATTCAATGAATACATAACATAACTACGTGTCCCGTTTGCCCACTCTAAAAAATTGACAAAATATTTTTATGTGCTCATTAAATACCGTTATGTTTGGTATGTCTCATAATATCAGTGGCGTAATTTTTATACTATGTAGGTTGTAAAAGCATAAACCAAATCGTGGACCAAAAATATTACATGTACTGTTATAAATAACTTAAATTTGAGGGAAAAAATCAGTCAATCTCTTGTTTTCAGCACCATACTAACTTCTAATTAAATCAACAAATAAATTTCTCGTCAGTTAACGACGCTGAAAGGATAACTACATTAAAGTAACATATGCCCCCGACTTTGCTAAATAAAATTATATCTACTGTATGATTTGAATTAAATTAAAATATTTTATGAATTTAATTAGTTTTAAATCAATGGTAAATATTTAATTTAAGTCTACTTGCCCTGCACCATAATCATTATTTTAATTGTATTTTAAGAATATGGTACTTATAAAGAATTCAATACAAGGCAGAGAGAGCATCTTACCAGCAACGTTGATGTTCTCAACAATGTAAAGGACGTTGTCTTCGTTGATCTCACCCTTTCTCTGGGCATCCAAAATGTGATCAATAGCACATTTAAGTTCATTGTTGTTGGTGCTCTTCGTGCTTCCAAGCTTCCTGTTTTAATTCACAATTAATTTTATTTATTAGAAATCAATATTATACCAATCCAAAGTTCCAACTTTTTGCAAAGAAATTGACTATTTAATTTAGGATCTTCTCATCAATGACGTATATAAAAAATTAGCTGCAGTTGCAAAAAAAAAAAAAAAAACTCTTTTTTTACCCATTCAAATTCAAGATTCTACGAGTAGAAACAGATAAAACAAAAACTAGTTGACCCGGTCATAGTAGTAGTGTAGTACCCAAATGAAAAGGATAAAACAAAATCTAGTTGATCCATTCATAGGAATCACAAAAAAGAAAAACAAAGTGAAGTACAGAGAAGAAAAGCAAACAGAAACATGAGTACCGAATCGAAAAAAGAATACAAAAAAGAACATGGGATTAAGAAAAAGAAAAAAAAACACTTTTTCGTTTCTATTATTTTTCTACAACTGAATTAAAATTTGGGTAATGCACCCAACTTTAGTTAAAATTTTCCATATATGGGTGTTTACATCTGAATTAATGAATGAAGTTTTTTTTTAAGGAGATGAAAGCGCAAAAAAAAAAACAAAATACTTACTTCCTCTCGTCAACGAAGTAATCCTTGAAGAGCTTCAACCTGGTTTCCTTCACCTCCTTGCAAATCTTCAAGTAGCCCTTCAAGAAGGGTCTCAAAATAGGAATAAAATCGCCATAGTTATAATCGAAGCTCTGCGCCAAGCGACTCCTCTCACCATTCAAGGCTCTAAGGCGCTGGAAGATTGGATCCTCCTCGCTCTCGAATCTGCGGTCGAACATGATGCGGTACATGTTGTTGTACATCATGAGCTGGAGGCGGCGGCGGATGACGGTGCCGGAGATGGCGGCGGAGGGATCCTTTTTGACGTCTTCGACGACAGCGGCGGCCTCGGCCTCCCAGCCGTGGCGGTACTGCTGCACGACTTTGTTAGTGAAGAAAGGAACGGTCATGATGCGGCGCATTTTGCGCCAGTGCTCGCCGTAGACGGTGAAGACCATGTCCTGGCCTTTTCCGGTGAAGATGTCGAAGACGACGTTGCGCGTGCGGGAGCCGAACTCCACGCCCTGCGTGTGGAGGACCTCTTTCGCGAGCTCCGGGGAGGAAACAACGACTAAGTTGCGCTGTCCCATTCGGAGGAGAAAGATGTCGCCGAATTTCTTGGCGAGATCGGTGAGGTTGCGGTGGTTGAGGTCGTCGCCGACTTGGAGCCAGTTTCCGAAGACGGGGACGGGGAGTGGGCCCGGGGGGAGCTTGAACTTCCGGCCTCGGAGTTTGGACACGGCAATGGCGACCACCGCCGCGAGGAAGAGACCTAGGAGGGTCTTTTCCAGGAGGAGGAGATCCATTTGTATTGTACTTACTGTATGTAACAAAAACAAAAAAAGAGCGTGTTTGTGTTTTGTGTTAATTGAATTGAATTGGGGAATGGTGGCGGGGGTTGTGGGGGGTTTTATAGAGAAACTATGATGGTAGCTCGAGGGGGGGTTAGGTGGAGCTTGTGGTTCGAGTGCTGCTGTGTCTTGTTTGTCAATTGTGACGTTTATCACCCATTCACAAATACTACTGGTAAATAGTAAATTAAATTAATAATAATAAATAGTAGTATTAATTTGTTTTCAAAGGCCAAGTATCAGGATTAATTATACGAGTTTAAAGTAGGATTATAAAAAATAGGATCGGTGGTTGAGGTATCAAGATCATAATTATCGAATTAATGAGTTATTAGTGAAATAATTTAAAGATTTTGTATCTTATTTAAAAAAAAAATAAAAAATATATACATCACAAATTAATATAATTAAAAAAATTCATTATTTAAATTTAAATTCATTGATGTAATAAAGTTTTAAATAAAAAATTATTCATAGACACATGAGAGTTGAGAGTGTTTAAAAAATCAAATCAAAATTTTTGAGATCTAAATTGTCTTCTTCTTTTACGATATCTAAATCGTCAAAATCTAAACTATCGTATATATTTTTTAAGTGATTCGAATCAAGTAGAGTTAACGATTTAATCACAAATTCGATTGGATCATACTAAATGAAATCGATCTAAATACATGATCAATTCAATGTTAGAATCGACCCAAACCAATCATCGGATCACAATCCAACCAGTCGAGTCAATTTCTAAAACATTGAATTGGTTTAATGCAGTGAATTCACTTTCTAATTTTACATTATCATCATAAATTTATATGATAGGTAAGGGCAGTATTTTTAAACTTTAACTATAAAAGTAATTATATAACTACCTTTCGTTTTAAAAAAAATAAAAAAAAATGTTAATCAATTTTTATATTATCTTTTGCATACGGTCAGCACTTAGAAGTAGTGCGATCCTAATTGATCTTTATTAGTACTAATTTATGGTTGAATTTTATTAATTACTTTTTAGACTTTAAAAATTGATTATCTATTTCATTGAGACTATAAATATACAGTAATTTCTTTCACGGACATAGTTTTTTTTTTTTTTTCATGAGAAGTAATTTTGTGTAAATCAAATACATTGTTACATAGTATGTTAAAACTTATTTTTAAAAACTTAAAATAGTCTAATTCAGGAGTGTACATTTACTGAATTACATATTCAAAATTACTTATTATTGTATAAAGTATAGTGATTTTGGTCTAGATAGTATTTTCTCTTACTTTGAAGTTTAAGAAAGTGTAAAAAAAAGTGATATTTCGTATTATTATATTACCATCAGGATCTATAGTGATGAGTGCAGCTCTACATGTTTCAATATGTATGATACTAAATGTTGGACGTGCTTAGTTGAATATTAGTATTAAATTATTGTAGTGAAGGGTTGACCGTGTTTAATTATGCTAGTAATGAATCATTTGAGTTGCTCCTCCAATAATATTTTTGGTACATACAAAAAATAAAATTTAATTGTAATTTTGGTTCCTTTAGTTTGAAATTCGCAATTTTCATTCTTTTACTTTCAAAATCAAATATTTTTGGTCTTATTGTTAAAATTGAAGAATTGACCGTTATCTTTAGTCATTAATTATCATGAAACATTTATATATATAAATATTTCACGTAAATTTTACTTATTATCATATATTTATTTATTATTTATTGTGTTCTCAACTAAAATTTAGTATTTTGAATAAAAGTAAAATAAATAGAGTGATTTATAAAATAAAAAGTAAAATGTATAAAAAAAAAATTACAACTAATAATCGGATATGTTAAAATATAAAGGAAGAATAAATTAAATAATTTTTAATAATATTTAAAATTAATTAAATAAAATTTTATAAATTTAAAATTTGTATATAATAAATATTTTTAATTTTTTTCTATATAGGCCGATCATCAGAGTCAATTTATTGATCATTTGATTCGCATAACTGACCTATATTAAAAATAAATTTTATTATATAAAAATTTTATATTTCTAAAATTTTATTTAATTAATGTTTAATATTATTAAAAATTATTTAATTTATTCTTCTTTTATATTTTAACATCTCCGATTATTAGTTTTTCATTATTAGTTATAATTTTATATATATATATATATATATATATATATATATATATATATATTTCACTTTTTATTTTATAAATCACTTCATTTATTTTACTTTTATTCAAAATACTAAATTTTTGAGAACACAATAAATGATAAATAAATATATGATAATAAATAAAATTAACGTAAAATATTTATATATATAAATGTTTTATAATAATTATTAATTAGATTATTGGCTTAATGGTTATGCTTAAAAAAGAATAATTATGTTATTAATAAAAAAAATTATGTCAGAAATATAATTTTTATTTTATTTTGGTAGGTGAGAAGCTGAGGGGGAAAAATAATAATTAATGGGGATTTCACTCATTTAGTTTTTGCTACGTTAAATAATGTAGATTTATATTTATTTTTCATCACTTTCTCAACTTTAATTCGGAGTATTTTTTATTTTTTTTTCATGTTTTGCTTTTGGAACATGGGGCAGGGGAAACTGTGAATGGAACTCTGACGGCGTTAAATTACGCTGACTTTGAGGGGATGGTAGGCTGAGAGAACGTGACGGTGCTGGCCCCTATGACGTGCTTTTGTAGTAGGTGAGAGGGGTTGGTGGCCTGAGAATTGTATTTTATATTATAATAATAAGAATAAAATACAATTGTCATCTTCCTAAGTCTTAATTACTAGTATAAAATAATTTGTATTTGTCATGTTCGCTCTCCAATCCCACTAAGGCATTTTTAACTTATACAGTAAGACTCATTCAATATGTTTTTAAAATTGACAACTATTTCCTTTTAATTTTATAGAAGTAGAGGAAGAAACATGGGTCGATAAAAACTAAAAAATAGAAAAGAGAGCAATCGAATGAATGAAAATATTTAGAAAATAGATTTTCTTTTAGAATGTTTCGTTTAAGAAAAATTAAAAAAGAAAGAGATGCAAAAAAAAAAAAGATAAAAATATTTCTTCTCTTTATCTCTCAATTTATACTTTGTCTCCTTACCTTCTCTCAATCTTCATGACATTTCCTTTCTCCTTAGTAGTGATTTTTTTTTTTTTACATGGAACTCACAAATCACAATATTTTTATTTCTTTAATTGATATTTCATTGGCACCAAACAAGGTGAGTTTTATCCCTTCAGTACTCTATTTCCTCACCCCTTTTCCCCCTCTGTTTTCAAGATATTTCATATTTCGTAGCAAATAGTGTAATTTCTGAAAATAACATAACGAAAAAACAGTTTCTATATTTGTAAGTTGTTATTTATACGAGTCTTTATGTTAAATAATATTTTATTAATTTCAATATAAAGTATTTTGTACCATCACATTAAATATCTGGAATTATAAAATAGGCGAATTGGTTAGGGAAATAAGGAGGATTGAAAAGATAGGAATTCCACTCCATTCTATTAACATATTAATAATTAATATTTACAGATTAAAAAAAATCACATTAAATATTTATACGAAATATACGTTCACATTCCTAATTAGGATTTGTAATTGATGTGAAGGAAAAGTTGGTGGGTGGCATGCATTTTATTTGGGGCGATCTTAAATTGGCTATAAAGGCTGCCGCACCATTACCAAAACTGGAGAATCACACTACCTGAATCATTGTAATTTGTAAGAGTTAGGAAGCAGAAAAGAAGACAGAAATCGATCGAAGACATGGCACTAATTAATGGAGTTGGGTGTGGTTGGAAGGGTGGGGTGGCTCCACCAAGATTGTATAATATTGATACACTAGTGTCAATGGCATCTTTTTATATGTTAGTAGAGTTTAAAAGATATCACAATTCATACTTTGAGAAGGTTACTATGAACCTCTCAGAAAGAAGAGTGCATATTCTCAACGGAGCAATTGGAGCAAAATCTTGTTTATTAATTATTATAAGACTTTAATTATACATCTGGTCACACTAAATCTATTCTCTATCATATTTATAATTTTTTTTCTCTTTACCTATTTATCTTTTGTCTCTACAATATTTATAATTTTTTTTTCTATTCACCTATTTATCTTTTAAAAATCTTTTGGAATACAATAGATGATAGCTTCACCCCCCACATAAGTTAGATATAAATTACCACAAAATAATTGAAACTTTTTATCATAGTGTTTTTCTTTTTTCTATTGTGGAATACAAAAGACTTTCAAAAGATAAATAGGTGAATAAAAAAAAACATAAATATTGTAAAGAATAGATCTAGTGTGATAAGGTGTATAATTAAAGTCTATCAATAAACAAAGTACTGCTCCAAATATTAGAGTATTGTACTGCTGAAAATCTACATTTCAAAAAAACTTTCCCAAATGTTATGATTGGTTAAAATTTATTAAAAATTATCAATTTTAATGAATTTTTTTTATCGTATTTAATAACTCTTTCAGTTTATTTAGATACCTGTCAACCAATTTTAACAAATCACCAAAAGAATTTTCTAAAGAAAGTGCTTGAAAGAGTTGTCTTAGCATTCATCTCCATTTAAAAATAATATTATAAAAATTAATAAACTTATCCTAACATAATTCTGATTAGTTAACCCTATAAATTTATTTATATCATTCTATGTTATATGGTGTAGTACGAATTAATTTCAACCCATAATCAGTAATGTCCGTGTGATTCTTATCTTTTTTCTTTGCTTTGAATGCTATACGCATAACTTATTTTCGTTATTTGTGGTGATGAGTTGTGTGTATGCTTTATAGCAGGTATGTATAATAGTCATGATTGTTAAAATCAGACCGGATCGATTCAATCGAAAATCGATAGCTTGTCTAGTCCAGAAGAACCTCTTAATCATGGAGGCACAAAATCAGTAAAATTAGGGGAAAATTGAAAAAAACTAGTGGGTCGACATCGTTTTAATACTATATTTCTTTTTCTTTATTCTCTTATTAGCTTTCCTCACGAATGACAAAATTAGTAATATGCAAAGTTGTTAGTTCTATAGAGGTGTATTCTCTTTTTCTTCTTTTGATTCTAATTTTGATTTGATGGTTAGTTTTAGTGGCTTTCACTTCTTTTTCATGAAGAAGGAGCACTTCCTCAGCTTGATATTGATGAACTTGAGAATGTTTTGTATCATGAAAATGCAATTTCACTTGGTGGAACATCAAGAAATAATGAAGGCGAACTTCTTTAGTTACATTTAACATGTTTTATTTGTTAAATATTATTTTTGAATTAAAATCTCATTTTTTTTATTTAAATAAGTGATGAAAATATTGATACTATGGATATGGAGTTTCAAGTTGGAAGTGTTGATGGTGGTGGTAGATCAATCTTAATGAATATTATAATGATCGCTAGTTATATCAATTATTTTTAGTTGTAGTTGTTTTTTGAAGAGTGTTATAATTACTAATGAATTTTATTTGGTATAGTTGAACCTAAATTGTTATTTTAAAACATGCTAAACTCGATTAAATCCTCAAACCTTAAACTAGTGTCTTCACCAGTACCAGTTTAATTTTAAAAACCATGCTAATAATGAATCAAAACCCTATGACCATGAGTCTCTTTAGAAAGTTATTTATGATGGATGGATTGCGTGTATACTTTATAACACGTATGTCTAATAATGAACCAAACTCCACAACCACGAATCTCTTTGGAAAGTTATTTATGATGGATAGATTGTGTGTATGCTTTATAACACACATGTCTCATAATGAACCAAACCCCACGACCACGAGTCTCTTTTTCCAAACTTATGATGCATTGTAGGGGTGTTTATAGGGTAGTAGCAAAGGTGCAACGAAGGGCGGCAATAATGCAACATCAAACTGAATGAAGTACATCGGACTGAACGAAGGGTAACAAATTGAACAGAGAGCAACACTCAATAGACTGAACGGAGGGCTGTAGCAGAGGCGACAATGATTGAGTGAGTGAGAGTAAGTGAGACTGTCGACTAGGATTTCAATATTTTTACTTTCTATTTTAGAGAAAAAAAAATTTGAAATTGGAATGGAATGAGTAATAGAATGAGTGTGAGAGTAAAAATGTGAATGAGAGTAATTGAGTGAGAGTAGGGTTTTTCTAATTTTGATTTTTTGTTATTATTAATTTATTAGTATTATTATTATTTTTATTATTTATTAGTATATATAGTTTGGGTTGGGTTGGGTTGGGTTACGAGTTTCTACAATAGAATTCGATACCTAATGCATAAGTCATCGAATTAAGATTGAATTGAGTTGGATCTGAATCAAACACTCTATCCATCCGATTAAATCATATTGAACCTTGTGAGTTACCTATACCCGTAAACACCCCAAATAATATTAAAGAAATCATATATGAATAACAAATTCTATGATACAATCAAGAAAACAATTACAATGAAGAAGTTAAATAATTAAAAACAGAATTTTTAATGGTAGCTTTAGTACTTAAACAAAGTCTAACTTTGTATAATTTCTTAAAAATAATTTTATAAATTTTAATAAATAATTAATTATTAACAAAATCAATGGATATTTCGTATCAATAACATGATTATTAAAAGAAATAATTTGTCTCTCTTAGATTAGAGTTACATGCCTACATCTTATATAGAATCCCCTCCCAGGATAATCGTTAAACTCATTTCCAGAAGCCTGAACCTTAAGTGCGAAGGAGGAAAGGAGTGTACGGTACGGATTTTTGTAAGTAAAAGACAAATTGTGCCACCATTGGGGAAATGAAGTGTCAACCAAAGTGGACTATTGTATAAAGTATAAACCACTGCAATGGGCCATGGTTGAATATTATTTTTCACATTATTTTCTCCTTTGGCAGCAGCAGCATCCAACATGGCAGGCACTGCCCCAGTTTTAACTTGGATTTTTCTAATTCCCACTTCAAATATTCAAAGCTCGTCTAGCTAGCAACAAAAATATATTCAATGTTTATTTATCTATTCGATCGCAAAGTACAATTAGTCAAACAATTTACAGCTAAACATTATTATTTATTTAGGTTTCCGTAGCAAACACTTTCCGTCACATTTTAACACACCCGCAAAAAATATTTATTCAAGTTAATATAAAAAAAAAATCACTTAATGATGTCTAATTCTCATCTTATGAATGCTCATTCCATTATTGAATAATTAATACCAATACGTACGCTGGCTTTATATACAAAATGTTATAAATGTTTTTTCTTTCCACCTTTCGCTTTTATTCTTTTTTGGCTTGTTCTGTTTCTGCAACTTCCTTTTAGACAATCGTTCAATCAACTGTAGAGCCTACTTTAATTTGTTTCACCGAATCGAAGAATTTGACTTCTCAATGCTCTTCTATCAAAAAAAAAAAAAACTTTCAATAAACGAAGTTTTAGTTCCAAAATAAACAGGCACATAGCCATCACCTGATTTTGGGTTCCAGGAATGTATCGTTGGCTGATAATGATATTTTGCGTTCATTCTCTCCACGCTATCATTGGTAGAATGAGTAAAATTCCTATTTAGTCTTTACTTGGTCTTATATACAAAATATGTTGGTCCAAATAATTTTAACTTACAATTAAGATAAATTTTTGAAATATAATACAAAATAAAAATTTAATAGGTAGGTGGTCAAATCTTGTTTTAAGCAAAGCAGATGAACGAATTAAAAATTAATCAAATGATGGTAAATTAACAGAAGAGAAATGAGTTGTATATTCTATAGTACACTTTTTTTTTAACACTCCTTCCTATTTATCATCGGATTTATAGAAAATCATATAAAGAATTTGCTACATCATACTTAAAAAAAGAAATAATAAATAATAAGAAATCCATTGACCAGAAAAAAAAGAAAAGAAATGGAAAACTGTTAAATGTAACGGCGTTATGGGTTGGTCCAAGCAGCAAGCAAAGACTGTCGTGCGACAATAAAAACGGGGTCAAAGATGGTAGTTCGCACGTGAAAGCTACCAATGTACGTATCTAACCGCAAATCTATTCTACATTGCAATTTTGTAAAATTGCGTGTATTTTAGTTCATATAATTAATTTTTTTATTTAATTTCAAAATTTTAAAAAGTTTTAAGTTGATTTCTAAATTATTTAAAATGCTTAAATGAGGTTCGTTTTCTTGAGATTTTATTATTTATACACATTTTACTAAATACACATCCCTAAAATATTAAAAAAAATGAGAGATATACTTGATAAAAAGAGAAATGTAAATAGTAAAATTTGACAAAAACAAATTAAATTGGGGTATTTTAAATAATTTGAGAATTAAATTAAAATTTTTTAAAATTTAGAAACTAAATCATATAATTAATTGTGAACTAGAGTGTGTATTTTGGTCGCTAAAAAATTCAAATTCAATTAAAATACTATATATTGATAATACAAAATAACTTAAAGTTTTTTTTTGTTATCATGCTGTGATAGAATATTTCTTATCGAAAATTGATCATTTTTATTTTTACATTTAAATATAACTTATATTATATTCATTCATTATGAGGTTTGTTACTTAATGCGTACCAAATATCAAATATAATTAAAACTTAATCATATTATTATCATATTTTTTTCATAATTTTAACTTTGGCGTATATTTAATATTATTTTTATTATTAGAGTCTTGGGAACTTTCTTAAAATTTTATTTTATTTTATTTTTTAATTTTATATTTTAAAAAATACAATTTAATTCTATTGGTTTTTATTTTGATTTTTATTGAAAATACCCTTTAATACTTAATTCTAAATCCTAATTTTAATCCTTAATTTATTTAAAATCTCATAATTACTCTTATACTTGATGACTCAAAAGAGAACAACTCACTTCCTTTATTTAATGCTACTGTTCTTTTAAAGGGGAGAGAAGGGTTGTTCTTTCTCTGTTTTGTGTTACTATTCTTCCAAATGGAAGAGAACTGTTCATCTTTTCATCTTCCTTTGATTCATGTTACTGTTCTTTTAAAAAGGAGAAAAAGGTTGTTCTTCATCTATTGTGTGCTACTATTCTTGCAAATGGGAAAAATTGTTTCTCTTCCTCTGTTTTGTGCCACTATTCTTCCAAAGGAGGGATATCTTTCTTATACACGAGTTATCTATTTCATGTTCGACAACCACGTTCGCGACAACTTTCAACCCTAACGACGACTTTGTCCGTAACGACGACGATCTTATCTGCGCCTCACAACTCTATGACGACATAAAAAAAAAAAAGATAAGGATATTTTTGAGAAAAAAATATTATAAAAGTTATGTGTCAGTCACATTACATAAAAAGTTAACAGAGTTAACTCTTTTCAGTAGAGGGGGTGCAAGTGTAATAAAATACCAAAAGTCAAGGGGTTTTGTGTATGGATAAAAAAAAGGAGGGGTGCATGTGTAATTGAAGTAAACCTCAAGGGTGTTCGTGTAATTTGCTCAAAATAAAAAATAATAAAATTTACAGAAAGGTCCTTAAACTCTAATAGCAAAAATAATAAAATTAATATTAAATATGTGATGTGGCAAAGTATTGTCATGTGTTATTAATTGATTGGATGATAAATAGTATATACTAGTATATATTATTTATAATATACACCAAAGTTAAAACCTCTTTATTATATATTATTATGTTTGCCTATCTTATATGAATAGAAAAAATTGTCTTCTAGTAACTCCTCTCTTGTATATACAGAGGAAAGATATATCCATATTTTGATTAATTAATTATTTTTTAAAAATAAAAATAAAAATGTTACTACTAATTTTGACAAAGTTGATAAAAGAAGTGATGATTTCTTCATAAAATGAAAAAATAGAAAAGGAAAAGCCCCTACAAGACAGAGACACCCCATGCAGCCTCAAAGTTTGCGAGGGTTCGATGCATCATGCATGGACTATGACCTTGTTAATTAATTAATTAATGAGCAAATTACATTAATATTTTTTAGGTTTGCTTCCATTATAAGTATATTTCTTCCTTCTTTTTTTTTTTTCTCTCTATACAAAAATCTTTAACTTTTGATATTTTATTATATTTGTATTCCTTCGTTGTAAACGGAGTTAACTCTATTAACTTTTTATGTTATGTGACTGACATATGACTTTTATAATATATTTTTTTTCAAAATGTCCTTATCTTTTTTTTTAAACATAATGTATTAAAAAGTTCAAGGGGTACATGTGATAATTTTAAAAGTTAAGGGGACACATGTGTGATGTGTTTAAAAATTAAGAGGTATATGTGTGATGAGTTTAAAATGTTAAGAGATAAGTGATGAGTTTAAAAAGTCAAATTCGGTGTCGTTATAGAGTTGCGAGTTGCAGATGAAATCTTCGTTGCCAAGGATAAAGTCGTCGTTGGATTGAAAGTAGCCGCAAATATAGTCATTGAGTACGAAATAGAGAATTCACATACAAAAAAATATTCCTCCTTTGGAGAAGATGAAAAACAATTCTCTCCCCTTAAACAATAGAACACAAAACAGACGAAAAACAATTCTTTTCTCTCCTTTAGAAGACCAATCACACGAAACAGAGGAACAATCCATCTCTTTCCTTTAAAAGAACAGTTGTACGAAATAGAGGAAGAAGAGGAACCGAAGAAAAAAGAATGTTCTCTCTTTGAATCACTTAACTATAAAGATAATTATCAGATTTTAAATAAATCAATTAAAATTAAATATAAATTCATTAAAAAAATTAGTAACAACTTAACATGTAATAATAAAAAAAAGATGAAATACATGTATAATTAAAGTAAATCTTACAAAATATTACCATAATTTACTCTTAATTAATTTACCGAGTGCCATAAAAAGAGTCTTGATCATTAAAGATGGAAGCAATAGAAGACAAGAAAAAAAAAATATAAATAGTTAAATTCCAATGTGGAGAAGCAATTGTGCAATCATGAGTTAAGATTTGAATAAGGGTATGTGACTCGTGAGGATGTCTCACCTACTACCACAGAAAAAGGCCCAGGAGATGCTGCACACCTAACTCAAACAAAAAAGTCACCTTTCCTACATCTACGCCACTTCCAATCCAACCACAACTACAATAGCAACTACTCCTAATTCCAAAACCTTTGTTTATAAAATTATTACATTCATCTCCACGTCATGCTATGTGTCACTGGAAAATCAGCACTTTAAGAGTATATGATTGGATACATACAATATTTCAGTTGTTTTGATAAAAAAAAATAATAATAAGAAAAAAACTGGATATTCAACTTAAATGGAAGGATAAATCATACATACATTTTTATTTATATAATTTTTTAAAATAATTTTATAAGAATCAAATAATACAATATTGAAATTAGATGACGATATAAAATTTTATTATATAATTAATATATTGATTATTATTATTCTCTTTTACTTTTTTGAATGTGTAATTCATGCACAATTTAGTTACAATGAAGAAATATTTTTATTTAAATCTTAAATATGTAAAAAAAAAATACAATATAAATTAAAATTAATTTATGCATAAATTAATTTATAAATCTTATTTTATTATAATTTTTAAAAATTAATTTATGCATAAACTAATTTTTAAATCTTTAAAAATTTGACTTTTAATTAATGTATAAATTAATTTTAATTTATATATAATTTTTTTATGTGTTTATGAAGAAGTTTATCTAAACAACTCTGTGTGATTAATGAAAAATGAATATATGACTATATGCTGAAAACGATCCAAATGGTGATCTCAGACGAGAAGGTAGTGTTTATGGGATTGATGTTGTGTTAAAAGGAGTTATCACAAGTGTTTTTTTGGAGTTGTATGGTCAATGGTGTATTCAGGAAAAAAAAAAAAAATGAAACTCATGTAAAAGTTAAAAATTAGAACTGGCCCAAATGAGAATAGCTGGGCTTTTTTGCCGTTAGGACCGTTACTGTTATAAGTTAACGTGAGACTTCAAAGATTGTCATATATAATAATAAGAGAAAAAGGGTTATTCTATATGTCGTGTAAAATAGTTTTAGTGAGTAAATCATTTATAATAAATTAATTAAATTTTATAAAATTATTTATTTAGTAGATTGTGATTAACTAATGATAATGTAAAATTATTTTACATGTCCATGACCTAAAATTCTAATAATATTTCATAGATTAAAAAAGTCATGTTTTTATTAGGAATGAAGTGTTGGTCAAGTAAGTCAATCCTAATTTATCACTAATATGATGAGTAGGGATCAAAGTTTTAAAAATTGGATCGATAATTAAATAGATGAAGAAAATGATTTAAGGTTTAATAATTTTATGGTTAAATCAATTTTAATAAATTAATATTTTTAATATAATATATTAAATAATATTAAACAAAATAATAATATGATATACATAAACCTATAATATTAAAAATTAAAATGAGAAGGTAAGAATCTGTTGAAGGAATGAAGGCCTCCGTGAGAGTTGCGGAATCGGAGAGTGTTTAGGACTTTGTTCGTGTCTTTTTGAGAAAAGAAAAAAAATCCAAATCCTTTTTTTTTTTTAAGTAAAAAGAATCCAAATCCTAAACGATGTTTTTTTTCCAATTTTATTTTTTTACGAAACTGTTCAAATCGTTTAAAATATAAATTTTCATCGATTTTTCTGGTTTGTGATTGATATCCATGAACTTTTAACTCGTTCAAATCCTATAATTACGAATTATTTTGATCAAAATTACAAAACATTTACTTTTCATTATGGTAATCTTTATCATGATAAAAAAAAAAATCTTATCGAAATAATTATTTAAATAATCAGTAAAATTGAAATTGGTTTCCTGATTCTCCAACAAAATCTTTGTAAATAAATTTGAAAAGAAAAAAAAGTGTTTCACAACGTGTATACATATCACAGTTAGAATAACTTCGAAATCAATATGGATCGTGTTTAAATTTACACCAACCTAATTAAAATCTTACACGCACTCAAACATGCAAATAAGCAAATTTTTCAAAGGAAATTGAATGAACAATCAATCTCAATCTTTTATTGCATAATGGAAGCAAAATCATTAATTAAAATTGAACAGAATCTATCCAAGTAAAAACACCTTAGAATCGAACACAATTAAAATAAAAAAGGTAACTCTACGATATTATTCTTCCAAGAAATAAAAAAAAAAAACAAAAAACTACACTATAAATAAGAATGATTTCATTCAGTACCCCTTATTCTCTCAAGCTCTTACAGTTCTTGTTTTTTGCTTAATACTAATTTTCTTTCGATATTCAACACAATGGCTTTTGCAAAAAGCATAGTTTTGACGATTCTGTTCTTTTTCATGGTAACAGCAATAGCAAGTAACGCAGCTAGTAGCAAGGTGAGAGACTCTAAAACATGCAATGATCTTATTATATTTATTTATTTATTTATAATATTGTTGAATGCAGTGTAACACTGAATTTGATCCAACGGTGCAAAGTGATTCACCAGCGCCAGAGACATTGGAGATAAGCCAATCCTCACCGGGTGGATTTCCAGTGGAATTATTTTTTCCCCTTCTGATTTTCGTTTTTCTTATCTTTTTTGGTTCTGCATTTATAATGTTTGGGATTCCTATATTGTTTTTTCTTGCTTTAGTTGTTATGTTTTTGGGAATTAGGTAGGGTAGTCAAGTACAACATATTTAGGGTACTGTTACTAGATTGTTAGGCATAGCCGTTATTAACTTCCTCTTTATATGTATGTTTTTTTTTTTTTTCCATCAAGAGTTATACGTTTTATCATATCAAGTGCTCTTCAAATATATATATAGTTTTAACAAATTTCAAATGTGTATTATGTCTTTTTATTTAAATTTTATTTTTATGTTTTCGTTTATCTTTAGCAAAATGTTTTATTGTTTACTCGTAATTTAAAAAAAATAAAAATAAAATGGAGAGATGTAATGTAATTTGCAAAATTGATAAAATTGAAGATTAAAAGTGTAATAAAACTGCGTTTTTATGTCAGAATGAGATTACATTCTTATCCGTTAAATTAAATTAGATGTTAAGGATTAACGCAATCTTTTAAAAATTAACATGTACCTACTTTATTTGATTACTTTGCATCCAAAATTTTAAAAAATAAAAACATTCTCCTTTCCCTTTTTATTATACTCAAAATTAAATTTTAAAAAAAATACTATTTCATTTTCCCTTTCATAAATCCTATATCCTAAATTATAAACTTTATAGTCTAAATCCTATGCCCTAAACCTTAAAACAATGTTTCCTCCATACAAGAAAATTTTCTCTTTTCATCTTCGTTTTTATAAATATGATGATTATTATTTTTTTTCTTTTTTCTACTCACGAATATGCTTCAATTAACATGTAATTACATATATGGTTTAATTTCTCATTTTTTCAATTTTTTATAAATTTTTTAATTTGTTGAAAGCATTATGCTATAGTTTATCAACATAAGCATATGCAGAAAAAAGCAAGTCCTAGTGTTCATCTCCCATGCTTTTGTCTTGTTTGCAACCAGAATGAATGAATTTTTTTGTTTTATATCTAACAAAGAAAGATAGACATCACATTCATTTTGTTACTTTTATACTAGATCTCCAAACTTTCATAAAACCCTTAATTTAAAGAAAAACTTCTATTATGAGAATCTATAATATGTTTGCATAGAATCTATATCGTTGTGTCTACAAAAATATTTAATTCTTCTGATGTAGGAATTATCTCTATGTTCATATCCCTAAAAAATAAAGAATTGAAAAAAATGATAAATTAAATCATAAATGTAATTACATGTTAATTGAAGCATATTTGTGAGTAGAAGAAAGAAGAAAATAATAATCATCATACTTACAAAAACGAAGATGAAAGGAGAAAATTTTCTTATATTGAGGAAACACTCTTGAAATAATGTTTGTGTATTGTTTAAGGTTTAAAGGGTAGGACTTAGAATATAAGGTTTAGGATTTATGATGTATGAACATGTTTATGAGAAGGAGAATGAAATAGTGTTTTTTTTTTAAAATTTAATTTTGGGTGTAGTAAAGAGGGGAAGGAGAAGGTTTTTTTTTTTTTTTTTTTTTAAATTTTAGATGTAGAGTGATCAAATGAAGTAGGTGCATGTTAAAGATTGCGTTAATCTTTAACTGTTTAATTTAATCCAACGAATAAAAATGTCTGTTCTCATTCTCACATAAAATGTTATCAGAGAGTCGTCCTATATATAGTTTTAACAAATTTTAAATGTGTATTATGTATTTTATTTAAATTTTACTTGTTTATCTTTAACAAAATGTTTTCTTGTTTACTCGTAATTTGGAAAAAAAAAAAAAAGAAGAGAGATGTAATGTAATTTGTAAAATTGAAGACTAAAAATGTAATAAAACTTTTTGAATTGAATAGTGTAATTAATTTTTTTTTTTAATAATTTGAATCGGATAAGTATTTAATTTATTGATCGATGAATCGATAAAAATAAAATAAAAAACATTGTTTCTTTTAGGTCAGGCTACAGTGTTGACTCTTTTTGGATAAGTTTTAGTTTTTTTTTTTTTTACCAAGACTAAATTGGTGTCCAAAATAAATTGAAATCTAGTATGGCAAAATAAATTGGTGAAAACAACCAAAGTTAATCAATCCACTTTATAAAAAATAAAATAAAAAGAAGCTTATCTCACAATTGCGAGTTCGAATCACACTTTCAATGTGAAGACTTCTCTAAACAGTTTTAACTGCGAGAGATAAGCTCTCGTCCTAATGAACTCTTGCCTAAATTTTCACTTGCCAAAAAAAATAAAGTCAATAATTTGGATCCTAAGGAATTGGTCAAGGGGCAATGTGAAAATTAAAGTCAATCTAAGGAAGAAAGAAAGTTGCACAAAGAAAATTGAAGCTACATTCACCAAGAACATTAGAGAATAATCCAACTTGCAATAACTTAAAAAGGAAACAAAGAAAGAAAAAAAGTTGCACAACTATTCACATCAGAGCAAACTAAGCAAATTTTCAGTCTCTCTCATCATGAGCCCTTAAGGAAGGGTTCTCCGGCACAGCTTCTTACAAGCCAGAGTATAACTTACACCATGTAAACATGGTCATCACTTCTCAGTTCTCTGTACTCACATCATATACACTAGAACCATAAGCATAAGAAAAGCATCCAAGACAGAGAAATGAAGATAGACTTAAAAATATACAAGATCAAGTTCATGTTTTTATTTAATTAGACAGCAAAAACTGGAACCCTTTTGTGCCCAATAACATGCTGCCGAAGCATGTTATAGCCATCTCTATAGTGCTCGAGTGAGAAACATAGCTGCCTTATGGCCTCGCGTTTCTCTTCTGCTCCTTCTAAGATCACAGTCTTTTGCCTCTCAACCTCTTCCTCGAGTTGCTTCGCTTTTGATTTTAGTTCTTCCACTTGTTTGTGTGCTTCTTCCATTCCAGCAATCAGTTGTACATGTTCCATGTGCAGCTGGTTCAAATGGCTGTTCAGGTGTTCGATCCTACCATCTTTGGAATTCACCTGTTCCTTGAGTGAACCAACTTCTACATGGAGATTATCTTTCTCCAGTTTTAAAGTATCGAGGATTGTGTTGAGGTCTTTTATGTTGCTCTCTCTCTGTTCTATGTCTGCCTTTAACAGCTGGATCTCACCCTTGAGTGCCTCCGCTATCTCCATTTTTTCAGATTGGATCCTTCTTATCTCGTCTTCAAAACAACGGCCTCGACTTTCCCATTCTCTGATCTGTTCCTCTAAATGAGTCCGTTCCTCCAGCAACTTGGACATTTCAGACTTCAACTGTGCTTTCTCCGGGAAGATTTTCTGCTCGGCATCAGATACTGCTGTTTTCAAATCCCTGATCTCATGGTCACGGTCTGATAGACTAGTCCTCAACCTTGCAAGTCTTTCATGGAGTTTGGTGCTCTCTCTTTTCTCACTGTTGAATTTGGTTTTCCAAGTAGCAATGTCTTTACGAGCCAACTCAAGCTGATCATGCAACTGCTGAATTCTTTCAGATGATTTATTGGCCTCAAATTTCAGAGAAGTAATTTGCATTTCTGAAGCTTTGAGATTTTCTTTGGTAATTCTTAGCTCCCTCGCAAGCGACTGGGTCTCACCATTTTGGTCAAACAGTTCCTTATCCACACCATCAATGCTTCCTTCAACCTCTATCGTCTTGTGTTCCAGTGCTTCCCCTCCTTCATTGATGTGTTCTTTTGTTGATGATAACTCAACACCAGCCTCCAAATTTGTTGTACTGAAAAGTCTGTATTTTTCAAGTTCAATCTTCAGTTTAGTAATTTCTTCTTCTGAAAGTCTTAACTTCTCATTAACAGTCACCAGTTCTTGTTCATATGCATTGGTTTTGGTATAAACATCTTCAGTATTCTCATTTGTTGATCCCCTAGTTGAACCCTCTGCATGTTCCTCTTCCTGCATCCATAGTTTTTCTTTTACTTCACGGAGCTCAGTTTCCAACTCCATTATTCTTCTGTTAATCCCCAGATCACTACCATTCCGGGAGAAACCGGAATAATTATTAACTGACGAATCATCAGATTCCTCCTCAGAATCTGTCAATGTAGAGGACTCATCCCCATCCTTTTGATTTACGTCAGTACCATTTCCACTAGAGCCAAGAAAGTATTCAAACCCAGCAGCTCGGGTACTAGATTTAATACGACCCCCTCTCTTTGGAGTTGGAGTGGGCCAAGTGGAGGATGGTTCAGTGCCAGCATCTGAAATACCTGAACCTTGGGATTGGAGATCAAAGGTTAAATTCTTCCGTAATTCTACTGTCACATGATCATAGCGTTCAGCCAGACCCCGGTAACCACGGTAAAACTCCTCAACCAAAGCAACCAATTCTGGCCTCTTCTGATAATACATTTCAGCTTTTTTGGCAAACGAATCTGCATCCTCTTCTATCAGCTTCAACATTCGCTTCACACTACGATCCATCTCTGAGGTTGAAAATCGTGTCATTTTCTTGAACGATATTATGCTAAAATAAAGGACTCACATATACAGATCAAGATGCAACAGAGGGAGAAGTGTGGAATTATAACATTGATTAGAAAATCAATAGCTGAAATTATGATAAAATACATATACATGTATTACAAACTACTATAAAGTTGTTAAAATTTATTCCATTGATTTTCCAATCAATGGTTATGACTCCACACTTTCTCTTCTAAAAGTGCACCTGCTCACTTTAAAGGCGCTAAATCACTTACAAGGGATAATCATTTCAAACTACAATAGAAAACTCCACTTAAAGATAGAAACATATCCGTTGAACTGTTGAACGGTTATCATTCAAAACACACTTCTCCCCAAAAGTTTTAACAATATCTATTTTCTAGCTTTTTCTGCTGAATACACATAACATTATAACCTAGCAATTTTTTTGAATATCACCAAATAAAAGAAGCTTTATGACTTTCTAGTTGTATTGGTATTTGGTACCCTGTCTAGTTAGAAGAAATGTCAAACAGTCAGATTGATGTAGATGTAAAATGATGGAAAAGCTTGTCAATTAGGCAGGTAGTAGTAGTGTGAACGGTAGTATAACAGTTTTGATTGTGCATTTGATGCTCTGACTTATGATAGAAGTTTCAAAATGATTTTGTAAAAGTTAAGTAACTCATAAAAAATGAAGGGTTGTAATTGTTTGAGTGCATCACCTTTAAATTCAGGAAATAAAATGAAAAAATGAGGAAGTTAATGAATCTATTGCAGCAAAAAAAAAAAAAAACTTTATGTTAGTAGAATTGTCATTTAAGGATTTCAAGTATCAGAGCAACAATATACAGTATTTTTTTAACAATGACTTCCAATGTGAATACTGAGGAATCAAAATATAATAATAACAAACATATAACACTATAAGGGCATTGCAATTGGATGCATACCTTCAAGGTTTTCTGAAAGCCACTTAGAATTCTTGGGACTGATGTGACTATCCCACCACCAAGAATGGGACTTTCTTGATTCCAACCTCTTCATGTGCTTGCTAGAATGAACCTGAAAAAAAAAAAACCCACCATTACTATGTACCCATCTGAAACATGCATAAGTATAATAATATAACCCCATAATTAAAAAATTCCATAACACTTACCCCAGAAGCTGCCATTTGCAAGAGCACAAAGTTCTAGCTAGCTGGTGAAATGAAACTCTGGTATCAACAACAAGTCCAAAAGGAAATGAGCATTAAAAATTCAAAAAGTGGAATAAAACTAGCTAGCGTAATGGCTGAAGATAGCTTAAAAAGATGACAACAAAATATTTATTATGATAGTACTAGGATATCAATGCTGTATTTTTTTCCCACACTATGGGCCCCACCTACGTGGGCCTGCACCACCCTCGGCCCAAACCGACCAAAGAAGAAACAAGATGCACATGAGCACGAGCATGAGTACCGCGCGGACAAATTTAAAAACCAAAATAAAATAATAATTAAATAGCCATAAATTTTGACTATTTATTATTTTAATTTGTATCTTATCTCGTGCCTGAATATCACGGACAACTGGCGGTTCTACGGTACAGCTATATCCACGCGTCGTGCAGCGCAATCACCTCACTTCAACGTGGTAGACTGGTAGTTGCATTTTGCATTGCACACGCAAAAATAAAAATAATTTAAAAAAACAAAAAGGCCATGAAGAAAATAATTTGACGATTATTTACGGAAAATAGAAATTCCGATGAGTCAAAAACCGAGAATCCTGAGCCTCACATCCAAGATTTCAATTCATATCATATACATGAACATGATACATGATACATGATACATCATCTGAATAATGAATAATCCCTATCCTTCCATTCCAACAACACAAGCTAATTCCACAAATAATAATAATAATAATAATATAGATATAGATTATGAATGAATGGAAATGAGAGAGGGAGAGAGGTTCTTACATGTGTTGGGAAGCTGTGAGATGAAGCAATGGATCTGAGAATAGAGAAAGAGAGAAAGAGAGATATTTTAGATTTGAAGTGTGAGGAGTGAGGAGAGATTTGTTTGTTTATGAAATGAAAAAGGAGAGCGCCGAGTGGGGACTCTATGAAAGCAAAAGAAAGTGCCGGGAAAGGAAGGGCTACTTCCATTTAATGTCCACTCTCTCCTTTTCTTAAAATTAAAAAACGCTTCTTTCTTCTAACGCACATTTTTTTTAATTAATTAACTAGCTGTTGTTAATTGTACTTCTTTTACTGACATACATGTATTTCTAATTTTCTGTTTTCTTCTTAAATATTGAATTGAATTGAATTCACCTCAGCAATTCAACACGCTGTGCTGATTAGTACTGTTGTTTAAAATTTATTGCCTTTTTCATCAACATCTCATTAATATTCTGGTTTAAATTTATTTGATAAAATATATATTTATTGTAGATAATTTTTTTTAATAAAGTAAAGAAATATTTTTAAGCCAACGCGTCGAAACTTCAATCAAATACTTGGCCAACTTTTAAGCCAACGCGCATAAGTGCATAAAGATTTTTATATCATTTTCTACTTTTTTTTTTTTTAGGTCCATATTCGATTATTATCATTATTTTTCGTGGGTAATCCTCTTAAATACGTTTTCTAGTCTTCAGGGTAATTACTGTACTATAATTTTGTTGAATTGTTTATGATTATTCGACTATAGACAAGCTTTTACTTGTGATTTGTGAATATTGCAAATGTCAAATTGCTGTCCATTTCGGCCCCCTTTTTTTTTTTTTTTTCTCATTTTTATAAACAATTAAACACGCTCTTCCTTGGGGACAAAATGGACTTTCCATTATTTTACTTCTTGGAGGTTGGAATTGGTAATACATCTTTTTCTTTATTCCCGATTAGAAAACTCTGCATCGTGCGATTCATGCCTTGAAAATTAAAAGAAAATTGGGATATCATTAAATACGAGTATGAATGAATCTTGATGCTGCTGCCACGCTTGTTCCATCATAATTCATCTTTGATCTACCTACCACAGTACCATTACTGAATTTCACAATTAATCCAAAATCTAATACTATTTTTTAATTTATTCATTTTCTTGTGTTTTTTTGTATAATAACTATTAAATACTTCGTTTTTTAATTTGATTTTTTTAAATATAGTAAGAGAAAGATTTGTAGGAATATATTTATAGAAGAATTGGTAAGAGAATATATTATTACTTAGATCGGTATCCATATCATAGGCTTAATTAGAAGTAAAGAAGCAGCGCAAGCTACGGTCATAGGTTTGAAAATTTTCAAACAAACGCGGTATAATTAATCGTGACTTTAATTTAACGTGGAGACACAAAAATGATAAAGATGAAAGTTGTAGATAATGGGGGAAAAAGTTATTGTTGGTAGATTTGATTACCTAATAGTAATATGGTAGGATTATTTCTTCTATTTGTAAATCCATTCCATTAAATACAAATCAAACTGAAAAGTTAACAATTGAATAACACAAATATTAAACAAATTAATTATTCCAACTTTCATAAAGAAATTGAATAATTAAAAGTTGAAATAATCATTTTTTTGGAAAATCATTTTTTATTTGATTGAATAGGATATTTTAGTAATTGATTCAGGTTATTTTTTGTATACTCATTAGGGTTGGCCTAATGGTTGAAATTTAAGTACTATATTCATTTCAATACCATTCTTTTCTTCCGATTCAAAACAAATGTAAAGTATTATTTTCCTAAATTTTTAAATAAATAATGAAACTTTTTAATACAACAACACTTTACATAATTTTACCAAAAAATTAATTACAAATAATAAAATAATTTTTCTTACCTCATAATTTCAATTAGGAGTGTACTTTAGGTAGCTACCTCATTTTCCTTGAGCCACCCTACAACATCTAGCATCAATTATTCATTTACATGCATTATGCATAAGTCGAAAGCCAAACATCTTTTAAGCTTTGACTGCTACCTCATCACTTTAGATGAAAGTTTGTCATTTCACTTGAGTTGTGTGTACATTTGCATTATTCATTACTGGAAAAAAAAAAAAAAAACTAAAAGTCCCTTTCCTATTTTATTTTTTTAGTTTTATTTCCTTTTTTGGTTAATGGCCGAACTAAAAAGAAGCTCTGGAATTTGAAAAGCACTTTTGAGTTTTGATTGAGGGGCCGGAATTTGGGAAGTCCATTACTGTCTAGGTGCAATTAATTACTTCCTACACTCTCCTATTTACCTTCTTGCTCCTATTTTTTTGGAATGTAAAATTATATTGTAGAATGTAAATGCTACAAGTTGATTAAATTAATTTACATTATGTTTTAGTGTTTCTTGTACCAAAAGCAAGTTCAGAGTTTATAAAAATGTTGCTAGAAATATTTTTACAATAAATTAATAAAGCAAATAGTTCATTCATGCTTAACCTTAAATCTTCACACAACATTCATACAAAAGTAACTTAATATAGAAAGTACAAAGGAACAATAAGAGGAATATGTACATATGTAACTGGCAACAAACTTGAAAATTCCATGATCTTTCAAGAGCAAGTAACAAGTCACAAATTTAAGTTGTTTTCTGGATCAACAAGATATGGAGTGAATTGTACCTGAAATCAATAAATCAACTTAGTCCCACCTTTGCTACATTTTTGTTAATTATTAGATGAAATTTTGAGATAAGACACTTAATTTGAATAATCAGAAAACTATAAGAATTAATTAAATGCGAGCAATTACAATTAAGGAAACTCAAACATCATGGGGATCAAAACTCAAAAGTGCTACAATAGTTTTGATAGTATATGGGTGATAAATTCAAGCACTTTTGATAGTAATACCATTTTGTCCATACCATTTCTTCTTCTTTTTAAAATTAAGACCAGGCCTCCCTCATTTGCTACCAGCTAACTTTTTGCATACTTATTGTATTTACATATCTGATGAGAGAAAAATATTTAAATATGTTAGCAAATTAAGAACAAGTCACCCAAATGTTGTATCTAGCATGCATGGATGCAATTGCATTAGTTGCAACAAGAAGAAAAATGAAAATAGAAAGAGTAGAAAACTAGTGCAACTGTGCAAGTATATATAGTAGTACTCCATTCTTAAAGCCTTATGAAAAGACTTTAATTAATTTGCCATCGATCAAAGTTTAATATTAATTGTGATCTAACTAGCTAGAAAAAAGAGTTGAGAATTTTACCTGAGTGTAGATATAAGTTTGGAGCATATTTAGGACAACCTATTATGGTTTGTTCAACATCATATGTTAACTTAAATCCATGGTGAATCTCCTTAAAGTTTGACATACTTATAAGTTTTATATCTTTCAAATTCTGTAACAGTACTAATTGTTCTCCATCCTTGCCAAACATTTCTTGACCATCATCATCGGCTTCACTTTCAAAAGCAAAAACCTTCTCCAATTGAGAGCACTCTTCTATTTCCAAAGTGGTTAAACTGGAAAAATGAACCGCCACAAAATTGTAAAAGAAGCATTTCAACTTATTGCAGTATCTAACTTTAATAGTGTGGAGTTTGGGGAAGCACGGTTGCTGGCTTCTGAATACTTGTTCATCACCTGACTCAAATATTTGTTCTAATTCCTTACAGCTAGATATGTGTAGTCTGGTCAACATTGGTAAGCTTTTAACAATGGTAGGAGAGAAGATGGTTTTCAATTTTGGACATTCTTCCACCCAAATACTGTCAAGCATTTGGAGGCTTACAAAATTTCTGGGACCCTTCCATATGAACTTGACCTCAGGTAGATTCAACAAGCTGAGACCATATATATTCATGTTTAAGGGTACTAGTTCTTTAATGCTCCCCGTAGGTTCTTCGATGGAAAATTGAAAAATACCTTTTACTCCAACACCAGACAATTCAAGGTATGTAAGTTTGAGGACATACATAAGTTTGGGGGAAAACATGTGATCACACAATTGGTTGAAGGTGATCGCAATCAACAAAAGTATTTCCTTCTCCTACATTTATACAAAATAGAATAATATTCATTGTTAGTATGCTACATGTGATATATAATTCAATTTAATAGAATTCCCAAACAAAAGAATGTACCAATAATAATAAGTAATAACCCTCTTTTAGTACAAGGATGCTTTAAAAAGACTGTCAAGATAAAAAAAAAAAAAAAAATTGTAAAATATACATGTATCCCTTTGACGCATGCTTTTTGGTGAATATTTTATTCAAAATATTCTCATCTTTTTCATTTAGTATTGGCAACATTTACTTTGAAAAAAGAAATTCACATTGCTATAATGATTGACACTAAGAGAGAAATCAACTAGCAACAACCATTGATAAAAAAGAAATTGATAAATCTCAGAATGGTTCACAATTACCAAAATCAGCACTTCATAAAATCAAAAACCACCATCTAGATTATTAGAATCGAACCAAAATTCAAACTGTCGCAATCTTTTAGTGAAGAAAAAGATACAAATTTTGTAAGGAAAACAACAAAGAATGAAAAAACAAAATGCCATGAATCTTCATTTACGGAGCTCTTCAAACCCAAAACCAAAACCAAAATCCACAACAAAATTATTTCACCAACTAATATAAATGTGGATAGTCTATTATTATTATTATTATTAGATTGATGATTTAAGGATTCCATTTTGTTTCTAGTAAATATTTCAGGGACCCCAAAACAGAACACAACATAGCAGCCAGGGAGCCAGAGTTAAAATATAAAAAAAAAAAAAATTCATATGAACAAATGCAAAATTCATAAGTTTTTCGGGGTTAAAACAAGTTAAGAAAAAGTTATTAGGAACTAAATACATTATAATTTTTTTAAAAACCAAAAATATATTTAAGTCAAATTTTCTTATTTAAAATAACTAATATACTAGTGCGGTTATTCAGTAGTATTTAACAATTCTGGACTTATATTGTTTTGTAGGAATATTAGTCTGGAACTGGCAAAAGGATAATTATATAAACTAATAAAAAGGGTAATTTTGGTCCATCTACTAGAATTTAAAAGTTCAATTTTAGTTTGTTTTTTTTCAAAAAAAAATTGTTTGATTTTTCGTTTTTCTAATTTTAAACTGTCTATTTTCATCCTCTAAATGTGAAATGCATAATTTTTTTTTTTTGTCTTTCAAAGCAATTTAGATAATAATTTATAGAGGTGAAAATTAATTTGAGACAAAAAAAAAATCATTTTAAAATTACAAAACAAAAAAATGGACAATTTTTTTAGAAGAACTAACACTAAACTTTAAAAAAAACATTTTATCCTAAACAAAATACACCACACCATTTTTTCAAACGAGCATCATCTCATACAATAATGCATAAAATTGTCACCTCAAAAGATTGAGAAATAGAAATATAAACGTATTTAGTTTAAATTATATGAAAATGTTAATTAAATTAGGTGATTATGTCATTTGCAGTGGATGGAACAAATGGCCTAAGAATCAATAAATCTTGCATTTACAAATAATGAACAATTTAAGCTATGATGAATTAACAAATAAAAACTAAATTATTTAAATATGTGTTATTAAAGAAATCTTAATATTCAAATTTACGTACCATTAAAGTTGGATCTTGTTGCAAATCTGAATCAATCACCGTCTTATGCACATAAAAATTACACAATTTTGGACAATCAGTACACACTAAGCGTTCCAAATTTGGTAAACATGGAGGATAGTAATGAGGCCGCAAAATGGAAACAAGATTTGGTAATGAATCCAACCAGACATATTTTAAATTAAGGAAATTGATGTGAATATTAGTCTGATGGTGTTCCTTTTCATTGCCAAATACAAACTTTAGATTATTGCATTTACTAATGCTCAAATCTTCCAAACTTGCAAGCCCAGAAGCCAAACACACTGGGAATACATATCCCAACCTGTCGCATCTTTCAATCCGAAGTGTCCTTAATTTTGAGAGCATTAAAGAGGTGTCACTTTGACTACTAGTCACATAATCAACATTCCCTTCTTCTTCTCCTATTATGTGCTTCAATTCACTACAGTTGTATATACTTAAAACTTCGAGCAGCACTAGAGTTTGGACGATGGATGGCATGAAGAGACAAGTTAGCATTGGGCAACCTCCTATTTTCAAGACCTTTAGATGACATAACTTTGAGTTCCTTGGAAAGGATATACAATGCAATTGGCTACAATACTGTATGATTAGCTCTTGTAAATTGTTTAGAGAGCATCGTGAAGAAGAGTCACAAAACACTTCTTGAAGGCCACTCATGTCATACAAATATAAGGTAACTAGGCTAGAGAATGCAACATCTTCAAATTGCAGCACATCAACATTGGTATCAAAGAGGCATTCTATCTCTGAACAAGATTCTAACCTTAGGAACATCAACTGATTCATGCCTTGTGGGTCCATCGATGGGATTACATTTTTGTAACCTCCCTTAAGGTACTTCAACTGAAGGTACTCTGCTCTTAGAAAGAGATTCTTGATTGGTAATGATATAAAACTTTGAGCAGAGGCATCAAAACCATCTATGCATAAAACTCTAGTTGGTCTATGCTCTTCCAAAATGTCTGTCATTACGTGCCAAGGATACATTTTATAAATTAAAACATACCTCTGCAATCCTGAGAAAGAGACATTATGTGGAAATTCCTCATATACATATGAATTTATATACAAATACAATTCATTCAACTGCAAACATCTTCCTATAACCTCATAAGCATTCCTTTCCACAATTGAACATTGGAACAAATCTAGAAGCTTCAATTTCTTTGATAATGTGATTCCATTGGGCAATTCATTAAAAAAAGAACCACGTAAGTCAAGAATCTCAAGTGTTTGTAGGCTTTCCAAAATGGAGATGTCACCTAATCCAAAGCCTCTCAAGCATAAAGTATGAAGATTTTTTAATGACTCGATTGACTGTGGTAGTGAAAAGGTCTTCCATGATGGAGTTTTTGTATACCATGACCCCCACTTATAGCCAGCTGTTAAGAATGCAAGGATTTTAATCATTTTCAGCCTTTCAAGACAAGTGTTTGATACTTCAAAGCCAACCTCGGTAGAATGAAACAAGAGAATTTCAAGTGATGGACAATTTAGTTGATCATCATTCGAAAGTTGACTATTTTTCAAATCCCATAAGGATATTACTCTCTTATCTTTAATGGTTTCATCTTCTTCCAACATTTTTGGATCCATTCCACTCCTTGCAAAAATTGGTTGACCCATTTCAGATGCTATCCACAAGGCTACATCACGAACCATGTCATGCATTTTCACTCTTTCTTTATTATTTGCATGCAACAACAAACAAGAATTCATGAGGATGTTAACAGCTACATGCATCTCCCTTCTTGATTTCTCCAAAGTTCCAAAAGTCCTAATCAGACCAAGTCCTCTTCCAAATCGAAATAAATCTTCCAAATCAATTTTATGATCCTCTGGAAATGTAGAACACAACAATAATAAGGATTTTGCTAATTCATTTGTCAAATTATCATAACTTAATCTAAGACAAACGTGAGGACTTGTTAAGCCTTTTGGAATATCCAATGGTTTAGAATCTTCTAATCTTGACAATGCAGACTCCCACTCTTCTATAGTTTTCCCCTTTAGTGTGCTTCCTACTGTCACAACTGCAATAGGCAATCCCTTACATTCATTAACAATTTTTCTTGCCACAACTTTTAAAGCAGCCAAGGAGTCAGTAGTTATGTTTGCATACAATTGGAACAAATCCCAAGCTTCCTCGCTAGCTAAGAGATTGAGCTCAATAATACTTTGACATTGCATAGAAGTGCAAACTTGTTTACTCCTAGTTGTTAGGAGTACTCTACAACCTTGATTGTTTTCATTGAATGGAATACCTAAAGCTTCAAAGTTTAGCTTTTCCCAGACATCATCCAGGATTAGAAGAATTGTGCCTTCCCTTAATCTTTGTGATAGTCTTTTAGCCCTACCTTCTTTTGATTCTTCTTGTAATTTGAAACCCAAGTTATCAGCAATTTGCTCTTGGATGCTTTTGATATCTAGAGTTTGAGAGACCGTTGCCATGACAACCTTCTCAAACAATTTGAACTCCTCAGCTTTCTTACCTACCTCTTTGGCCAAAGTAGTTTTTCCAGAGCCTCCTAGTCCAACTAGTCCAATCTTGCAAACACTTTTATCCCTTAATGCTTCCAAAAGCTCCTTGTATGTTGTTTCTGTTGATTTGAAAAAAACAAAATCTTTGGATGAAAAGTACTTCATGCCCGGAAGTTCAGTAATCTTAGAAAATGGGTCAAACTTGCTGTCACGGTTGAGTTGAGTCATTTTCTCTATTTTTCTTGCTATTTTTTTTGCAAGAAAATATTGACATTGTCGTTTGAAACAACTCTTGCTTACTTCTGAAATTCTTCCTTCCAGCATATCCACTTCTTCTAAGACTTCCTCAACTTCTTTCAGCCACTTCTCAACTGTTGGTTCAACTTTTTCAGTCCTCTTAATGGCTTCTTCAACTTGTTCCTTCAAACTATTTTGGGTTAATTCTAATTTTTTCTTGTCATTTCGAAGATTCCCAACAAAACTATTGAAACAACACAAGTATCGAACATGGTGTAAAATTGGACCCACAGTATATTCTGCCAACTTTGCTATGACAGAAACAAAGATATCCTCCATTGGAAATGACACGGTCCTAATCATAAATGAGTAGATCACTTTTTAGCTACATATTATGTTATGCAAAGGGTGAAATGATACAATTGAAGGAAGAATAACATAATAATATCTTTTACATACCTTGATGGATGTTGTTGTATTCACAAACGGAAGTCAAAGTTGTTGATGTTGCAAATTGGATACCTTTCTTGAATTATGAGCAAAAAAAAGTAGCATTACCAATATGAACGTAGAAATGCAATAACATATGGTATTTGTACATGAAAATACGTGTATAATAACATTTAGGCTAAATTATACATTTGAATTTTCACAATTCAGTTTGGTCCCTTGTTTAAAAAAAAAAAACAATATCATCCTTTACCTTTTAAATTTGGTTCAATTTAGATCTTTTAAAAAAATAAATTTAGAACTAACGTTAATAAATTCAACATAAAGACAGTTTTATTTTTATTTTTATGGGAACATAACAACAGTTCAAATCACCCAAAAACAATACTTATTTCTCTAAATGTATTTTCACACACGTAATTAAAAAATGAGAACTTTTAGTCACCACAATAATATTTAAAAATTAAAAAAATAATAAACATCCCTCTTTGAAGAACTTTAAAATTTTCATACTCCATATCTCTCAAATGATTGTATGAATCTTAAAATTGAGGGGTTTTGTTCTCTTATTATTCCCTTGAAATATGTGTAAGAATCGAATACTCCCTCCTTATTTACAATACTCAATCTCCTAATTCATCAAGATTAATAAAAATAATTAATTTAATTGATAGTAATAAATGTATCTTAAGTTTATATTTTTTTTTAAAAATTATCATTGTCATCAATAATCCAACTTAATATCCCTTTTAGTCCCAGTTTTATTTAATTGTTCTTTTTGATTCTTAGATTTAAAAAAAAAAAAAAATTCTTCCCAAATTATTAAAAATACTCTAATTTATTTTATATCCGTTAATTTTCATAACGACGTTAAATATTGTATACTTGACGTGCCATTTCACATTATTATAATCTTATTTTTGTTGATGCCTTATTTAGATTTATTATTATTATTATTATCTCAATTTGATTTTCAACTTATTAAAAATGATCCAATTTAATCCATGACTATAAATTGAATCTCAATATTTCATAAATGTAATGTAAAGTTATTAACTGTTAGGAGTTAAATTGAATTATTTTTAATAATTTTGGGGGATCAAATTAAAATTATAATAATAAATATAAATAAAAGTCAATAAAAATAAGATTATAATAAGATAAGATGTTATGTAATACATAAAAGATTTGACACCAATATGAAATTAGATTAAAGACTAAATTTAAACAATTTTTAAAACTTAAAAATCAATTAATTTTTCAAAAACCTAAGGATTAAAACGAACATTTAAATAAAACATGAGAACTAAAGGTATTAAACCTAATAATCGTCTCTCTTATAATTATTTTCCAATACATACTCTCTTCTTATAAGTAGAGATATTTCTATTCTAAAAATAATTAGAATAATTAATGCAAGGAACGTTATAGATGGGTCTTATGAAAAAATAACCATTTTAAACTTAATCTTATAAATAGAATCGGATAAAGTATCTTCATGAGTAGATTTTACGAAGTCAAAACCTCATATCGATTTCAGACAAAAGAAGGCTAGACATATGCATCCTCCCAAAACACAGGGCTTGACTACGGAGCCTCACAAATTGTAATTGACATGGCAAATATACAAATACAACTCCATAGCTTAATATCATATATTTTTAGTATTATTTGGGGGGGATCGTGTGTACATATACACATATATTTGAAAGTTCAACCTATTGTTATAACTTCGTAACATCTTATTAACATGGATGTAAAATATGAATTGCAGAAGTCAAACAAGGTCGAAATTAAATTGTAGATTTGAATTGAGATGCGTACCTCAAGATATGTGTAGATATGATGTCAGGAGTGTCAAGAATAGAGATACAATCTTATTGCTGCGAATGACAATATAAATTGAATGATGTGAAATTACTATTTTGAATAATGAAAATGTTGATGAGAGATAGAAAATATCAAAGATAGATGAGTGATGAAGTATAAAACTTAAAGAGGAAGTTCATTCTTCCTAGTTACAAGTAAGGAATTGATACAAATGCATTTTATTCCTTAATTTTCTGAGGGTTCATGAATAAGAATAAATTTTTTTCAACTTTGGTATATGTTTGTGCTTTGAACCATGCCCTCACAAGTTATTATATGAGAAATAGATACAGGAAAAGATGATAAAAATTTTGATTCGTATTTATGACTTCATATATATTAAAAAATACATGAAAGCAAATTGGAAAAAAAATGAAGAAAAAAAAAACCAGTTTGTTGAATCCAATTTTTTTTTATTAAAGACATTTTGGTCTGTAAAAATAAAAAGAAATCATTTGAGTTTGTTGAATCCACTCAATCCAGCTCATCTCAAAACCAATTAAATTATAATTGTTGAAATTTCTTGCAAATATTCAGAGTGAACTGCTAAGAAGAAGAAAGAAAAAGAAAGGAGCTAATAAAACCAATGTGTCGTGAAAACACAGAGATTGACGAGGGATTCTGGTTGAGCAATGAGTGATACAGATCGGAATTGAATCTGCGGAACGAAAGCTTTTGAAAATATCAGATCTCTACAATTGATGTCGCGGCGACGACCGAGACGGCTACTAAGAATGACATTTTTGGATTTTTAAAAATAAACTGAGGACATTTTTGAACGACTGTTTCGTTAATGTCTATTTATATGTTTTCTTTTGTTTTTTCATATATTAATTCATTAAGTTTTTAATTGAGTTTGTTATTTCCCATTAAGTTTTAGAAAATTATAATTAATTTAGGACTAGACAATATTGGTATATATGAAACTATTAAATTAATTCAAAGATTAATAATAATAAAAAAAAGACTAACAAACAAATCGGACACACATTTTAACCAAAAAAAAATGAAAAATTTAATGGATTAAAAAAATGATATTAATCCTTGGTTAACCTTTATTACCATGCATCAGGGTGTGTTATTAGTGATGTTATCCTAATTTGCTATGTATTTAATAGTGCAACTTTATAGTTATATCTTGATAAGATCTACAACTTATATTTTATTAACATGAATGTAAAATATGAATATTAGAATAGTTAAACAAAATCTAAACTAAATTGAAGATTTGAATTGCGATGATGCGTACCTCAAGTATACGATGTCAAGTAACTAGGTTAGGAATTTAGATACAACCTTTGCTTCGAATGACAATATTAATTGAATGATGTGGAGTTGCAATTTTAAAGAATGAAAATATTGATGAGATTTAGAAAAGATAGATGAGAGATGAGAGATGAAGTATAAAAATATGTATCATTAAAGGAAAGAATGAAACTTCTGTAAAAAAAAAAGAAAATGAAAGAATGAAACCTAAAGAGGAAGTTCATCATTCCTTAGTTCACAAGAAATTGACAAAGATGCAGCTTATTCCTTAATTTTTTTGGGGTTCATGAATAAGAATCAATTCTTTTCCAACTTTGTTATGTTTGAGCTTTGAACCCTGCACTCACAAGTTATTATGTGAGAAATAGATACAAGAAATGTGGACAAAAGGTTTGATTCCTATATATGACTTATATCTTATATAATAATAAATCACATGAAATTATATGGTAAGCAAATTAAAAAAAAATGAAAAACAAATACTAATTTACATCGAATAATTCTTTTTCTGATATTCAATCCCTAACATTTAGGATAAATATTAAATAACGATAACTTGTTTAAATAAATAACTACCAAGTTCAAGTTACCATAAACTTGTTTTTGTTTTGCTCTTTAGACTATTTTATCTATTGAGAAAACAAACTTGCACTTAGTCCTATATTTAATTGAGATGATTTTAGATTGTGTACTGTCAATCATTTTAATTAGTTATAAGTTATATGATTAGTTTAATATTGTTTTGATTACATAAAGTATTTGCTAATTATAGAGTTATTTCTCTAATATATATAATATATTTTCATGTGCTCTTTGAACAACATTTGAATTTATTACTTTTTTATTTGAGTATAATTTCTATACATTTTGGTGTAATTCTTAAATTATCAACCAATAAAAATAATTTTTAAAATAATTTTAATATTACAAAATCATTAAATTTATCATATAATAGTTTATATTTGAATGATATTATAAAATTATTTTTCGTACATAAACTATTTATTCTTTTTTATATTCTAAGTATTTTAATAAAATTTATTCATTTTAAACTGTTATTTTGATGTTACAAGTTTTTATTATAATATTATAGCTAAATGCTTATAAGTCAGTATGTTTGATTAAAACGTTATTTTCCATCATAAAAAGAAAACGCTATTTTTTATATACACTAATTATTTTATTTACTAAAAGTTGCTGGGATGCATATGTTAAGATACATGTGAATATATTTTGTTATTGTATTTTAACATATATTTAGTTTGTTAAGCATATAATTAGTTTCCTAAATATATGTATTGTATTATTAGTTTCTTAGTTTCCCAAGATTACGCCTGGTACATTGTATATATTCCAAGTCAATGAATGAAATTGAGGGAGGAAAATATTCTTTTATGGTATCAAAGCTTGATTTTTGATAGGAGTAGTAAGAGGATAAAGATCACCCTGGCTATCACATCTTATTAGTGGCATCCCATCTGAAAATCCTTCACAGAAAAATCAAAAGGATCAAATTCCATGGTCATAGAGTTATTAGTAATGAATTTTCTAATCGAAATCAGATTTTTGATAATTTTGGGAGCATGTAGAACATTTGTGAGAGATAGGGGAGGATTAGGGGAGGGCAAGCAAGTATGACCATAGCCATGAATTGGGATAGTATGACCACTACCAATAATAATATCATGATGATTGCTCAAATTAAAATAAGACAAGAAATTACCATTGGAAGATGTCATATGAGAGGTAGCTCCAGTGTCCATGTACCATGATGGATCTGGGGGACTTAAAGACATAGTATGCATCGTCGCTTCAATATTTATAGGAACATAAGGAGCAGACTACCCATTCTAAGAGGCCATGTAAGCCTGCTGTGGTCGTGGCCCAAGAACGCCAAGACTATTGTTGCTGTCTCTATGGTGCTGGACCCCGGGCCTAATGGAGGAGCCCATTGAGGCATCCAACCCCAAGGTGGGTAATTCGGCCAAGGTGAAGACCCCCACTGTGGTTGCTGCTGTGGACTCCCATCGGACTGCTGCGGACCACCACTGCTGCCCCCTGCACGGCTGAATTTTCCACCGCCGGACCCACGACCATTGCCACCGGATTTTTTTCCAAAATTCTTGCAATATCCAGACAGCTCCCACGGTGTTGCTGGTCCGAATGTAAGAAATTTGAGTCATAAACGGATTGTGAGGCAGCCACCATTGCCGACTCCGAACCCGTGGCAGCCTCCTTTACCAATCCGACTTCCTCAAGTGTGAGCATCAACCGAGCCTGATAAAACGGAGGTAGAGGATCGCTCTGCCGAATTAACGTCCTGACACCTCGATATGCACTTGTGAGACTCAAAACAAGTTGAATGACGAGGCGGCTCTCCGACATTGGTGCTCCAATATTTTTCAACTGATCAACAAGGGACTTGAGACGTTGACAATATGTCGAAGCATTTGGAAAATTCTCCATCTTAGTATTGGAGAATTCGGCCTCAAAAGTTACCACACAGGAATGTTTGTTGTCTTGGAAAATATCTCTCAACCTATTCCAAGCATCCATGGCCGTGGCATCGGGTTCAATAATTGTATGCAACAAGTCATTGGAGATGGTTGCATAAAGCCAGGAAAGAACCGTAGCATCAAGAGTCGACCATAATTCCTTTTCATCCTCAGTCGCAGGTATCTTCTCTTTGCCGTTGGCAGGAGGAATAATGTGATGAAGGACCTTATGAGAACGTGCGGTAATTTTAAAAAGCTTTGCCCATGTAAAGTATTGGACATTCTCCATTTCAAGAGTGATAGAGATATGGTTCCGTATATTGGAAACCGCAAGAGCCGGATGAAAAGAACTCTTGTTGTCCATCATGGCGGTGAGAAGAAGAAGAAATAAGGGAGATGAAGGGGAACTGCGAGGGCGCTTGCGGAATGAAGAAGAAGGATCGTAATTTGTCCTAGAAAATTGATACAATTCATTTAGCTGTAAACATCTTCCTATAACCTCATAAGCATTCTTTTTCACAATTGAACATTGGAACAAATCTAGAAGCTTCAATTTCTTTAATGATGTGATTCCATTGGGCAATTCATTAAAAAAAGAACCATGTAAGTCAAGAATCTCAAGTGTCTATAGGCTTTCTAAAATGGAGATGTCACCTAATGCAAAGCCTCTCAAGCATAGAGTATGAAGATTTTTTAATGACTCAATTGACTGTGGTAGTGATAAGGTCTTCCATGATGGAGTTTTTTGTATACCACGACCCCCACTTATAGCAGCTTTTAAGAATGCCAAGATTTTAATCATTTTCAATCTTTCAAGACAAATGTTTGATACTTCAAAGCCAACCTTGGTAGAATGAAACAAGAGAATTTCAAGTGTTGGACAATTTAGTTGATCATCATTTAGAAGCTAACTATTTTTCAAATCCCATAAGGATATTACTCTCTTATCTTTTATGGTTTCATCTTCTTCCAACATTTTTGTATCCATTCCACTCCTTGCAAAAATTGGTTAACCAATTTCAGATGTTATCCACAAGGCTACATTACGAACTATGTCATGCATGCAACAACAAACAAGAATCCCTAAGGATGTTAACAGCTACATGCATCTCCCTTCTAGATTTCTCCAAAGTTTCAAAAGTTCCAATCAAGTCCAATCCTCTTCCAAATCGAAATAAATCTTCCAAATCAATTTCATGATCCTCTGGAAATGTAGAACACAACAATAACAAGGATTTTGCTAATTGATTTGTCAAATTATCATAACTTAACCTACGTGAGGACTTGCTAAGCCTTTTGGAATATCCAATGGTTCTAAATCTTCCAATCTTTACAATGTTAACTTCCACTCTTCTAAAGTTTTCCCACTTATTGTGCTTCCTATTATCACAAATGCAATAGGAAATCCCTTACATTTATTAACAATTTTTGTTGCTACAACTTTTAAATCTGTTGAGGAGTCATTTGTTATACTTGCATATAATTGGAACAACTCCCAAGCTTCCTTGCTAGTTAAGAGATTGAGCTCAATTATACGTTGACATCGCATAGAAATGCATACTTCTTTACTTCGAGTTGTTAGAAGTACTCCACAACCCTTGTTGTTTTCATTGAATGGAATACCTGTAGCTTCAAAGTCTAGCTTTTCCCATACATCATCCAAGATTAGAAGAGTTGTGCCTTCCCTTAATCTCTTTGATAGCCTTTGTGGCGGTCAAGGAAGGGGAGAGGCAACAGGGAGGTGTCGAGGGCGAGAAGGGACTTTGTTTACATCATTATTTTTTTTACATATTCGGTGAGTTTTTAGCTGTCAAAAATAATATTAATTTATTCAAATTATTAAAACCTGTGAAGGGAATTTAATTTGGAGACTAGAATTTTTTTAAAGCACTAAAAAAAAATTGTGACAAATTATAGGATTAAAAACATATATAAACCTATTTTATTTTATTTTGAAGAAAATAGAGATATATAGTATTTATTATTGAAACTTTTTAAATGCTTTTTTAAATAGTTGATAATATATTTAAAAGTACAACTTTATATAACATGGATGTAAAATATGAATTGCAGAAGTTAAACAAAGTCTAAACTAAATTGAAGATTTTAAATTGAAGATTTGAATTGAGATGTGCACCTACCTCAAGATATGTGCAGATATGAGGGTAAAGAATTTAGATACAACCTTATTGCTGCGAATTACAATACCAGTTGAATGAAAAAAATATGGTAAGCAAACTATTGGAAAAAGACGAGGAAAAAAAATACTACCTTACACTGAATAATTCTTTCTTTATTTTGTATTTTTTTAATATGTAATTCTTTCCTGATATTTGGTTACTAATATTAATTTACAGTAAAGTAAGTCCATATAAATCAACTAATTACTGTGATCAAGACCGCATGCAAAAGGACCAGATAATTAGAGTAAAACATTAAATAATGAAGACTTGTTTGAAAAATGAAGTGATGAAACGAGTGAATTTTTTTTCCATTCTAGATTATGGTAGATATTGTAACAAGAAGTTGATCATTTATCATGTGGTAATTTATTATATCAATAAATAATTAAATTAATAAATGAAATACAATGAAGATAATAAGAAAGTAAATTAATAAATAAAAGAGAATAATAACAAAGTTTTAAACTGCATTTATCATACTCCATTTATGAAAAGTCATACAAATAAGTGATTGTTTTAAGTGTAAAATTTTGTTACATTATTATTTAACAACAATTAGTTAACCCTTAATGATTCAAGTTGGATACACAAATAAAATACAAATTAAATAACAACTAATTGTTAAAGTGCCTGAAGGTTGGATACACTTTTGATGATTCACATTTAGTACATAGATAAAATTGTACATATATATGCTTGCACAACCAATTATCCTTTTTTTTTTCTTTTTTTTTTACAGACACAACCAATTAGCCTAGGACGATGCAATCAATACCACCTCTTAATTTCCGACAGAAAGCTCCAAAACAATGTTTCATTCATTTGTCTTGACGCAAACAAAGCCTTCCTATTGCTATGTTTCTAAAAGTTCAAACGTTCCCTTGTTTGTGTAAAAAAAAATGCTTGATGCTTGATACTATATTCTCATCATATGCCGAAAACAACAACATTTTTCCTAGTTTTAATCTCAATACTTGTTTATTGCTCTAAAACATATAAATTCAACATCCTGCAAAGCCAGAATTCCCTAATAAAAGTAGTAAAAAACAAGTTTTCTTAATTTGATCATTGAGGAATAACTATGAGTGGCAAAAGCAGCTTCCTTGTGTGCTTTTCTTTGGGAACATTTTTCCTCCTTCTACTCAACCACGTCAGTGCTGAAAGTTAGTACCCCATGTTTCTCACTTTCTTTTTCTTTCTAGGTGTTTGAAAGAATTTTTTTACAATTTAATTTAAGCCAATAATTATCTTATTACATAAACATTTGTATTAGCAATTGAAAGAGTTTATGAAAATAACTTATGTAATGTCCATATAAGCTATTTTTTACTTATTTCATAAAGCTCTTGAGACTACAAAAGAAACTTGATCGACTTTTTGTGTTTCTCATTTCAGATAGAACTGAACCGAGGAAAAATGATAATCTAAGCCCATTCATCAGTTGGAGGAGCGCTTACTTCTGCATGCTGAATGTAATTAATTAGCACGTGTTATCTTTTTTTAATAAATTTCCCCTTAATGATTATTAATTGCTATACACAAATGAACATAATTTTGATTAGTTTGAACCAACCCTTCACTTGATAATATTTGTGTAGACATCAAGTAATTGCTCGAGAAACGGATACACACTTGCACTGAATGGTGTGCTAAACGTGCATGACACTGATATCAAGGACTTTTGCAGCAATGGTTGCTATGACCACACTTTACATGTCTTGAGTTGCATCCAAGATGTGAAGAGAGACTTCTTCTTTACCACCAAACAAAACGTCTCGTATGTCAAGAATGCCACCACCACTGCCTGTGCTACTCAGCTTTACGGTAACAATAACAAGTTTAATTAATTAACACTTAAGAAACTAATTAACATAAGATAACTTTTATAAAATTAACTTATAGATAAACTAATTTTAGTTTATTTGAAGGGGAAAAAATCCTTTTTTTTTTATTTTCTTTTCTTGTAAGTGATTATGAAAAGTTTTATTCAAACAATTAAGACTCATAAACTATGTTAATAAACCGTATAGTATCAGCTTTCTAGTGACTAGTAACAAAATAAACTAAATGTTACTTTGGGTGATTATGCAGGTTTCAATACAAACGTTACGAATCCTAACAGTGCTAGTAGTTTGTACGGGAGATTCTATATGCCCCTTGTTTCAACACTAACCACAATGGCCTTCATTGCCACGTTTGGTGTGTGACAGTTTTCTCTGCCATGTGTGAGTGGCTATGGCAGAAATATAAACATTTAGTTGAATGTTGAGTCTTATGATTTCAATTTTCATATGTAATCCATACAAATAAATAAGCAAGTATAGTGGTGTGGATTACTCTCGGTATGCATAGATGAATAACGAAAAAAAATGAAGTAAACAAATTTATTTATAACAAGAATTTCTTGTTATTATGTATGTTATATACGTACCTAAAAATACCAATCTATGTTGGTCCAAGTGGCGAGAAAAAAGAGTTTATTCAATACACGAGTAGAAGAATTTACCTTCGTCGTGAATTAATTAGAAATCATTTTAAATATAACTCGTAAAAAAAGAGTTTAACCATAAACCCTTAAGGTTGCATTGTTAAGGATTTAGTGTATAATGATTGGGGTTATGGTTTAATTTATGAAATCCTAAAAGGATTTAGGGTTTCATTAATGAAACCATTAATAATAAATTAGAATTTCATGGTTTAGGATATATGGATTCATTTATGATGTCATAAATTATGATTTAAAATTTTATAAATTAATCCTTATATCATAAACCATCAAACATTAACTTATAATTGTGGATTTCATTTATGAAAATATAAATTATAAATTATGTTTTCTATTAATTTAAAAAAAAATCTTCTTTTCAAATTATCAAGACATTCCATTGGTTTTTTTTCGCATATTTAAAATTTTAATTTTTTTTCCAATTTTAAAGATAGTTATCTTGTAATTATTCTATTTTTCATATTTTTTTTAAGTTTTCAATTTTTTTTTTAAAAAGCAATAAATTACTCTTGATTTTTATATTTTTAAAAATTTTAATATTTTTCAAATTCACGAGACATTCCACTTGTTTTTTTAATATTTTTTTAAATTTTGATTTATATTAAAAAATTCAAGGCATTAGGATTAATTTTTCATATTCTAAAATTATCATGGCATTACTATTGTGTTTTCATATTTTGAAAGTAATATTTTTTTTTCAAAATTTCAAGACATTATTCTTGTCTTAAATATTTCTAAAAAATTCAATCTTTTAAAAAATTTCAAGTCATTATTATACTTATCTTTTGTATTTGTAGAATTTATAATTTTTCAAATTTTCAAGTCATTCCACTTGTTTCATTTGTAAATAAAACCATAAATATTTAGGGTTTCATTAATGAAACCCTAAATACTTGAGGTTTTGTGAATGAAATCCTAAATATTTATTATTTAAATTAAGAGTTTCATTTATCAAAACCTTAAATATTTAAGGTTATTTATGAAACCCTAAATATTTAAGTTTTCATTCATGAGACCCTAAATATTTAGGGTTTCAAGTTATAGTTTTATTAATAAAACCTTAAATAACTAGAGTCTCATTTATGATATCGTAAATATCTAGGATTTTGTTTATGAAATCTTAAATATTGAAGTTTTCTATGTAGGGTTTCATTCTTTATGATTTCAATTAAGAAACTTTTAATATTTAGGATTTCAATTAATGGTTTTATTTATAAATATGTATGGTTTCACTTATGAAAATCCTAAATAATTAGCGCTTCATCTATGAAACCATAAATTGAAAGGGTTTTATTTATAAATAAAATCATAAATTTTATTTAGGGTTTCATTAATGAAACCCTAAATATTTATGGTGTAAATTAATTGTTTTATTTATCAAAGCCCTAAATATTTATGGGTTATTTATGAAACCATAAATATTTAAGATTTCAATTTAGGGTTTCATTCATGCAACCTTAAATAATTAGGGTTTCATGGAAACCTAATTATTTAGGATTTTGAGTTATAGTTTCATTGATAAAATCTTAAATAATTATAGTCTCATTTATGAAACCTTAAATATTTAGAATTTCATTTTAAGATTTTATTTATAAATATGTAGGGTTGTATTTATGACATCCTATATATTGAGGTTTTCTATTTAGGTTTTTATTTATCAAACCCTAAATGTTTGAGGTTTCATTAATAAAATCCTAAATAATTAGAATTTCTATGAAACCTTAAATACTTAGGGTTTCATTTATGAAACCTTAATATTCAAGGTTTGGATTTATGGTTTCATATATGAAACCTTAAATATTTAGGATTTCAATTTCTTGTTTTATTTATAAAGATGTAGGGTTTCAATTATAAAATCCTAAATAATTAAGGTTTTATCTATGAAACCCCAAATTGAAAGGGTTTCATGTATAAATAAAAAATATATATATTTAAGGTTTCATTAATAAAATCCTAAATGATTAAGGTTTCGTTTATGAAACCCTAAATATTTGTGCTTTAAATTAAGGGTTTCATTTATCAAAAACCTAAATTATTTTGGGATATTTATGAAACCTTAAATATTTATGATTTTATTCATGAAATCCTAAATAATTAGGATTTTATATATAAATGAAACCCTTTAAGTTTTTGGTTTCATAGATGAAACCCTAATAATTTAAAGTTTCAATTTATATTTTCATTGGTAAAACCCTAAATAACAAGAGTCTCATTTATAAAATCCTAAATATTTAAAGTTTTGTTTACAAAATCATAAATATTGAATATTCTATTTAGGATTTTATTTATGAAACACTAAATATTTGGGCTTTCATTAATGAAATCCTAATTAGATTTTCATTTATGAAACCCTAAATACTTAGAGTTTCATTTATGAAACCTTAGTATTCAAGGAATTGATTTATGGTTTCATTTATGAAACCCTAAATATTTAGGGTTTCAATTTTTGGGTTTTATTTATAAAATGTAGGGTTTCATTTTATGAAATCTTAAATAATTAGGGTTTCATTTGTGAAATCCTGAATAATTAGAATTTCATTTAAGAAATCCTAAACTGAAAATGTTTCATTTATAAATGATTGAGGTTTCGTTTATGAAACCATGAATATTTATTGTTTAAATTAAGGGTTTCATTTACCAAAATCCTAAATATTTAGCGATTATTTATAAAACCTTAAATATTTAAGGTTTCAAATTAGGGTTTCGAGTTATAGTTTCATTGATAAAACCCTAAATAACTAGAGTTCCATTTCTAAAATTCTAAATATTTAAGGTTTCGTTTATGAAATCTTAAATATTGAGGTTTTCTATTTATGGTTTCAATATAAAAACCTAAATATTTGTGGTTTCAATATTAAAACCCTGAATAATTAAATTTTCATTTATGAATTCCTAAATACTTAGGGTTTCGTTTATGAAACCTTAATCTTCAAGGTTTTGATTTATGGTTTCATTTATGAAATCCTAAATATTTACGGTTTAAAGTTAGAGTTTTATTTATAAATATGAAGGGTTTCATTTATGAAAACCTAAATAATTAAGGTTCATCTATGAAACCCTAAACTGAAAGTGTTTCATTTATAAATAAAATCATAAATATTTAGGTTTTATTAATGAAACCAAAAATAATTGAGAATTCGTTTATGAAACTTTAAATATTTATCAATTAAATTAATGATTTCATTTATCAAAATCCTAAATATTTAAGAAGTTATTTATGAAACCCTAAATATAGATAGTTTCATTCATGAAACTTGAAATAATTAGGGTTTCATTAAAACCCTAATTATTTAAGGTTTCATTTATGAAACTAAATATTTAGGATTTTATTTACAAAACCCTAATTATCAAGGTTTTAATTTAAGGTGAAATTTAAAATTTCATTAATGAAACCTGAATTTTTATACATGTTTAAGGTTTCAATATAAGATTTCATTTATGAAACCCTATTTCAATTTAAAGTTTTATTTATGAAACCTTAAATATTTAAGGTTTCAATTTATGGTATTGTTTATAAAATATGTAGTGTTTCATTTATGAAACCCTAAACTAAAAGAATTTCATTTATGAAACCCTAAACTGAAAGGTTTCATTTATAAATAAAACTATAAATATTTAAGGTTTCGTTAATAAAAAGTTAAATGATTGACATTTCATTTATGAAACCTTAATATTGATGGTTTAAATTAAGAGTTTCATTTATCCTAAATATTTTGGTATTATTTATAAAACCCTAAATATTTTGGATTTCATATTTTATGAAATTTTAAATATTTAGAATTTTATTTACAAAACCCTTATTATTCAAGGTTTCAATTTAAGGTTTCATTAATAAATCATAAATATTTAGGCGTTTGATTTAATGTTTTATTTATGAAATCCTAAGATTTATATTATGAAACCCTTGATATTAAGGATTTCAATTTATTTAAATCCAAAATATTTAGAATTTTATAAATGAATTTTTAAATATTTTAAATTTTATTTATGAAACACTAAATATATAAGACTTTATTTATGGTTAAATTTAAAGTTTCATTCATAAAACCTTAAATATTAATGGTGTCAATTTATAATTTTATTTATTTTATCCTAATTATTAAAGGTGAAATTTATGTTTCATTAATGAAATCATAAATATTTAAGATTTTAAAATAAAATTTAGGAATTCATTAAAAATTAAAAATTATAAACTTAAAAAGTTGGAAGTAAAAAAACAAAATGAGAGGTGCAATAAGTAAAATGAGAAGTGCAAAAAGAAAAAGTTAAACCTATCTCCTAACACAAAAACAATACATTTCAAAATTATAAGGATAAAAAATAGATTAAAAATTTTCCAAGAACTAATAGATACATTAACATATTTACAAGAACTAAACATTTTAACCAAACATAAATCATAAAACCTTAAAGATCATAACAAATAAATCTTGAAACCCAAATCATAAATTGAACTCGCTTAAAATCATGAACCCAAACCCTAAATACTAAATCCAAAACAATGACCCAAAAACCTTAAAATCCTAAAACAATAAACATTAAATCTTAGACCCTATACAATAAATCCTTGAACATTAAGCCTTAAATCATGAAATCCTAAACTATAAATACTAACATTTAACCTACTTCTTCATATATTGTCTTCTACTAACATCTACTTTTGTATCTATAATGACAAATATATTAAATTTAAAAATAATTCACAAATATATTAAATAATATATTAATATAAAAAAATATTATAAATTATAAACTTAATACCCGTGCAAGTCACGGGATATATATAATATATAATGAATAATAAGCTTGTGAAATAAAATGCAAACTAGCTTGTGACAATCATTTTAACCCAGATAAAGAATTATACTTGCACCAAAGTAAAAAAAGGATATAACAATATTGACTCATAAGATACCATTACTGCAACAAACTCAAACTTGAAGTAAGAGTAGAGACAGGCAAAACTTTCAGGAAAAAAAAAGGTTCATATCCTCAGCCAATTACATTACAATTATTAAAAGTAGGAGCAAATCATGTTCCCGCGTTCCTTCGGCCAACACGAGCAACAAAACCAGCCTTGATTGGAGCAACTGATCTTCCTGATCCACACTGAAAGCAGAAATACAGTATTATAGGATATTTAATGACAATGTAAAATGTCCCTATTACATTTTTGCAGTACTGTTACAATAGTACAAGATAAACACAACTTTCAATCATTTGGTATCACTAAACCAAAATAAACAGTTGATTTGGGAAGTGAGTAAAAAATCATTCTTAAACATGATGAAAAGAAACTTCCAAAAAAAATCCTTGACCACAAATTGACTGAACTAACTATCAAAATCCATTACAATAAATCATCATCTTTGAGAGGAGCTTGACGCAAGGTAGTATGAGAAACTTGGCATAAAAACAACGAGAGGAAAAAGATAACACAAAAGTGTATAGAAAATTCACCTTCTCACACCGAAGAAAGAATAGACGATTCTCCTTTGTAAGTATAGTATCTGGACTCTTGCATCCAAGGCAAATGACATATTCATCTGAGAAAAACAAAAAGTAAATCAACTTCAACTGATTGCCAGAAATAGACAGCAAAGCAATAGCCATGGGTGAGTTTTTAAAGTTCTTCTGCTAGGCTGAATGTATTAAAATAACATTGAGGAAAATATATAAAGCAATACAAACACCAACCTGAATGTATTAAAAATAACATTGTGGAAAATATATGAAGCAATACAAACACCAGCACAACACAGAACATTAATACTTTCCAACCTTCCATTTCTGATCAAAAAACAGATTATCAAATATGAAAAACAAATACTTACTGACATATCGTCTCAGGATTCCTTCAAAATTCTTTGGTGCAAACCTTCCCTTTACAACCAATCTCTGTTGCCCATCAAGGGAGCCACTTGTACCCAATTCAGCAAGCAAGAAAGCCATGACATGGTCTGGCTGTCGATGCATCCTAAAAGATTGCATAAAAGTACATTAACAAAAGGGAAGCATATAAGATGTAAAACTACTACATGCATACAAATATGTAATGAGGGAAAACATACAGTCAACAAAGGAATAAGAAACAGTTGGTAATAATCATCATTAGCTTAACAGAATCAACAGGTCCACCTTTATTGAGTGAATAACAAAATTAAAAATTAAATCAAATAGAGAAAAGAAAGAAATCAGGCCAAATGTTTTGTGAAACAACTCTCATCTAGTATTGTTAAAGAGCCACTATGGCCCTGCCATGATGGGATGGCATGGCAGATTTTTTGCCAACCGCCATAGGCAATTTGTGAAGGGAGGCCCGCCATGGCAGTGCCATAAGGCGCAATGGCATGTTTATATGGCAGAATTTTGGCCTACCACCATGCTCCGCCATTCGCCATTGATAACACTGCTCTCATCACATTATTCTGTACTATTATAAGCATTTTGTAAAAATTATTGACATACGTTTTGCATAGATCCATAAAATTGACAAACACAGTTTTCTTCGTGCCCTCACGAAGAACTTGAGGAGGCCTCATCACTGTCCTTCGCCGGTCTCCAGCAAGTTCTGGGTTATTCTCACGTAGAATGTTAAACACCCTGCCAAGAAGCTGCAGAGAAAAACATCAGAATCCAGAAGAGAGATGTATGGGGGGTAGGCAAGACAATCAGTTTCCAAGTAAGGACATAACAATATAATATAAATGATTTTGGCAATATTTTATGGATTTATAATTAGACACCATATCAATAACAATTTCATACAGATGGCTTAAGGTTCAAGGTTTACAAAAAACTGACATTACTTAATCCAAGGATAAAACACTACCAAATTCCTATATAATTAGATGCATCACCAAGGCACACATAAATCATTAAATAAACCACTACCATATTAAAAAAATGTATGCATATAAAAGAATCTAAAGCATTAATACCCCATAATATCACCCCACTAAACCATGTGGAGACATAAAAGGGCAGATCCATAAAATAAATAATCAGAATTATGGATGAAAATTAAAATCAGTTCAGAAACACTTTTCAACTAAGTGATAAAGACAATCAACACAAAATAAGTTTCACATGGACATTTCAATAGCAGTATAGCAGAAGAGTACTTAAAAAATGACAAACCTCCTCATATTCATAATCACGATCACTCCCTTCCCAAGGATAACGAGCCAGGGGAGCAATTGTTTCTCCTTCATCATCTTCAGGGTGATCTAAAAGCCGAATATCAAATATTCAGTGTTCATAAAAATCCCTCTGATTACTTCCAGTCAGAACAGACACAAAGTCCACTATTCACACACAAAATATTTAGTTATCTACACAGGTATATGCTGCTCACCATCCAAATCTTCAATCGCATCCCCACTCTCATCATTCAAGTTACTCATTTCAACCTACAATCAAACAACATCAGGAGTCAAGTTGCTTCCGACAAAAAACTAGTTACATGAAAAACTTAAACTCTAAAGAGATAGCAAAAAGGATAAAGCATAAATATAACTTACAGGCTTCTTCTTCTTCTTTTTCAAACCAGCAAATGCAGTCTCAACCCCATCAGAAACTGCAAGTGAAAAATAAATGAGAATCATGCATATGCACAATTTCCAGATTGCACCAAAAACAAAACCACAAAAAGAAATTGATGGTTTTATTTTGAATACCTGAGAGGTTTTCTGTCTTCTCTGCCAATTTCTCCACTGGTTCATCAGCAGGGTCTACAATTGTAATTTTCTTCTTCTTCTTCTTCTTGGTAGGATCAAATGGTGCAATCTGTGATTTAGAAATCAAGACATCAGAAGATTATACTGCGACAACATACTGAAGTGTTAAATTATGAAGGTGGTTTTTTTTTCTTCTTTTTTTTTCACTTTTTTTCTTCAAGCTGTGAAGGTTTGGGATCAGACTGACGTGCAAATAATAATTCAGCAGCGCTGTTTGCCTCTGTTTGAATCTTTGGCATCATTTCCCAAAACACTTCACAGCACATATAAATATAATCTGATTATGAAGGTGGTTGGTGACCAAAATATGCAACACAAGACCATCATAAGAAATTTATAGGAACAAAACTTTAAAGTCCTAATTATATGGCATTACACCCAATCAAGGAATAACAGTGGGAAAGCATTTTTTAAACTCACTTCCGGAACCTCCTCCTTCATCTCATCCGCCATGATTGCTGCAACACAAGTAAAATAAAGTTTGTACATAATCAGAGATTAGGAATTAGAAATGGATATAGATATAAAAAATAAAACAAAAGAAAAGTAGGGACAAAAGAGAATAATGTAGAAGGTTAAGGAAACATATTACTAAATCAAACTGTTTTGCAAAAATAAGAAAATTCAATAAAAGCATCACTTACACGGAAACCAAACACTCTTTGTTTCTACCAGGGAAAAGTCCCTAACTTCCAAATGCTATATATAAATAATCCAGAAAAAAAAATAAAGAAAAACGCAAGAGAAGTAGAGACAACCTTGCTAATTAAGAAGTTGAATACCAAAATGAAACAAATTATAAAACCTGGCTTAACATAACAAAAGCTCAAAACTTCAATTGTGAATATCATACGCTGCCTCCAAACAACAACAACACATTACCAAATCCAGAACGAGTAGCAGGAGGAACTCTCATATACAGAAACTACGAAAATCACAGATCCATACCAACTACATGCGTGCCTTTGAATTAGCTTATTATGTGTTCTAAGCATCATAAAAATCGATTATTTTCGCCCTAAATAATCAAAATCTAAGACGCCGTAAAGATACAACAAGCGGATTCCATAAACACGCATCGAATTGAATATAACTTGAAATGGACAGAAAAACGCGAAAAAAAAAAAAAACGATTTTAGACATGGAAGAGTGAAGAACGCAAAATCAATGGAAATAGATTCGGCGAAAACATCAGCGAGCAAAAAAAAAAACACGGAAAAATACTAAAGAAATAGACAAAAGCGAAAACGAAGCGAAACCTGGTAGCGTCAAGAAAAAACCCTTGGAAGTGAGTGCAGAGGGAATCGAATCCCTTGAGAACGAACGAGAGTGAGTGCCGCCGGTGGTTTCGAAATGAAAAACCCTTTCTATCAGATACAAAACTGCGCGTTGCAGCTCCTTTTCTTTTTTCTTTTTCTATTTTTGTTCATTAAAGGGAGTGCATGGGCTTGTGATGTGGGCCTCTAAATGGGCCTAATGAGTCTGGATTTCTTTTTATCATTGCGTTTGGGATTTGCTATTCATACCCCCACGTGTGCTTTAAATTTTACTTTTTCAAAAATACCCTTATCATATAAATCTCTTGCTTATTTGAATCATGCCCTTCTCAAATCAGATTTTAGCATTGTGTTCTTTTTGTTATAATGTTGTTCAATTGATTTTGATTCTTAATCTTGAAAAATTGTTTTCTTAATTCTGTTTTCCTATCCAGTTTTTATAAAATTTCTTTTTAGCAATATATATGCAATAATATCTCGCGGTGCAATATATATTGCATCATTTGCATGATATCACAGTTGTATTACTATTGAGGTCAACGCTAGCCTTATTTTATCACGATAATATTAATATTAATTAATTAGCAGACTTTTCTGGCTAAAAAATTGCATGATATCTGTACTTTTCTGGCTAAAATAGCAGACTTGGGGTGCATTTTTGGACACATAATGGTAAGTCAAAAAGTCGGTCATCTGATTTAGAGAAATGAATAAATTAATAAGTTAGAATGCAATGAACCTGGATGAAATGTTTGCAATATATTCTTCTTTTTTTAAATCCTTTGTAGAGTATATTCTTATTTTTAATGTTCATTTTATTGGGCCTTTAAAGCTGACCCGTTATTTCTAAAAGCCCAAGCCATTAGTATTTGAGTTCAGACTCTTCGTCTTTCTCTGTTGAGTGTTGAAAGCTGTCGCCCTTCCCAATCCCTAAGGTAAGTGAGTAATCGGTGGTTGAGAATGGTGGAGAAGGCGAAGGGTAGAAAGGAGGAGGTGGTTACCCGGGAGTACACCATTAACCTTCACAAGCGCCTCCATGGCTGCACATTTAAGAAGAAAGCTCCAAAAGCGAGTAAGGAAATTAGAAAGTTTGCCCAGAAGACAATGGGAGCCAATGATGTGAGGGTGGATGTGAAGCTGAACAAGTATGTCTGGAGCCAGGGAATCAGGAGGAGTGTTCCAAGGAGGATTAGGGTAAGAATTGCTCGCAAGAGGAATGACGATGAAGATGCCAAGGAAGAGCTCTACTCTCTTGTCACCGTTGTTGAGATCCCTAAGGATGAGCTCAAAGGGATGGGCACCAAGGTTATTGATGACGAGGATTGATTTTTATATGTTTGAAATTTGAGACATATATGTAGTTTTTTTTTTTCTGCAATTGAGTCTTTTTTTTTTCTAGATTATCAAATATTCTTATTTTTAATTACAATCTCTTAAAATAATGCAAACTTATTAATTCTATTTTTTTATATGTTCCAACTGAGTAACTATGATCTCCACTCTTAAAAAAAAAAAAAAAAAAGCACTTCAGCTTGATGTCTAGCACTTGGTTTTATATAAAAAATTATATTTATATAATATTTTTAAAAAAATGTAAAACAAAGTAAAAGAAAAAATACATGACATGGACTTTATATATCTAGTATAAAAAATAGTAGTCTCTATAGTAGTCCCCTTTTTTTATACATTTAATTTTTTTTATATATGTTTTAATCGTTATAAAATAAAATGATTGTACGTTGGCCATGTGTTTAGTGTTCAGACTAACCTCATTTACCATAGTTTCGCAAGGAAAGAAAGAAGCAATGTCCATTTGAAATTAGACCTTAAAACTGTAATTTTGGTCAAGTTAATTCAAGAAGAAGAAAAAAAATGAGAAAAGATTTTGAAACTGCCAATAGAATAATTGATGCATGATTGATATTTACTGTTGGAGCATAGTGATTATATGAATATATGCATGAAATTGACGTGTGCAAAATTGTAGGAACTGATTGTAATGTAACTCAATCAACATTCAACAAGTGTTGTTTTGGGTGGCAATAGATTTTGTCTCATTTATGTGTAAATTCTTGGATTTGAATTGGGAATGAAAAAATTATGATCGAAGAATTTTCACACAAAGTGATGAAATAAGTTTTGAATGAAGATTAATTATTAACAAATAGATTAATATTCCGTACCAATGGTATTATTAAAATATATATATATATATATATATATATATATATCTTTTTAACTCAATGTATACTCTATTGAGTATTGACCTTTAAGACCCGTTTAATAGTCAGAATATATGATATAATAATATAAGGTATAAAAGCAAGATAATTATTTTCGTTCCTAAATACATCATTTATTTATGATTAAAAAAAAGATATTTTGTTATTCTGAATAGTTTTTTACCAAAGGAAAAAAACACATGCATTGAAAAGTAGGGAGAAATTGCAATCAGGAAGCCCACAAAAGAAAGGCAAGTGGTGAACAAGAAATTAAAGAACAAAGTTCACAATCTCAAATTAATCTCTAATTCCCAACTTATAACAATATCTAGATTGCTAGAGTGAGTAGAGCCATAAACAAACTTGGCAATTGGGATATTTGGAATTTCAAAGTCGTCAACTTGTGTGGAAATTGAACTTGTGCTTGACTTGCATAACCAAATCTGTGGTAAACCAAAGGCCCAGTTCATGATTCGTCTCCCTCATCCTTTCCATGTCCCATTCAATCCCCTATTCTCCAATCCGATCCCAAAAACATATACCCCATCAATGAATTAATTGAGAAATTGTGACATGTTGAATGAACAAGTTTATCTACCAAGTCAATCCTCAACTTTCTTCTCTAAATTTGTTTGACTAGTGAATCTGCCTAACAAAAATGTGCATTCATTCAAATACCCTCAACAGAAAATAACAGAAATTGGGACAATAACGGGTCTTAAGGGCGAAAATTCTAAGAGACTTCTTGGAAACTGAGTAATAGGTTTTGGATACAATTAAAGGACCCCTAAGCAAGATTTTGTTTTTGTTTTTATTCACTTTATTTATTATTAATTAATCATATTTACCAGCTGTTTCGTCTTATTTGGAGCAAGTGATGACTTTATTCATCGAAATTGACTATTAAATTATTTGTAACCACAATTTTGGGTGATATGGAAGCTTATTAGTCTTCGGAATTCTTCTTCTTCTTTTTTTTTTTTGGTGAATTCTTCGGAATTTTTCTACTCAGTGCACTTTTGAACATTTTGTCTTTGTCGTATGTGTTTGTTTGATGCACTTGTGTGAGGGTAAAGGCATGCTATTAGACTTATTTCCACTTTCTACTATTTTCTATGTCCCTTTGAACCCTAGTATCATTTTGTAACGAACCGTCTTTCGGTATCATAATAGCCCCTGACTAAAAATAAAAAAATAAATTAACTTTTTCATAAATTAAAATTATTTTTTTTAATATGTGAGATTTTTACAAATTAATTATTAGAGAAGTTAATTTTAATTTATTATAAAAATTAATTTTATTTTTTTATATATTTTATTATCCTATAAGTCGATCTAAAAAAATTATTCAAACAATTTACATCAAATGCTAATTAAATTCCAAATTCTTAACAGTTTAAAATATTTGAGTTGATTGGTTCCATTATGTTTAGTCTGTATTGTCTTGACAAGACATAGCCAATGAGAATACAACAGGCTAAGTCTTGTAAAAGTTGTAGTGGAAAACGTCTTCTTCTTTTCTCTAATGATTTGGTGAAGAACAGCGGCGACAATTGGTTTCTTATAGCTGCTAGCTTGAACTTGGAAGAATTGTTTTGTAGTAAAAAGCATTAACCAAAAAAAATCATCTGCACTTGCTTTTCTTTACTTTTTCTTCTATTCTTCCTTCGTTTTGTCTCACACAAAAAAAAATTGTTCCTATGCTTCAACAAACCTTCCTAACTTTACGGTATATTTGGATTGAACAAGAGAAAATAAGATGAAGTAGAATAAAATAGAGTGAATTAGTGAAACATGATAAGATGTGTTTTATTCTATTCTATCAATTGTAACTTCTTTTTCTTTTCTTTCAATTTGTCGAATGATTAAATAATTATAATAGACTCTATAATTTTACTATCGTCTATATTATTTTTTCTAGTATAGGATTTGAGTGATTTTATTTCCTAATTGTTATTACTTGAGTTCAGTTCATATATTTTAATAATAAGTAATTTTGATTTATCTCACACAATGTTGCAAATCAGAGTTTGGATCACTTTGCTAAAAGAGATGTCAATATTTAGTGATCAATTGTGTCTCAAACAATCTTGCTTTTAAAATAGATACCTATGAAAAATAAACATAGTTGCCACCAACTTAATTCACATTGGAGTAGCTGGATTCAACCCCAAAATCAGGTCAACAGCTCCGTAAATAATTACCCCTAGTAAATGACAACTTAATAAATGAATGAACTAAATTTACCAATTTTTAAAATGTGCAGACAAAAATTAAACAATAAAAACATTGGGACCAAAATCACCTAAACCCTGTCCTAGGAATCAAAAATTACAGTTAATCCTAGTACCAACAACTATCAAGTAGCAATTCACCCAAAAAAAAAACTATCAAGTAGCCTTTCGAGTTCAAGTTTAAAAAAAAAAAAGGACACTTTTGAGTTGTAAAACATCAATCGGCTATCAGAGGCTAAAACAACAAATTTGTAGTACCTAATTTCCCAATTAAACTTTGATCACCTTGAAAAAATCTTGAATTAACCGGATACCTGTTCCACATCAATCAAGATGAACCAACTAGTTTAACACTGATGTATTCTTCAATTCAATTTTAGACACCTAGGATCAATTCAACCGCGTGAACAATTTAGTATTTAAGTGCATTTGGGTTTAGGCGTTTGTAATCAACAAGCTTATCTAGAACCAGGGAACATGTTTCTGTTGTTAACAGGATTCATGGAGTAAACTTGAATCAATATTGATGTTATTAAAAATAACTTATATATTAAATCTAAGATTTTATACTAAATTTTACTCTTACTCTTTTTAACTTCATTTTATATCATTAAAAATATATAAACATAAATCATATAAAGGTAAAATTAATTTTAACCAAATTAATTTTATTCAAAATCGATTTTTTCTATGATGTTAATGCAAATACGCACCTAATCATATTAACAATAAATTTATTTAAACAACAGGATACACTAAGCTTAGAAGAAACACAGACCAATAAATTTCCCATGAATATAATTAAAGGAACTTGCCATACACATTTATAGGTGACCTCCCAAAAATGAAAATGTAGCATCTATTATCTATTCCAAATTTCCATGGTTGAAACGTTGTCATCAACCAGATACTCGTCATTAATGAAGAGCAAGTTAAATTCGGAAAGGAAAAATAGGCAAGTGGGGCTTTCTAGCCACCCATTAGCATCACAGTGTGAAGTGAATGGCAATTATCAGCATGTGAATATGTAACTGACTGTGTATATATATAAGCCACATGATGCCTATTCCATCAACATGTTCCTAACTTTTCTATGTAAAATAAAATATTACAACTGTGTTTCTCCTTTTTGCCACACGTGATTCCGCTACTCAACATGTACCCCCTCATTTCTTTGCACCACTGAGATTGCGAAATCTTAGGGCGCCCTTAAGATCCTCAAAGCAATACCTATATTATTATTCATATCATATTTTTCATAATACTTTATAATATCTTCCCCTTTTAGTCACATCAATATCATCTTAATACATACTTTCTTGTTTTATTTATTCTCTTTCTATTTTAAAAAAAACATCGAATAAATATCTCCTGATATTGTTTCAGTTTAATTTGTAATATCAAATTCAAATCTTTCATTCATGTTTCAACTAAAGTCTAGAAAAAGAAAGTCAAAACCAGAACAAACACAAATTATCGGAGTCGTCTAGTTCAGAACCGCTTCAAAGGTTAATGTATAATAATTAGGTTGTCAACAAGATTGTCTCTTATAAAATATTATACATTATATTATATGTACCCAAGAAATTGTACAAACATAATGTATAGAAATATCTTTTCATTGAAAAAAAAAATGTACTATTTGCTTGGATAGTTGGGTCTCAATTCAATGAAAACATTTAAAAGCATAGAAACATATCACCACAGGGGTAATTATGTCGCACACCCAAATATGATTTTGGTCCTACAGATTCCTTCTAGATAGTAATAATGCATGAATCAGTGATAGAAATAAGGAAGAAAAGTCTCTTTCCCCACCCTGTTAAAAACATAAAGGCTCATGAGAAGATTGAAGGGTCGAGTCGAGTCCTTTAGGACTTAACTTAAATGGAGGGAGAAAAAACACAAATAATTGCTCCTGCTTGCATTGTTAAAGTATATATATGTATAATCAACTGTCTTTGTGTATGCACCTGAGAGTAAAGTAAAATCTCTAAGTTAAAAATGCAGATAAAATTGTAGCTAGGAATAAAATTAGAAGTTACTTTTGTACATATGGTTAATTAAAAGGTTGTGAAATTGATTGATGATTAGCAAAAGCAGCCACTAGAACTGTTGATGCAATTTAAACTTTATTGTCTATTTGTCTTGTAGTGTTAAATGTATCCATCAATTGAATCAAGAAACCAAAAAAACAAAGTAGATAACTTGACATAGGATGTTGACAATGACTCTGTCTGTTTAAACTTTTCTGTATATGAAAGATTTTTTAAGAAAATTTATAAAAATAGATTTTCATTTAATTATAATAAAAAAAACTATTTTTTATTTAAAAAATAGTTATAGTTACAGCTTTTTTTTAGCACAGTAGAAAAGTAACTACTCAAAATAGTTTAAAGTTTTTTCAAGAATTTATAAAGCAAATAGAATAAAAACTTTTGCAAGTTATTTTATAAAATAAAAGTATTTTTTATGAGAGAAATTAAAAAACTTCTTAACTCAACGTAACTCGATTCCATAATTTACTTTGGGAAATTTGATTTGATTTAGAGATTTGGTTTAATCATGATTGCATAAAGATTGTTTATATTTAAAAAGTACTGTATATATTTAGCCATTTTTGTAATCAAATCAGAAAATCTATAACATACTAAAATTAAAAGATGTTTATAAGGTTTCGATCGAAGATTACAAAATTAACGGTTAAAACTATGACAAAATATATACCTATATATAATTTTGTTGAAATTGAAAAAATCTCAATCTCTAGTGCTTTTTTCTCTTAATTATACCAAATGAGGCAAAGACACTCTTTTAAAGCAGTATCTTCTTATCATCTCTATATCCCTGAGACTGTAGAAATGAATATTCAGTTTCAGAAACAGTACTGTGAGAGCATTTATTGTACACACACAAATTGCAATCTAGTACTACCATAACATGGTTTCTTTCACTTAAATCCTATGTTAAGTTAAGACCATAGAATAATACTAATATTTTTAACTTAAAAAATAATGCTGAAAATGGAGATAGTGGAAGGCGGCTACGTATAGGGCGGTGGGCCGTCATATATGATATATATATATATATATATATATATATATATTTAGGTATTTTTTTCTCAACTTCGTATCTGTTTTGGTCACCAACCGTGGGACACACCAAATCAACCCCATCACATGTCCTTTTAAGTTTCAACGTCTTTAACCCATTCATTTCGCCATTTATTTTCCTTAATTTGTAGATTAATCTTGGACTGATTTTCCATTCATTTTATCATCTTTAATAAGAAGATACTAAATAACTGCTAACATAAGTGTTAGTGATTTTATGTCATTAACGAGTGTTTTGAATAAATTTTCATCAACTTAGATATAAAATAGAATAGACTATATTAAAAATTGAATATTTATATTATATGTGTTCACAATCTCTAAAAAAAAAAAATCATTAAATCTTTCAAAATCAAAACTATTTCATAAAATACCATAATAATAACAAAAATAAAGTTCACACATGATGATCTTAATATTCAAACCTCCTTCTTCATCTATCATAGGAATTGTTTGTTATCATTCAAACCCCATTTTATTAGTTTGCAGTATAAAAGTCAATCTAACACTGGATATAGACATTAAAATGAAGACGAAAAAAAGAACTATGTGGTACAGCTCATTATTCAGAATTTCAGATCCACTACAAGGCTGAAACACTGAAAGAATTAGGTGTTGCATCAAAATAAAGAAACTGAGTATATTTAATGTGCAAGGATTGGAAGAATGGCATCACAGTCAAAGATTAAATAGGTGCATATAAATAGCATGTAAATAATGTGTATCTCTTAGATTCAAAACTTCCCCAAACCCATGATCACATGTGAATCAAAGTAAAAGCCTTAAATGTAAGCTTTAATTTGTTAAAAATATATTTAAGAGCTGTGTTAATAATTGTTTCAAGAGTATCGGTTAAAGGGGAAAAATTGAAAATCAATAAATAAAATTTGTTATACATTTTTGGAACTAAAGAATTAATTTAGGATGTGTTGGATTTTTTTTAAAAAAAAGAAACTATAAAACAAATTTTGAAAAAAAAAACAGTAATGGAGAGTTGAAAGTAGGAAATCAAATTAACATAGAAATGTTCTTGCTTTTTCTATAAAAAAAAATATTTTTTAAAAATGAAAAAAAATTAAACCAAACCCGTAATCTTTTCTAATATTGTAGTAAGTACGATTTTGTTTTCATTTCTTGGACTGACTGTTAATGCATAGCAGTACATTACTAAGAAGTATGTCAACATCACACTTTAAACTAAGTTGAAAAAAAAAATAGTAATCACTTATATATATCCAGCTGTTTTTAATTTTGCTTAGTAAAAAATAAGGTTAGTAAAATCCAACTTTTGGGGAAGCAAACACAACACCCACGCAAGAGGATATGTTTCATATCTTCAATGTTAACTTCAGATGATTGTCAACAGATTCATTAAGAAACATATCTTATAATAAATGCAACTAATGTGGAGTAGAATATATTAAAAAAAAGAGAGAAAAATGCTGACCAGTGCCTAGTATCTTTAGAACATGGTTAAAAAATATAAAATATTTTTTTATTATAACCATAAAATTGCATTGTTCCTATTTTTTTTTCACTCTTATATAATTTTTATAATAAGTATTTTTTTATTTCTTATCTAATATGATAGAGTTTATAAAGGTTAGTCTAATAGTTAATAAAAATGAGACTTATATTTCGCTTTTGATGTAAGATTTTATTAGTAACGAATATATAAGTATATATCTTTATAAACGTTCATCGATCATGAGACATGCTTTTATTCTAGTAAATTCTCAAAATTTAATTCACCTAAACTTTAAAAAAAAAATATATATATATATTTTTTTAATATTTATATATATATATATATATATATATATATATATATATATAAATATTAAAAAAATGTTTTATGTGACTTAAAGTCGTAGCACCTCACCCTTTTGAAACTTGATAGTGTCTACTATTAGGAAGCCTCTTGAGCCGCCGGTGACGCTTTATTGGGTGGGGCCCAAGGCCCATTCGAGAGGCCATTATGTGCAAGCACGAAGCAGCTTGGTGGGCCCACCCGCCATTATTGTAATTAACTATGGAGCCACCTATTGTGGGCTCAGGGCCCCCACAGGGACTACTTGATTACTCACTTGTCTTTAAGCTTTGGTCAATCAAACTTAGATTTGGTCTCATCCTTGACGCATGTAAAAACTGAAAAGGAGGGGACAGGGGAACCATAATTGCAGTAAAAAAAAAAAGAATTGGAACTGTGAGTGACATGATATTGCTGAAGTGGCCCAATCAAGATGTTCAGATTGAGATATCTTACCAAAGGAAAGTGCCCACTGATCATAATTATAAAATATTTTTCCTCGAAGTTTATTTTAGTAAATATAGTTAAAAACATTGGTTTTATTTCTAATATATATTATTACTAGATATGATGCTATCAGAAGTTGCAGGTAAAATAGTAGGTAAAGTTTTGACTAATACGAGGATATTCATCTCTAATGGAAAAAAAAAAAAGTGGATATTCACATGACTTCAGTTTTTCAGTGTATGGATATATTTAAAATAACTTGTTAATATTTAAAATAAGGTATCACTTTTGTAGTAAAAATGTTTTTTAAAACTAAACAACTAAATATTTTTCGATTTAATTTAATGAGCAAGGTGAAGTATTGCTCTGTTTTTTCCTCCATAATCATTATTTTGTTTGATGATATTTAATTATAAAGCTTACAAGTTGTTGTACTTTTTGGTTAATTATTATGTTGCTTTGGGACCTTGATTTTGAATACATCCGCTCTAGGGCTATCATTATGTTAATAAATCAGTAGCATTGGAATGGACTCAGATTGGTAAGACTCATAGCCATTGTCAAATATCAAATTAATATTCGGTTAGTCTACTGCATAAGGTGTACTCACTGCTTTGATTAACTACTATGCTTCGGTTCAAAAGGAAATTAATTTTCCAAAATTATTATCACTTTCTTTTTCTTTATTAATATATGCATTTATTTGAAAACTACCACATTTGAAGTGTGCGTGCTTCACGATGTTGCTATAGTAGTAAAGTAATGTCTATTTTGTTAAAGAACTTTAGCCGTAAAAATAGAAAAGGCACTACGTACAACATAATAACCAGCCAACTTTGAGAATTTCTTAAGGATTAAAAAATACCTACAGTGTTTTTTTTTAAAATAAAATAAAACAACTCGTTAACTAGATACACAGTATAGTTTTTCTATTTCTTGTTAACTCGCAGATTCTCCAATCAAATAGAAATTTTATGCAATCTTGTAATATTCAAAGCACAGACACTGTTTTCTTTCATAGGATCATTTGATTCATTCACATTTTTCAATTATTCTCTAGTATACGTTTTGTGATTAGACGTGAATGTTGTATGGTTCTACTACTGAGTAATAGTGTAACACTACCTAACCTTTATAAAACAGAGAACAGACACTAGATTCGAATAGTTTGTATAAGACTTTTCAATTCTTTCCAACTCAAATTTTCTTGATATATAGTAATATATTTTGAATTGTATTCTCTGATTAGACAAACCAACAATAGTACACTTTGAAGGATCAGGGGAATCCCACTTGCAAGAATCTCATTATTAATAAACATTCTTTAATATAACAAACAAAAAAACATTAGTATGATCTCTGTCCTGCCCCCTAAATCATCCCTTAACAATTTCAATCACGCATGCAAATAAATAAACAAATAACCCATAAAGCAAGATATCAACTAAACCAAACCCAAAAAAAATAAAAAATCTAATGATGAAAATAGAATAATTCATGTATGACCATACACTATAGTTGAGATTCATCTGCCAGCTTTATCACAAGGTACGTGTCCCCTCTAAGAGTCCAAGTTAACCCCATAATCTATACATATTGACAACACCAAAATCTCTTTAATTAATTATCAAAATTTATATACTGAAATTACAATATATTCCTTCTTCTCAGATAGCACATGTTTCCTTTCTCCTTTTCTCACTCACTGATTTTTTTGACACTTCAATTTTTCATGATAATTACAAATTAAATTCTGCCAAATACGACACAAAGAATCGCCGTTTTGAGGTGGTAAAATGGGACTACATAATTTTGTAACACTACAACTCAACTCAACTCTACACTCTTCCAAAGTTCCAACGAGTACGACAAAATTTCAAACTTTTCAAACTTCGACCACGAGAGGGGGGCACTTTCGGGATTTCCAACACACACTTCCGCAATGCAAATCGCAGTATAATTACCAAACAGTCCCTGAGATTTTTCTTTCTTAGTAGGGCCACGTCATGAACTCGTCGAGATCGAATTCATCGAACGCCTCCTCCTTCTTCCCATGACGACACGTCAGCGCAACGTTAACATCCGGCAAACTTAACGGCGCATCGATGTGGAACCCAAACGCGTCCACGTCGAGGTAACGGAACCCGTCGAACGGCGTCGAGTCGCACTCGTAGGCGAGAACGGAAGTCGGAGAGGCGACTAAGTCGGAGTACGACGCGCCGCCGTCGTAGCTGAGGTTGTCGACGGCGATCACCGGAGCCTCCGGAGTGAGGGGGAAGTTGGTGACGGCGTTGGGGCCCTTGATTTTCACGGCGGCTCTGTCGTACTCCGTGGCGGCTTCCTCCGCCGTGTCGAAGGTTCCGAGCCAGAGGCGTTTCCGGCGGGTGGGGTCGCGGATCTCGGCGGCCCACCGCCCCCACGGTCGCTGCCGGACGCCGCGGAACTTGTTCCGGCGGCGGGCCGTGGCGGAGGACGACGGTGAAGGTTTTTTGGTGGGTCTCTTGCAGTTTAAGCTCTGTTCCGAGGAACAAGGAGTAGTAGTAGTAGTGGAAGCAGAAGCTGAAGAGTAATAAGAAGATGAAGAGTTAAAAGAATGATTATATGAGAGAGGAAGTTGCATGTTGATTTGGGTGATTTCTTTCTTGACTCTTGTGGTTTTCGTTTGTTGTTGTTCGTGGTCGGAATCAGAATCGGTGGCGTCGTGGTCGGTGACTATGATCCGAAGGAGCCTCCTTTGGGTTCTGGTCTTGGTTCTGCATGGTGGGTCGTCGTCAAAATGGGAACTTGGGGTTGCTGGGTTCATGGGGTGGAGCTTCAGTGTTGTTGAGTGTACGGACATGGAAGTGAAGACTCAAGAGTGTTTTTTTGGGGGGGTTAAGGTTGTTGTTGTTGGAGAGCATGAAGGGTGTGGGGTTTAAAGAGTGAGTGAGTGAGAGAATTTCAGAGGGTATGGGGAAAAAGTGGACAAGTAGATGTATATCAGTATATGCTGTGGGGAATTGAGACGTTTGGGAACTTTTTTTTGGTGGTGCTGAAGGAGAAAGAAAGAAACCAAGATGTTTATGGGTAACAACTAACAAAACTTTTGCTTTTTTCGTCTCTAGAGATATATTCCAAGAGAGAGAGAGAAGAGAATATGGGCAACCTTGGATGCGCTTCAAATGAAAAATCTCACTCCACTCAGCAAAGATAGTCAGTCAACAATAACAAGAAGAAGAAAAGGGTTTTGGCGGGAAGGCAGAGGAAAAGAGAGTGAAGAGTTGAAGGAAGGCAAGAGAGAAACGAAGAAGAAAGGGGAAAGGGAAGAGGGTATTTATAGTGCACGGAGTGGTATATTTTTCCACCATTAGATGCATGACTCACAAAAACATTTTTCTCGTGAGAGTGGGGTTGTGATTTAGGAATTGAAGTGAGTGAGTGAGTGGAGGGGTCGTGACTGGCGAGACTGCGTGTGCGTGTGTGAATGTGTCCTTGTCGGGAGTAGAAAAAATAAAAAAAATGATAGCATCCATGTTCCAGCTGCCATATTGATGACGTGTCCCAACCCAAATTTCCGTCAACTATAATCCCACTCTTACTTCTTCTACATAACATCGAAATTCCACTCACTTACATATTCCTACTCCCACTTCTCATTAATTAACCCTCTCACTTTTTACTCTTCTAACTTCTAAATCCATAATCATCTCCTTTTAACTAAAACCCTACCTAATTACTTCTTCTTTTGGGCGTGCTTCCTAATGGGGCATGGATGATGACGTTATTACTGCTAGTGAACTTTTTAAAAAACCATTTTGTTACCTATACCAATATGTGAAAGGGTTTGAGAAGAGTGAGAACTACACGTTGGTCAAGTTTAGCTTAGCTCGCTCGCTCGCACCACGCGAAACGCAATCGGACAACCCCCGAGTTTGGAACAGTAACGTTGAAAACTTGAAATTGCGCAATTTGTGTAATTGTGTGTGTGCGGCTTTCTAGATTTTGCCAATACGGTCCAATAATCAAGAACCGTGAGTGAGAGAAGAAAAACAACCAAATTGGTGATCACCCGAAAATTCAAACTTACTATCTTTTGTGGAAAAGACCGTCTAACAGTTTGTCTCTTTTAGTTGAGTCTAGGAAATATTTTTTTAGTGCGACCGTCAGGACTCAAGATTAAAGAAGATCCACAAAAATTTAAATATGAAACAATCCTCATTTTACAAGTAGATTTGTAGGTTTAAGTAAGACTAAAATCCATTTTCTAAGACATTTTTCTCGTCTTTCATTGAACCATTCAATCGTGGAACAAATCTTATAACTTGTATACTAATACATGTCATAAGGTTTTTTTGAGTATTTTATTTTTGTTACTATGGTGGTGAGTAATAGTACACTAACGGCAGTGTTGGGGTGGGTACGTCCAAGTGATGATGAGGCTGTAATAAGGCTGTTTTCAGTACAAATCTCTGCCGCGTTTGTCTAGACGGGGATTGCAGGACAATGCTCCGCTGTATGCATTGGTTTTCTGCAACAAAATGTCCGAATATCATTACGTACGGATTTGATTTCAACAACAAAACAAAATTGGCGTGGTGGCGGCAGAGAACCCAGTTTTTTGTAATGTTTTACCTCTAAGGACAAACTTGGAATTCGATGCTATCACCTTTTGACTAATCACTACTTCAACACAAAACTTACCGCATTTGTGTGTGGGACTAGGAGCCTCCAACCAATACTAATACAGAAAGTTTTACTATTTTATATAATCTGTGAATTTATGATTTTAGGAAAATCATCTTTGTACACTTAAATGCTAATCGATATATCACCGTGCAAGTAGATCAATTGATGTAAGATGATTCTAATTTAATTAGAAATTTCAAATTTTGAATATATTAATGTGCTAAATGAGAAAGAATTTTGTTATTCATGATAATTTTATCGAACTCAAACATAATTATCTCAGGTAAAAAAATATTTGTTGATATCTAAGAAAACATACATATTAAAGATATAGAAGAGAAAGAAATGTAATCAAGTGACCAATAGTAATGATAATGAAGTTTATGTATAAGATTGTAAAAAAAAAAAAAAAAAGGTTCATATATCATTATTAGTGATTTTAAATGCCTGACAAAGTGATTCTAAAATTACAGAGATAGTATTTTAATGAAAACAAAAACAAAGCTGGAAAGACCATGACACTCCATGTCTCCCCTCACCCCATCTGACCACCTCTGCTTTGTTCGAAGGGCAAACAAAACAAACGATTCTCAATCGCTAAAGACATCTGTCTAGGTTGTTTCTTATTTTCAATTATATGCATCATAATCAGACATGGACACTTCTTTCCAGATAAATAAATTGTCGTTTTTCAATGGCGTTTTACTGAAAAAGAAAAAACAAACAAACAAACTTCGATTTTGTAATTATTCATTCAAATTTTAAAGCATCTTATACAAGCAAGCTGTAAATTTGAAATGGCGAACATCACGATAAAGTTCTTTCTAGCATACGGGTAATGGCTAATTTCCATGAATTTGAGGAAACCAATTACTACTTTTCCTCCAAGAGACACATTTCACAACACTTGTCAGCGTGAAATAAACTTGTTTTCATAAATTACATGATTATGACTATAATATTTAAAAAAAGAGGGAATGTTAACATCGTATATATGATGGGGCTTAATTTTAAAGGTTTAGTTAGTTAGGTTTTGGCTTGAAGAAGAAGCAAAGGCAAGATAGTCAAAGCACGTGTGTTGTTACCCTGCTGGGAGAGCCAAAACGTTGCACAACAACAAGACTGTGACCCCCTCTGAGTTCATTTTGCTTGTCAACTAAGTCTTTTTTTTTATTATTAGTCTTTTTGCTAACTTTTCCTCCAAGGCTTCAATGGTTGCAAGTTGCAACTTTTATGACCTCACCCTCAAACGTGTCTCACTCCTGCTTCAGTGCTAGAACCTTTCCACCATGCATTTTTCATGCACAGCAAATTAAAAAACTCACACACATGTCAACCCGACCATTCGACTGTGTTTAGAGATTTGTACAATTTTATTGCATGATTTGGCAAGAGAACCATAGGAAATTCTTACTTGGACGATTTTTCTTTAATAATAAGACGAATTAATAAAGTGAGAAGAGATTCCTCTTAAGCATGAGCATCACAATCATAGAAACATGAAGTGCTAGTTAAATAAATCTTATTTGTTGAACGTTTGAATTAAGGCATGGAAAGGAGAAAGAAAAAAAATCTGAAACACCCCATAGTTGTACATATCCATAACATGTTTGAAGCACGCAATAAACACGCCCAAGTGATCAGCTTTCCTCTAAAAAAAAACCAAAGGACAAATATATTCCTAATTATAATGATGAATTCTTGTAGCTGGACTGTCTCCATCAAAATAATGCTAGAAGGTAGAGCCTACTGGATATCAAACACCTTAAGATTTGCAACATGCACTTCTAACATAACAAACTACTGTATAACTAATTAACTAATATTTCAGTGAATACACAAATAAGATGTCGCATACCTCTACATGAACACCAAAAAATAAATAAACCTAGATGATCTTTAAGATTTTTTTGTTTCTTTATGTTAGTAGCTAGTGCCTAATTTGTAATGATTTATATTTGTGACTTGTTTGGATATCAGATTAACAAGCAGAAAAGTTTGCATAACATTACATTCTTCCATGACCAGTGTATAGCAAAGAAAATATTCACAAAATGGGCAACCAGGTCTCTTCTTACCATTGTGGAGTTTCCACTAATAATAAAAGAAAACATTCAAATTCATTCAAAATATCTTTTGTTCTTTTACAATAAATTATGTTTTTGCTGCTTCATTGAACACAGCTAAGACCTCTCTCTATATGATCATTGATCATCCCATGGCATACTTCTGGGTCCAGCTGCGGGCTGTAGCCTCGTACTTGGCCCTGTCGGTCTTGTACATGTGTGCAATCTCAGGTACAAGTGGATCATCAGGGTTGGGATCCGTCAACAACGAGCAAATTGACAAAAGAACCTAAAAATAGTGGAATTAGTTTTCAGTCTTGTAAACAATTTCTTTAGTATAATCAGCTGATCAAAAAACATGAAAACTACAGTTCAACAGATCAGAAGTTAAAAACTTTGAACAGATAGTCATATACAAATCTGAAGTTAGGAGAATCACTTATGCATATCCAAAGCTCCCATTTCTCAATACTAAGTCCCCAAATATGGCACAACAGGCTTTGTAATTTTCAATTTTGGTAGGCACAAGCAATAACTCAACAGTTCGACACAACATATACTATCCCAGTATCCCTACATGCATTAATTTAGCTTTCAGATAAAATATCACATGGTGATTCAGAAAATCAATCTAGCTATGACCAACAAGTTGAATACAAATGCAATCCTTATGCAAAACTAATAAATATCAAGATGGACAAGGTAAAATCAAACCTTGGAAATGGTAAGTGCTGGGCTCCATTGTTCCTTGAGAATGTCAAGACATATGCTGCCATTGCTGTTGATGTTAGGGTGGAACACCTTAGTCCTAAATGCAACCTGCAATTTTTAAGCATATTAATGTCTTTACGGGTAAATAGGGCATGCATGGCTTAGTTTATTTTTATAGCTTATTTCCAGATTTATATAAAAATAAAGCACAAAGAACTGTTCCAGCCATGGCACACAGAATGCTGTCTCCGTGGGAATAAGCAAACTGTAGTGATAAGGCATGTGGCAGTGGTGTTCAAGAAGATAACTGAAGAAACAAAAGTGGTGTAAGAAAGTGAAATGGACAGACCATCTGATGCACCTCACTTAGTAAAACAGTTCACCGAATTGCAGTCCAAAATACAAACCAGTCCAGTTCAAAACCATTCAAAAATGGTCCTTTACTTTAGATGCAGTTTCATTTGGTTTTAGGTGTGGTCAGATTCATTTGGTTTCTTTGCACACCCTTATTTAAAGGGGAAGAAAAACAGATATACAGCAGAATCTTTGAGAGAATTTACAGAAAGAAAAACTCATAATTTAGTAGAATATAGTTCATAGGTTCTGCATATCATCCATATATATAGTCTCATGATAGACTTGGTACCAGTGGCGATTAGAGACTATTACCTAGGACTATAATAAGTGATGCAACTTCCTAGACATCAGTGCTGATGAAAATTAAATGCATTTTAGCATGTTATACAAGAACCACACACGCCAAGTCCATTACAACTAATAATGTGGTTCCATAATTACAATTATTTTTTTAATCTTATTTTCATATATATCAACTTATACCTGTACACTTGCCCAATCAAACTTCCATATATGAGTCATCTGTTTTCTATTCTTTCTAAGCATTAGAAATAAAAATGCTTGTTTACTTGACAAAATAATTATCTTGTTTTCACATATGTATCCCATGACTGGGATGACAAATGGCCTACTTCAAAGTTCAAACCACTAACTTTCTATGATGTCCGTTTGCAGCATACCAAATTGTAGAAGCAATTAACAGATAATTAGCCAGAGAAGCCATATGTCAAACCAAATTCGTCTTGCAAGAAAACTTTTACAATGTTATCTGTAAGCACACACTTGATGGCTAACTGTGTTCTGTCCATTTGAGAGAATAGATGGAAAGGGTGGATTACATATTTATAAACTAAATTACCCTTATTTGTACACACTTTTATTTTTATTTTGTCATTTTATGTACAACTAAATAAGAGAGAAAAACTTTTAACTTTCTTTCCTTTCACTTTCTTCTCAAACCAAACAATGCAAACATTGTTTTCCATTTTGATATTAGGTAGTTGGGAGCATTAATTTTTATTTTTTTTTATAAAAAGATGTAATCATAAAAGCTAGGTAGATGAAATGGACCACGGAGTTATAAAACCAGCAAACTATGGTACTGAAGACTAGGCAGTAATGTAACATGAGCATAATCTAAGTGTGAGATAGAATGTGGTGGATAGACACACAAGACAAGATCAGGAATAAATGAATGAATGAATTAGTAGGTGGAATCCATTGAGGAAAAGTCAAGTAGAAGGAGGAATATTGCCCAAGATGGTTTGAGGTAAAGATAAGTAAGAAAGCCCAATAATTAGAAGCATTGGAAGACCAAGAAAAACCTTTAAAATGGACTATGAGAACTAAATGACCTTTTTGAAGATTTAGTTTTTGACAGGAAAAAATGACATGGACATGGGCCAATCCTGTATACATACTAAAACCCTTTTATTCTAAAGGACTCGTGACAAATATAATAATGAAAGGTGTCCTCCATGGCACAGACTGGAATTCGTCAAGGCACACACAGCGAACTGTTTGCATTAGTGCAAACCAGGTTGAAAATAAGTTAACAAGGCATGTAATTGGAGCAGTTCGTGAGAGGTGGTCAAGATTCTACTCTCCACTACCAATGAAGATCGTATGGTTAACAGTTGGGGCAGCATGTGCAAAGGTTGTCAAGAATTAGCTCAAACAAACCTTCACTACCATGGAAGGAGGATGAACATCAGGTTCATAGTTGAGTGAATCTTTGAAACAAAAAGCACTTAAAAGTTTTTTTTACCACTGAAGATACAACTTTGAAGATGAAGACCTAACAATACAAGCAGCAGCTAATGTGAGTAAAAGGAATAGGATAGAGTACCTTTGGTGGCTTGAAGGGATAGTCAGGAGGAAAATGAATTGAAACAAGGAAAACGCCACCTGCATATGGGCTATCAGCAGGTCCCATGATTGTGGCTTGCCAGTGAAACATGTCCTCAGCCACAGGACCTAATGTAAACAACAAAATCTTTCAGTGTTATTAAAAAGAGAGAGGTTCACATTAAATGATAACCATTAATTAAAATAATCAATGGAGTTAACAATTTCATAATTTAATATACAAGTGCATATATTTATCACAATCTATACACTTTTCATCTCATAATGTATCCCTCACTTAAAAGGAGTTATTTTCAACAAATCTATCCAGGATGCATTACTAGTGACACCCCACCCCAAGCTCTTTGCATAAATGATACTTCCAAAATAATCAATGGTAAGAACAACTAAGTATCTTAATTCTTAACCATACTTTGCCATGATAATATTAATATTAATAAAAAATTCAGACACACAGGAAGCAAATACTAGTCCATGAAGCACGTTATAGTTTTTTTTATTAGTTTTTTTTTTAATGAGCTCTCAAACAAGTATCTAAAATCTAATGGCGGAACCTCGCAAATAACATATTAAAATACAAAGCAAAACAGATAATCCATTTTTTTTACATAAAGTCACGCATAGACACAAAAACATCCACAAAGGGCAAGAAAAAAAATGAAAAGCCAAGAATTTTATCTATTCTCTGTTTACTTCTTTGGGTTCAATAATCAATAACCAAATACATAGATGTACTTGTTCTCCTTCCAAATTTAAAAGTAAAAACAAAAACTCTACAAAAAAAAAAAATGTATGCACCTCAACAAAATAAGAAGGGGAAAAAGGATCTAGAAGCTCACCTGCACTGCATGACGTAGGAGGATCCTTCTGCAAATCCTTGAGCTCCTTCAAGATGCGTTTCGACGCCATACCTAAACTTCACAGCAAAAATAAAAACTGAGAAAAAAACGCAGAAAATAAAAAATTTATAACTTATAAGCAACAGATCGTTGTACCAAATCAACAAAATAAGACCTAAAAAATCTGAAATTGAATAGGTATTGATAGAAGGGGCAACTAATCGGAACGTGAATAAATATAGAGAGAGAAATCTGACCTGGGTCAGAGCCGAAGATGAAGGCCAAAAAACGGATTTAGATTTTAGAGAGAGAAAATAGAATGGAAGTGCGAAAGATAGAGAGAGAGAAAGGGGGTTGAAGTTGAAGAAGAAGGGAAAGGGGGAAGGAATCTGAGAGAACAAAGAGATTCTAGAAAGTTCACACAGAACAGAAATATTGCTATTGGATGATAGCGTGAGATTAACGTCCTGCTTCTGACGTTTTTTTTTTTTTATACTTTTATATATTTCTGGCATTTAAAATATATATATATATATATATATATATATATATATTATATTATATTATATTATGAATAATACTTTTATAATAATTGTGAATATCTATTAAAATATTCTGTTATAATTTTTTTTATTATTTTTTATTATTATATTCTGTAATTATAAATAAATTATACTTTGAATTCTTTTCCTTTTATATTCTTTCATTCTTGGTCAGAAATAACAGAAAATATACCCCTTACAGTTGAAGTGATAATAGTAGATATTAATAAAATTGGGATTAAAATGTTTATTTTTTAAGATTAATATATCTTATAAAAAAGATTAATATTTAAATTAAGGATTTTTTTTTATTAAAAACTACTATGATTAACTATTTTTTTAAATGTCTAGCTTGATTTTTTGGGAGCTTAAATATTTATTTATTTAGTGATGTATGTAGAGTACTTTTTTTTTCTCTCTCTCTCTTATATATATATTTTGGTGAAATAACTCTCTTTTTATATAAGCGTACACGTTCTTAATTGAAAAATAGTAAATGTATAAAAAAAAAATGAAAAATAGTAGATTAATTAACTAACTATGGATTCAGCTTCTTTAAAATAAACAATTCACTTTAATAGTTGTTGTTGTTATTATCAAGGTATATCTATCATAGAACACATTTTCACCACATCACGTTTCAAAAGGATAATAGTGAACACTTTTAACCAGTTCTAATAGTATTATTCAACAAGATGAGTTTTTTCAGTCTCAATTTGGTTTCACACTTTCACGTATTGATAATTTTTAATGGATAAAAAAGTGACCTTTAGTATCCTACACAAGCTTAAATTAATTGACACTGATTTTTTCTTGTTTTGCTTTTACACTACCATTACTTTTTCAGATACCTTTCTGATAACATTGATTTACACATTACACATTTCATACGTAAAAGCAACTCTATAGAACAAAACCTGTAAGCTGTAACCATATGCTGAAGCAACGTAAAAGGATAGCATATATGATCTATCTAAGTAAATTCTCAAGCTTAAAAAACAAGAACTGGATTATCAGCAATTGGAAAACCATTTGTACGTTGTAATCGATAGATGCCTTTTAAAGCATATATATATTAACGTATTATCATTCATCACCACACTGTCATTGAAAGATTTATAATAGACAGAAGAGAGGGTATTATTTATCATATAACTACGCATGATCTGGTGATTCAGAAATACACATTGCTAAGTGCTAACACAATCAGCAGAACAACAACTAATTTTTAATATATAATTTACTAACCTTCCAAGAATATGGTGATTTGTGGTTTTTTTTTATTGGTTAATATATTATTTAGAATATTCAAAAGGTCACATGATCATGCATTACAGATAATCTCATGATCTGCTTTTGCCAAATGCTTTCTTCACCTCCTCTTAGCCGTTGGCTGCCTCTGCTGACTGCACTCATTTATGTAATTTGTTTCTATTCACTTAGTGCTAAAAATTTTAAGAATGTAATGCTGATAAGTAAAGGCAATGAATGATTCAATGAGGAACAACCTACATGTGTTAGGATACACAATCAGAAATGTTTTTTAAAGTTTCTCAACTAAAAAAAAAAACTTCATATTTCCAACAAAACAAATTCAATGTCAGCATGCATGATACTTCCCAAATTTAAACACTAACTAGTCTCAACCACATACTCTTTTATTAGGCTTTTGTTCTACAATTCAACACAGTATAACAGTTTGTACGGATACAATAGAAAAACAGAGAAAGATAGAAAGAGAGTTAGACCTCTACAACACACAAGTTGAGGCAAACTAGAAAAAAAAATAGAACAACATTTGTGGCCTATGAGATAACTTGAGGCTAAGTTAAGCGAGTCACAATTGGTACAAAAACAAACCAACCCAATTAGAGTTGAGGGTGAGTGTTGGAGAATATACTAGCTTTGCATAGAGAATTTAAGTCACTTTTTTGAACATGACACCTCCTAAACTTGACACTTATTAGTCTATTCACACTGATCTCTCTTTTGTTGGATGACTCCACAATTTAACAAAAAAGACATCTTCCAACCATTTTCCATGTCAGTTTTTGATTCATTCCCACATAGAGGATACAATAAAAGAACAAAAAAGACCTTGCCTTTCGGTGAAGGTGTCCCCTATCCCCCTTTATCTTTTTCTAACCAAATTAAGTACCTAAGTCCATATTCTTACAAAACGCTCCTCCCAATCATGTTCTAATAACTCGTCTTGTCTTAGAATTTAAACTTACTATTCTTCTTCCCACTATAACAACGACCAATGTTAATATTCAAGTCCTCCAAAACTCAACATCAAAACTCTCAAGCATAGTTGGATTCATCTGCTACGCCATGAGTGATGAGCCCCTCATTCCAACACTTGTTCGGACACTGGACTCCGCCTAAGATTGTTGCATACATCGTCGTAACCTTACTCTCATCCATCGTCATGCTCTTTATTAAAAGATGTTGTTGGAGACAATATGGGAGGAGTGTCTTGTTGAAAGCACACGTGGAGTTTGTGGTCTTAACACTTACCTCACTGTAGTCTTTCTTGGAAGACCATGGTGAACACAGGCATGGGAAAATGATGAACCTTGCTTCGAGTGGTGCATTTGCCTTGATGGCTATGAGCTTGTCGAGACAACTCCAACTTGGGTTCGAAGTTGGTGTGTCTAACTTCTTGGTAGGGTGTTTCTTGGTCACGTTGATGAAGATGAGTTTCAAGTTGGCTCCACTTGCAGCATTCTTCTGCCACTTGCTTGTTAATATATGTTCCATTTCTGATTTTCTGCTTGATATGTGTGCGGCACAACATGAAGATAATGATGATACACTTGAGGCTAATTTTCTGCGCCTTGACGAGCTTTTGAAAAAAATTGGTTTTAGATGACATTGGCAAGAAGACAATATAAGAATATCTATAACGATGCCCGACAACTTCATTTAATTACTCTTGAGTGCAACTTTCATACTGCCCAACAACTTCATTTAATTCCAAATAAATTTAAGTTAAAATCTAACATAATATCATAATCTATAACTCATTTTGTTAAATCGTCTATTCAGGTAGAGTTACCTAAATTTATATCAATTCAATTCTAACCATGAATCAATTCCTTAACATGAATCAATCTACAAATCAATTGTAGGCCGATTATGTCATGCAATATTAGGCCATCCATGACTATCATCAAAGAATCTTAATCTCACGTTATCCATATACATCAGATGCCTTTTAAAGCATACATTAACGTGTCACCACATTGTCATTGAAAGTTCAATAGACAGAAGAGAGGGTATTTTTATTTATCATATCAATGCCCAGCCATAGCATGATCTGGTGATTAAGAAAATACACATTGCTAAGTGCTAACACAATCATCAGAATTCAGAACAATAGTTTAAAGGGGATAGATTGTTCTTGAATGAAGATCATCAATTGAATCACGAAGTTAATACATAAGAATTAATGAAAATAAACCTCCCTAGGGAATAAAATAACAGATGTAAATTCCATCTGTGAGAACTGTTCTTGCAAATCTTATATACCGCTGAATGTTGCTTCCTGGAAAAAAAAAAAACAAGTTCAAGAAATCAGTTTGCTTGGAACACAAGAAAAAGGCAAGAGTTAATTATGGAGTTTGAGCAGTAGATTCCTCCTTGGATCTATTCTCTTCTGAAGACGGCCGGTTTTCCGAGTCGGATAGCCGGATCTCTTCAATCATTCTCACTACTTCCTCCATGCTAGGTCTCATATCTGGAACCTTTGCCACGCAGGCCATGGCAATTTGCAACATTTGCACCATTTCTTCTTCAATGTTTTGGTACCTCATTAGCTCCACATCAAAAACCTCAGCCGTCCACTCCTCTCTAACAACAGACTGGACCCACCTAGGGAGATCAACCATGTCATCGCGTCCCGGAGACTGTTGCGGTGCTTTCCCAGTAAGCATTTCTAGAAGGAGGACGCCAAAGCTGTACACATCTGACTTGTGAGTGTGCTTTCGGGTTTCAATCACCTCGGGAGCACGGTAACCCGCGGCTCTAGAAGGTGTTGCAGGAACATTCATAAGCGGGGTCAGGCCAAAGTCAGAAATGCAGCCATCATTATCTTGGTTGAGAAGGACATTCGAGGATTTTACATTTCCGTGCATGAATTTTGGACCGCCGGCAGAATGTATGTGAGCAATTCCTCTGGCAATTCCAACAGAGATTTTTATTCGCGAGTTCCAATCTAATGGAGTTCTTCCACTTGCCCTGTTACCTGTCATCAAATTCAGATTTGATTCAGCTGAAAGTGAAGTGCTCTAGCTGACTTAGAAGGTAAATTACATCAAAGGATAGAGAATAAGATTATCCTCAAGGACTTCAAACATTAACAAATTTCAAGTGAGTACCAATGCAGAACATTAAATTCATCTAATTTAATCTAAATGTAACAAACAGATCAGAAGTGTATACTATATACATAATATAACATGTATAGCCTTACTTGAAAACTAAAACAAAAATTTCAAAGCCTTACTTGAAACTAGGAGAAATAGAAATGCATACCATGCAAGAGGGTAGATAGATTGCCACTTGGGATGTAGTCGGAAACCAAGAGCTTCTCATCCTTGGAATAATAATAAGCGCGAAGTGGCACAACATTTGGGTGATGCCCAACCCTTCCCACAATCTCCATCTGCTGCTCAAATTCCCTTTTCCCTACCACGACTTCCTTCAACCTTTTCACCACAACTGTTGTCGACTCCTCCAATATAGCCTTATACGCGGTACCATAACTGCCCTTTCCAAGAACTTCAGCAGAGGCTCTCAGCAAATCCTCAAGATCAAAATTATAAGAACTTCCCTCGAAGAAAACCAGCTTGTTTTTCTCAGGTTCTTGCACCCCGCTTCCAAACTCTTCTTTCGGCTTCTCACTCCTCCCGCCACTAGGACCCTTGCCTTTAGCTGCTCTGGGGCTTCTTCCATCATCTTTCTTCTTTAAACAGCAAAGAACAACAATGAGTGCTACTAAAAGCAATAGCACGCCCCCTCCAACTGCAATTGCAATGATAGCTGCCTTGCTCAGTTTACTTTTGGAGCCATGTCTTGCAGATGCTGGGGAAGGAGGCAATGATGGAGGTGTAGGGACTACGGAGCACGACTTTAGAGGTAATCCACATAGAGAGTTACCCTCAAAGGAAGAAGTCGGGAAAATCTGAAGAGCGGCAGGGATAGAGCCATTCAAATGGTTGTAGCTTAAATTCAAGTGCCTGAGCTTAGTGACATTGAGATTTGGTATGTATCCAGATAGTGAGTTGTTTTGGAGGTTCAACTTAGTTAGTTGTGTTAAGTTTTGTAATGTCTTTGGAATAGCACCAGTGAAGGAATTGTATGACAACTCAAGCACATTGAGGCAGGTGGACAATGAGGTGGGTATGTTACCAGAAAGGTTATTATGCTGAAGATAGAGATATTGTAGAGAAGGAAGAGAAGTGATATCGGGAGGAACACTTCCACTTAGTAGGTTGGTGCGGAGGCTGATATTTCTGAGTGAGTCAATCTTGCCAAGTGTATTGGCAGGGATGGTGCCGACTAGTCCAATTCCAGGGAGCCGGATGGAAACAACACGAGTGCCATTTGGATTGCAAGTGATGCCTACCCAAGATAAACAGACTGGGGTAGCTGGATTCCACTTAAGGTTACGGCGATGTGGGACAGCAGCAGAAAAATCAAGAAGGGCTTGCTTATCAGATCTTAAGTCTCCAATAACCACGGGGCAAAGAATAACAATGATGAAAAGCAAAAGATGCACTTGCGAGGTGTAGAACTTCATGGTGATATTTTTGGTTGTATGGTATAAGATATTGACACTTGAATTCAAAGTAACCTCTGCCATCCTTCATTGTTTCCTGGTTTAGCACCATGACCACAAATCAAAGTGAGGATACAGTAGCATGAAGAAGCAAGCACTATATCAATTATATTTATAATGACAACATTTCTGAAGCTATTTGTAGAATAATTCTAGTTAATTATAAAACGCACATCTGAATCAATCAAGAAACATATAGGCAGTTGCAAGCTTTTGATAAACTTTGCAACCTCTTATTGCTTACTGTAAGATTTTCATTACCATCAGAGATATAATGGAGGAATAAACTTTTTCTGGTTAAAAAATACTTAAAATTCAGAAACATATTTTAAAAATGCCTCATGTAGCCTCAACTATGCAGAGTGACAATTACCGACAACAGAACAACAGTAACCAAATGAAAACAATGCCTCTTGGAGCAGGTTATCTACATCGATCACAATTCACAACCTTGTTGAGAGTAACTAAGAGGATAAGTAACAAAATGAAAAAATAAAAAAAAATACATTTTACATGATTGCATCATTTTCAGTTTTCAACAAGTAGAGATTAAAATATATCAAATGACAACTATACCAACAGGGAGAATATTCAGGTTACAGTTGAAACAAACTAGGCACATACCTAAATCATAGCGGCAAATCAATTAGAAAGAAAAATAAGCAGTGAAGAAGATGACTATAAAAAAGAACATGGTAAGATAGCTTGGTCAGGAAGAGAAAGGAAAATGCTTGGTCCATCAAATGACCAATTGCTCTTAAATATGCAAGCAAAAGTTACTAGTCAACTGGCTGAAACATTAACAATTTTTGAGAGACAGAAGCTTTATCTATAAGAAGATGAACACCAAAAGAAAAAGAAAATTCTAAGATTTTAGCTGAAGAGTAAAGTAAAAGAACTCAAAACAGCATTAACTGTCAAATTAAGTTGTTGGGGTAGGTGATTTAGCTTTCTTGTGACTTCATTACTTGAACTAACATTTCTGCAGTTAATTCACAGAAACATATTTTCTTGCCAACCAACCAGTAACCAATGTAAGTTTCCTTCCTGCTTTTTTTTTACTACACGGAAGAGGAACTACCAGAATTTCTACATTGAATAGAATGAATGAGTTAAGAACACAAATTTAGTTCACATACCACATTTACTGGCATTAGGAAGGAAATTAAAAAGACCACTACTAGTCAAAGTTGTTCAACAACTAAAGTTTCACCAAAACAACAACTAAAAACAAAACATCTTTCATAAAACAAAAACAAAAACCCCAATTGTTCCAATCATTAAGAAGCAGTACTTCACCTCAAGAAGAAAAACACCAAACCCCGAAGTCCCATCCTTTGAAACCAAACCCACAATGTGGAACCCATTTGGGAGTTCCAAACCCAGAAGTGAGCATTAATGAAAAACACTGAAACAAAACACCCCAGATCTGCAAGCTAAGTTAGCAGCACAAGTTGGCACGCAGGGACAAGGAAGGACAAGATTTTTCAATGAGTAATCACCTGAAAGGAAGCAAGGAGGAAGAAGCACAGGGATGATTCATGGAACTGCTCAGAGCCTAAAGCACAGACCCAGATGCATTCACACTGAAGAAGCTAAGAAAGTTGCTGCCTTTGTACTACTATGCTTCAGATTCTCAAGTACTTAACAAAGCATGGAGAATCTGAATCTGTGTAGCTTTAGATTGAACCATGGAAGCTCAACAACAACATCAACCCAGAGAATTGGCATGAAATTGAAGGGCATTTTGGGGTTGAGGTTACCATAGAAGAAGTGAAGACACATGCTTCATTAAGGAGTTCAAAATTAAAGTAAAAAAAAAAAAAAAGGCTCAAGATTCAGGAAAGTGAGCACTTTTTCTTTTATTATTATGTCAAAGTTGGAGAAAAATATAAAAAAGAGCAAAGAGGAAACAAAAAGGTAGCAAAGGATTAAAGAATGGAGTGGACAGCAGAGCAATGCATAATACACAGTGACCTCTTTTCTTCTTGACTAAACCATAGAGAGAGAGAGAGAGTGAAAAGTCAGAGAACAATGCACACGTACTACTAGGAGTGTGCTAATGTTACTGGTGTTGATAACTCCTTAAACGGCCAAGATCAAAAGTACTCTAAAAAAAATAGCAAGTGCACATGATAGGGTAAAGAAAGTAATTTTATGGTTTTCTCCCACTCTCCATGTTTTGTTTTGTTCACCTACTTCTTCTTCTTTTTCCAAGAAAAAAAAATTAGTATATAATAAATTATATAATCTGAGAATCGATAATATATTACTCCCAATGAAATTGAACTCGTATGTTTAACAAGATTTTGAGTTCAGGTTTTGTCAATATAAAAAAAAAGATTAGTCTTTTACAAAGTTAATGAATACTTTATAATTACCAAGAAAATTTATATAATTAAAGAGAGAAGGATCAGAAATATGAAATATAAGAATTAATGTGAGTTGTGATATAAGTAATACAAATATTTTATTATTATTACAAAATAGAAATGATATATTAGGAAAAGTTCAACTTTGCTTTCTTTTCTTTCTTTCTTCTTCTTCCTAATTCCTTTTCATCTTAGGTATTAGATTCCTTCATTCCCTACTCTTGTTTTTGAATGGCAAACTAAGGCAGGTAGAGATGTCTTTATTATGGCCCTGGAAATTGTTCATTCTTCACATACATGGAGTGCCATCACATTTAATTGCATCATCTATTCAATATGCTGCATGATGTCATTCTCATTAACACATTCCATTTTTTTTTTACTATATATCATCTGAATTCTAGAATTATCATTCAAATTTGCATTATCATTCAAGAATTTTACAAACCACTTATTATGTTTCTAATTCAAAAACTATGTGACACTTTTTGTATGATAGGTGAAATTAATAGTTTTTATATGATTATGTCATTTCTTAAATGAAGCCGTTAAGATTAGATTAACTAGTTTGCATCTCAGTCAAACTCTTTGAATTAGTGATTCGCTATTCAATGAAAACCACCATGTGGTATTTATTTCTTCATTAATTTGTCGTAATGGGAAAACTCATAAAAAATCAAATGGAGTCTCTCCATTGAAATTGAAATTTAAACTGCGCATAAAAAACATATAGTCAAGAAAAATAATGGAAAAGACTTAAATGCTTTAAAAATTTGTTTAGTTCCTTTTTTGCCTTTACTCATAGTATACGGAGTATTCTTAAAAGAGCATCTTTTTTTGTTGTTCATACTTCATACAGTGATGAGATTGGTTACTATTTAAATAATAATAATAATAATAATAATAACTATATTCTCATCCCTAGCATTGGATTCAAGCCTTGATTCCAGAGAAAACAAAGTCAACATAATTTTTTTTTAACAAAATCAGTTAGCATCTCCAACGAAATCCATTTTAAATTTTGTCGCATAATTTGTTTGTTTGTTTGTTGAATATTAAATACAGAATGACAGAGGGTAAAATCAGATGTTTAAACTCATAGAGAATAAAATAACCCCTCATTTTATTTTTTAGTTTTAGTTTGATTTCTTAATTTAAACAAGTTTTGCTTTAATTAGTCTTTAAAAGTGTTTAAAATAAATCGTTCCAATAGTTTTTTACTAATAACATTTTTAACTCATGTAGCAAACATTAATTCAATGTAACATTTTTCACAATCTCTCATATATCCCATCAAATTAATATGATAAATTAAAACATCTTAAAGGAATAAAACAGGTAAATAAATTAAATGAGTCACTAAAATTTAGGGTATCTTATTATACGTGATATTAACAAAAGACAATGTTATATAATGAGAGTTGGTGGTGCTACGTAAGTCAAGCACAAGTTTGATTGACAGGTGACAGATGAGAAGACAGTGTGAGAGAGAGAGAGACATCAAAACAAACAAATTAATCTTAATCTACGTTCAACTACTCTCCATTGTTTATTTTGCCAACCACTTCCTTCGACCTATTTTTTGGATCTGGATCTTCCATATATATTATCACGTAAATCAACTATAAACTTCTAAGACTAGTAATAAATGAGAAATGGATAAAGTGTGATAAATTAATAATCAATGCATAAATGGGGACACAAATAAAAACTCGATCGGATTAGGTGCAGAAGAAAAGAGAACATGAATAATCAACACAACCAACTACTATTTTGTTTATTTTTTGCTTTCTTTGGTTGCAGCAAATGGATCCTAAGATCGTTGCATTTGGAGAACATGCAAAATAATGATGATGGAAGATGCATAGCAACCGAAATTTGTGTTAGCTTTGTTCAAAATTGTATTAATGAAGTCATGAGCAGTGGATCGAGCTACTTGGTCAATAATAGAGAAACCTGTTGTTGAGTTTAAAGCTCCAACTCTTTCATCATCATATCATGCCTCAACTTTAGCCAAAAAAAAAAAAAAGAGAGTGCATTATTACATTTGTGGGGCTCCCTCTCGGGTTGAAATAGGGGCTACCAATTTTCTAAAGGTTGTGAATTGTGATTCAAAGTCTTATCTCATCACACTTTAATAAGAGAAAAAGGGAAATTCAGAGGAGCTGTAAAAAACAATATAGCATACAAATTAATAAATATTCTGATTCATTGACCATGTAGAAAGTTAAAGTTTTACACTACTAGCTAGCTAGGAATAAATAAATTACAGCAAATATTATATCAATGTGCTTGATTGATTGAGTTTTTACTCTAATCTAACAGTACATATTATACTGTTGTGCTATTTCTTGATTGAGTTTTCGTTCTACCACTTGAATTGATATATATAACATAATAACTTGACCAAATTTTAGTCAAACTCATAATTGTTCTGATTTGAATTATATATATATATATATATAGTGCATGGTATGACACTTAACTTTGAACCCTACGATAGACAAAGACTATTTTCCCAAACCCCACTCTAGTTTGGTTTATTCAATTAATGTCTGGTGTCTCTTTGATTTGTCATAATATCATATTCCCTTTATCTACAATCAATCAATTAGTAGTAACTAATTAAGTAAACAACTCCTTTAGAAATGATAATGAAAGCCAGTTAAGTATCTCTATCAAGTGGTAGCTCTTTTTCCCATTCAAAGATACATGCACTCGATCGTCATATTTTGTAATAAGAGCGTGAAAAGTGCGATAAATTGACTCTAATTGGATCCAAAGGATGTGAATGTAAAGAGTCCATTTCAATTTCATGCTATGCCAGCTAGCTAGAGAGAAAACGGGGGAACAAACAACAATTTTAAGGTAAAATGTAAAAGAAGAGACTCAGTTCACTTCAAAGTTAAAAGTGTGTTCGATCAGTGTTTTTTACAATTCACAAAGTTGAAGAGTAACATGGTCCAACAAGCATGGACCATGGTCCCCTATAAATATATCAATTATTCATCCGCTAAATGCTTGAGTTGGTTTCTTCTTCTCCTACTAGCCAGGGGACCAACAGCCTTACACAAAAAACATGACAAAAAGGTTTAGCCGATCGAACGTTACAAATAATTTGAGTTGGAGTTTCTAAGGTCCAAGAAACTTCAGAGCCGGAGGAGGCCCATTTCATATGGACTCATGTACTGTACGCTTGCAAACAAAAACAATAAAAGAAAAACACCATAGCTCATTATAACTAATGCAATTGTTATATATGTAATCTAGATCATAAGCAACAAAATTAGGTAACAATAACAACTACAATATTGACGGTGGAACAAAGTACATGTTAGAAAATTAGCAATCAGAAACACAATAAATAGAGGAAAATTAAGGAAGAATTCTATAATCTTTTGAATTATTTATCTTTAGAAAATATAATAATAATTTATAACAATTATTTTTTTCCTTGTTTCATATTTCATGTCTAGGAAGAAGAAGTATATATAAACAAAAATATACATTCATCGCAAAAAAAACAAAAACAACCACGGTTCATAAATAATAAATAGTTTAATGTATTCCAGATATAGGAAATTAGATAACAATATCAATAAATTAGACTCAGTTAGTTTAATGTAATCTAGATACATAAACAAAATTAGGTAACATAACAACTACAATATATTGATTCACCATAATCATGAATGTCTGAAATGCTTTGTAAAATAAAATATAAAAATATTGGAATTCGCAAAGGAAATAAAGAGATTCGAATGAAGAGAAATAACTATTGAAATCCACAGAAGAATGTCTATTCATAGACTTGCAATTAATTTGAAATTCCTAAACAAACTAATATGCTATCAAATTTATTTGAAATTTAAATAACAAACTAAAATAAAATATAAATGATAAAACCCAAAAAAACAACAACTCAGAATCAGAATCTCTGAGGAAGAATCTTGATGGTTGTTTCAATGGAGTTGGCCTCTTCTATCTCCTACTGTTTTGATCATCAGAACCAGAGTCTCAAGAAGATTTGTATCCATTTTTAATTGCAAAAAGAAATATAAGAGAAAAATTATTTTTTCTTATCTTATTGACTTATTCGTATTCTTGCTTGTTTTTCTTTCTTCTAATTCCCTTTTTTTATCTTCGATAAAATTATCATAGGAAAGTGTTAAAATGTGTATATGCAAGACGTCACCAACATTGACGAGAAAGGAAATGTGATCGGGGGACATTGAAGCTCAAATCCCATCCTGAAGACAGATTTGTAGTGGTGATGTGTTGTTGGATCTAAGGATAAATATTAGTTGTGGGTTTGTGTTATACAAACCCGATTAAATTTTTCATCCAATGCTTCTACCATTCGACATGTCTAGGGTTGAAAGTAAAAGCATTGCAGAATAAAGTTTAATCGGGTTTGGAATGCATAGATACTTACAATTTTTTTTGTTATTACTGTCGTGGTCGTCATGATTTTTTGTAGTAACACATTTTGATGAACATTTTTTTATGATTATTTTTTTTTTATAGAAGATAAAAATGGAATTAGAAGAGATGATAAGGTGGGAAAATACGAATAAATCAGATAAGAAAATAATTCTGTTCTTATAAAACTTTTTGCAATTAAAAAGAGATAAGAAAAAAGAAAATAATATGATGAAGATGAATTGTATCTCCTCTCGGTCGCTTAATTTGTCCTCTCTTTTGTTTCTTCTTCCTTTACGTTCTCACTGGCATAATGGAATGCATCATGTATGAAACCAAAGTATTCCAAACTAGTCATTTATATAGCATTAATAAAATTTATTATTATTATTAAAATAATATTTATTGCTACTTTTATATTAATTATATGCTAACTTTATTGTTACTTTTATAAAGTATTTAATGTTATTTTATATAATATTGAATGTTATTTTATAATATTTAATACGTTATTTAATGTTGTTTTCTTATACAATATTTAATGTTTTTTTTACTGCTCTAATATTTAATATCATATTTAATGCAATAGTATTTAATATTATTTATATTATATTGTTTATATATCTAATATTTTATTTTGAAATATATATTAACTTAGAGCATCATTGGTGAGAGTTAATTAATATATTGTTTAAAAAAATATTTTAATATACTATATATGATTATAGATTGATTAAAATTAGATCCAATTATTTGTACAAACAACTTTTTTTCTTCTGGTATACAACCGTACTACCCGTACCTTTTTAATGTTATATGCTTTTATTTGGTTGATAAAATAAAATATTTGTGAATTAAAGAATTTGTTGATAAAAAAAACTTTCATTAAAAATAAAATTAATTGAATTATTAAGAATAAAAAATTGAATTACTTATTGAAAATATATAATAAATATTAGTATTGGGGATTTGGGAGCATTCAATGCTATTTAATGTTATTTTTATATAATATTAAATGTTATTTTGTAATATTTAATGCGTTACTTAATGTTAGTCAACGTTGTTTTCTTATACAATATTTAATGTTTTTTTACTGCGATATATTTAATATCATTTAATGTTACTTTTACACCTGTTAAACTATATAATAAATATCAGTATTTGGAGAAATTTAATTATGCATTCTATATAAAGTCAATTAAATTTGTTCAAAGACTTTTACAAATTCAAATCTTGGTAACTTAATTCATGTCAACTATTAAAAAAAAAACCATAGTTATGTCAGTTGGCCAACTGTTATCATTTCCATTATAGGATTTAGGCGGAGAATGAAGAAAAAGAGACTTTCAATAATATTCTATTACACGTAATGATGTATCACACGTGATCCAACATTAACAATCTACGTTTTGTCAAAAAAAAAAAAAAAACATTAACCATCTACGGAGTATATAGTAACTAATATAAGCATTATGGTTCATAAAAAAAAAAATATATATATATATATATAAGTATTATGTAGTATTTTGCCTAGCTTTAAAATGATGAAGCTTTAGAATTTATTTATTTATTCTGGAAATCACCATAGCATTGATTCGAAGTCACATGAATAATTCTTTTTAAGCTATTTTAAAATACACAATATATTCTAACACCTTTTTTTTAAGTTAAAGTTTGTTGAAATTTAAAAACTAATTTCAAATCATTTGATTATTTTTTAACATAAAATCGTGTTTAAATAAAAGCTCTATTTATCTGATTAACCATAAAAATTTATTCAAAACACAACATAAATTAATTCAAAAATATATTAAGTTTGTTATAAATAAACTTGTTAGAAAAGAAAAAGAGAAAAAAACTTATACATTGTTATGTAAACTTATATATTGTGTAAAATTATTTTATGTCAATCATAACCTTTCGTTTATATTAAAATAGTTAAATTTTATAAAATTATTTCAAAATTCATTATAAATCATAGATTATGAGTTTTACATTGAAGGAGCATTTTATTTAAAAGGAAAATCCTAATAATAATACGAGCTCCTTGAATCATAGCAAAAATTTTAGCTCGTGCATGTGGAGGAAAGGCAACACAAAATAGGACCAAAGGAAAAAAAGAAGAAACTTATCACATCTGGTTGGAAACAATGTACTAGTAGTACAACCGTAAATGCTAGCCGGATAATTGAATGGCCAAAGAGGATCAAGAGACATCGTATATGATGCACATTGGCCATTAAAAATATGCAAAATCATAGGAGGTGTTTGATTTCAGCAAATATTTTTTTTTCTGGAAATAATTTAATGTAATCTAGATGCAAGAAAATAGGTAACAAGACCAACTACAATTGATGGCTAAACAAAGAAACAAACAGACCCTAAAAGATACAAGTGAAATTGTGAATATATCAAGCAAACCCAAGAAGATGAAAAGTTAGCACGAATCAGAGCATATATTATAATTCTTATAACATACACAGATATGATCAAATCTAATATAAGAAATCCAATCACGTCTCACTTTTTTCTTAATTACAAATTGACGCCTTCATAAAAAAAAATTAACAATCAAAAGAGAAAACGTAACTACTTAAAAAAAAAAAAAAAACTTTTCACAAAGCATGGAAATTTGAATTGACTAATAACACTTATGGATGATGAATGACTGAACAAAAAACGAAATCTAGGAAATGGAGAACCTTCTCCTTCTGGGCTTGGTAATGTCCACAGGGGCTTCGTCGATGTGTGACGTGTCCTTAGACCCATTCTTGAACGGGTTCAACTTGCTCAGTTTCTTCGACATGGAAGAGAAGAACGTGGGCTTTTTAACGGGCCCAACATTTTCCCTCCCAGACGACGACGGTCCGTGATGAACAACATTCTTCTGCATATCGGAAATGAACATTTTCATCTTCGTCAGCTCCGACCGCAGCTCCTCGTTCTCGCGCACCAGCGTAACGTCGGCTTGCAGCTGTTTTTTCTCCGCTGCCGCCGCAGCCGCTACCGCCTCCTTGTCCTCCGCCGTGCCGCTCCTTATCTGTAGCTGGTCGTAGTATAGCGCGTGGAGCACGATCTGCAGCGGCAAACGCTTGTTCTTCGACGCGTGCACACGCGCCTCGTACGATAGTTTTAACGGGTCCAACACGCTGCACACTTTCTCCTTCTCTATCTCGTCCAAGTTTGGGTGCACCTGCAACGACCGCGCGTGGAGTTATAGAACTACGCATATGAATATATGATCATCTTTAAAACATTATTTCAAGAATTAATTAAGAGTGAGTGATAGTTGAAGATCCAATCAAAGTGATATAATCAAATAATTCAACCTTAATTTTAAACGTGTCAGTACACTACTAGTCATTTAGCTCCTTCGAAGTTAGATTATGTCTAAATTAGTAAATTCAGTTAGTTAGTTAGTTTCATTATAAACGGTGTCGTTTCCTTTAGTTAATCTAGTTTAGGAACGTGATTATGTTAATATTCTGTACCTTGAGGTAGATATCGACGGCACGGTATAGATCGTCGTCGGATTTTCTGGCGCCTTTGGGAATGAGGATGGCAATACCGTTGAATTTCGAGATGGAGAGTTCGCCGTACGCGGCGATCTCGGCTAGGTACGAGTCAACGGTTTTGGCCACGCGCTGCATCGCGGCGGAGAAGTCCTCGTTGAAGGTGACGCCGGAGTTGAACACCGTTGTGGTCTTCTCCTTCTCCACAAAACCGGAGATAATTCTCCTCACGCTGTCTAGATCCAAGAGGCTCTCGCCGTCGTAGGAGAACGTGAGCACGAGGAGGTCGTCCACAGTCACGTGCACGAGAATCTCCGTGACGCGCTTCTCGAGCTCGCGCTTGCATGCGCTCGACGCGCGGAGGTAGATCCCGCAACGCAGGAGACAGCAGAGGAAGTTGATCGGAAAAGCCGCTTTCTCCGTCGGAAAGAGAGGAACGATAGCCTGCAGAAGCTCGCGTTGTTCGGTTCTTTTCGACTCCGAATCTGAATTGCCGGATTCCGATGACCGGATTCCTCTTCCGCCGCCGGTCTGATCCCTGACGAGCTCCCTCAGCGCACGTTCGATATACGTAATCAACGCTCCGGCGACGGTCAAGTACTTCGCGCCGCGCTGCTTCATCGCGGTGATTACCTTCGCGAAAGAGTCGACGTCGAGCACGGCGAGCTCCTCCGTCCACCAGTTCGGCGGCGACTGGCTCGGGAAGTTCGCCTCGCTGAAAGCCTTGGAGCTGATCACCTCAACGCAGCGGTCAACGACGTTGACCTCGACAGCAAAGGGAATAAGCTGCCGGCAGGACTTGAGAACCGCGACGGCGCTGTGGAGCGTGGAGAGACCGACCTGAGACAGGAAGTCCTCCGTCCTTCCAGCGAGGTTTCCGTCGCAATACTCGTCGGTCATCTGTAGGAACATGGCGGCGCAGTGCAGCGCCGCCACGTTGTGAACGGTGATCTCGAAGTTAACGCCGTAACAGAATTTCGCCGCTTTCTCAAAAGCTTCTTGGCCACCAGGTATGTTCGTAAGCTCTATCTTAGTTAGGTCACTCTCCTCTGATTCCATTATCACTTTTCTGATGTAGTTACTCTTTGCCGCCAGAATAAACTGTGTTAACAAATTCAATACTTAATTAAACTTCAATACACCAAATCACAGAGATATATCATGAATTACAATCAAACAACAATATTTTGGTACCTTGTGGAGAGAAAAATTGGATTCTCCAACTGCAACAATAACATCAGTTGGAAAGTCTGGGGAGAAAACCCTGCAATAACAATTGATTTATGAAATTGATTCTTATAAGAACAAACACTAACTGAATCATAATCATGAAACTGTGCATTGGAGAAGAATGAATTAATGAAAAGCGTGAGAATGAAAATGAAGGAGTGGAGATGGTGTTTACCATTGCCCGGTTCTCTCCATGGCAAGGGAGAATCTGGTGGGGTTGGGGGTTGCCATGAGCTGATGTAGTTGGTTTTTTCGTGGTCTGAATTGGATTAAGGGTTTGAGAGTAACAGCATCAAATATGGTGTGCTTAGCTGTTATTATAAGGGGATTTTTGATCCCTGTAGATTCATTTCATTATTAAGATTGTTATCTTGTTGTGAATTGAGTTTGTCACTGTGGTCCATGTCTGTCATGTTTTCTTTTTCACTCACTTGTTGTTATCTTATTTATCCTTCCATTAAATTGATTCCCTTTTTATGTTTTGAGAGTATCATACTCTTCATAAATTTTTAGCACAGTTCATAGATTTTTTTTGGATTCGAAAAGAGAGCAAGACTCTTCATAGATATTATGATGAAAAAAAAAGAAAAGTGAATAGTGATTAAATAGTTAATTTGACAAGACATGGAAAGAAGTAATTATAAAAGTAATATAAAAAAAGTAAAATATGATTTTGTCCCTCTAAATATTTTAGAATGTTATTTTTAGTTCTTATAAAAAATGAATACTCTTTAGTATTTTTTTTTTTCTAAGTGAGATTACATACATTTTTTAATGCAATCAACCGTATGTATTTTTTTTTTAGTGAATTAAGAGAATTTTGCACAAAAAAATAAATAAAATAATGTCTTTAATTTTCTTATTCTAGAAAAAAGTTATTGGGTGATTTAAGATTCTTATGATCTCAAATAATTTCTACAATGACACCTAAATAAGTATTATTAATTTTTTTTCATAAATTAAAACTTGAATATGTGTCACGTAAAAAATAATTAAACTCATCAATACAAAATAGTGTAAGATTAGCTAATAATTTTTCAGTGTGTATTTTGGTTACCAGTCACAGTCAGGGACACATTATTCAGCAATAAGTCCAATATATGTTGCTTGGTGCAGCGTGTGAGAATTGACTGAGAAGTAACCATTTTCCACTTTGAACTTAACGCATAGGCTATTGACCGTAAAGCTGAATCACACGGTTAATCCGCTAGCTGTTTCCAACAAGTGGGTAGTTTGAAATTGACATTTAACAACGACAGTGTTTTTGTTAGCTACTCAACTTCCAAACAAGACCTCCATCTGCTAATAATTATAACTTTTTTCTTCTCTTTGACTGAGGTTATCTTACTTTCTTCATTACCCGTTTCCCTTTTTCTTCAATCTGTTTTTAATTAAACTTGCAGAATTGACTCTTTAAACTTTAGGTTTATTTCTGCTGTGTAGCTTTTCTTCTCATAATTTGAATATGGGAGCTTGGAAATGATCCAGTTTGTTACTACTCCACACACCATCAAAAAAATGTTTTTTTTATTAACATTAACTAAGAACAAAATAAAGATTTGGGATACCATTGTTGAAGCTTCAAATAGAAAAACGCTATTATTGCTGAAAGCTAGTTTTGGTGGTTGTCTATATATATAGGTCGTCAATGACTTTCATTAAAAGCTAACTATCTTAGCAAGGTCTTACATTTGCCCATCACTAAGAAAGAATAACATTAGGGCATAGAAAAAGACAGTTCTTCTTTTCTTTTCCCACGAGAAAAAGGCTTTAAAACTAAAAAAAAAAAAGGCACTTAAGAAAATCCAAGATATGTATGTATACAGCAAAGGGAAGCCAGTTACTTTTATTATTACTTTGGTTGTTTAACATTAATTTTAGTGAAAGTTTACACTTAAAATAGAACGCAGGGAAAAAGATGAAAAGAAATAACTCTTGCATACATAAATATATTTCGGGGGAGTCATTTCATTCATTATCTATTTCGTTTTACCATATATCTCTATCTTGTTAGATTTTGTCATTAGTACACTCTGTTATTAGGCTTCGTTATTTCACCTGCTCAATAATAACTGAGATATGATTTTGAGGTTAAGCGTTAAACTAATCATTGAGGGAGGGAGACAAATAATAATAAAACATGAGTTCGCTTTAATCATGTGTTGTCTGTTATGGATTCGCGCTCGCGTGTAATGTAACAAGTCTTAAGATCGATAATATCCACCTCATCATGAATTTAAAACATTTGAGTGTGACCAAATGTTCCTCTCGTTAATTATCCTAGCTCGATGAAATGTATCAAAAGTGATAAAAAGAAAATATGTATACCAAAAGCAATTAAATGTAGGCCAGCAATATTGTGGAGCTTGATGTTATATGTTCAATAAATTGAATGTCACCATGTGACATGTGTGCACCATTGTAAAAAAGGAAAAGAAAATGCATACCAATTTTTATTCTGAACATATTTCTTTAAAAAATAAACAAAAATGAAAAACTTGTTATTCCTTTAAACTTAACTTTTAGTCGATCATATATACTTATAATTAATTATTACTTATTAGTTCTATGATTAACTGTTAAGGATCCCATTTGCTTTAAAGCTAACTAAAATTAAATTTGAAGTGATTAAAGAATCTAAGATGCATATTAAAATGAATTGAATCATAAATTGAACGTTTAGAAAGTACAGTAATAATGAAGCATTCGGTGGAAGATGGCGATGGGACGTGAAGTGCATGGGAGGAATTGAAACGGGAACATGGTGCGTATGCATGTATGTGAATTGTGAATTGTGAACTGAACAATTTGTTCGTTGAGTTAGCGCAGCGTGTCTCCGCCACTCAATCAAACGAGTGGCTGTGATGCTTCAACAGCGACAGCATCTCTGATACTGATACTAGGATACAGATCCGCCACGTCAGACTTACACTCCACCTTGTCTCCATGTGGGTCTCCACCATCTTTCTTATCCATTATTAATGATGATATTTAATTATTTATACACCATTTTTTCTTATATTAGTTTTAAAGATGTCATATACATATAATAATTGAATTGAGAAAATATGTTAGGCACCGAAGCTGTAAAATATGTAATTGGTTAAATTTTATATAATAATTATCTAGGTTATACTAAGTGTGATTTTTTTTTATTGATTAACTCTATAAATTATTTTACATTTTCAATATATAATATGCTGTGTTTATCACTCTTCATTAAACGCGTTTATCAAACTTTTTTGTTAAATAAAGTGGAGGGATGGAAAATAAATGGTAGGATCGTCTCAAGATTGTATTAAGCTAAAAGTGAAGAGAAAAGTCAAATGGTGGAATGAGTCTATTTTCCAAAAAAAATCACTTTTTTTTTTCTCATACTCCACGATTAAATGAGAAGAAAATTTTTTTTTTCTTTCCTTTTTTCTCATTCCAAAACTATTTTTTATCTTTTTATTTCACTTTTTCTTAAATTAAATATGCTTATGTCTGGATGGAATTATCGTTTTTTTTTTTTTTTTTTAAAGGACATGCATATTTTTCAACTTCTAGTTCTAACACAATTTCTCTTATTTTAAAGGGGGTAAAGAGAGAAAAAAAAAGTGGCTAAAACGAAAAATCGAGTGCGATTGATTTTGACTTAGAAGCAAAATCCACACTACTCCAAAATAACATTAATTACAATTGAAAAAGTAGCTACTACAACCAAAATACACGTAAGAGATTGGACCTGATTTTGTGGAGTTGTCTGCCTAATTAATTTATATATGTAATAAATATAAGGATAAGGTTTTACCTATTTTTAATCCAATACAATTAAACTTAATTGGTTGGATTGAATTGATATTTTTTTTAAAAATTCAATCCAACTTTAATTGAAATGTACTGGGTTGCATAGGGTTGAACCATTAAATAAATGTCCTTTTTTAAATCATGAAATTTAAAAAAAAATTCAATCTAAAAATAATAAATGTTAATTTTAAAAATTAATATTCATGAAACATTTATTATTAATAAGTTTTTTTTACAAATAAAAAAATAAAAACATAAATTTTATATTATATATTAGTGTTTTTAGCGCTTCAATATTAAAATTTTATTATTTAGCATATTAGATTATTAGTAATAATATATAATTAATATTTTATATAGATTTATTAATATATGCAGGTTGAAAGATTGATTTTAAAATATTATACCTGTCATTCAATCCAATTAATTAAATTTATTAAAACAAAATCAATCTAACCCAATATTCAATCCTACGAAAATTTATTTTTGTTGGGTTGGATTAGATGGATTTGTAAATTGGATCTGATTTGCTTACACACCTATTTCTAATTATAACTATGGAGGATTTTGTTTTACAATTTCTAAAATATTATTTGATTTATTTTCGTTACTTAAATATTGTTTCATTTAATTTTTCATTTATACCATTTGGGAGATTTGTTAGTGGCTAGTTAGATGAAAAATTAATGAATATCATGTGACATAACAAAGACGTGACATTAAAAAATAATTATTACTTTTTCTTCTTTAAATTTTTTTTTTTTTAATTTCACGTCATCATTATGTCAAATGACATTTATTGATTTATTGTATTGTCTAAGTGAACAACTGTCCTTTAAATGATAAGGATGTCAAACAAAATAATACTTAAAGGATGAAAATTAACCATATAATGTTTTATGAATTATAAATAATTTTTTTTAAGACAAAAAATATATTTTACCCTAAATATAATATAATATACTATATATATCTAGTTGAATCAACCCAGTAAACTTCATTTGTGGTTTGATTTTTAGATCATCTTGCATATTTACTTATATGAATTGTTTATATTATTTTGGTGAACCTTACAATTTTACATAGACTTAAGTATTTTATAAATAAATTAACTCTAATAATAAGATTGTTAAAGTGAGTGTTTAACTTAATTGCAAGAGTCTATTTATGATATAATTTTATATTTATGATATAATTTTGTTAAGCAACTTCACATCATTTGCTTTAATGATAAAAAAATTATTAAACAATGTTAGTTAAACTTAAGCAATTGAAGATGCTCTTAGATTTGATTAAGTATGTGAGGTGAGATTTTTAACGAATCTTAAGTATGGACAATTTGGGTGTTTCTTGTTTAAATTAATCGATGAAGGTGAAAATTGAAATAAAGTGACATTTTAAGAGGATAAAATACGTTTTTATCTAAATATAATTTTCAGATAAAATTAAACTAATTTAAACAAGTTATTTTCACTCATATAAAATTTGATAAATTGCAAAAAAAAATAAAAAAATAAAGAAAAGTAAATTGAAACTAAAAGTATAATGTTACAATTAGACTCGATAATTTGAGCCTGGCTCGATATATAGAGTTACTTGAACAACCTATAATTAACCCATTGACCATTGTCCATGATATTAGTTTCCATCAATACACCTGATCTTGTGCTTGCATTTTTAAACTGCCTATTAATCTTTGGACACAAGTTGAGAATTATTACACGATGAACAATCAAAACAACAAATTTATATCTTGCACGACATCACATCATGCATGCATGCCAACTAAAATAAATCTCGTAAGGATGTTTTAAGTACATAGAATTATCCCAGAATTAATCTGTCAAAAAAATAAATAAATTAACGATCCCAGAAAATATCTGTTTGTAATTTTGTATACATGCTTTTATTTTGATGACGTGTTTTAATGAATTAATCTATATTTTCTTTTGATAATTTTTTTTATGTTTTGATGAATTTAATCAAAATTTATATTAATATTTCAGACAACAAAAATGAATATAATTTCAATCAATTTAAATTGAATTGAATTTAGATTTCAATCTAAAATAAATATATAATATTACGGAAAATTAATTGAATGAGTTGACTTTTTCTCTTAAATTTCATATGTATAATCTTATCATGGACGTGAAAGTGTGGCCAATATTTATCGTGTGGGTAGCCAATAGTATGAAAGGTTATTCAGTCCTGTTACTCTCTTTATTTATTAATTCACCTAAATCTAATTAAATTCCAACATAACCCAATCTGAACTGGATATTCTTGTGGATAACAATCTCTTATTGCAAACCCCACATTCATCTTAAGAGACACTCACATAGATTATGACCACTTCTCTGGATATGCAAAACAATGAAAGATGTACATAAATTCTATGTATCAATTGAGGCAGAACCCGAAATTTTATATCAAAGAATTTCTTAACAAAGTTGTGATGTTTAGGGCTATGGTGTACATGTAATTAAGCATGGTGATTTAGGTTTAGTTAACTAGTATATGAAAAATATTTTGTTGAAAACTGATCACTTTGGTGGATTTTTATATTTTAGAAAAGATTAATTTAATTGTTGGTTGAAAAATATTCTTAATGTATAAAAATTGCAACAGGTTAAGAATGATAAGCCAAATCTTCTTATTCTCTTGTACGAATGCTTATGAATTTTAATAATCCCGCAATATTGTTACAAGTAGTTCTCGTTGAAGGGTTAATCAAGACCATAAACGTACATTTAAATATTTTTTTCTCGGTATATTAAGTGAGAGTACATGTTTATTAGCGCGTATATATATATATATATATATATATATATATATATACACACGGTGTATTAAGTGAGAGAACATCTTTATTATGAAAGATGAGAAGTTTAAATAACAGATTAAATCTTAATGGTCCAGATATAATTTTGAATTAAAATTAAATGTGATTTTCATCTTATACAATCATATCTCTTCTAATTATTGCGCATTTACATACAGTTGTTCCATCACCATGACCATTGCCGTCACCACCAACAAGGCCACTACCATCATGGTTGTCGTCATCACCATGACCACTACCGTCACCACCAAAGGGCCACTGTCACCACTACCATCATAACCATCACCACCACCAATAGGACTACCGTCATCGTCATCATCATAATCACCGTTACCACCAATAGGACCATTATCATGGTTGTCGTTTCCGTTGTTGCCGCCATCACTATCGCCACGGTGGTAGTGGCGGCAACAATGAGGACAATGATCATGATGGTGGTGGTGGTAGCCCTATTAGTGGTGGCGACGGTAAAAATGACGGTGGTGACCAATGTGGTAGTGACAGCAGGTCATAGTGATGAGATAATAAATGCACAATAATTAAGAAATATATGATTGTATAAGGTGAACATCATATTTAATTTTAATTCAAAATTATATCTGGACTATTAAAATTTAATCAATGATTGTTATTCATGCATTAGGGCATTCCTTTTGTCATCCTATTGCTATCAAAAGGTTTGGTTGATAATATTGTTTCTTCTTTTCTTTGTTTTATTTTGCTTCTCTTCTAAGTTGAAAACCACGAATAGTTGTTTGTTCTTATACAACGTTTCTTTTGGCAACACAATTTGGTTCTGTCATTTTTGTAACGCAAGTTGGACAGTGATTGATAGTGCACGTTGGACAGGGATATGTCTATCCAATAATGAAAAATTTGGCCTGTATTGCTAAACCTTTCTATTTCCTTTAAGTCACCTTATCTTTCTGAGTTTGGCCCAAAGTTTTTAATATATATATTTGAATTACTTGTGTCCACATATATAGACATTTGATTTAACTAATTCTAATAGAATATTGTAAGATTATTTGAGTGACAAAACTTTCTTTCTTAAGAATTTCAACTAGAAATTCTGGGTTTAAGTAAAGCAGCATTTGCTAATTGATTTATACACTTGATAGTTGACCCAAATTTAAATATAACTAAATAAATTAGACACATAATTTCTTAAATAATTAAATAAATTAGACTATTGCTAAACTATGATATATATAAATTTCAAGTTTTAGAAACTAAAATGATAAAATTCATAAGATGTCATATGTGACAGTCTTGTTGACCTTGTGAGGATATATGATATATATTCATTATATTGGATTAACACTTAATTAGAACCCAGTGCCTAAATAAATAGCTAGCTAGTTGTTGTTTCTCAACGAGAATAGTTTAAATATTTAATTGAAGTGAATATTATTGTTGATACAGTATCTTGGTATGATCATGCATTATGTATAATTAATTCAAAGTTGTCGCAATATTATACCATGAGCGTGCGTGCGTGTAAGTAAATTAATTTGTTAACTAGTGTTAATTATCTGAATGGGGTGTTGTGTCTCTTTTGAGCTGTAAGTTGGTATTATATTAAAAGACACGTTCATCATGATTGTCCAATTGTTAGAAATTAGAAATCACCATGTCTCATTTCATGACAATATATTAGCAGGAATATATAGTATATTGTTTTGTGATGTACCTTGTGTTTTTTTTTTTTGGGTGCACTTGTGAATTGTCATGTACAGTACCTTGTATATAATATGATGATATTTGTTAATGATTTTAAATTTTGCTATTAAAACTTGTGACTTATCAATGGTATAAATAATTAAAATTTTTGTAACTGTTGACCGAAAAGGGTAGGAATGTCAAATGTGTATGGTCCTTTAGGGGTTGGTTATAGTATATATATTGCCTTGTTATGCTCATTAATATAGGGTGGCTATTACTAGAGCATTGAAACTCCTTCGTATATATATATATATATGTAGTTTGTGCTGGTACCATTTTATATTTTATATATATTATACTATTTGTTGATAAAAAAAAAAAATTGTGACTTATCCATGCTTTGGAGAATTGGATGTTGCCACGAAGAATATAAATTCTTTCTGTTTAATTACCGGGCACGCAATCATTGAAAGAACTCAAATTATCCTACAAATAATAATTTAAAAATAAGGTAAAATATAATAAGATAATAAAATAAAATAATAATAATTAAGTCTTAAGTACGGTACACCAAAAAATTAAAAAAGTTACGCTTACGCATGTAGTGATCTCCATTCCAAATTAGCATTAGATTAATATTCTAAGTTGGCAACTTAGTTTTTGAACTCGCATAGCAACTTCTTGTTCAATTTAAAGATTAGATCTGGATGCAAGTGCATCTGGGTTTGAATTATTAAAGTCTTTGAATTTTAATCATGTGGGGATAAAGAAAACTATTGTTGAAGAGAAAACTTTATTAAAATTGAGCAGTCAAGTATTTTTATTGAAAAATGATTATAAGGTTGATTTGATGGTAAGAAGGGAAGGGAAGGAAAGGTGGGATAGGTGGTGAGTTTGAGTTTTCCTTCTAATGATTATTCATAAAGTTAGTAAATTTTTTTCACCTATAATATAGAAAGAAAAAAAAAAATCAAGTTCGAGGATAGCTTCGAATGTCTGAAATCACCATTATTTTAAGTATTAATTTGTCAAACTTGACTTGAGTTTATTATTTGATAGAGTCAACCTCAATCGTATTAATTCATTAATTAAGTTGAAAATTAATTGACCATGTATTGTTTAAAAAAATATAATATATATATATATATATATATATATATATATATATATATATATATATATATATTCCAATTGGATCAAAGTTTTGTTAGATTAAATATTTCAACAAATACTTATAAGAAAATAAAATAAATCAAATTTCTTTTATAAATAGAAAATTAAGTTATGATTTTTAGTACGTTTTAATTAGGAGAAGTTAGACCCTTTTTTTTTTGTAAAAAAATAAAACATATTAGAATTTAATTTAATTCATGAAGGAAGTGTATATTATAATAAATTTATTGAATATTGATTGATGTAAGACTGATATTTTAGTCACAACAACCGAGATTAAAAAAATAGTCAATTTCTAAATTATTTTCTTAAACTATATTTAAATAAGTTTCAATAATTAGTTTCTAGCTTTTTAGTTACTTATTAACTAGATTCTAAATTAATTTTTGATTAATTTAATGACTAATTTGGTAAAGTGATGGATAAATTGGTCTTAAATTTTTTTTTTTCTTGTAGTAAGTAGTTTTGTTTTCCTTGTATAAATGTTAATCTAAACTAGGTTGCTAGACACAACAAAAGATCTTGTACATTCGTGTAGTCTTCATCGCATATATAAACTTGAAAGCATTGGAAGGAACATTTATCGTCAAAATATTAAAGATATTTTCTGAAGATATATTTTTCAGTCGTCCTCCATCAATTATCTAGAAGAAAACTTGAAGGGTTCTCGATTATTAGCATATAAAAATTTGATACCAAATCAACACTCATGACTCATGTACATGAAAAATGCCATGATGCTTAATCATTTTTGACTTTTGAGATCGACATCTAAAATTTGTTGTAGGTAACCATATTAATATAGGTATCAGATATTGATCAATCTGACTCATTCAGTTTAAGTTTTAACCCATTACGTACGGTGTGCTAATATATACATTTTGGGTTTGAATTAATTAGATTAAGTCGATTTAATGGAAGGTAGCTAGGTTTTGGTGAGTTGCGGGCTAAATGAGTTACTCACTTTTTTCCTTGGTGATACGTACGTTGGTGACAAAACCTCTTCATATATTCATGAGTCATGACGATAAATGTTAGATAGAAAAGGATATGGAAGTGGTGGCCAGAAAAGATGAGAGGAAAAAAAAAAGAAAAAAAATCAATCAAATTAAACGTCGACGAAGTTACTAATTCACGTGAGGTTGATTAATCTGGCCACAGATAGATTGTGTTCATATTAGCCTTATTATTGTATAGGTTAAGTTTAACAAATCGATCTTGTCCTATGAACAACTTGGTCTAATGTTTAATTATTATTATTACTTTTTTGACTTTTATTTAATTAAAAAAAATACCTTCAAAATTTTTCTTTGAAGATTGAAGTTTGGACATTGAAAGCATACAAGTGGGCCTCTCCTCTCACGTCCTTGCTCCCACAATCTTGGCTCTTTTTCTATAATCTCAGTGGTTGCCTTGTTCTTGTCGAATTCATTCATATCATTAGTTAATTACTATCTTTATAAGTAAATATAATTTTATAAAATCACGGTTTATAATATACAATGCCTCTTGAAAAAGTTACTAATATTTTAGAATAAACGACCAATTCTATATTTGGATTCAAGAAAGTCAAAACGACCAACTACATAATAAATAAATAAATGTGATTAATTTGATAGCATCATGAATCTCTGTGTTTGATTCCGCAAGTTAAAAAGACCAACTCCGCCGAAGAAAAGTTCTTATATATCTCTCTATAATGTTGCTATATATATACGAATGCACCTGCGTTGAGAATTAATTAGCTATGGTCTACGGTGAAGAAAGTGATGGCCTTCAATTTCGTCATCACAACTAAACTATTACTACGCTTGCAATATTCATATTCCACGTAGCATTGGTGACTTGGTCTGCACAACTTTACATTTATCATGTACACTTCCTATATATATATATATATATAACGATTTTTCAACGCTAATCTTCTTTCTTAATTATTACTCGGTGTATGAAGTTATATATACCCCACGTGTTGCTTGCAAGTTATATACACACACAATCTTTCTGCGTTTTTTAGGATAGGTTCTATTGTGTTCTTCTGCAAGTGGGGTTCTTTTTCTTGTCTTAAGACTTTCTAGTAGAAAAGGGTATTCTTTTGTGGTTTGATGATAGCTTTGTGGGATTTTTTTGCAGCTGGATATGCATACACGAGGTTACTTTTGAAGGGTATTCTGTTTTATTTTGATCACTAGTATATATCTGTGTTTTTGGAGTGAGAATAAGTTAGTCATATATTTTGAGTGCACACAGCAGCAATGAATATTGATTCTAACTGGTTAAGTTCAGGAGAGACAATCAAGAAGAGGCTTGGTGATCAGTTCTTCTGGGTTCCAGCTGGGATGTATCTTTCAAAGTGTTGTAGGTGTGAAGTTGTTTTCTGCTTCTGGTTTTGTTGCTATTTCCTATTGGCTGCTGCTCAAGTCACTGACCCCACAGAAGGTATATTCCTCTCCCCCACTCTAAGGAAGTAGGTATATTGGCTGCTGCACTTTCTTTCTTTCTTTATGATTCTGAAAGTGGTATAGTTTTTCTATTAAGGAGGACTTTCTGTCATATCTCATAATATATACTTCCATTCTTATTATAAGCAACAAGTGATACTGTATTTTACACTATACTTGCTGCTTATGATAAAGACAAGAAGTAGTATTACCAAATATATGTTTTTCTCTCTTTGATGAGGACTTTTATCAATATATTTATTTGTTTCTATGCTTATAATCATGCAAAGTAGTAGTATTATCAATAAAGCTAGCAAAATATGAAAATGTTGTATTTATGTCTCAAGTAAAATAATACTCCCTCCATCTCATTTTATTTGTTACTTTTGGAATATTTCTTTGTCTCAAATTATTTGTCACTTTAGAATATAATTTTTTTTTTCCAATAATACCGTCAAGAAATAAATGCGTTAGTATATGTTTAGCTGCTAAAGAGTAGTTAATCATTTATGAATTAATTAAGGATCTTAATTGTAGTAAAACAATGGTATTTTTTATCTTAGAAATTGGTATAAGCTATTGTTTTCATTTGGTTCTATTGATAGTGTGATTATTAATTTCATTTGCATTAACATGCAGTTGAAGCATTGAGAGCCATAAAGAGAAGTTTGTTTGATATCAATGGAAATTTGAGCAGCTGGGATCATGGAGACCCATGTACATCTAACTGGACTGGGGTGTTGTGCTCCAATACAACAGTGGACAATGGCATTCTACATGTTCTACGATTGTATGAAACTTTAATCTTCCACTTAACATTTCTTTTTGTAATAACCATGTTAACATGTATAAGCTTCCTTTTCTTGCTCCATATTTTATTCATTTTTCTCCCTTTAATCTGTTAAGTTTCAAATAGATTCACAATAGCAAGAGGGTCTAACTCAGTTGGTTAAGTAGGCTGTGTCAGTATCATAAACCCTTTGATACCTTATTTGATTCTTACGTATAAAAAAAAACAAAAATAGATTCACAATGGTTGTTGTGAGCTCAAACTTTCTTAATCGGTACAATGCTGTATGATGACATTTTCATTGTATGTTGACAAATTCAGATATCATGAAGTCAAAGAAAAATGTCTGTTTAACTAGCTATCTATCTTATTCACTAACTATCTTTTACTTCTAGAACCAATACTACTTTAATGCATTGCATAATAATCCAATGTCAAGTAGTATACTCAAGCATGCTTCAGAATTCAAATGAGTCTTTTCTTGATTGCATTTTGACATATCACTTTGGAAAACTTCTTTTGAAACATTTGTTTGAGGACCTTTTATTTTTGTCTGTAGGCAACTACTGAATTTGAACTTGTCTGGGACTTTGGCACCAGAGATTGGCAACTTATCTCATCTGGAAACATTGTAAGTCTGTAGCTGCATTGATGATTTGATGTTTCTAATGCAAAAACATATGAACACTTTTCAATTTTACAATTGCTAGATTCCACTTTTCCTCAAGAATATAGTATATTTGATTCCTTTGAATATTTCCTTCCTGTATCAGCTTGCAATTAGTTTCTTCTTCTAATAATGCTTCTAATTTGTATCCTTAAAAGGGACTTTATGTGGAACGACATAGGTGGGAGCATACCGAAGGAGATTGGAAATATCAAAACTTTGAGACTCTTGTAAGTTGAATCATCTATCTTGGCCAGTATGCTGGACACTGTATGGTTCACTTTAGTAGTTTTATCACCTTGATATATTCTGAGTCATTTTGTACATTGGTCTGTTTGGATAAAGTAGCAATTTGGATAAAGTAGCAAGCAAAAATGAAATGAACTTTTTCATAAGTTGAAATTAGTTTCTGCATAGTTAATTTGTAGAAGTTCTCTTATATATTTTCCCTAAAAGATGAGAGAGTTTTTACAAATTAACCAATGCATAAACTAATTTCAGGTTATATATGGAAAAACTTATCCAAATAGGCTCGTATTAGTACATGAACAAACTCGTCATTGTATCATACCAGAATAGTGCTTTCTATGGTAGTTGAAGTTAAATATTCGTTTCTATAGGACTGAAAATTGAATTCAAATGGTTGCATAAATAAATGGCTGGTATTTTGACATGAAGAGCCTCATTGTTTCTGCTTTCTCTGCAGACTCCTGAATGGAAATAAACTAGTAGGTGATCTGCCGGAAGAGCTTGGCCATCTTCCAGTCTTGGACAGAATACAAATTGATGAGAACCAAATTACAGGATCCATACCATTATCATTTGCAAAGCTGAACAACACGAGACACTTGTAAGGTTCTTTATGACGATTACTAAAGTCTAAAATAAAATCGCCACTCCGACTACTTTACTAGAATTCTTTTATTTCTCTATACCTTAGACTTTCTTACTAAGAAAAAGAAAGAAAATAATGCCTTCTTTTTCCCCCCCAATGGAACAGTCACATGAACAACAATTCACTCAGTGGACAAATCCCATCAGAGCTTTCCCAATTAGGAAGCCTCGTGCATCTGTAAGTTAGTTATCAGATATTTGTGACATGAGTGCAGTCATTGACATGTTTTTCTGGATTTTATATAATCCTTCATTGTCATGTTTATATCTTGTTAACAAGATGTATCTTTGGACATGCAGTCTTCTCGACAACAATAACTTTACAGGAAATCTCCCATCCGAGTTCTCTGACATGCCAAGCTTAAAGATACTGTATGATTTATTATTCTGTGTTAAATATGCTTGTATGCATGTCTGTTATAAGCTCATTTAGTTTTCATTTTGTTTTGGATGAATAGAGCACATGTTGTTTATGTTAATTATGTATGTTCAGGACATTTCACTTCTCTTCCTCTTGACTGATCCAGTCTACTATATTAACTGATTCTTGCTTGATAAATATATTATTTAATTATTTTTTCGATCTTGTTCTTGCAGTCAACTTGATAACAACAACTTCAGTGGAAATAGCATTCCAGGATCTTATGGCAACATGCCAAAATTAATAAAACTGTAAGTGCATTTTGTGATCCTGTCCTCAGCTTAATAAGATTTCTTGTCTCAAACGAGTTATTTAGTTTGGTGAGGAGAAATGTTGTGTGTGTAAGGTTGACCATCTATAATATGTTTCTTCTGTTTACTTGGTTTTATCAGGAGCCTTAGGAACTGCAACTTGCAAGGACCAATTCCCGATTTCAGCAGGATAGTACACCTTACTTATCTGTAAGTTCAGTTATCTCTCATTTTTTTTCAACTCAGTTATGCATTGATTTTTTTGGTTTCTATATCAAGAGTTAGATGTCATGCACATGTTTAAAATACTGTCCAAGAATTTTTGTAACTGTTTCTACTGATTTCTGTTTGTGTATATTCTTCCAGTGACCTCAGTTTCAATCGGTTGAATGAATCAATTCCTACCAATACTTTGTCAGACAATATCACAACCATGTAAGAACATCTGTTGGTCTTGGATTCATTTATTTGGATTCCCCGTTATGGATATTTTCCTCTTATGTTAAGTGTTTGGAGAAATATTCAAAATATGATAACATGGATAGCATATGAAATTATTGATTTACCTATGGTGATGTGTGCAGTGACTTATCAAACAACAATCTCAATGGAACAATTCCATCCTACTTTTCTGGTCTTCCTCATCTTCAGAAATTGTAAGTAGTTGTCTTTTGTTTCACCCTTTCTTTTTCTACATCAAGCTGTAATGTATACTGTAAATGTAAACCATATAACAATAAGTCAATAAGTGTCCATCACCTCGTATTATTTACAAATCATATTTGGCTGTATCTCTTAATCAATATATGTGTCTGTGTGTGAGAATTGTTTTAGTTCTAATTTTATTAAGCATGGTATAAAATCAACGATTTTTCATGACATATCTTTCCCTATGACAGGTCAATTGCACACAATTCATTGAGCGGCAATGTTCCTTCTACAATTTGGCAGGACAGGACTTCAAATGGATCAGAACTTATCTTGTAAGACTTGAAATGATAACTGCACAATTTTTCTCACATTGTATTTTGGAGCATGCATTTATGTGTCCTCTAATTTTCTTCTTCATTGAGTGATACTATGTGTGAGAACATGCAGATGTCTTTATATTCTCTGAGGCATTTTGTTTTCGTATATGTGTTCCATTTGATTTTTCTTCTTTTTTCAATAATATTTGAGGTGGCTACGGCACAGGATTCTGTTTTGCTCTGGTACCAACCTAGTTGGGATGGGAGCACTACATTTGATGTTCGTTAGCCCCTATTCTATAAAAAAAAACTCAACACATGTTGGTGATCTTGCAGGGACATGCAAAATAATCAACTTGCAAGCATATCTGGCACTACAAATCTTCCTGTAAATGTTACAGTCAAGTAAGCTTCTAAACTTATTTTGCAGATGTGCTGAAGTCAGTGTAGTGGAGAGTTCCATCTTTTTTCTCTTTGTCACGCATGTTCAAAACAATAATACAAAACCTTATGATAAATGTCAAATCTTGTTGAACATTGAATTTAACATGAATATATTCACCAGTATCAAAAATCACTGTTTTTCAGGCTTGAGGGAAATCCTGTATGCTCAAATAATAACTCCTTAGCTCATTTATGTGGACCTGAAAGTGACATTGACAAGAATGGAGTCTCCAGTGTTGTGTGTCCCAATCAAGGAGGATGCCCCCCTCCTTATGAATACAGTGTGGATTGTTTCTGTGCTGCTCCATTGATTGTTCATTATCGGTTGAAAAGTCCAGGATTTTCTGATTTTCGTACTTACACTAGAGACTTTAAGAGCTTCCTGGCAAATGGTCTTACTCTAAATGTTAGTCAGCTGTTAATTGAGCATTTTACATGGGAAGAAGAGCGGTTGAGAATGAACTTGAAGATTTTTCCTGAATATATTGACAATGGAAGTTCTCATAAGTTCACCACAAGTGAGGTTAATAGGATCAGAGACTTGTTCAGTGAATGGCACATTCCTGACAATGAGTTGTTCGGGCCTTATGAACTTCTGGACTTCATTCTACTGGATCTTTATAGGGATGGTAAGTTACACAAACTTCTCATGATATGGCGGAGTGTTTATAAGTACTTGGACATTATTATTAACAATGAAACTGAAGTTGAATCTCGGTTTTTATAACGTTTTTGGCACATTGAGCTAGTGGTTCTCCAGATTCTATAAATAAATCGCTTTCTATGGTATAATTCATGCTTCACGTGTCGAACAAATTTGCGGAAATTGTGTTACTAAATTTGTGCTTTACTTTCATTGCTATTTGATATGTGACTGCTCTGAAGCTGCAATGCAGTTCCATTTTGTCAACATTTTATCTATTTCTGATATTCTGGATGAGCTTCCATTAGTCTGATTGCTCCTCAGATTCAATGATTCTTTGATTTGTTTGTTCTAATTCTTTGGAAATTCCATGACAAAATTAAATAAAAACTGCCACTATTGATTTGAGATGCTATATGTTGCTGCCAAGTGCCAAGTTAAGAACTCAAAACTAAGCCAGTTAAAACTAGATTAATGTCACTAATAACTAGGACTAATAAATGAATAAGTTGCTGTATAATATAAACCACAGTCATTCATATAAGAATATGATATTTGCAAACTGCTTTAAGGTTGATCACTTGTACTTATACTGCTTATTATTTTGCAGCGATTACGCCCTCTTCAAATTCAGGGATAAGCAAAGGTGCACTGGCTGGAATAATCATAGGTGCAATTGCCTGTGCAGTTACATTATCTGCAATTGTTTCCATTCTTATTTTGAGAATACGCTTGAGAGATTATCGTGCACTTTCCAGACGGCGTAATGGTGAGTACCTTAGTTATAATGAGCGAACTAGCCTATATATTTTTTCCTCTTTGATGTCTTCAGTGCTCTAGCTCCATAGATATACCTTACGCTTTCTGATAAATTAACTTGGTTCTTGATTTTGTTTTACAACTTCAAAATATCCAGCTTTCTATAAATTTTCCAACTTCAACTTCTGATAAGCATATGGAACTATGAATCTACCTATACTAAGGTTTGTTTGGGTAAACTTCTCTAGAAAGACTTCTAGAGAAAAAAACATGAAGAAAAAAATGAAATTAACTTCTCCATAAGCTAACATTGGCTTCTCCAATAGCTAATGTTTTTTTTTCTCTCCTATAAGTACTTCTAGAGAAGTTTATCCAAACAAGCCTTAAGCATATCTGATTGTTGTCAACTTGTCAAGAATGAGCTGATTAAAATATATCTTAAAGAAAGGCTTCTATAATTTTCAGTGTCTAGGATCTCCATAAAAGTTGATGGTGTAAGATCATTTTATTACAAAGAAATGGCTTTGGCTACAAACAATTTCAGCCAGTCTGCTCAAATTGGAGAAGGGGGCTATGGGAAGGTTTATAAAGGTGTTCTTCCTGATGGCATTGTTGTGGCCATAAAACGTGCACAGGAGGGTTCTCTGCAAGGTGAGAGGGAGTTCCTTACAGAAATAGAATTGCTATCAAGGGTACATCATCGCAACCTCGTGTCTCTGATTGGATACTGTGATGAAGAGGGTGAACAGGTAACTTTTGTTTTGAAATTCAAAAAATGCAAACTCAAGAATTTGTTTTAGTATAATTTTCTGTTATCTTTGATTTTTGACTTATTTTTTAAAGTTTATCTTCCACAAGTTCTAGAATATGGTTTGTACTAAAGTAGGGTATTGATTAAGACTGATATTAAAAGTTACAGGAGTGCTAGTAACACACTATTTCTGACACATTCTCTACTATTGGTTAAACTTAATTGGAAACAACAAAATTATGAGTGAAACTCATTAAATACAAAGTGAAACCCACAAAATATGGTGGCTTTCAATAAATTTCACCAAATGTGTTCAAAAAAGTGTTTTGGTGGCATTCCTCTACAATATATCGTTAAAATGAGGTTGTAAACGCATGAAAGAGCTTGGCCTGAATAACTTAAATAAAAGACGGAATATACAGCAGCAAAGCACAACTAGGCCTGTTCTTTATGAATCTAGAGGCAATGGTTATTTTGATACTTAGTTATGACATAAATTTCCATGAACTATTACTAGGGAAGATAGGTAAATCCAAATTCATATTCTTTTGCTTATTGCTTTTTGTCCTTCCAAAATATTTCGGTTCCATTTCTCCCTTAAATCTTCTTTCCTTTTGTGACTAGTTAAAATTTTTTGTTTGGTTTGTTTCTTTGTGCTTGCAGATGTTGGTCTATGAATATATGTCAAAGGGAACACTAAGGGATCACCTTTCTGGTATATATTGTTCTCGTATCATCCAATTTCTGAATTGCCTATTAAATTAAAAAAAAAAAAACATGTCTTTGTATGTTGTCTATCTTAACTATGTACTTCATGTTTTATGACAGCTTATTCAAAAGAACCTCTTAGTTTTCCTATGAGGTTGAAAATTGCTCTAGGATCAGCTAAAGGTCTTCTATATCTACACACAGAAGCTAATCCTCCAATATTCCACCGTGATGTGAAGGCCAGCAACATATTATTGGACTCTAGGTACACAGCAAAGGTTGCAGATTTTGGACTTTCACGACTTGCGCCTGTTCCAGATGTTGAAGGAAATGTACCTGCTCATGTTTCAACAGTGGTAAAGGGGACCCCGGTATGGTTTTCATAACTGGATTTACTTTCATCATCATGTGTGCATTCAGGATATAAGATTAGAAATCTTATTAGACATCGTTCTACAAAATTTAAAAAGGAAAATGTAGAACAATGCATTTATTCAAGTATGGCCTAATCATGGGAATAAGTGCATGTTTGTTTTGGAAAAATAAAGGGCCATGAATTTTGAAAGTACCTTATGTAGTGAAACTATGGTACCTTATGTAGTGAAAAATAGGAAAGGTTGATTTGATCCGTTCATTGATTTAATTTCTCTATTCTTTGTTCATTGTTTTAAACATGCAGGGTTATCTTGATCCAGAGTACTTCTTAACTCGCAATTTGACAGACAAGAGTGATGTTTATAGTCTTGGTGTTGTATTTCTGGAACTTGTGACTGGAAGGCCACCAATCTTTCATGGCGAAAATATTATTAGACAGGTATGATTTGGTTTCTCTTCTTGATAATTGAATTAAGAAGGTAAAATTGAGAAATTCATCCAAATAGGGCCTTAATTTTTTATTTTTTCTTCTTACTTTCAGGTTAATATGTCGTACAGTTCTGGTGGAATATCTTTGGTTGTTGATAAACGTATCGAGTCTTATCCTCCTGAGTATGCTGAGAAATTTCTGACTTTAGCCTTAAAGTGTTGCAAAGACACCCCAGATGAGAGGCCTAAAATGTCAGAAGTGGCTAGAGAGCTTGAACTCATTTGTTCTATGTTACCTGAGTCAGATACCAAGGGACATGAATATGTTATTACAAGTGATTCTTCTGGTACAATATTCAGTTCACAACCTTCATCATCATCTACTATGATGACTCCTTTTATTTCAGGAGATGTTTCAGGTAGTGACCTTGTTAGTGGAAGCATACCAACCATCAACCCGAGATAGTAGGAGTTGAAAAATACATGTTCTTTAGAAAATAGAGTTGATTGAATTTTTGTGAATTCAAGAGTGAAACCATATTTACTAATTTTCACTTATTCTTTCTGTACTACTTGTTGTAAGATAATTTGACAGAGGTCTGGCTTGTTAATTGTAACATATCGATTTTGTAACAGTGACAGATTGTAGTTTGAGATGGTGCATTCCAAGTACTACCACTTAATCTCGTGTTTTGAGATTCTTGACTTTCATGGTTCTTTTGAAGATTTGCTTAAACTATGGGCTACTAATCAATTTGCTAAATTCAATTAGACTTCCCAAAGGAACTCTAAACTGTAAACAAAACAAGTTACTAATCAAGTTGCTATTTAAATAAAATAAAAGCTTCGGTAAACAAATCCGAAAATAAAAAAAATGAAAAAAAGAAAGAGCTCAGGAGTGCCACCTTTCGTCTGAGGGAAACAGAGAGATGTGATAGACCCAATCTATAACACAGTTGACACAGTTATCCTCACTGCTCGAGGTTGCACCCAGCCGGGAATCGAACCCGGGTCTGTACCGTGGCAGGGTACTATTCTACCACTAGACCACTAGTGCTCATCTGCTAATGATCCTCACAAAGTTATATCTATAAATATTTTATAATATTGTAATCTTCAAATGATTTCATTAAGATTGAGAAAGAGACTTTATTATTCTTCAATTCTAAAATCTTTAACTACTGATCAAATAATTATGATACCTTTAACTTCAAACCTATTTTTCCCCGTAACTTCTAATTAAGTCATTTTAAAGATTAGACTGGACTTTTTTCATGTTTAGATTAATCTAATTAAGTTTGAAGCTAACTGATAACTCCAGGATTTAGTCTATAGTTTGATTAGAATATACATGTCTGCTTTATATAGAGTTCTTCAAATTCAATCATAAATGTCATAATCATCAAGTGGATAATTTTTTTTTATCCGTAGTATTTGGTACATCTAGTACATGCTGACGTTTTTTATTTTATATATTTATGCTCGTTAAATAAAAATGTACTTGATTAATTTTACTATTAGCTTTAATAAGAACTCAATTATAACTGAAATAATATTTTATTCTTTTTCATTTTGTTTTTCCTTTAATTCCTTATTGCTTTTAATAGCGCATGCACAAGGAGGAAGCTACGTACAGTGACGAAAGTGATGATCCTTTTCATCAACAACTACACTAACAATTCCTCATATTGCATGCAATATATTGGCGACCAAGTCAGAAGTTTACACCTTTAAATTAATTATCACACTGCCTACGAAGTTTTCAATGCTGATATAATATACTCACTGCTTAATTATATTATAACTCCACATGTTAATGTTGCTTCTCTCATGAATTGTAACACTTGCTTGCAAGTTACAAACATTTTTGCATTTTAATTTGACTTCTGTTGTTGTGTTCTTCCAGCAACACAGCAAGTACATGATCTGTTTCCCGTCCTAAGGTAGAAATTAAGAGTATTTTGATAGCTCTTTTGCATGTGTGTTTAATTACTTTTTGGCTCACATATAGAATCATGCATAATGACTAATGAGGTTGCTTTTTTAAAAGGGTATTCCATATTAATCATATACTCTACTTTAGTAAGATAATTACTGAATTTTGGACTAATGAGAAACATATAAGAGGGGTTGCATGAATGTTTTCTAACTGGTTTTGTTGTCTAACTAGCACCAGGGCAAGAACATTTAACACACTGCTCAGTTCAGGTGAAATATTTAAGAAGAGGGTTTTTGGCTGTTGAGTTCACTGGTATATGATGTATCTTTCTAAGGGTTGTAAGTGTGAAGAAGTTGTTCTGTGCTTATGGTTCTGCTGCTATTTCCTATTGGCTTCTGGTCTGATCACTGACCCCACTGAAAGTATACTTTTTTTTCCTCTTTCTTTTTTTTTATTTTATTTTAAATTTCCATTTCTTTTTTAGTTGGTATTCTACTTAATGAAAAAATGATTAGGTTGATGAAAATGGATGTTTATGGTAAAAAGTTAACAAATAGAGTAAATTTGATAAAATTTACTCTTAATTTAGATAAATGCTTGACAAGACTTTCCTTAAGTAAATTTCCACGTTGGAAAAAAAACATAATTAATTCAAAAAGAATTTAAAATTAAAATTTAGAACAAGAAATGTTTAGGAAGAGAGGCTTAATTTTTCAAGAGTAGAGTATACTCAACACAACGCGTAATGATGTTTAATATGTAGGAGTGAATATTGTGTAATGATGTTTTCATCTGTTTTATTGATCATATATGATGATTTCATTTGCATTATCATGCAGTTGACGCATTAAGAATCATAAAGGGAAGTTTGATTGATATTAATGGAAATTTGAGCAACTGGGATCATGGAGACCCATGTACATCTAACTGGACTGGGGTTATGTGCTCTGACACAACATTAGTCGATGGCTATCTACATGTTCTACAGTTGTATGGCTTTAATCTTGTTTAACAAATTTTTTTGACAAAGTTGTTTAACAAGTTCATGGTTTTCAGCTGGAAAAAAACATGTTCAAGCAAAAGTACTTTTGCCAAATGATCAGAACCTTGACTTTTACTTTCATTTTACTTTTCTCTGTTGGATTTATATTGGAATGTGCGTACAACGTTTACAATTTTGAACCAAACATGCACTTATCTTATTCATTGACTGTCTTTTACTTTTATAGTCAATACTACCTAATGCATTGCAGAATAATCAAATGTCAAGAAATAGTATAGACAAATGTATAAACTTTGGATGAGTCTTTTTTTGCTTCCATTTTGAGACATTTGTTTGAGAACCTTTTATGTCTGCTTGTAGGCATCTATTGAATTTGAACTTGTCTGGAACTTTGGCACCGGAGATTGGCCGCTTAGCTTATCTGCAAGTTTTGTAAGGCTCAAGCTGCATTGATGTTTCTAATGCAATCCTGTTACATATGAACAATTTCAATTTTGCAAATGCTAGCTAGATTCCACCTTTTTTGCTGAGAAATATATTAGATTTGGCTCATTTTTTAATATCTCCATCCTGTAGCAGCTTGCGATTACTTTCTTCCTCTAATCACACTTTTAATTTGTGTTCTTGAAAGGGACTTCATGTGGAATAACATAACTGGGAGTATACCAAAGGAAATTGGCTTTATCAATCCTTTGAAACTCTTGTAAGTTGAAATCCACTGTCTTTCTTGGCCTGTACGGTTAAGTAATTTAGCAGTTTTATCACCTTCTTGCCATTGAATCAAATCAGACTAGTGTTTTCTAAATTAATTGAAGTTAAATAACTAGTTTCTGTGAGATAAAAATAATTCAAATGATTGCATAAATAAATTCCCTGTAATTTTACATGAAGAGGTAGAAGATTTCTGTTTTGTTTCTCATTCGATAAAGGTTTTGCAGACTCCTAAATGGAAATCAATTAACCGGTGAGTTACCAGAAGAGCTTGGCTTTCTTCCATTCCTGATCAGAATGCAAATAGATCAGAACAATATCACAGGACCCATACCTTTATCATTTGCAAAACTGAACAGCACTGTACATTTGTAAGGCTCTTTATAATTTCTACTTCAGTTTGAAAAATTGCTACTTTACTTGAAATCTTTTGTTTCTCTACCTTTGTTATTCTTGTTTAAGAAATGAAAGAAAGTTAATGCTTTATCTTTTTCCCCTAATGGAGCAGTCACATGAACAACAATTCACTTAGTGGGCAAATCCCACCACAGCTTTCCAGCTTAGGAAGCCTTCTTCACCTGTAAGTTATTTATTGGATATGATTAAAGTTTTTGACATATTTTTCTGGATTTTATTTAATCCTTCACTGTCAGGTATATATCTTGTTGACAAGATGTATTTTTGGACTTGCAGTCTTCTTGACAGCAACAACTTTACAGGATATATCCCCTCTGAGCTCTCTGAGATGCCAAGCTTAAAGATTCTGTATGATTTATTATTGGCTAAAATACACTTCTAGTCCTTTATGTTTTAGATTATATTTTGTTTGATCCTCTATGATTTAAAAGGTTCGATTTAGTCATTTATGTTTTTAAAGTGAGTCAAAATGGTTATTAGAATAAATTATTTTCTTTCAAGTATATTCTTCAGCTATGATCTGCCAAGGAAATTTTTAGCAAATGCACTATTAAGAATTTTGAAATGGAAAATTTATGTTATGCTGCTCCCTGCCATCCATAAACAATTTAACCATTGGTCATTTTTCTGAAGTGTATTTCAACTCAAGGAGAATATTCCTTACTTGATGATTAGATTTTAAAGTATGTCATGGATCTTCTTTTTCTTGCAGTCAACTTGACAACAACAACTTTATTGGAAATAGCGTTCCAGATTCTTTTGGCAACATGTCAAAATTGATAAAATTGTAAGTTCATTTTGTGATCCCTTGTTTGTAAATATGTTAACATTACAAAAAGTTTTATTTCCTCAATTTTTTTTCTTTGGAGTATACCACAGTCACTCCTTCATATTTTCCACTTCCATCACATAATAAAATTTCTTGTCAAAAACGAATTGTTTGGTTTGGTGTGGAGAAATGCACAAAGTTTAAGGTTGATTATATATATGTTGTTAATATTGGTCTAATCAGGAGCCTTAGGAACTGCAACTTGGAAGGACCAATTCCCGATTTGAGTACGATACCACACCTTTCTTATCTGTAAGTTATTTCATTTGCATTCAACTCAGTTTATGCATTAGTTTTTAGGATTCTAAAGAGAAGTGTCTGCACCTGACCTAATGAAGAGTGAGATGTACTTGTTCAAAAGACAGTATATGTCTAACACTGTAACTGTTTCTACTGACTGTTGTTTGTGTTCATTCCAGTGACCTCAGTTTCAATCAGTTGAACGAATCAATTCCTACTAATAAGCTTTCAGACAATATCACAACCATGTAAGAACCTCTGTTGCTTAAATAATATACAAATCTATTGGTCGTGCATTCAATTATCTGGATTCAAAATGTGGATATTTTCCTCTTATGTTAAGTGTTTGATGTGAAAATCTTCAATATATGATAACAATGATTTCATGTAATTTTATTTTTTGACCTTTGGAGATGTTTGCAGTGATTTATCAAACAATAGGCTTATTGGAACTATTCCATCCTACTTTTCTGGTCTTCCACGTCTTCAGAAACTGTAAGTTGTCTTCTTTTGTTTTTTTTTCTTCATCCTTTCTTCTCCTATAAGAACTGTTTAAGTGTGTATCAACTTATCTTACAAATCTTATTATGTTGTTGTATTCCTGATCAATTTTTTTATTTATTTCTAATATATAAAAATGCTATAAAAACAATGGATTTTCAACACTTAACTTTCTCTGACAGGTCAATTGCAAATAATTCATTGAGTGGAAGTGTTCCTTCTACCATTTGGCAGGACAGGATTTTAAATGGATCAGAAATACTTCACTTGTAAGACCTGAAATGATAATTGCACAGTTTTCCTCTCGGACATTTACTTGTGTGTCCTTTTTCTTTTCATTTAGAAAAAGATGGTGATTGGGGTAGGATTGGGAACTAGGCTTCATCAATGAAGAATCGTACTTTTACTCACAAATTTGATCCTGTTCATGACATCATGTATTCTCATGTCTGTTTTGTTATACTTTTGTTTTATTTTGAGTTCTGAATAGGTGCTACTGAATTTTGTTGTTCTGATCTGGTCAGCATGGGTTTATGATATTGCAGGGACATGCAAAATAATCAACTTACTAGCATATCAGGCAGCACAAATCTTCCTCCAAATGTCACACTCTGGTATGCTTCTAATCTTATATTGCAGTTACACTGATATTAATTAGGGTAATGGAGACTAGAGAATTCTATATTTATTATCCTAACTATGCATGTTAAAATTAAAAGGAACTGAAGGAGTATCATTGAATTCACCCTAATTTATTAGACAGCAACATTCCCTAAAATTTCATGTAATTTACACAAGCATCACCTGAAGTTTCACCAATTACATTGCTTTTTTTTTTTTTTAATTCTAAGTAGTAACCTATGACACATTCCTTGTTCAAAATTGTTACATTGAACATACATCATTTGTATAATGTATTTGAATTTTTATAGTATCTTTGAACCTTAAGATTCAGTAGGTTTACAATGTTGATTAAAAATCACCTTGGCAATTCACATGTTGAGTTTGAATCACAATTTAGTAACCTTATTTGAAAGTTACTTTTTTTCAGGCTTGAGGGAAATCCAATGTGCTCAAATAACAACACCTTAGTTCAGTTCTGTGGACCTGAAACTGAAAGTGACAGTAGTTTCAATGATAACTTCAGTGTTAGCTGTCTCAGTCAAGCATGCCCCCCTCCTTATGAATACACTGTGGAATGTTTCTGTGCTGCCCCGTTGGTTGTTAATTATCGACTAAAAAGTCCAGCATTTTCAGATTTCCGCAGATACATGAATGCATTTCAGAGCATGCTGTCAAGGGGACTTAAAATACAAATTAACCAGCTCTATATTAACAGTTTTGCATGGGAAGAAGGTCCACGGTTGGGAATGAACTTGAAGTTTTTTCCTATATATGTTGATAATAGAAGCTCTCATGTTTTCAATACAAGTGAGGTTCTCCGGATCAGAAACTTGTTCATAGACTTTGATCTTCCAACCAATGATTTGTTTGGACCTTTTGAACTTCTAGACTTCATTCTCCTTGGACCATATAGAGATGGTAAGTGACAGAAACTCCTTATGATCAGCTAGTGTTTAGTGAATGTTGGACTATAAACAATATAACCTTCGTTTAATTGTCTATAGAGATACCATGACAAAACGAAACTACTGTGCTGTGATAACTCAGAATTGGACAGTTGAGATGCAATGCCTTGTTCATGATTATATTGTCTGTGTTGCTGTCAAGTTAAGAGTTTAAACAAAGCCAGTAAAAATTGGAAAGCTAATGCCTCTAGAACTCATAAATGGATATGCATGAGCCATAGAAATTCATATTTTCGAACGGTTTTGTGGTTGTTCTGATACTGCTGGTATTGCCAGTGATTATTACCACTCCAACAGGGATAAGCAAAGGTGCACTGGCTGGAATAGTCTTAGGTGCAATTGCCCTTGCAGTTACATTATCTGCAATTGTTACCATTCTTATACTGAGAATACGTTTGAGAGATAACAACACACCTTCCAAACGGCAAAAAGGTGAGTACCTTAAAATGAATAACCTAGCCTATCATTATTTTTTTTTGTTAAAATATATTTTTAGTTACTACGAAATTTTTTATAGTTTTTTTCGTCCTTACATCATTTCAGGGACTAAAACAAAATACATTCTCATATTTATAAAGACTAAAAACATATTTTAGCCTTATTTTTTTTCTTTGACCTGTCTTCAAACAGCCCTCCACTGCCTTGCCTACATGGTATTTACATTGTCAAATGTAAAAAACATCTAAGAGCCCCATAGATTTAACTTACACTAGTGCTTTTGGTAAATTTACTTTTTCCTGTATTTTTTATCATGCAACTTCAAAATTACCTTCTTTCAGCTAAATTTACGGTCTTCCTGTTCAGTACTTGAAGGTTGGAAGCTAACTATATCCAATTTGTTGTTAACTTGCATGTCAAGAATGAGCTGATCAAGATATATCTTAAATATATGTTTCTATTTGTTTCACAGCATCAAGGATCTCAATAAATATTGAAGATATAAGATCATTTGATTATGATGAAATGGCTGCGGCTACAAACAATTTCAGAGACTCTGCTCAAATTGGACAAGGGGGGTATGGGAGGGTTTATAAAGGTGTACTTCCTGATGGCACTGTTGTTGCCATAAAACGTGCACAAGAGGGTTCAATGCAAGGTGAAAAGGAGTTCCTTACGGAAATACAGTTGCTATCAAAGTTACATCATCGCAATCTTGTGTCTCTTGTTGGATATTGTAATGAAGAGGGTGAACAGGTAATTTCTGTTTTGAAATTCAGAAATTTAAACCTAACAGAACTTGTTACAGTAAAAATGTAAAATTTTTAGTTATCTTTGATTATAGATTTAATTCTGGAGATTCTAATTTCCATAACTCCAATTAGCTTGCTGTCTCGTGTTGGTTCCATGAGGATTGGTTTGTACCAAAAATAGGATGTTGATTACAACTTATTAAAAATATTTCATTAAAAAAAGGATGTAAATGCATAGAATAGTAGCCATTAAATCTCATTTCCTTCTGTGACTAGTTTTTTTCCATCTGATTCATGGCTCTGGGCTTGCAGATGTTGGTTTATGAATATATGCCAAATGGAACGCTAACAGATCACCTTTCTGGTAATCTTGTGTTCTTATATCAAATTTTCTGTTTGTCTTTTAACTTTGTTATAGTGTCACTGTCCATTGCATTTTATCATTGACTCTGTCATGAATCAACAACCTGTATAAGTTTTTCTTGCTCTTTCTATTCTAGTTTGAAGAAGAGAGATTTGGATTTTTGTTTTGCAATAGAAAAATCACGCCTTTCTATGTTGTCTCTCTGAACTATGTACTAAATAGTTAATAGTTAAAGTTTTATGGCAGCTTATTCAGAAAAACCTCTTAGTTTTTCCATGAGGTTGAAGATTGCTCTAGGCTCAGCTAAAGGTCTTCTGTATCTACACACCGAAGTAGATTCTCCAATATTCCACCGTGATGTCAAGGCCAGCAATATATTATTGGACTCCAAGTTCACAGCAAAAGTTGCTGATTTTGGACTTTCACGACTTGCCCCAGTTCCAGATATCAAAGGAAACGTTCCGGATCATGTATCTACTGCGGTAAAGGGGACCCCGGTAAGGCTTTCATGACTTGGTTTTTTTATTGGTAGCAAAAAGTTTAGGTGAGTTGTGTCCCGATGATTCACTAGGGTTAGGGCATGTCTTAATGCTTAAAGAGTACTTACAGAAGTACTTTAATTGTGCATCAACAAGCTCTCACAACGACAATGGGATTCAGTCTGATCCTTACCAATGGGAATAGTTATTCACAGAAACCAGTGGTTTTCATTTTCTTTTGGTTTATCACCAGTCTACTAATAGTCTAATACTTAGATTTAGTCATGTACATCGTAGTAGCTGACAATATGCTATACACTTCTAGAGAGAATTTCAAAATAAATTTGGCTTTTGGATTTCTGAACACAAAATAGAAAAAAACAATCTAAATAATTGAAATTATAATTATACATTAGTTAGGTTAAGTTTATGTGTTTAAAAGATTTAATTTCTCAATTGTTTGTTTACTGTTTTAAACATGCAGGGTTATATTGATCCAGAGTACTACTTAACTCGCCAATTGACTGACAAGAGTGATGTTTATAGTCTTGGTGTTGTATTTCTGGAACTTTTGACTGGGAGGCCACCAATCACTCATGGCCAAAATATTATCAGACAAGTATGGTTTAGTTTCTCTTCTTGATTCTATTTCTTTAATTTCATTTGTATATTTTCAAACATAGCCTACGTGAAAAATAAAAAATAAAATATAAAAATCTACCTTTATTTTTTCTGCATCATATTACACTTTACCTTCATACAGTCCATGAGTTCAAGTTGTTTTTCCTGTTGAAAGAGGTAAATCCTGCCACCCTAAAACAAGGCTATGGAGTTCAGTTTGTTTGACTTTTCAGTTTCCTGTTTTTGTGAACAAATCTTACCCGAATCTGTTTTAGGGAGTGACGGTTTATTTCTTTTCTTGACATATATATTTGCAGAGTAAGGTTAAGCAATTATGCCTTCCCATCATTATTCTCATCAATTTACTTTCTGAACAATGCTTGTAGCTGTCGATATCAGCCATTATCTTGTTAATTGAAGGTTTTGGTCTAGCCAATTTCACATGTTTAAAGGGAGAATTATTGACAAAAATTGTATTAATTGGCTGCACCTTGATCTCTAATTTATAGCTTGATAAATCAATCAATGTAGTAATCAAGGCAATAAGTAGATGTTGTTTGGAAGCTATATAAGCTGCAGCCTATTATTAGTAGCAAACTTATAGCCTATCACCAGCTAGTCAACATAATATGTAGTACACTATGTTCTAATTTCTATGGTAAATGCTGATATTTAATAATCTAAACAGCAATAAGGTCCAAATGATTTGTATCACTTGTCATATTAGATAACATAATTCTTGACATGTTTTGAAATAATATTTTTTCAGGTTAACATAGCATACGAATCTGGTGGATTGTTTTCAGTTATTGATAAACGTATTGGTTCTTATCCTTCAGAATGTGTGGAGAAATTTTTGACTTTGGCCTTAAAGTGTTGCAAAGATGAACCAGATGCCAGGCCTAAAATGGCAGAAGTGGCTAGAGAGCTTGAAAACATCTGTTCTATGTTACCTGAGACCATCGACGCGGTCGCTGTGGAAGCAGAATATGTGGTAAATGATTCTGGAAGAGTATTCAGTTCACAACCTTCATCATCTGCTGCCAGGACTGATCCTTTTGCTTCAGCAGATGTTTCAGGCAGTGATCTTGTCAGTGGAAAGATACCAACCATTAGGCCAAGATAGAAATTTCAAAATATCAGATTTAATAAATGTAGTTGGTCTAATCTGATCAGAATGTCAATACCCTTGAATTGATGAACAATGAAACCACCACATGTACTGTATATTTTTCAGTTGTGTCTTGTTAATATTTTTCTGTGCTACCTATTTTAAGGTTAATTTACAATGACAGAGAACTGGTTTGTAAGTTATACATTGATGTTGTACATAAACAAAAGCATCTATTTATCTATTTATTACAATGTGTAATGGCTGAGCACATGCAGTGACATTGCTACATGTGGCAACCGGAGGTATAAGTAATGGGTGGGCGGGTGTACCCATCAATTTTAAAAATTGTTATTAAATATATCAAATTTTATATTTTACATCTCCTAAATTGTACCCCTCAATTTATTATATTTTTATTTCATATGTATGGTAGTATTTATTTTTAAATAGATTGCCTCCACTTATTTAGGGTGTTGGATCCACCACAGTGGCTACATCAATTCAACCACCTGAATTTTCTTCAACTGCCACTTTCATTTTCCCGATTGATAGGCATATATAGCTTATAAGGGAGTTGCACTTCATGTTCCAACCCTACAAATCCCTGGTTTAAAATATAAATATATATTTTGAGGACTAAGATATAAAAAGGGCATTGTTTTTCTCTCTCTTAAAATAGCCAACATAACATATCTAATTCTTCAAGACTACACCTATTGACACAAATGATAATGACTTTTATTTCATAACCAAGTGGTTCAAAGTTCAAATTTTGGTTTTGCATATGTTTGTGGCATTGAATTTTCCAAACATATATTTACGGAATTTTAGCAACTGATATTAGTCAAATCTGATAAACTTATTAAGGAAATAATCAATTGATTTAAAATATTATTGTAATTCTCAAATGATTTCATCATGAAAGAGACTTTATTCTTCAATTATAATACTTTCAACCTCAAACCTGATTTTCCCCATAAATTCTAGTTCATTTTAATTAAAGATTAGACTGGACTTTGTTCATGTTTAGATTAAATTAAGTTTGAAGCTAGCTAACAACTTCAGGATTTATCACAAAAAAATAACTGCAGGATTTAGTCAAGTTGATATAGAGTTGCTTCAATTATAAATGTGATAATTATCAAGTGCATAGTTGACCATGCATTATTTCACATATATAATCATCAACTTGAAGTCGAGTACCTTGTTTCAAACAGTTAAAAAAATGATGAAAATTGAATGTTGTACACCTTTATTGGTATTTTTTTGGGTGTACCCTTCATTCGTATTTGGTACATGCTGGTACATACCGACGTTTTATATATATATATATATATAATCAACATGTGATCCGATTCTATTATAGAGATTTATACTATTAAAAAATATTAAAACAAAACTACAAGCCTCATTTTTTATTTTTTATAATATATTAGTCCTCTTCGTGTCTAACATTACTGGAAAATCTCCCTTTATATAGGAGAAACGGTCAAATGAAAATGACTTATTTTTTTCTAACACTATTAAAGAAAAGCCCTCTCTTTCAAAAACATAATTTCAGTAGTTGAGTTCAATTATTCCATAAGGAGTACTTTAATAGACATATAATGTAAGTGTAATACTTTTTAGTATGTGAACTAATTACTAATTACAAATATATATTTTATTATTTTATTACTTTTAAGATAAAAATTATAAAAGTTAATTAACAAGCTTTTCACAATGACGGTTTGGGAAAATATAACTGGTTCGTGATTTTTTTTAAATAAAAAAAAGACAATGACAGTTTGGAAAAATACAACTCTTTTTCATTTGTTTTTTTGTTAAATTCCCTAATTAATATTGCTTTGTTAAGGGGAATGAAGCTGCAACTACAGTGACGAAAGTGATCGATGGCCTAAGTCAGCAACTATACATCCACAATTCCTCTTTGCATTGGCGACCAAGTCAGAAAGTTTACCTTTAATTAATTACTACACTGCCTAAGAAGTTTTCAAATGCTGATATACTCTCTGCTTATATTATAATGCACATGTTGCTATATTCTCGTACAAATGGTAACATTTGCTTGCAAGTTACGTACCAAACATTTTGCATTTTGACTTCTGTTGCTGTTGTTGTGTTCTTTCAGCACAAGAGCATGTCTGTTTCCCGTCCTAATTAAGGTAAAAAGACTAGCTAGTCTACTATGGTTTGATATATAGCTGCTGTCTTTACTTTCGTTGAACTTACAATATCAATATGCATACATACATGATACATGTGGTTGCTTTTTAAAAGGGTATTACTAATTTATATAACTATATTCCAGTATTATTCTAGCTACTTTAGTTCGGTATAGAGCTGCTTGGCTTTTGGACTAATTAATTAGAAGCATAACTGGTTTTGTTGGCATCAGAGAATTGAGGTTTTGGCTGTTGAGTTCAGTACTGGTATATGATATGATGTATCTTTCAAAAGGTGAAGAAGTTTTTCTGTGCTTGTGGTTCTGCTGCTGTTTCCTATTAGCTGTTGGTGATCATCAGATCACTGACCCCACTGAAGGTATAATACTTCTTTTTTCTTTTTTTAATATCATTTTTTATTTTGGCATCTCTTTTATGATTCACTAGAGTTTCTGCAATTGGTAGGTATTCTCTACTGGGATATATATATATATATATATATATATATGGAAGGACTTTCTCTTTCTGTTAGATTTCATGCATGTCTCCTATAAACTAGCTAGTAATATTCAGAGATTCACTAAAAAAAAAAAAATCAATTCTGTATAACAAAAAACACTCATTTGCTGGAAAAAAATAATATGATCATTAGAACAAAATATCTTATGCATGTGGATTTAATTCCTCCAAGTGATTAATTATAACAGACTAAATATAAACTTTAAAATAAGAAGAAATGTTGGAAATGATAACAGATGCTTATACAATTGTTTATGTTTAATATATAAGTACTCCTACCAAACATAAATATAAGACATTTATAACTAATTCATTAAATAAGTTGGTTAATTTAGTTAATAATATTAAATATTTTGTAATTGTAATATATTTTTTTTATAAAAAAAACCTTTAATTCTTTAAAACTAATGTAATATAAATTATATAATTACTTTCTACTTAATATATATGGAGAGTGGGTAATAGTGGTTGATTTTTAAATTTTAAAACTAAACTCTTTAATTCTGTAATCCCATAAGAGAGAGAAAGAGATATTCAGAAAAAAAAAGAAAAAAAGAAAAAGAGGTAATTCATGACATTTACTATTTATGGACTAAAATAGTTAAGAATATTATTGGTGATATGTAGAGTCCAAAAAATAGTATTTAAACTTACTATTTTATATTTTATATTATAAAATAAATATATAGCAAATAAAAATATCTTATATAATTAGTTAAAGTAAAGTCAAATGATTTTATGTATCTGTTTTACTAAAAAAAAAAAAAAAGAATTGTATTCGATCCTTTTAATTCAAAATAAATAAATTAAAAAAATTTGATCATTCGAAACTGACAAATGAAAAAACAAATCTTACAGTATTAAATATAGAGAAGTTGCGTATTGTATGTCATAACTATTTATTTATACAATAATAAAAAAAACTAATTATTTATTGAAATGAAGAGTTCTCATGAAGTAAAAAATGGTACTTAAATTGAATAGCATTTTATCTAGACTTAATCTACTTAAAAGAGAATTTTCAATCCAATAGTTAGACTGATTCAACTTTTATAAAAAAAAATAATAATAAATAGAGTCAGTTTGATAAGACTTTTCCTAAGTAAATTTTCACTTTAGAAAAAAAAGATACATAATAAATTTTAAAAAAACATATAAAATTAAAAGAAAGTTTTGAGCAAGACAGGCCTAATTTTTTAAGATCGAGTAGAGTATACTCAACACAATGTGTAATGATGTTTAATACGTATTTAATATGTAGGAGTGAGTATTTTTCATTGTTTTTATTGATATATAATACATGATTTCATTTTGCATTATCATGCAGTTGACGCATTACAAATCCTAAAGGGAAGTTTGATTGATGTCAATGGAAATTTGAGCAGCTGGAATCGTGGAGACCCATGTACATCTAACTGGGCTGGGGTTATGTGCTTCAATACAACATTAGTCGATGGCTATCTACATATTCAGCAATTGTATGACTTCAATCTTTAATCTTCCACTTAACATTTCTTCTTTTGTAAAAGCCATGTTAACATGCATAAGCATCCAATTCTACCACAGAATCTTGCTCAGTTAATTGGTTGAACCGAGTGTGTAAGGGTTGTAAACCCCTGCTATACCGTTTTCGAATCCTACTAATAAAAAAATAAGCATCCATATTCTTGGTCCATATATATTTTATTTATTTTCCCCCCTCTTGTCTATTAAGATTCAAACAGATTCACAATAGTTGTTGTGAGCCTTGAAGACTTTCTAAATCAATATTGACTAGATTAGGAAGTTAGTATTTTACTCAACACTCAACTGTCTACAATGCAAGTGAAAACTGTGGGCTATAAGTGCACCATTCTGCATGATATTCGTACTATAATAACTTGAAACATAATAATCTGTTTGACAAGCTTAGCTTATATATTCATCAGCTATCTTTTACTACTATATTAGTTTTCATGTTTGGATTAAAGTTTGCAAAAGTATTACAAGTCTTACTTCTCCAAAACTGAGTTTGGAGGCAAAATGTTACTCTCACACATACTTTAAAGGGGTATCCAAACATGAAATAATTTTACTCTCAAACATACTTTTGAACCCCTCTCACATGAAATCCAAACAAACCACACAGGAAGAAAATCATTATATATGTTACTCCTAACAATCCACCATTATTAAACCTATAGAGAAAGCTACAGAGAATATAAAATAAGACTGATATTTCTTCATTGATGTCTCAATACAAAGCAAATCCTTCATTAAATAACAAACTTAAATGTGTCATCATCTAATATTAAAAGATAAAATACTATCCTAAGTCCATCCAATATAGTGCTTCAGCAATTTAATTTTTTCTTTGTTTCAGGGCCTTTTTAGGCCCAGCCTAACATTTACTTAATGCATTGCCTAATAATCAAATGTCAAGAAGTAGTACAGACAAATGTATAAGCTTTGGATGAGTCTTTTCTTGCTTGCATTTTGACAGATTTGTTTGAAAAAATCTTATATGTTTGCCTGTAGGCATCTACTGAATATGAACTTGTCTGGAACTTTGGTACCGGAGATTAGCCGCTTATCTTATCTGGAAGTGTTGTAAGGCTCTAGCTGCATTGATGTTTCTAATGCAAACCTTGTACATATGAACAACTTCAATATTGCAATTACTAGATTCCAGTTTTTGCTGAAGAATATAGTAGATTTGATTCATTTTTTAATATTTCAATCCTGTAGCAGCTTGCAATTACTTTCTTCCTCTAATCATGCTTTTAATTTGTATTCTTGATGAAAGGGACTTTATGTGGAATGACATAACTGGGAGTATACCAAAGGAAATTGGCTTTATCTATCCTTTGAAACTCTTGTAAGTTGAAATGAATTGTCTTTCTTTGCCCGTATGATTAAACAATTTAGTAGCAGTTTTATCACTTTGGTAAGTGCAAGAACAAAAGAACAAACTTGCCATTGCATCAAATCAGAATAGTGTTTTCTAGATATAAATTGAAGTTAAAGTACTAGTTTCTGTAGGATAAAATAATTCAAATCATTGTATAAATAAATGCCCTGTATTTTTACACTAAGAAGTAAAAGGTTTCTGCTTTGTTTCTCATTAAATAAAGTTTTTGCAGACTCCTGAGTGGAAATCAATTAACAGGTGAGTTACCAGAAGAGCTTGGCTTGCTTTCATTCCTGAATAGATTGCAAATAGATCAGAACAATGTCACCGGACGTATACCTGTACAATTTGAAAAACTAAGTAGCCTTGTGCATATGTAAGGTTCTTTATAGTAACTACTTCAGTTTAAAAAATTGCTTTTTTACTTGATATCTTTTGTTTTTCTCTACCTTTGTTGTTCTTGCTTAAGAAATGAAACAAAAGTAAGTAATGCTTTATCTTTTTCCCATAATGGAGCAGTCACATGAACAACAATTCACTTAGTGGGCAAATCCCACCAGAGCTTTACAAATTAGGAAAACTTCGCCACTTGTAAGTTATTTATTGGACGTATTTTTCCCCGGTTTCATGTAATCATTTGCTGTCAAGTCTGTATCTTGTTGACAAGATGTATTTCTGGACTTGCAGTCTTCTTGACAACAACAACCTTACAGGATATCTCCCCTCTGAGTTCTCTGTGATGCCAAGCTTAAAGATCATGTATGATTTATTATTCTTAGTTTTACGTGTGTGTGTGTGTAAGCTTGTCTGGTTTTCATTTTGTTTTGGATGAATAGGACACATAGTCTTCATTAAGTTGAGGACATTTCACTTTTCTTAATATAGGAACTGAAGCTATTTTTGTTTCCTTTAACCTTTTAGTTAACATGTTAGGCTCCATAAATTACACATACTCTTACACTATGAAATATTAATAGTTTTAAATATATGTTTCAATAAACATCTATTGGAATTAAGAGCTGCGAAGGCATGTGTTTCCTAACAACAACAACAAAAGACCTTCTCACAATGTGAGGTGATCCAGTTTATTGTTTTAATTACAGATCAGTATTGCAAAGTGAAATTCTAGAGTTAAATAGTGAAACTCTAAGTAGTGAATGCTTTGCCAAAGGTTCCATATATCATAATCTGGACCACATCAATGGATTCAATACTGGAAAATTGCCATTAATGTCATTGCAAAAGTTTTAGATTTTTTTCTTTAGTCTGTTGCTTTTACAATATCAACTGATTTAATAAGTATTCTTTACTTTATGATTAGATTTTAAAGTATTTCATGGATCTTCTTGGTCTTGCAGTCAATTTGATAACAACAACTTTAGTGGAAATAGCATTCCAGATTCTTATGCCAGCATGTCTAAATTGACAAAATTGTAAGTTCATTTTGCAATCCCTTGTTTGTAAGTATGTTAACAGTAAAAAGAGTGGAACTGAGGTGCTAGGAATCTTTGTAATTTCATGTAAAAAGGAATTTCAGTTAAACATTGTCAAGGAATTTAAATCTAAGATGCTAGGAATGCTTCAAACTACCAATCTGAGATACTTAAATGTTTGTGATTTCATTTCATGTACAAAGGAATTTTAGCTAAGCGAATTATTTGGTTTGGTGAGGAGAAGCTTACAAAGTGTAAGGTTGATTATATACATATTCTCATTGGTTTACTTGGTTTTATCAGGAGCCTTAGGAACTGCAAATTGCAAGGACCAATGCCTGATTTGAGCACGATGCCACAGCTTACTTATCTGTAAGTTGGTTATCTCATTTGCATTCAACTCGGTTTATGCGTTACTTTTTCAGATTAAAAATAGAATTGTGTGTGCACCTGAAATAATGAAGAGTGAGATGTACTTGTTCAAACTACAGTCTAAGACTAAGACTGTTTCAATTGACTGTTGTTTGTGTATATTCCAGTGACCTCAGTTTCAATCAGTTTAATGAATCAATTCCTACTAATAAGCTTTCAGACAATATCACAACCATGTAAGAACCTCTATTTCTTTAATACTATACAAATCCATTATTCTTGCATTCTATTATTTGGATTCTCAATGAGGATATTTTCCTCTTATGTTAGTGTTTAGTTTGAAAATCTTGAAAATATGATAACAAAGATTTCATAAATTTTGTTATTTGACCTCTGGAGATGTTCGCAGTGATTTATCAAACAATAAGCTTATTGGAACTATTCCATCCTATTTCTCTAGTCTTCCACGTCTTCAGAAGCTGTAAGTTGTCTTCTTCTCATTTTTCTTCATCCTTTCTTCTCCTACAACAACAATTCTATATCACCTTATCTTACAAATCATATTATGTTGCATTCCTAATTAGTATTTGTTTTTATTTTAATTTATAATTATAATATCACTGAATTTTCAATTTCACTGACAGGTCAATTGCACACAATTCATTGAGTGGAAGTGTTCCTTCTACCATTTGGCAGGACAGGTTTTTAAATGGATCAGAAACACTTCACTTGTAAGACCTGAAATGATGATAATTGTGCAATTTACTTGGGAGCATGAGTGTGTGTCCCTTTTTTCTTTTCTGATATGTTCAGCATATGATCTTGTAGGGACATGAAAAATAATCAACTTACTAGTATATCAGGCAGTACAGATCTTCCTCCAAATGTCACACTCTGGTATGCTTCTAATCTTATTTTACTAGTATATCGGGAATCGCATGATTTGAGATTCAAATTGCATGAATCAATAGGAATTAGCAAGTCAACAATTCATATCATGTGGTGAATTGCAAATGACTCTGAATCAAGATACGCACGCATAATTAATGCCATTATGTCATGGATATGAATTGCATGATTCAATTTTATTAGTAATTATTCATTATTTTTGTTTTCTTTCAACAATTACCATAAAAATTGAAAATCTAAATTAGCTTAAACTGAATGCACCCTGATTTATTATTCAATTGCTTTCATTTCATTTTTATGAAATAAGGGCTTTACACAGTCACTCACTCTAAGCACCGTATTTAGTTTCCAGGTTCTCAATTTTCATTCTTTTAAAACACAGGCTTCACACAGTCACTCTAAGCACCTTTCTCATTGCTTTGTTTTCATTAACTCCTAACCCACTACATATGACTTATGATTTTCTTCTGCAGTTTAATGGTAATGTATTAGTCGTGTAAAATACTTTCATTCAATCACAATTCATCATTTATATGATTTTTAAAATGCTAAGTTCGGGTTCCTAAAAAATATCTTGGGTCCTTGAAAATTTTTTGTGTTGTTTTGGATTTTTAAAATTTTTTAATTTTGTTTTGAATCCTTATTGATATCATCTCAACCATTGATATATCACGTCATCACTTTAAGATGATGTCATGTCATCTAGGGACATAGATCAAAATTAAAAAAATTTCAATGATCCAAAACAACGCAAAAACATTTCGGGACTCAAACAAAAAAATAATATTTTTTAGGAATGAAAAACTTATTTAATCATTTTAAAGATAATTTTATAAAAGTCAGCAAACTTATCATAAAAGATTGTGATTGAATCACGATGAAAACATCCCCATTAGTCTCTTTGTTTTGAGTCTGCATCATTGATATAATATATGTTAGGTTGAGGGGTGCTAATAACACTTTCATGTGTATATATTGATTATAAAATAATTTATTACAATATTATATATATATATATATATATATATATATATATATATATATATATATATATATCATCAATTAAATTAAACATTCATTTTAATAGTTTAAAGAATATTAAAAATATTATTCATTAGTTTCATATACCATATAGATTTTTTTTTATTAATTTATAATAAATAATGACATCTTTGTTAATCCTATTTTTTTTAGAAAAATATCATATTAATTATATTCTTAAAATATATTTAATTATAATGAATTATGTTTTTTTTAAGGGAAGAATGAATTTGGTTAATTACAAAAAGATATTAGTCAATAATCAATAATAAAAAATTATATACTTTCAAATTGTTAGAAATTAAAAAGTAATATTGTGGTGTGACTATATAATAATCACAAAATAAAAATAAATTTGATTAATTATAGTGCAACATTAATTTGCTTTTTATATATGGAGTGTTTAGATCTATGGACACTCTAACCATTAAACATGTTATTAAAGATTTGTAAATATATTTATACATAGCATGTAAAATAAATGATAAGAAAAAAATAATATTAAAAATAAATTATATTCAAATATTTATCTAAAAATAAAAAATATATTATTATCTTTAAAAAAATATTATAAAAGGTATTTTTCTGGAAAAAAAATATATTATTATCAGTAAAAAAAATATTTTTCTTTATGCTATATATAAAGAAAAAAATAACATCTAAATATATTTAATTTATTCCAAATTAAAGAAGCTACTCAAATATTAAAAGTATAATATATATAATTTTATATATATCATAAGCTTACCTTGGCAATTCAGAATTAGAATTTGGATCACAATTCAATTACTGTATTTGAAAGTTAATATGTTTCAGGCTTGAAGGAAATCCTATGTGCTCAAATAACAATACACTAGTTCCATTCTGTGGACCTGAAACTGAAAGTGACAGTAACATCAATGGCAACTTCAGTGTTAGCTGTCTCAGTCAATCATGCGACCCTCCTTATGAATATGCCGTGGAATGTTTCTGTGCTGTCCCTTTGGTTGTTAAATATCGATTAAAAAGTCCAGCATTTACAGATTTCCCCAGATACAAGAATGCATTTCAGGGCTTGGTGTCAGACGGTCTTAAAATAAATTTTGATCAGCTCTACATTAACAGTTTTGCATGGGAAAAAGGCCCGCGGTTGGGAATGAACTTGAAGGTTTTTCCTATATATGTTGACAATAGAAGCTCTCATTCTTTCAATACAAGTGAGGTTCTTCGGATCAGAAACATGTTCTTAGACTTTGATGTTCCAAGCAATGACTTGTTTGGACCTTCGGAACTTCTAGACTTCATTCTCCTTGGTCCTTACAAAGGAAGTAAGTCACAGAAACTACTTCTTAATGATGTCAAATTAAGAGTTTAAACAGAGCCAGTTAAAATTGTTAAGTTGATGCTTCTTGAATTCGATTCGTTGACAAATACACTGCTTCATAGTATGAGTCATAGCCATTTCTATATAGAAATTCATATTTGCAAATTGTTTTATAGTTGCTCTGATACTTTTTATATTGTCACAGCGGTTATTCCCCCTCCAAGTTCATCAGGGATAAGCAAAGGTGCACTGGCTGGAATAGTCTTAGGTGCAATTTCCCTTGCAGTTACATTATCTGCAATTGTTGCCATTTTTATATTGAGAATACGCTTGAGAGATAACAATACACCTTCCAAACGGCAAAAAGGTGAGTACCTTAAAGGGTCTAATTTGTTGTTAACATATCAAGAATGAGTTGATTGAGATATATCTTAAACATAGGCTTCTATTTGTTTCACAGAATCAAGGATCTCAATAAAGATTGAAGATATAAGATCATTTGATTATGAAGAAATGGCTGCGGCTACAAACAATTTTAGTGACTCTGCACAAATTGGACAAGGAGGGTATGGGAGGGTTTACAAAGGTGTTCTTCCTGATGGCACTGTTGTTGCCATAAAACGTGCACAAGAGGGTTCACTGCAAGGTGAAAAGGAGTTCCTTACTGAAATACAGTTGCTATCAAGGTTACATCATCGCAATCTTGTGTCTCTTATTGGATATTGTGATGAAGAGGGAGAACAGGTAATTTTTTGTTTTAAAGTTCAGAAATGCAAACTGATCAACAGTAATTTTAGTGTTTTTTCATTCTTGAATTTGTTTTTGGAATTTCCAATTACTGTAAGTCCAATTAGCTTGCTGTCTTGTGTTAGTTCCACGAGGATATTAAAAATAAATATATGTTTTAAAATAAAAGAGATGTAAATGAATTAACAGTTATCCCTTAATTCTTATTTCCTTCTGTGATTTATGGCTTTGGCGTTACAGATGTTGGTTTATGAATATATGCCAAATGGAACTCTAAGGGATCACCTTTCTGGTAAATCTTGTGCTCATATATCAAATTTGCTGTATTATAGTGTCCATTACATTTTATCATTGACTCTAACATGAAACAACAAATGTTATTTTGCCTGGCTGCATAAGTTTTCCTTGCTCTTTCTATTCCTAATTTGAAGTACAAAGAGACCTTGACTATTTTTAATAGAAAAAAGCATGTCTTTCTTGTGGTCTCTCTGAACTGAACTCTGTACTTAATGTTTTATGACAGCTTATTCAAAAAATCCTCTTAGTTTTTCCATGAGGTTGAAGATTGCTCTAGGGTCAGCTAAAGGTCTTCTGTATCTACACACCGAAGTAGACCCTCCAATATTCCACCGTGATGTCAAGGCCAGCAATATATTATTGGACTCCAAGTTCACTGCAAAAGTTGCTGATTTTGGACTTTCAAGACTTGCCCCAGTTCCAGATATTGAAGGAAACATACCTGGTCATGTATCTACTGTGGTGAAGGGGACCCCGGTAAGGCTTTCATCACCAACTTTTAGTTTTGCTGATATTGAGCGTGTGTTCATTCAGGATAAAAATGAAAATGTTGAACAGTGCATTAATATATCAAAGATCCTATAATCACTCCGAAGTCCAAACCTTTTTAGGTTGTTCCATTTTATTTACTATGGTGAATTTCATTATATTCTCATTCCACTGCTAATTTTGAATGTCATCAACCTAACCTTTTTGTCTACAATCTTTTGAAAACCTTTTTTTTTTCAGATAAATCTCAAACTTGAGCCATGTTCATTTTAGTAGTTCATAATGCGTGCAATACTTCTGGAGAGAATTTCAAAACAAATTAATGACTTTTGGACTTGTGATCACAAAATTGAAAAACATCTAAGTAATTGAAATTATTTTTATACAATCAGTTTGGTTGAGTTTATTATGTGTTCAAAAGATTTAATCTCTCTATTTTTTGTTCACTGTTTTAAACATGCAGGGTTATCTTGATCCAGAGTACTTCTTAACTCGCAAATTGACTGACAAGAGTGATGTTTATAGTCTCGGTGTTGTATTCCTGGAACTCGTGACTGGAAGGCCACCAATCTATCACGGTGAAAATATTATTAGACAGGTATGGTTTGGTAACTTTGGTTTCTGTTCCTGAAATTTGTCATTTATAAGTATCATAATCTGTAGTAAACTAAATTCCATCTTCTATGGTAATGCTGATATTTAATATTCTAAAGTCAATAAGGTTCAAATAAATTGTATCACTTGCCATATTATTGTTCCTTAGTCATTTCCCATCTCTAAGATATGAAGATATTTTATTTTTCAGGTTAAGGAGGCATACCAATCTGGTGGAATATTTTCAGTTATAGATAAACGTATCGATTCTTATCCTTCTGAGTGTGTGGAGAAATTTTTGAGTTTATCCTTAAAGTGTTGCAAAGATGCACCAGAAGAGAGGCCTAAAATGATAAAAGTGGCCAGAGAGCTTGAAAACCTCTGCTCTATGTTACCTGAGACTGTTTCTATGGAAGCAGAATATGTGACAAGTGATTCTATTTCTGGAAGAGTATCCAGTTCACAACCTTCATCATCTGCTATCAGGACTCCTTTTGTTTCAGCAGATGTGTCAGGTAGTGACCTTGTCAGTGGGAAGATACCAACCATTAGGCCAAGATAGAAGTTGAAAAATATAAGCTTTAATAAATATGTACTTGGTCTAATATGAGAATGTCAATACCCTCTGAAGGGCTAAAATGGAATTTTGGTCCCTTAAATTTTCTCCGTTAAACCAAATTGGTCTTTCCTTTAATTTATCTCACTAATTTGATCATCATGGTGACACCTGATAAACTGTTATTTCACATGAGCCAAAATTGACATCATTAGTGCCAAAAATTATGGATGGACCAATTTGGTTTAATAGGGACACTATAAGGTACCAAAGTGAAAATGTTAAACAATGGAACCGCCAAATGTACTATTTTTCTGTTATATTTTGTTAATTTGTTTTGTGTGCTGCTTAGTTTAAGGTTAATTGACAGAAAAATGGTTTGTAAGCTATACAGTTGACCGAGATCAGGCTTTGTAAGTTATACTATTTATCTATTTACAAAGTTTTTCTTTAAGAATCTATTTACAATGCTTAATAGTTGAAACACAGAGTGATAACATTACTACATTAACCACTTTGATTTTTCTTCCATTGCCTGAATTTTTCTTCCATGAAATTCTAAATTTTTAAAATTTAATCCACGAAACTCTAAATCTTTATGATTGAATTTACAAAACCCTAAATAATTAAGATTGCATTTACAAAACTCTACACACTTAAGATTGAATTCACGAAACTGTAAATCCTTAGGATTGCTTTCACGAAAACCTAAATCCTTAAGGTTGCATCCACAAAACCCTAATTCCTTAGGGTTTCATTACGTAACCCAAAATCCTTAAAGTTTCATTTACAAAACCTTAAATACTTAGTGTTTCATTTACAAAACCCAAAATTTTTATTATTTTCATTTATACCCTAAATCCTTACGGTTTCATTTACGAAACCCTAAACCCTTAAGTTTTCATTTACGAAATCTTAAATCCTTAAGCTTTCATTTTTGAAACCATATCTTAAATCATCAAATCCTAAATGAAACCATAAGGATTTAGAGTTTCATAAATAAAACCTACATTAGTATTTAGCATTTAGAGTTTTAGGGTTTTAAGGTTTATGGTTTATGATTTTAAGATTTAGAGTTTTCAGGTTCAATGTTTTAGGATTTAGTGTTTAAGGTCTAGGGTTTATGCTTTAACATTTTGGGGTTTCGTGTTGCATTGTTTAAGCTTTCATGGTTTAGGATTGAGGGTTTTGTTTCATGATTTATGATTTACAATTTTATTCTCGATTTATGGTTTCTTCAAGATTTAAAGGTTTAATGGTTTAAGATTTACAATTTCATTTCATGGTTTAGAATTTAGAGTTTTATAAATGAAACCTTATATTAAGATTTAGGGACTCATTCATAAATCTCTAAATCCTTAGAGTTTTATTTACAAAACCCAAAATTCTTAAATCTTTAGGGTTTAATTTATAAACCCCTAAATTCTTAGAGTTTTATTTATGAAACCCTAAATCCTTAAGGTTTTATTTACAAAACCCTAAATACTTAGGATTTTATTTACCAAACTATAAATCCTTAAGATTTCGGTTACAAACCCCAAATCCTTTAGTTTTTGTTTATGAAACTTCATATCTTTAGGGTTTCATTCCTAAACCTTAGGATTTCATACACTAAACCCTAAATCATAAACTTTGAAACCCTAAATGAAACCCTAGGATTTAGGGCTTCAAAAATATGAAAAAAATTAAAACTTTTTGAAAAAATGAGTAATGTGTTGAAAATTTTAAAACATATAAAAAAAATGAGAAGTGTCTTGAAATTTTGAAATTTTTTTTAAAAAAATAAAAAAAAAAAACAATAAGAGTAATGTCATAAAAATTTTTAAAGAAAATGAAAATTTTAAAGATATGAAAAAATAAGAGTAACATCTAAAACATTTATGAAAAAAATGATTTTTTTTAAAAAAAAATGAAAAAAACAAGAATAATGTCTTGCAAATTTAAAAAAAAAAAAAAAAAAAAAAAAGAGTATTATTGTCATGAAAATTTGAAAAAGTATGGAAAAAATTAAAAATAAGAATTCAGTGTTTCATAGATGTAACTCTAAGGATTTAGGTTTTAGGATTTCATAGATGAAACCCTATTTTTTAGGATTTAGAGGATAAATCTTAAAGAATTAGCATTTCGTGCATCAAATCCTAAGAATTTAGTGTTTCATATATGTAACCCTAATGATTTAGGGTAAAGTGGAAGTAACCATAAGGATTTAAAGTTTCGTGGATAAAACCATATGGATGTAGGGTTTCGTGAATGAAACCTAAAGGATTTAATGTTCTGTGGATTCGCAGATGCAATACTAAGGATTTAGGGTTTCGTGGATTCAACCTTATGGATTTAGGGTTTTGTGGATAAAACCCTTAGGATTTATGAATTAGGGTTTCGTGGATGAAACCCTAAGGATTTTATGATTAAGTTGATGAAAGACTAAGGATTTAGGATTTTGTCCATGCAAGTTTAAAGATTTAAGATTTCATGGATGCAACACTAAGGATTTAGGGTTTTGTGGATGCAACCTTAAAGATTTGTTGCTTCATTGATGCAACCATAAGTATTTGGGGTTTTATGGATGCAACCCTTAGTATTTGGGGTTTCATAATTACAACCCTTAGTATTTAGGGCTTCGTGGATACAACCCTTAGGATTTATGGTTTCATAGATGCAACTCTAAGAATTGTAGGGTTTCGTTGATGTAATCCTAAGGACTTAGGATTTCATGGATGAAACCCTTAGGATTTAGGGTTTCGTTGATACAATCTAATGATTTAGGGTTTCATGGATGCAGCCCTAAGTGTTTGGGGTTTGGTGGATGCAATCCTAAGAGTTTGGGGTTTTGTGGATGCAACCCTAATGATTTAAGGTTTCATAGATGCAACCCTAAAGATTTTAGGATTTCGTTGGTATCCTAAAGATTTAAAGTTTTGTGAATGAAACTCTTAGGATTTAGGATTTCATTAATGCAACCCTAAAGACTTAAGGGTTTCGTTGATCCAACACTAAGGATTTAGGGTTTTATTGATGCAACCCTAAGGATTTAGGATTTCATGGATGAAACTTTAAATTTTAATATAGATTTCATTTATGAAAACTTAAATCCAAAAGCATGCAATGAAACCCTAAATCATAAATCATAAAAGCCTAACTCAAATCCTAAAACATAAACCATAAATAAAGCAGCATGAATCCCCAAACATTAAACATTAAATCCTTAAATATTGAAATTTAAAACTATAATTTTTAAACCATAGATTAAAATGTAGGGTTTCATTTATGAAACCCTAAATCCTTAAGGTTGCACCCGCAAAACCCTAGATCCTTAGGACTATATCCACAAAATCATAAATCTTTAAGGTTACAACCATGAAACCCCAAATACTTAGGATTGCATCCACGAAACCTTATATCTTTTGTGTTACATCCACAAAACCCTAAACCATTAGGCTTACATGCATGAAACACAAAATTCTTAGGCTTTCATCTACTAAATCCTAAATCATTATGATTTCATCCATGAAACCCTGAACCCCAAATCATTAGGGTTTTATTCACGAAACCCTAAATTCTTAGGGTTACATCCACAAAACACTAAATTCTTAAGGTTTCATCCACGAAACTCTCCATCCTTACAGTTGCATCCACAAAACCTTTAATAATTTGGATTGCATGTACGATACGTTAAATTCTTAAGGTTTCATCTCCTCAATCCTAAATCCTTAAGGTTTCATCTATGAAACCGAAAATCCTTGGGGTTTATTTAAGAAACAAAAAAATCTCAAATCCTTAGGGTTTAATTTATGAAACCCTAAATTCTTAGGATTTTATTTACGAAACCCTGAATTCTTAGAGTTTCATTTACAAAATTATAATTTTTTATGGTTTCATTTACAAACTCCAAATCCTTTAGGTTTTGTTTATGAAACCCCATATCTCTTGCAGTTTCATTCTCAATCCTTAGGATTTCATAAACTAAATCCTAAATCATAAATTTTAAAACCCTAAATGAAACCCTAGGATTTAAGGCTATAAAAATATGGAAAAAAAATTAAAACTTATGAAAAACCAAGACTAATGTGTTAAAAAAAATTTAAAAATGAAAATTTTTAAGAAGAAAACAAAAGCATTATCTTGAAAACTTAAAAAAATTAAAAAATATATAAAAAAAAAAAACAAGAACTGTCTTGAAATTTTATTTTTTTTTAAAATGAAAAATAAGAATAATGTCTTAAAAATTTTAAAAGAAAATGAAAATTTTAAAAATATGAAAAAAATTAGATTAATGACTAGAAAATTTATGAAAAAACAAAAGTAATGTCTTCAAAATTTGGAAAAAATGAAAATTTCAAATAATAAATAAACAAGAATATTAATGTCTTCATATTTGAAAAAATGAAAATTTAAAAAGTATGGAAAAAATTAAAAATAACGATTAAGTGTTTCATGGATGCAACCCTTAGAATTTAGGATTTTGTGGATAATACCCTAAGGGTTTAGGGTTTTATGGATAAAACCCTGATTTTTTAGGATTTAGTGGATGAAACCCTAAAGAATTAGGGTTTCGTGCATCAAATCATAAGGATTTAGTTTTTCGTGAATGTAACCCTAAGGAATTAAGGTTTTATGAAAATAATTATAAGGATTTACGGTTTCATGAATAAAACCATAAAGATGTAGGGTTTCATGAATAAAACTCTAAGGATTTAGTGTTTTGTCGATGCAATCTTAAGAATTTAAACTTTCGTGGATTCAACCTTATGGACTTAGAGTTTTGTGAACAAAACCCTAAGGATTTAGGGTTTCATGGATGAAACCCTAAGGATTTGGATTTAATTGAAGAAAGCATAAGGATTTAAGGTTTCATGCATGCAAGCCTAAGGATTTAAGGTTGTATAGATACACCACTAAAGATTTAGGGTTTCATGGATACAATCCTAGAGATTTAAGATTTCGTGGATACAACCTTAAGTATTTGAGGTTTTATGGATGTTACTCTAAGGATTTAGGGTTTCGTGGATGCAACCTTAATGTCTTGATAATTTGAAAAAAGGTAAAAAAAAAAAAAAAAAAGACTATTAATGTCTTGAGAATTTGAAAAAATGAAATTTAAAAAGTATGAAAAAATTAAAAATAAAGATTGAGTGTTTCAATGATGCAACCTTAAAGATTTAGGATTTTGTAGATAAAACCCTAAGAATTTAAGGCTTAGGGTTTCATGGATGAAACCTTAATTTTTTAGGATTTAATGGATGAAATCCTAAGGAATTAGGGTTTCGTGCATCAAATCCTAATGATTTAATGTTTCGTGGATATAACCCTAAGGATTTAGGGTTTTCTGGATAAAACCATATGGATGCAAGTTTCGTAGATGACACCCTAAGGATTTAGTATTTCGTGAATGTAACCTTAAGAATTTAAGGTTTCTTGGATTCAACCTTATGGATTTAGGGTTTTGTGCATAAAACCATAAGGATTTAAAGTTTAATAGATGAAACCCTGAGGATTTAGGATTTAGTTGATGAAAGTCTAATGATTTAGGGTTTTATGGATGTAACCTTAAGTATTTCGAGTTTCGTGGATGCAACTCTAAGTATTTAAGGTTTCGTTGATGCAACCCTAAGAATTTAGGTTTCTTGCAGGAAACCCTTAAGATTTAAGGTTTCGTTGATGCTACCCTAAAGATGTATGGTTTCGTTGATGCAACCCTAAGGATTTAAGATTTCATGTAAGCAACCTTAAGTATTTGGGATTTCATGGATGCAACCTTTAGGATTTAGGGTTTCATTGATACAACCCTAAGGCTTAAGGTTTCGTAGATGCAACCCTACGTATTTAGGGTTTCATGGATGCAACCCTAAGGGTTTTAGGGTTTCATTGATGCAATCCTAAGGATTTAGGGTTTCATTGATACAACCCTTAAGAATTAGGGTTTCATGTATGCAACCCTAAGTATTTAAGGTTTCGTGGATGCAACCTTTAGGATTTAGGGTTTTGTGGATGCAACCTTAAGGATTTAGGGTGTCATAAATGTAACCCTAAGGATTTTAGGGTTTCATTGATTCAACCATGAGGATTTAAGGTTTTGTGGATACTTTTAGAATTTAGTGTTTCGTTGATGCAACTCTATGATTTAGGGTTTTGTAAATGTAACTTTAAATCCTAATATAATTTTATTTCTGTAAGCTTAAATTCAAAAGCATGAAATGAAACCTTAAAATCCTAAATCATAAACCATAAAAGCCTAATTTATATTTTAAATGAAACCTTAAATTCTAAACTATGAAATCTTAAATAATAAACCATGGAAAGAAACCATAAGTCCTTAATCATAAAACCATAAACAATGCAACATGAAACCTTAGACCCTAAAAACTAAATCCTTAAATATTTAATTCTAAAACTATAAATTTTAAACCATAAACCATAGACCATAATGTCAGGTTTAATTTATGAAACCATAAATCCTTGGGATTACATCTACAAAACCATAGATCAATAGGGTTGCACCTATGAAACCCTAAATCTTTAGGGTTGCATCCACAAAACCCCAAATACTTAGGGTTGCATTCATGAAACCCTAAATTATCAAGGTTGCATCAACGTAACCTTAAATCTTTAGTGGTGCATCCACAAAACCCTAAACCCTTAAGCTTACATGCACAAAACACTAAATCTTTAGGCTTTCATCCATTAAATCCTAAATCATTACAATTTCATCCACGCAAATCATTAGGGTTTTATTCACAAAACTCTAAATCCTTAGAGTTACATCCATAAAACATTAAATTCTTAGGGTTGCATTCACAAAACCCTTAATCCTTAAAGTTGCATCCACGAAACCCTTAATCTTTTGGATTGCATGATCGAAATGTTAAATTCTTAGAGTTTCATCTAATAAATCCTAAATCCTTAGGATTTCATTCACAGAACCATAAATCCTTAGGGTTGCATCCACAAAACGCTAAATCCTTAAGGTTGCATCCATAAAACCCTACATCCTTAGGGTTTTATCCACGAATCCCTAAATCCTTAAGGTCAAATGCATGAAACTCTAAACCCTTAGGGTTGCATCGACGAAAATCTAAATATTTAAGGTTGCATCCATGAAATCAGTTGCATCCATGAAACCCTAAATCCTTAAACTTTCATGCACAAAAACTTAAATCCTTGGGCTTTCATCCATTAAATTTGAAATCATTAGGTTTCATCCATAAAACCCTAAATCATAAACCCTTACGATTTTATCCATGAAATCCTAAATCCTTAGGGTTAAATACAAGAAACCAAAAATCTTTAGGGTTGCATCCACGAAACACTAAATCCTTAGGGATGTATCTATGAATCCCTACATCCTTAGAATTTTATCCACGATATCCAAAATCCTTAGTGTTGCATTCATCAAACCTTAAATCCTTAAGATTGCATTCATGAAACCTTAAATCATTTGGATTTTATGCATGAAACCCTAAACTTTTAGGATTTAATCCACTAAATTTTAAATCCTTAGGATTTCATCCATGAAAACCCTAAACCATAATTCTTAAGGATTTTATCCACGAAACCTTAAATTCTTAAAGTTAAATCCACGAAACATCAAATCCTTAGGGTTGCTTCCATAAAACCCTAAATACTTAGAGTTATATTTATGAAATCCTAAATTCTTACAGTTGCATCCACGAAACCCTAAATCCTTATGGTTGCATCCATAAAACCCTAAATCCTTAAGCTTTCATGCACAAAACCTTAAATCCTTAGGCTCTCATCCATTAAATCTGAAATCCCTAGGGTTTCATCTATGAAACCTTAAATCCTTACAGTTTTATCTACGAAATCCTAAATCCTTAGGCTTGAATCTAAGAACCCCAAAATACTTAAAGTTGCATCCATGAAACACTAAATCCTTAGATATGTATCTACAAAATCCTACATCCTTAGGATTTTATCCATGAAATCCTAAATTCTTTGTGTTGCATCCACGAAACCTTAAATCCTTAAAGTTGTATTCATAAAACCCTAAACTCATTAGATTTTATGAACAAAACCCTAATCTCTTAAGATTTAATCCATTAAATCCTAAATTCTTAGGGTTTCATCCATGAAATCCTAATTTCTTAGGACTTTATCCACAAAATCCTAAATTCTTACTATTTTATTCACAAAACCTTAAATTCTTAAGGTTGCATTCATGAAACCCTAAATCCTTTGAATTTTATGCATGAAACCCTTAGTTCTTAGGATTTAATCCACCAAATCCTAAAACCTTAAGGCTTTTATCGACGAAAATTTAAATCCTTAAGATTTTATCCACAAAATCCTAAATCATTAAAGTTGTATCCAAGAAACCCTAAATTTGTAGGGTTTCATCCATGAAAGCCTAAAATCATAAGGTTCATCCACAAAACCTTAAATCATTAAGGTTTCATTCCCGTAACCATAAATCATTTGATTTCATTTACAAAATATTAAATTCTTAATTTTTCATTTACGAATCTTAAATCCTTAAATTTTCATTTACGATACCCTAAATCCTTAGGGTTTCATTTATGAAACCCTAAATTCTTAAGATTTCATTTACACTACTCTTATTCCTTAAGCTTTAATTTACAAAACCTTATATTAAACCATCAAATCTTAAATAAAACCCTAGTAATTTAAGATTTCATTTAAAAAAATTTAGAAAGCACAAGCAGATTTATTGATCATAACCCTTGATTTGACCACAAGATGTGACCATTCCAAGGAAAACATTACAGAAATTGATACTGTCATTGTCTATCAGCATCATTGACCTACCAAAGCTAATTACAGCATATTAAAACATTTGCTGCATAATAGTGTTGTGTGTACCTATCGACTGCAGACTAGTAATTAACAAAAAAACACATAACAGAATCCTTAAATTTGTGTCCGCGCTCTAGCCACCCAATTATCTTACTGTCATCACTGAAATCGATAACAGCCCCACCTTAACTTACTAATCCCTGAAATTGTGGAGTGCTGTTATAGTAGTCTTGAAATTCAAAAAAAAAAAGAAATTGTCAAATAAATCTCTGAAATTGAAATTTGTTAATCATATTAATCTTGATGCTAGTTGCGTCAGGGACTATAATGAATGATAGTAAGTTTTGAAATTTAAGAATTATAATGCTAGTAAGTTGTACATGTTAGGGACTTAAATATAGCAGTAGTTTCAACTTCAAGGATTTATGACATTTTTCTAATTTCAAGGACTAATATGACATTACTTCACAATTTCAGGAACTAACTAAAATAGTAGATTACATAATAAAAATCGGGATGGAACTACTATACTTGCTCTAATTTGCTACACTTGCTATTTTCATTTTTCTTATTCCTTCCGCTCTTGCAATATTGCATCCATGCTAGATGCACTTCTTTTAGACACATAGAAGCAGAAGAACAGGATATTTAATCACTCAATTCTATTTCATTGATTTGATACAAATTCTAGTCCAAGTGCAATTCAACTCCCTGCGTTTTTAATGCAGGAGCTTAATCCATCCATCAGTGTCTCACTTGTTGCATGCTCTTGAAAGCTCAAGGAATGTTCTAGTTTGTTCCCAATAACAATTCCTCTTGTAGCTTGTTTGTAGTTTGTGTATCATAGTTGTGTAGTTAATGCAAACCAAATAGTTTCACGTGATTGTTGTGTAAGGATTCAAGGTTAGGCATGAATTATCTGCTTTATTCGTCATAAAACTGTTTAGAGCAGCATTTTTATAAACCCAGCTTGCTTTCTGTACAAGAAACAATAAAGTCATAATGTAAATTCAACTTCCAGTGTTTATAGATGAAAGCACCTAGATATCACATTAACAAAACATTGCTTTTTATGTATTATAACTAACATACTGATTGATATCAAATCACAATATTAACAAGGAAAAAAAGAAACTTAACACTTTACTTTTCGCAAAAGCCAAAAGCACAGATATCCATTAATCCGCAACAGAAAATACTGTCTACTACCATAATATACTCCATACATGTCTAATACATATCTTCATTTTATAATATTTTTTTACCAGTCATTAGCTCCAAGATTAAGCTTTCTTTCTGAAAAACTTTGGAGCTGGTGTTTTTCTAGCTTTTTGTGACACACACTTGCTTGCTTCTTTAACTAGTTCAACTTTCTCTAACTTGCTATTAGCATCCTGAACAAACCCATCCTTCTCTAACTTGTCTGAGTCACCAACTTCATTTATAATATCTTCTTTTGACTTACTTGTCTTGTTTGACAGCTTTACAGATGCCTTGGGTTTCTCAGTTTTAATTTGCGCCTTCCCTTTTGACTCAGCAGTAGCGGAAAATTTAGATTTCTTTTGCATTTTTTTCTGAGAAAAATTAGTTTTCTTAGTTGGATTTACTCCCGATGGTTTGACTTCTTTTTTGTCAATGCTGCTATCTGGCAGATGCTCCTGAGAACTCTCCGATTCCTTAGTTTCATAAACTGCAGCCTGTTTTAGCTTTTTGGTCTTGCATTCTGATTCAAGATTACAGGCCGCTTTTGGTGCTTTGGTTGCACGCATATTTCCTTCTTCCTCTAAAATATCCTTTTCCTTTTCTTCAACTGAATCTGGAAATGCTCTAACAATATAAATCTGCAGTAATAACATGTTAGGTTCATTATTTATTGCTAATATACTATCTATAAAAACAATTAGAGTAATTGTGACACATTTCAGTTCACATCACATACTATACATGTTTACAAAATAAAATAACGCCCAAAAGCTGATTTCTGACAACGCCAAGACAAAATGGTGTTCATAAATTGATAATAAATGTTTATTATAGTATCCAATCAAGAAATTATTTTAAGGGACAACTAGTAGAAAAGGAGTGTGAAACTTGAATACAATTTTTTGTTTGTGACATAAAGATCAAATTGTTAGTTTGATTGTTAACCTATTTATGGTACGAAATGGAATGTTCATTTTAAATCTCAAGACAAATGAAGCATGTCCTGGCACGAGACTTAGGCTCTTGCATTTTATAGAACCGAGCCAGGATAGAGGAGAATATCAAGGGATTTCCTCCATCAGTTATGTGAATCATGTCACCCCAGCGAAACATTCTTAGAGGCTTTCCTATATAAGCCAATTCAAGAAAAATGAAGAGATCAACCTGTAGATATTTTATAAAAAAAAAAAAAAAAAATCAAATTCAAAGATTTTATAACATTGTGAAGAAACCTCGGAGTCAAGAAGAAATTCAAAATTAAAGGTGATTTTGTAAATAATTTAAGAATTCTTTAATTAGGAGTTGTTTAGTGGTAGTTCACTTCAAAGGATTTCTCTTCCTCTAACAATTCAAACTTACGTTTTACTTTTTTCTAATCCAGGTAACCTCAACCTTGATAATGGATTTCTCAAATAGCAGACTTCTTTACCAAGCTGACATTTATTTTGTCATCAACTAACATTTTACCAAACTAGTTTTAGGGGAGGAAGAGCTTTTATGCAGCTTATTTGGGCTTATGAAAATAACTTATATTTATTTCAATAAGTTTCTTTGTAAAACTTATGGCATAAACTCACATGTTAAGAATTTATTGAATAAGCAATTATTTAAGTTCTTTACCCAAACACATCCTTGGTTGTTCTTCAAATAATGATGGTAGAGAAAGTATAACAATTTTAGGGTATGGAAGTTAAAAGAGGGTAACAATGGAACTGGTAACATAAATTACCTTAAATCTTGAAGTTTCAATCAATTCAAAAACAAGGGCATCACCATCATCCAGTTTATGATCCAATGCAAATGCTCTCCAGCCACCACTAAGCCCAGTTCTGTTGCCAATGTAAACAGCTTCATATTCTGAGCCATTTTCATCTTCTAAAACCATGTCATATACAGTTTTGGGAAGATGTTCCTCACAAAATTTAGAAGGAAGACCCTAGCAGAATAAAATAAAATTATATAACAGGAAGAATAACTTGTGTTACATTTATTATCAATCTAACACAAAAAGAACCAGCAGCAGGTTAAGTACGTGCAGGCTGTATGGAAAGATTTTCTGAACTACAACCTACCAACCAAAAGCAGCTATAAACGTGAGACCGAAGCATTGACTTGATAAATGAAGGATTTGATGAGTTCAAATTGATTTGGAGTGACTCTGCAGCCTCCAGAGCACACAGTCTTTCCTCTTCTGTTGCTTCTTTGATTTCATCTAGTGGCCTCGCAATGTAACTGAGTCCCATTACTGTGTTATTAATATTTCATGAGCAATATAGAAAAGTCTCATTAAGTAATTAACTACCTTCCCCATGATGAAGAACTTGACCTTGACCTCTTCCGCAAAGGTGGAAGGTCCATCCTCACCTGTGATAGAAAGAAATATACACTTTCAACTACAAACTTTGGGTGCTCACTCATTATCACACTTAATCATTTAAAAATAGATATACTGAACAAGATGGGAGTATTTATTAATTTCTTTAGGGGAATTGTTGGGTTCTTCTAAATTGGTGATTCACATGCATAGTTAATGCTCTTGGAACTTGGAAGTTACATTTGACTCTAGACAAAATCTACATTCGCCTTTTGAAAGAATGAGGAGGCAATTTTTAAATAAAGGTCTTGGAAATGTGAAGAGTAATTTATGTTTTTGGAAGAAAAATCACACCACCGCTATATAAAGAGAGCTTGTTAAGAGTTGAAGAATCCAACACATCCAATCAAATCTCCAAGCATTGAGAGTCACCTAGAGAGTGGTGAGATTTTCAAGTTTTCACAAAACTGTAAATTTATTTTGAGATAGTGAATATTTTGTCGGAACATTTCCATGGATACAGGAAGATGCTCCTCAATCACAAAATCATGTGCCTTCCATCACTTCCATTTTGGCATGTTGTGTGTGTAGTGTGTACTCTCATCATCAACTAGTGTGTAGTGTGTAGTGTGCAGAATCTGTAGTGTGTCCAACTAAGAACAAATCAATTCAAGCACAGTTTCCTAGTATACATTTTTCAATTATATCCAATGGTACTAGCTTAAGATAATACATTTCCAACCCAAGTTGAATCTTTATTCTTTCTTGAGTTACATGCTTGTTGTCTGATCCTGCATTATGGTAGTTTGAAAGACTAATAATACTTACAGCTTCACGGTATGAAGGAACTGGATTTCGCACACGAGAAGATCGCCTAGGTCCCACTTCAACATTTGTCTTCTTTGGTGTCAGTTTAGGAAGATGATGCTGCACAGGGGAAGATGGAAAAATGAATCAAATCAAATCTGGTTCTTTGCAAAGAGAAACCAAATAAAATACAAGTTTACCAGCGTCTTCTTTGCAGAATTTGCAATTTTAGTCAAATTTTTTGTAATCCTTGAAATTCCCAAATCCTTGAGAACAATAGGTGACACCAAGTACATCAGAACGCCATATATACCAAGTATGAGAAAAAGTTAGGCATTTCAACTCAAACAACATAAAAATCTTTAAACATATAAATATAGAGAGACTTAAATAACTTTTAAGGTCCCTCTAACAACCAAAAAAATTATAAGGAACTCAACAAAATTCAGGTATTATATAATAAGTGATTACCTCAAACCTCTTTTTGTTTTCTTCAAGTCTTCTTTTTCTAGCCTCTTCGTAAGTGTTACTGATGCAACCCTTCGCCATCTGCTAATGCATAAGACAAAATGAAATTACTAAACAAATGTCACCAAACAAAAAAAAATGTGAAATGATTTTCAATGGCAGGTCTTAGACAAAAGCTGAAATCTTTTATAGTTTTTCAACTTTTTTTTTTTAACTATGCAAAATAAAGGGTTCATCTAAAATAAAAATGGGTCCAGCACAAATTGAAAGAAATTGATTTGTTATATTAATTAGGAGGCTGTGAAATTTATGAACTTTTACTTACCATGTACAGAATGAAGGTGCAGAGCGTCGAGGAAAAGAGGGGAAATGAAGGGCAGTTTATTGAACTGAACTTACTTTCTGACACGGTAGGAACTACCGGAAATATAATTTTCAAATATCTAGTGTTACCGTTGCTTACTTTATATTAATATAATAATAATAATTTTATATTTAGATGTTTTATCTTAATTTTGCATATAAAAAAAAATTTGAAATCAGTATTAGTTTTGGACTCAAATATAAAAAAAAATATTCATCTATTAAAAATTAATTAACATCATTTAATTTTGATAGTCTCAATAAAATAATTGATTTATTTCTTAAATTTCTTAAAGTATTAATTACATAACACAAAAAATAAAACTATAATTAAATTAAAAGTATTTTTAAAATAATACATTAACATTTATACATATAATGCACACATCGCACGTCAATAAAATGATATTTAATTTAATTGTATTTCAGTTAACACTATAATTTTTTTATATATATTTCCATTGGAAAATAATATATGACCATGACCATGATCATATCTAAACATGTGACCATAGGTTTAGAAGAGCTATTAAAAAGAAAACTTAAAACACTAAACAAAGGAGTAACAATATGTAAAATTTACTGACATGGCTAAATGATAGAAGTTCAAGAAGAAGCTTAGACATCTCAACGTCTCAAGAAAACATGTCATTGCTTTCATAGATTATGTATCAACATGTTTGTCATGTTTTATATATGTAAGAGATATGATTGAGATTTCTATTGATAGAAGCATACAAGAGTACAATGATCTCATAAAAAAAAAAGAGTTTCCATTACATTTATTATGCATGAACTTCAACAATTAAGACTAACTGTCAGGCAATTTACTAAGAACTGAGTGCTCTGGTTTGTGATCACATTCGAAGTCTAGATGAACAAATGCCCTCTCAACTTCTGGAAGCTTCTCCAGCTTTATCTGTAGGCTCTCTCCAATGGCATGTGCTTCTTTTAAGGGTAAATCCTCCGGTAGTTCAATGTCAACCTGTTACCATTAGAATCAATTATAACAAGATATATGAGCCTTTAAGTTTTAATTTGCACATCCATTTTGTGCTATGTACATAGAATAAACTAGAAAAAGAAGAGAAACATAACCCACAAATAGACTACAATGTATTTAAATAGTTTTACACATTTATTTTATTATAAATCACTGTTTGCATGTCTTCTATTGTAAAATTCAACAAACTAAGGTTAGTCTTCTACATGTAATGTATCGTTACAACGTCAATTTAAATAACAAATATACTAAGGTTACAGTCTAATATTTAATACTGCTTGGTTTTGATTTTATATACATACCTCCACAAAATATAGAACACCAAATGTGTAGGCACGGACAGTGTCAATGCGCTTAATTTGAGAGTGCATTACAACAAGATAAGTCAGCTTCTGCAGAACTTCAGGTGGTGCAGATTGTCCCACTAGTGTTACTGCAAATTTATCAAAATAAAAACCTCCACAAAATAATCTTGCATCCATGCTAAATACCTTTCATATTAGTTTTCTATATATTAAAAAAAGGACAAAATTTTGATGCAGCTCTTTGGGTTCTTTTGGTGATCTCTAATCAGAACTGAAATTTCTCTTCTGTTATAAAAGTTTGAAGTTAGCATAAGTTATTGAAGTAAAACTCAATTCTGGTTAAACAACAACACCAAAAATACTCAAAGAACTACATCTAAGATTTATGAAGAAAACCTTTTATGGTATAATATTTAGAAAGTACTTTGTCTTAAAGAACTGCATCTAAGTTTTACCTGCATTTTCCATCACAGTGCCAGACCAATTAGTAATAGTGTAAATTGAAAGCAAAATAGCGCCAAACGGGTCGATCCACCAGTAAAATTTATCACCAAGAACAGCTGCAACTAATCCTATCACGTTTGTTACAACATCAAAGTGGTGATCCTGCAAGTTGGCATTTGTAAGATGTTGCAACATTCTCTTGACTCAACTCATTACTCATAAAGCAGTTTATTATCAAAAGAGAAGGACACATACATCTGCATAGGCGCGGACAATTTTGTTTCCTGAGCTTCTACAGTAAAGCCAGAGTGCAAGCTTCACCACTGTTGCAAATATCATAATGGAGTACAGCCATACTAGTTGATCAAAAGACATCTTCTCAGGAGGATTGTTTTCTATTAGTTGTTGTAAAGCTGTGACTAACACCTGAAAGCCTGTGGCAAAATGGATTATATGTAATCTTTTTATCCATATTTCCAAATGAAATATGCGTCTTGCCTAGAGCATGTCCTTTAATATAATCTAGGCCAAATCATAATTCTGTAAACATTTGTGTGTTTGCTTGAATATCTTACAAAACTAGGTTCATGTTCTCAGATTCCAGTATGATTAGAAGATTCACGAGTATAGTGTAATGAGTAAATAGTCTATGAACTTACAGTGTAAAGTGTTTTTACAGTTTCATCCAATCACAAATTGCGATGGTAAGTTCATTTACTTTTATATAAGTATCTTAAAATGCACACACACACCATGATTTCTGAATTCTGATTAATTAACTGAGTAAAATATTTTAAATTGACAGTGCATAGAAATATGCTAAGTTAATTGAACTCACCAAGTGTGGCCATGACAGCTGCAAATATAACTATACCCACTGGCTGCACCCTCAGCTTTCCAATTGGGTATTTGTACATATTTATATCCTTCATTGCAACGTGGGTGAACCAAAGTATGCCACCAGCCATGAAGTCAAGCAGAGAATCCAATGTTGATGCTGCAACAGCTATTGATCCACTCCTTATAGTCACATAAATCTAGATATATATATATATATATATATGAATATTGTTATTTAACTGATACATACAACAACAAACATTAAGGGAGCTTATACTAAAACAAGTTCAAGTGATCTTTTGTTAGAATAGAACTCTTCATATGAAACTTCACTAGCATGAAAGATTAGGTTTTAAACTAATGGAACCGGAACTTGGTGGCTACTTCAAAAGAAATTCATAACATGACTTCTATTCAGAACAACTACTTGAAGTTTCATTGATAAATGAATATATACATCTTATGAATATCACCTTCAATGCCAATAAAACTGCATTTGCATAATTAGAAATCTTCATTGCTCGTTCATGTTGAGCTTGTTTACCAATGTCGTCTTCATCGATGCAGTCCAATGTTACTATGGAGTCAACTTCTTCAAATGATTTCAGAGTAGCAAATTGTCTTTCATAATATTCTTTCTCTCCTATTAATATTGAAACATGTCACTTCAAATAAGAGACAATTTTGTGCTTTGTACACAGATAATGGTTCTAGGACCGAATAAATCAATCAAACAGCCTAAAAGTAATATAACAATTCCTTCGTTGTTATTGAACATTTTCAAAATTCTTCTATCAAGTATTCAAACTAATAAGTATTGGATCAAAAATGGATTTTGGTGCAATTTCGCTAAGTATTGCATTAGTCTAGAACCTGACACACTCCCTTGAAATTCCTTTTACGTTTGATTCATTAGAGTGTTTTGGCCACAATGGCCAAACTGAGTGAGAAGGAAAGCAAAATTGTTTAATGAAAATATAAAACAATCTTATTATTGATATGATTAATTTTATTCCATAATCCAATTGAGAGTCACACAACATTAAATCTAGTAAACAGCTTTCATTGTATGATTAACACACTAAGCCATAATAGGACACACATACACACACCATACAACTTTAACTTTCAAGAGAGAGAGATATATATATATAGAGAGAGAGAGAGAGACCTTGACTTAAGTGGCTGGTTGTGGAAAAATGATGGTGAAACTCAAAGGAAGATTCAGAGTCAAGGCCAGAACGGACCTTATCAGGAAGCTTGGAAAAGAAAGCTGTTCTAAGAGAGTTAAAAGAGTTCCCATCATGGCTCTGGTTCCCCAGTAGTGGCCTTGAACCCCAATTCTCATCCATTCAATCACAGCTAGTGCTAATCAACAATGCACCATGTCTATATATATATATATATATGCATAATACAACTCATAATAATAACTATATATTATGAGTTTAACAGTAATGCAATAAAATAATTTAATGATAATAAAGTGACAATATAAAATAATGATTATCTGACAATTTTCTGTTTATTAAATTATTAAATTGAACACTTGCTTGAGATGTTTTGGTTAATGTAACTTTAATATTATTACAGTAATTATAGAATCGGGGTGAATATTCATTCTGAGTTTGTAAGTCGGTCTATTTGATTCATAAACTTATGAACAACCAATACTATTTTTTTCCTTCCTGATAATACTTTATTGAGATTTAGGTTCAATCCGACTAAAT